>JBBEEQ010000017.1:16293800-16996150 GCA_037950945.1 Hypolimnas misippus | reverse complement strand
GATAAATGTTAAACATAAAAGCACTTAAAGCTCCTCAGTGCTAACAGATTAAACTCTCGATGATTGGGTAACATCCATTGTTCCTCACAGTCAGTTATTATTATTAGGCGAGAATTGCACTTATGAGTTTGCTCTCAGACTTTCATAAAATTTTTAATTATTCGTCATTGGTTTACACCTGAGGAAAATAACTTACTATAAGTGCTTATTTTCGATATCCACAGCTGTCCCAACTACTTACTACGTTACCGAGTTGTTTACATCAGTTGCGAGAGTAAAACTTATAAACATAATTCTCGCCTTATAAATGTGTAAAATATATTTTGTTAGCATATGATATGCTTAAAAAAAGGCAATGGAAAGTTATGAAGTGTGGGTTCACTGCTCTGCCTCTCCAACCGCAACCGTTTCAAGCAGTATGAGCCAGTTCGTTTGAAGGTTGGTCGAGAAGTGTGTGTTGTGTGTTAGTGAGGACATGGTCATGTTAGGTCGAGTCTCCAGGCTTATAGGTGCAAGTGTGAAGAATGAGGGTTCATTGCTCTCCTTCATTTCATTTTTGACAGCGTGAGCCAAGCTGGGGTAAACTGATAACAATAGGTGTGAAGTATGAAATGTTGGTTTATCTCTCCACTTCATATTCCCAGCACGGAGCAATGTATACTGGATAAAATTAGTGTTAAAGTCGGTCCTTCACATGCTTCAGACCGTTTGATGATGAGTGGTTGATGAATGGAATGATTTCGCTTCTATCCACTTCTGAACCAAGTAGATGTTGGAAGATGACTATGTATGGCAGGGTTATAGAGGCTGATTGTTCTAGCAGGCTGAGTAGGCTGGAGCTTAGGACAGTGGATTTTAGACGAGCCACTTTTTATGTCTTATAAAAGTTTTCATTGCAAAAAGATTGCCGAACAAGATTATTATGTAATCAATTGGTATTTGGTTTCAAGTTATAATATGCTTTATCACTTGACTTGGTTTGAAATGTGATTGTGAATTTCAAATTCAAATCAAATTTAAATGGCTTATTGGGGGAAATTGTGGAAATTTACTGCAGGTTTGAGGTGTGGAGTGGGAGATGTGAGTGAGAGGTGAGGTGTGCGCGGTGCGCTGTGGGAGGGGTAGTGGCGGAGGGCGGTGTAGTTGAAGTGGCGGGCGCCCGCAGCTGTCGCTGCTGTCGGAGGGCGAGCTGGAGGCGTGCATGGCGCGGCTGGACGCGGAGATGGAGGCGGAGATCGAGCGGCTGCACGCGCGCTACGAGCGCAAGCGCCGGCCCATCCTCGACGCCATCACGCTCAAGCGCAAGCGCCAGCAGAACTTCTAGCCGACACGCTCTAAGCCGCCGCCAGGTACGCTCGCGTCGACGCAGGTGGCCGCTGGCCGCGCCGTGGTCGCCGCACTGACTGAGCGGTAACACGCGCGGGTTCGATTGCCGCTCACGAGGTCGGTGATGATGTTTATTATTATTGTTTAAGTTTTTTTAGATACCTTCAACTGTACTAAGTTTTACCCGACTGCGCAACGAAAAGGAGAGTAATTTATTTATCAGCCTACGTATTTATGTGGTTCTATTTAAATCAAACGCCTTGACTGATTTTGATAAAAGACGATCTGTTCGTTTGATGTTATAGAAAGCATAATAATTTGAAAAAATGAAAATAGCCAATTTTGGACGTCATAATAAGGATAAAAAAATAAAAAAATCGACGCACAATGTCAAGCGGGATATCGTTGAATAGGTATTTAAAAATATTTTTTAGATTTCTCATATCTTTTTTCAATCAGAACTACCATTCAGGATCTATAACGATTTGAAGTTTGTTAGTAACGATTCTCATTTATAGGCGTTTAGACAGAACTGATAGTTTTGTACGCAGTCGAGTTTTTGATTTTTCAATTTATTATAGGCTAAATAAAATTATTTAGCCTATAATAAATTGAAAATTCGAGAGTAAATACTCTTTATATTAATATAAGTTAACTATTATTCCAGGGTCTGCGGCGACGAGGGTTATTTTGACTTCTCCACTGCCCGTCACAAGTGAAGTCACGACGGCGGTGCGGTCTGTCCGCAAGTGGTGGTTAGAGGGATCTTCTAATTTTTTTTGCTGCTTTGGAATGCTAAATTTAGCATCAATTACCAAATGTAACGAATTCAGCTTCAGCGATTTATAATTTAGTATACAGATTGCGATTGATAAATAATAGAACAATTGTATAATTAACAATAACTTATAGAAAATATTTATGGTTGATTAAAATTGATTTATGAATAATTAAAAAAAAAAAATCTGAAAATCCTCGAAAATTAAGAATAATACATATTCATATTTTTCCAGCTAAAACATAAACGAACAAAAATTTATTTTAAAAAATATAGACATGATTAAAAGTGTCGAAAATGTGTCATGACAATGATATTTCTCTGCCTAAATGTAAAATAAATCAAATATTGGTTACTATAAAGTTCTGTAATGTTTTTACTGACTACTGTGGTGTTTCAAATGGCTTTGCACTTTATGCGACGCAATGTTGTGATATATACGTACAAGCAATGCATTTTTTGCCTTATGTATTTAATAGAGAATTCATTTTAAACGTCCTAACTCGCATAATCATTATTTAAACATTTCGTTGTTAAATGAAGACAAATTTAATATACTGCTTTTCTGCCGGCCTAAAACTAATTCGAAATTATTTGGAACTTTGGCCAAAACAAAACCAGGTGCTTTTAAATAGTAGAGGTGCCAAAATCGCTCACGAAACCGATAAAGATTGTTCCTAAATCATTCAGTCACGGCTTAGGCATTTAATTGAAATTTCAATTGAATATTGAATTGTATTGAAATTTCTTCGGCCAAATTTTTCAATCTACGTAGATTATTGCATTTGTGCGCGTGACGCAATTTGTTAGAAATTTTGGAGATTTACTCTCCTGTAGATAATAGATGTAGATTAAGTTGTTATCTTAGATTTAGTGTAGATTTTGAACTCGTACGTAAGGACGCTGAGACATATCCGTGTAGTTGACGGCCCGGTCCCGCTAGATGGCGCTGGAGAATAAAAGAATATAGTTGTTTGTATTTTTAGACACAGCACAAATACCCCATATTTTCTTATATTATAGATAAAGCAATGTTATACGTACATGAGTATTTTTTATCTGTGAATATTAGGACAGATTTTAAAATATAAATTAGTAAGTCATCTAGCGGGAGTGTAGTGTATTTTCTTTGTGTGACGAAAAACTTTGTAAGAATATACGTATACTAATTTTTGTATAAATACATATATTGTAATGAATTCATGACAATATTATACGTGTAGATATATTTGACATTTATTTTCCGAATATGAACTGTTCTCGTTTTGTATTCAGATGCCTTGTTTACACGTTATAAGTTAGTAAGTTACCGCGTAAGTTTTTAATAAAATCCATTTGTCTCTTGGGTCTATTTAAACATAACTTAGCTACTTACCAACTTATTAACTTACTCATTGTAAACTAGTAAATTGATTTCGTTTAGTTAATTTAGTTCCTCGTTTGGATCTCAGGCGTGTCATCTCGATTGTATTATAAACTTGACTCTATCTTAGACTGTATTCACTTGTACATTGTAGTGGGTTGTGAGATTCGAGTTATATATTTCCAAATTTATATGCAGAGACAGTGCGATCTTTGCGCTAGTTTAACGGTTTAACAAATGCTATATTTTAATAATTAGATTTGTAAAAATGTTCATGTAGAGAGAAAGTTTTATGGACAAATATGGTGACTATTTCCCGCGGCCTGGGGATGCGCTGGCGCCGAGAGCGCGAAACGTTTCCCCGCGGAGTGCTTCCGCGCAGCCCCGCCGCCTGTACAGATCGTATTTTGCTAGATAAAGAATCTTCGATTGAATTATTGAAAAATTACAAATTTTTAGAAGTGCCATTAAGTGTAATATAATAGTATTTTCGTACATTCGAGCAATAGATTTTAATGGAAAATTTAGAATCTTTTATCTATGGAGTGGTGAAATGGATGTGGTTCCGTGCCATTTGCGTTGGAGATTTTCGTGTGAAAATTTTCGCTGTATTAATGTAAGATGTGAAAAAAATGTATCGTCTCGATTTTTTTCGGCGAAAAAATGATTGTGAAAGGCGATATTGGTCAGCAGAATTTTTTGTATACGCATAATGAATTTACATAATAACGAAGTTTAACAAGAATGTAACGTGGTGCTTTTTAATTGCTAAATTATATTTTTGGTTAAGTTGTATGAACTTTTTTGTGTTTTGTATCTGTGACAAAAAATTGTTTAATCGGTGTTGCCAGAAACTTGTTATTTATTTTTACGGATTAAATGATCTGTTTTACTAAAAATTAAAAATATTTGGCATATTTTGCTGTCCATGAGCCTGCTATTGACCTACACGTTTTGGATTAACATTTTCTTTGAAAATTGTACAGGGTAATACTTATGTATTTTGCTAAAATCGATTTTCGCTTACTTTGCTCGTAATGAAGCGATTAAGCTTTGCTTTGAAAGGCAATGGAATGGGAACACGGTTTGATAATAATTACATGTAAAGGTTCAAGAGTTGAATCTTAGAGATGATAGAAGTTATCGTTAAGGAATTAGATGTACGGATTTTCAATGACCGGTCCAATAGAGAAATGATTTTTTTTTAATTTCATATAACATTTAATTTGTAAGTTTTTGTAAATATGTTAAGGATCCGTACGAAGTCCTGAGACGTTGTACAGTGAGGTCTTAGTTGTTGGTTGTTGAGCAACGCGCTTCGAACTACCGTTTTGGAGCATTTTGTGAACTGAACACGTGGTGACATTGCTACTGACATGTTTATACAGGTGTCAACTGGGCGCGGGGTGACATATTACTAGCGTTAACAGAATCGATATTTAAAATTAATAAACTGATTTAATTTTTTTTATTGAAACGTTAAATCTTGCAGGTTGATACACTGTAGGCATCATCATCAATAAAAATAATTTTAAAAAAAAATTTCTTTTTTTTACTTTTAAATAGCGATTCTAGTAACGACGGTCAAATGTGCAACGCATTCCTAGTTCAAACTCAGTGTATATTTTATACATTTTTATAATACTTTATTCAATTGTATTGTTGTAAATTTGATGTCATTATATTAAATATTTTGGAATATTTATTTTATGTAGTTACATAAAATACAAGATAATATACAAATATTTTGTTATACATAATAGATTATAATTTTTTAAAGTAAGTTTACTATGATCGCGAATAACGTAAATTCAATACAATATTACCAAAAAAAAAATCCCAGTTTTAAATAGCGTTTTTTTTGTGGAGAAAAATATATTCCTAAGTAATGTCCCCACGTGTACACGCCTCTTATGATTCGTTGTAGACATGAAGTGCACTTTTGTAATTCTGTAGCCTGTTGAAGTGTTGATAGCTGTACGCATTATATTTTTGGACGGATGACTCACAGATTAAAAAGGATTAAATTATAAACTTGTCTTTTTATTAAACCTTTATTTGTTTTACGTTATTTTGTGGGTGTGTTCCGAAATACGATCTTTCGAATCGATATATTTTTCGAGTCTTAGGCGAGAAATACACTTTTAAGGGTAAGGGGTCTCTTCGATATAAATAAAACTATGTAATCTGATAATAGTTATCTACGTAAAATTACGAAGGTTAAGGAAAATAACGCACTACATAAAATAAAATAAGTAAATTCTTTCAGGCATTAAAGCAATGACTAACAATTTATGTAAATCTCTATGAAAGTCTGAGAGCAAAACTTATGAGTACTAATTCTTGTCTAAGTCGATAATTAAACATGTAAGCTTAGCTCACAGACTTACATAAACGGTCTACCATTGTTTTTACACCTGAAAAGTCTTTGTGATTTATGTATTGGAACTCAAAGCATACGTAGTTACTTAGGTAACTGTTATCAGGTTACGGAATAGTTTTATATCGATGAGAATAAAAGTTATAAGTGTGATTCTCGCCTAACGAGACGTTACCTAAGGCATCGATTCTAGGCGTTATTAAAATTTGACCATCATGGATTGTATTTCGGAACATGCCCGAAGTTTCATATATAAAATAAATTTTGTCAACTAGTAATCCGTTGTGAAAAATAGAGTCTAGTAGTAATAGTAACATGAGGAAAAAACATTTTTTCTGTTATTGTTACTAATTGGTTTTCACTTTACACCTCATTCACGTCAACTATTCAGGTCGAGACGGAGTTGAGTAATTGACGAATTCGTACGTAGACAAGCCTAATGCCATGCATTACATTAAATGACTAAGAAGGTCTCGTGACTTAACAAAAACGTCATTTTTATATAACTTTTCTCATTTGTCTACAAGCGAATTTTTA
The DNA here is from genome assembly GCA_037950945.1 of Hypolimnas misippus. Taxonomy (NCBI): domain Eukaryota; kingdom Metazoa; phylum Arthropoda; class Insecta; order Lepidoptera; family Nymphalidae; genus Hypolimnas; species Hypolimnas misippus. The sequence continues at coordinate 16,989,766 of JBBEEQ010000017.1, read as the reverse complement.
ATCTTTACATAATTTTGAGTTAAACACAAATGGACGCTGATGCCTTACAATTGTTTTGAATAATATTAAATAGATGACGTATTATTAAAATTTATCAATATCTCAAAATTTGACTTTTTGTGGGTTGACACATTATTGCTTATCAGCATCCAAATGGTGAAAATATTTTGACAATTTATAGGGATCAAAATTAAAGTATATAAAGCTTTATGAAAATAGATGAGAATTAATTAAATTATACAGTAAAAATTGTGATGTCTAACTTTTTTTGCTAATCAAAGAAAATTACACGAAGGTAAATAAAAACATGATAGCTTTGCTTACATTGAAACCATTTTAAATAAAATTAGGGTAGAAAGTTACTTTCATTCTGTTAACTAAAGCTCAAATAAATTGATAATTATTTCAATAAAATAAAAATACTATAGCTACGTCCGAAGAGTATTTATTTCAGTTATAAAAATAATCTCGTGATTACACTGTACTGAACATATCTGTTTATAGTTTACGTTTGAACCTAATTTAAGGGAAATAATGTTAATTTGAAAATCATATCAAAAGGTGGTTAAATATAATTCAATAAAGGGACAGGGGTTGTTACACGCAGTAGTGATGTACTTATACATACTAATATTACAATTTTGAAAGTAATTCTGTCTGTTACGTTTTCACGTCTAAATCTCTGATCCAATTTTGATAAATTTTAGTATAAAGATAGATTGGAACGTGATGGCGTTAGGGTACTTTTTGTCGTGAAAACAAAACGAAAAGTGACACGATACAGAGAATAAAAAATGTATTGCGTAAAATACATTAGCAATGTCCCCATAGCTTTAATCAATAGGGCACCTCACGAAACCCTAATGCTGCGGCTGCAATTTCGTCACGTCTTTGATTATGATTTTCAAATTCACAATACATAAGACATATCATATAGTTTCGAAGTCCCTTAACCTATTTATCAAGAGTATTGGAAATACTTAACAATTTATATTAATTTTATTTAATATTGGTGTTGTAACAAGTGATTTTTTATATCTCTAGTAATTTACATAAACTGATCTTTGATTTTTAATATGTATCTATGAAATACATAGAACTAAAGTTCCTCATAGTTTTTGCTAATAGTTATAATAGTAAAATTAGCTTAACTTGTTTTACTTAGTCAAGAAATACATAATAATTTTGAAATAAATTTAATTTAATTCAAGTTATACTTACTTACTTAGTCACTTTTCACCACAGGCTATTCACATATCATTCAGATAAAAATAGTTAAACCAGCGACACACATTCTAATAAAGTAAAGTAAATGACATGATCCAGAATATTTGCAAAGCATTCCACCATTTTCATTATAATTATATAAATAAAGGCAGGAAAAATTGGGTGAGTACCACCACACCAATTAAAGATTTTCACGAATATGTGACGCTAGCTTATTAGTTGTTAGATACATTTTTTAATAACATTTAAAATGCATTTCCATCAATTTCTTCCAATGTCTTACAAATCCATAAACATCTTATAAATAAAACGAAATAAAACTTCTAAAAGATATATAGATAAAGTTACAAAAATAAACTTCAGAAACAATTAGATAAACTATTTAAAATTTAAGATCACAGAAAGTAACAAAGATTCTAGTGAAGATCAAGTATTTAATACTAAACGTTACAATAGGAGTTTAACTCTAATAATAAACTAATTCTCACTTTCATAGTTAAATAATACTCGATTTCCAAATAAGAGATCCATTTTTGTAATTTTACTTAGGGTGTCAAACTTTTTTTCTATCTTTTTAAATGCAATGTGAAATAAAAAATATTTTTGGCATTGTAATAGATAAAAGTAATTTTGGAGTTACTTCATAGTTTCGAGTACACATGTGATTGTTTTTTTTATATTAAATCACTTGAAATTTAATTAATAATTTTCTTATTATTAGGCGAAACTTACACTTGTAAGTTTTGCTCAAAGATTTTTACATAAATTGTTTATCAATGCATTAAATCAATGCTTTTACACCCGAAAGAATTCACTGTCAGTGAATCATTTATTGACACAGCTTACATCTGGTTATTAAGGTAACTGTTTCCAGGTTACATAGATGTTTTATATCAGTTTCGAGAATAAAACCCACAAGTGTAATTCTCGCCTAATAATAAGGATAAGAAAATCTCGCCAAAATTCAAAATCATAGGAAAATGGAAACACGACTCTTCTCTTTTCAAATGCAACGTAGATACCAACTGTTGAACAAGAACCAAAGAGTTGTTTCAAAGCAAGGTTTACTCAATAAAAGAAGTTTGAACACCCATTTTTTACGTTATTTATAACTTACGCGATTACATCACTACATTTTGGAATGTCTACAATACTTTTTGTGTTCATTACCCAATGATATTATATAACTATATATATGTTATAAGCTCATGGATTTTGGCACCCAGTATGCCGACCACTGGACGACGTTGCGTAGCAACCAGATCGCGACTGAGTATGACAAGCGGAAGTATCTTTGAGCCAACGTGGCTATCGACGAGCTTGTCAAAGTTGGAAATTGGAATAGATTTTTACGTGTTATTGTCAAGCCACTCGATTTCCGTTGTAGAAAATGGCGTCTAAAGATGTCAAACCTATTTTTAACAAATTTGTTTGAAGACGTTTATATCTTTTTTTTTTTATAAAAGTTTGGTATAACAAAAAGTTTTATCTAATAATAAGTTTTTTTAAATATATGCGATTATTGTATAAATTGCAAAATATGGAACACATTCGAAATTCAAAACATGAAATTAAGAAATTTTTTCGGTACTTATTTCATTTAGATGACTTGAAAAATATTTGAATAATGTTAAACACATGACGCATTATTAGAATACATCAATATCTTCGAATTTGACAGTGGGTTGACACATTTTTGCTTATCAGCATCCATCATATCTATAGTTATACAATGTCACTGCCATAACATGAAAACTAACAACAGTCTAGGATACGGAAAATAAAAATAACGCCTTATACTAGTGCTTGAGTATTATCTGACAGTACAGGAAGCTGTCCAATACTGGAAGAAAATGAAATTCATTAAATTTTGTAACGTTAATTAAAAAAAAATTAAAATAATATTACAAGCGCGAATATAACTCTGTCTGTTACGTTTTCACGCCCAAACATAAACAATTTTAATGAATTTTGGTATGGAGATGGACCTTGTAGAAGGATAAATAGGTGATGAAAATTTCTATGAAGTCGCCGGACCGACCAATATACATAATTTAATGGCTAACAGCCTAAAACTTAAACGCTATTTAATTTAAATTGCGATTCAAAATTGAGTAGCGTTTTTTTATAACAAATTAGCTGACAAACGAGCAGGCGAGACACCTGATATTAAGTGGTTACCGCCGCCCATGGACATTTGCAACATCAGAAAAGCGACAAATCCGTTACCGACTTAAAAATGATCAAGGTATAACGGAACAGGAAGTAAGGAAGCGGATGGATTCTTATTCGTCGCGAGACACAAACCTATTTCACCTACTTTACGCCGATCTTCGAGAGTGAGTCACAACCCATTCGAGCCAGCCCGTATACCAGAGACTAACTGTATTCGGTGGCCTACAGTTAGGCTCTACATAGGTAAATGTGTATATAAATTAAATGAAAATTCAGTCTAGCAAAAAATAAGTTATTAAAATCGATTCACAATCGTATACAATCGACAGACACGTTAGCGCAGTGGTCACTGCAACTGACAAGTGCTAACGGTCGCGGGTTCGATCCCCGCTCACGGCAAACGTCTGTGTTAGTGTTGTGTGTGTTCCCGGACCCCCGACACAAGATCATGAGATCTTAATGGGAGCCGTTGAGTGTGATGCGTTTATTTTTTAATATACACGAAAAAATATTCAGTCGAATTCATTACTTCCTCACTTTTTGAAGGCAATTTATCAAATTAACACATTACATACAAACAATACAAAAAAATTACATACAGTATAATTATCACGACCTTACAAAAATATAAAAATAAACTCCAATTTTGCTGCTGCTGAATTATTTCGCTTCCTAAATTATTCTAAATAGGATAAAAACGAAAATGTATGTCAAGGCGAGTTGACGAAAGTGTGAACACCGTCTAAGGTCAAATTGTATTGATTTTGTATCTAGACATGATACTTTGTCTTTATAAAGAAACCGATCGATGAAAGTATAAAGGTCTGTTCACACTCAACAAGCTGCGACGCTAGTGGCCAGTGACTAGACATTTATATATATAATATGACAAGCTGCTCGTTCATCTCGCTAAAAGTCACGAATGGCTGGGCCGATTTGGTTCAGGTAAAGTTTAAATGGGGAGAAACATAAAAATATTCAATTCAATTCTTTGGTTTATGGCTTTTAGTTGTGTCAATTAGACACATGTTATTTCGTCAATGTCACGTGGAATGGAGAAAACACGATGGAGATTGATTGGTGGGGTCGAGAGAAAAACAAAAAATTTGTTAATGAAAATACTAAAAAACGACTGTTTTCCTATATTAACAGTTTTGACATTTGGTTTTGGTTGTCAAATATTATGTATATATACATATATATGTTTTATGTATATATACATATTATTTGAAAACTAAAACTACATTAACACAAGCAGTCACTAGAATAAGCTAGTAGATCATAAAATAGTCATATATACTCACAGTATTGTGCAATGCTTATCAACAGCTCGTATATTTGCATGGAACCTCGTCCCTTTATCACAATCTCACACATAAAGACGTAAACCACCCTGGTGGTTTCAAACAATGAGTCCAGCAGTAACCAGGTGGTGATATTCCTGCCCGTGTTCTTAGCAGCACTGCGATTCATAACCACACAGCTATTGAGAAGGCCTATAGCACTCGTGACCACCATTAAACCAGATACCAAATAGTGTAGAACTAAAAAAATTATAGTTAGGGTAAATAAAATTCAAACAATTTTATATACTTTAAATAATACAATAACATAAGACTTCAAGAATAGAGCAACCAACTTCAAAATAATAATTTAGTTTACTAGAATGACAAACTTATTATAGTGATTTCAATTTTGAAATCAAACGACTGAACCAATGTTAAAAAAAAAATAGGACCAATAGGAAATAACATTAGGGAATATTTCATGGTGTTATTAGTATTATTGTGCTTCTTATAAGTAATTTGTATGCCTGATTACAATAAAAAAATAAAAAGACTTAATTAAATTGATCCAGATATTTTCAAATAATAGGGGACCATATATAAAAAAAGAAAGAAAGTACCTATATCACTGCCATCTAGAGGTTCCAAATAAAATAGATTAGGTGTCACGAGTCGCAGCAGTGCCAACACGAATGCTGTTGCTGAAGATATCTGAAACCAAGCAATTTGTTACCAATAAAAACTACACTAATATTACTTTGATTATTACTATTTTTAATTACAAGAATAAATATATGAAACAATGTAAAAATATTTAAAAAATTTACAAATTATTAAGTAACGATCTGATAAACTGGTGTCATAAATTATTTTTCTAAATATAAACTGTTGTTCAGAGGATTGTTTGTCTTCCTAATAATCTGGTGATAATTAACAAAATAAATATTGGAATAAGTTATCTGTTTGTACCAAGTTCTTGTGTAATGATTTTGGAGAATTATAAAGTAAAATAACAAATTTATCATTTTTTTTAATAACGATTTTGATTAAAATAAAAACATTCAAAATTTTATTTTCGCAAAGTATTAAATTATAAATTATATGCGGAATTAAAAACCGAGTTATGATTATTTTGTGTAGCAAATTAAAAAGTAAATATATTTAAATAATTGATAGAAGAAAATAAATAAGAAAGAGATAATAAAAAAACTTACCGAAAATACTGCAGCAACGACGCGTATGTACACTTTTAAATCGATCATAGGCATTGTTTTCGACTGGGTGGACATCGAGATGTTTCCGAACTTGCACTTCAGATCCTCCTCTAGCTCCGTACTTCCATTCATGGATCATGCAGAGCTTTTATTAATTTTAAGACACAAAATCGATAGAAACACCGTATCGTATTTACGCGCTCGCGCTATATATACATAGATAAAACAATACAAACATTATAATTTGCTAAATGTCAATGTCATTGTGTTAATGTTACATTCGTTTTGAAATTTGTTAATGTTTTCTTTTTAATATAATTTACGAGAAAATTAAGAAAAAAATATTAAAACATTAATTTACGGTTACGGTTCGGGCAATTATAGTTTGGTATGCATATATATTTGTTATAAAGGTCTTGCTCAACTTATGTTCAACATTTTAATGCTAGATGGCAGTAGTGGTACAGTAAGTTACGTACTTTGTTGTGTTTTAACCGATTCCCAAAAAGAAGGGAAAGATCTTTATCCATTGAAATTTATACACTGATTAAAAAAATATGTATTAATTTCAAAGACTCATGAATCTCAGTGAAATCAAGTAAATCCTCAAAAATTATAGTTTTCAACAGGAATTTACGTACCTATGTATTTATTAATAAATGTAGTAATGTTCTGGGTTACATTTTTATGATCTAAAGTAAAACTTTTAAAACAATGAATTTTTATTCATAACATATGCATTATAACTTGTTAAATTAAATTGAAATTATTTACTCTTTGCATAATTTAAAAACTTTTTTTTGCCGTCACAAACAATGAAATTATTATTCTATTCAAAATAACATAAATAATGAAAGCAATTAAAGTTATTTCGTGATAATTCGTCACAGCCGTCTGCGGTAGTCACCGCACATCAGCTTGACAGTTAAAATATTTATTACAGTTGAATCAAATTCTTCACGCCTTTCAACAAATCAAAAAACGGCAAAATTTGCATATAATTTTTATAAATGAAATAGTTTCTTTGGTTCTAACATTTATTATTAATGAATATTCTTTTATTTAACTAAGAATAATTTACTTACTATAATCATCAGTAGTATTTTATGATTTTATATGCAATTATTAATTGATATTTATTACACGAGTCGAGATAGAAAAAATCGACATTAACCGATGGACAAATTTAAAGTCTTTAAATTTATTATTTTAATAAAAATATATTGACATTAGCAGCACTACAGGAGTCACAAATGCGTTGTCAGCTTAAAAATAATGAGGGTTGAAAGGGGTAAGGAATGGAGTGTCTAATAAAGAAAGGAATGAGGAAGGGGGTTAGGATTCCGAGTCTTTCACTAATCATACGAAACGAAACTGTTAGCTACTTCAGTTGTGAGAGTGTGGTACTGCAGCGGTCAACCCAGTCCATATTAACGAGTTGTAGTTTGACTAAGTCACATTATACATCACGATGTCTATCATATCATATACTTATTTGTTAATATTCCTAAAATATTAACAAATAAGACATTCTATAAATAGTCTTATTTATTAATAAAATGGAATTTGCAAAAATAAAATCTAATTATGGAAATAAAAAAGTAGAAAATAAATATCCATTTAAACTATCAATCTAATAATATTTATTTCATAAAATCAATAAACAATCATGAAATAAGAATAATCATAAAACTGTAACCGTAAAGTATACCAGTTGTAACCAAATCATAAATCGCAATTGGACAATCGGAGGAAATTTACAAGCGGCAACATATCGTAAATATAATTTATAATCGACTTAATTGAAATCGATTTAATTCGATTGAGCCGCGTGCGTTGAATAGCGGTTAATGATTGCGCGCGCCCTTTCGTGATTTGTTAAAATCGAGTGACATTTAATTTATTTTGATTAAAATTTCTGTATAAAATAGGTAGCTTTGAATTAGTGCTGTTAAAATAATTATGACTTCTGCTTACATAGAATATTTTTTTATTAAGTCGTTACAGCGTGAAGAACAGAGTATAATGTGTCAGCCCAAAAGTCAGAGTCAGTCAAATATTTATGTATTAAACTCAAACTCAAACTCAAACTCAACACAGCTTTAACAGCACTTTCGAATCGTCAAGTTACATGTCATATTTTCATTTTTAATTTTTATAAAGCTACCACCGGTTCGGAATATAGTCTCTACCGAGAAGAACCGGCAAGAAACTCGATAGTAACTCTTTTAAAATCATTTATACATAATGTATTTTTATTACATTTTAATCATGTTATCCGGATAGAAAATCAACGCTTGTCAAATCCACGCCTCTTTGTCGTCAAAATATTCTTGTATGGTATAATATGCTTTATTTATTAAAGATTTTTTAACGTAGGCTTTAAACTTATTAAGTGGCAAATGTAAAACTGTTTGCGGGATTTTATTATAGATGCGAATACCAAACCCCAGAAACGATGAACTGACTTTATGAAGACGAAAGTTTGGTATGAAAAGTTTATTTTTTCTTCTAGTGTTTACACAATGCCTGTCACTGTTATTATGATTATGCGTCACGTATTTAATATTATTGAAATAATTTTCAAGTCATCTAAATTAAATAAGTACGGAAAATAGTGTCTTGATTTTATGTTTGGAATATTCATGTGTGTTCGAAATTTTCCAATTTGAAATAATCTCTAGTATTTGGAAAACTTATAATTAGATAAAACTTTTTATGATAATAATCTGTACGAATTCATTATAACTTTTATCAAAATAGCAAAAAAGATAGATATAAACGTCCTCAAACACATTTATAAAAATAGGTTTGACATATTTAGACGCTATTTTCTCATAATGAAGCCCATGTGGCTTGACACAGTATTGCTTATGAACGTCCTTATATAGGTACTAAACTACATTCCCATTTATAATATTAGTTTATCTTTTTAACCGACTTCTACAAAAGTACGAGGTTTAATTCGTTGGGAGCTTACTCAAAAACGACGGAACCAATTTGGATCATTCTTTTTTTGACTGAATATCTGAGAATATTTTCCTTCTCAGATTGGTTCCATAGAATAATCATAAAAATTTAAAATCAAAATAACTGGATAAGTTTGTCATTTATGTTTAACTGCATTGGCTTGTCATTTAGTTGAACGAAATTACGTATTTCATTGCTTTTGAAGCCGGTTCCCCCCTTTTCAAAAGTCTTGTATAAGTTTATTAATCAAGTGCGACTCGGACTCGCACACGAAGGGTTCCGTAACACCGTACAAGATATGAATGCTATTAAGCAATAATGTGTTCACCCACAAAACGTAATAACGAATTCGGAGATATTGATGTATTCTGATAAAGCGTCATGTATTTAACATTATTCAAAAAAATTTCAGTCATCTCAATTAAAAAGGTACGGAAAAAAGTTTCTTAATTTAATGTTTCGAATATTGAAGTGTGTTCATTATTCTCCAATATGCAATAAGCTAATATGTTCGGAAATCTTATTAATACATAAAAAAAAAAAATTCTTTACCACCCTTTCGGCGCGGAACCCTAAAAATGTAGTTTTTAGTTTCTCATACGTAAGTAATTCTAGCTTACGAACTAAGTTATCCGCACTAGTATTATAAAGAGGAAAAGTATGTCTGTAAGTTTTATTTAGAGTGAAATGACTAATCCAATTTAATTATTTTTTCGTTGGATAGCGTATTTATTCATTAACGCTATATTACATCTATAATTTATTATTAATATTTATTACTTATTAATAATTTATATATATATAATATATTATATATATAAAATTATAAAATTTAATTATTGCGCCCCTTCCCAACATTCTATGACTAGTCCTCTGCCCCAAGGTTGCCTGGAAGAGATCGCTGTTTTAGCGATACGGCCGCCTGTTGCACCTAAAGCAACCTTGTGCCTATTTTAAGTATTTTTTTTTCTTACATTTTTTGTATTGGCGTGCAATAAAGAATAAATAAATAAATAAATACATCACGTGACGACACAGGAACGGAGTAGTAACCATAAACAGGAGTAAAACCGTAAAGGGACAGCTAGTCGAATATAAAATAACACAATAATTGAATCAAATTAAAATCCACAATATATAATCTACATTGAAACGCATTACTGGGTCAGACTCCATGTTTTCTTTGACCATTCGACATCTAGCGGTCAGTGGTCAGATAATCGAATTAATGTTAAATTATAAGGGAATATGTACCCTATTATATTGAAACAAGGGTTGTAGAGGATAAAAGCAACCCCCTCAAGCCAGTTAATTGTCGGGCAATAAAACGGTATGGTCAATAGCGGTGTGAGAGCTTTGACGCAAAACTTTGTTGCAATTGATTACGTGTTGTTGGATTCGTGGGCTTGATACTTGGGTTTTTGTTAATGAGAAATTATTTTTTGTGTAATATTTTATATTTATGTATTTTAAAAGTAACTATAAATCGTGATTAAAATACACATGATAATTTAAGAGAGGTTATTATATTTGATTTATTGTTATTTGAATGATCAATAAACTCTAAAGAATAAAAGAAACACAGCAGATAAATTTCATTAAAAAAGTCAAATATGCGCGATCAAAATACGCAATTTCGTTCACTCGATGGTTCTTATTCTAGTTATGTTAGTTATCAAACTACTAAACAGATTTTTACGAAAGTACCATAAACCAACCAAAGTCAAGCCGTTTTCAAATAACAATTGAGGAGACACATGTAAAAAACTGGATGACTTGAAAATTTTTTGAATAATGTTAAATACGTGACGCATTATCAAACTACTAAATTATCTCCAAATTTGACTTTTTGTGGGTTGATATATTATTGCTTATCAGCATCCATATATAACAGCGAAAGATCACTCACTCACTCATCAAGAAATCTCAGAAATTACAAGTGATAGGAGTTTCAAATTTTCCATAGAGAACTTCTATGGAAAATGATATTATTAGACGTAATTGCTCACTAAGACGGGCTGTTGCGAAATTCGACCACTGAAGGGACAAAACGGGGTTTGGAAGTTTGTATGAAAGTCTTATGTTAAGCGCGAGTATCGCTAGGGTCCACTAGTTTATTATAAACCATATTTTTAGCCGTTTTTACAAGTATCAAAACGAGTCGTTCTAAGTAACGTGTTATACATGTCCGTATAATTGAGATGCAATGTCAATAACGTTGAAATAATAACGATATGATATTCAAAATGTTTTCGAACATAACTCACGTGACCAATGGGGTGGACAGGCGTCAGCGCGAATTGTATTATAATATACACATACCAACTAGTTATTGTTTTTTTATGGTTGATAGGCAAGCGCTTGACGCCAATCAGCCTGATGGTAAGCAACGATGACGTCTAAGTTGATACGTGCTTGCTTAGAAAATGCCTATTCACTTAAAGCCACTCAAATTATATGTGGCAGAGAGTGATTATACGAGTGTGCTTCATACCTAAGCAGTCATATGCAAGCAAAATTCGAACATTAGTCGAACTAAAAGTTTTTCAAATAATACTATTAAAGTACTAGCAAGTTTTGATTTCGAGTCAAGACGGCCTAATGTCTAGAAAACGAGGATCTTAACCGATGATCATGGGTTTCATCCTGCTAGCATCGTTGAGTTTTCAAGTTGTAAATTTGTTTTTTAAATTCATATCGTGCTCGGTGACGGAAAACCTCGTAAAGAATCCTGCAAGTAACGGGAGAAATTTTAACTCGTATCCGCCAACCCATAGTATAAATTTAGAATTCACTAAACTTTTTTAAAGTTACTTATTAACTTTATACTTGCGTTTTGATAGAGTTGGATCGATCGTAGATATATAATATTAAAATAAAATTAATTTATGTATCGAAGATTCTACTACTGACACAGAGCATTTGTTACATAATAAATTAACAGGCGTTGTGTAAACTATACAGGTTTTCTCCTTAATCATAAACATGTGATATAAAAAAATTATGCAATTTAATTACTCAAAATCAAAATTTCTTATTCCTAGATGGGAATAGCATTTATAAGTTATTCTTCCGTAATTTAATTACGTAAGCCGCTAACGATTTTACTAATGTTAGCTATGGTTATAAGCTTACGTGTACTATAAGTTTTAAAAAAATAAGTTAGGTCTAAACATATCATGGCGCACTTAAAAAAATATTTTATTTTAAGTAAAATTCAAATTTTTATTATGTATGTATGATTATATATATTTACCTAATATATGTATAATGATGTTAATCTTATTATTGAAATAAAGACAAAACTGCGTTTCTCTGAAAATTAAAGATTTATTTTACGACATTTATTTACAGTTAACATAAAACTAATTACAATATATTTAACAAAATACTATCTTACCTGAAAATTAAAGAAACAACATTTAAAGCCTCTATTTCAGGTCTATTTTATATCTTAAGAAAATTCTAATAATTATAAATTTAAATATTTTTAAATGACAAAAGTCAACAATAAAAAGTAATAAGATAAATTGACATAAATAACTAAAAAGGTTTTCTTACATCTCCCCCCCTCAAAGAGAACAATTACGAGTAACAAAGTGTGTAATTGTTCACTTCCTAACAAACGCAGGAGACAGTTTTGTAATGTGGTAGAAGTTTGACTCCGCTTTCTTGTGTCCGGTGTTGACTTCGTAAACTGAATTTGAAATCTTCTTCACAATCTTGTATGGACCAATCCTCAATTCATCCATTTTTTTTCTATTTAGTCGACTTCCGTTTTCCACATAGACTCTGTCTCCCACTTCCAATTTATATTCTTTCCGATGCAAGTCGAATATTTTCTTATTATAATTGTGAGATTTCATTGTATTCTCCAGAGCTATTTTTCTATCTCTTTTCAGATCTTCTTCTGTACACCTTGATTGCAATTCAAGTGGTAAAATATTCACATTTTCGCCTTCCAAAAGGTATTTTGGAGCAAACTTCGTGACTGTGTGCTCTGTTTCATTGTATTTGTCTACACATTTCTGTGCAATGGTAGTCCATGCTGTTTTTATATTACCTTCATTTATCTTACATCTTATCTTATTGACTAAAGTTTGATTTAGTCTTTCATTGAGCCCATTTGAAAATGGTGCATCCACAGCAGTAAAAATTAAATGTATGCTTTCTTTATTTAGGAATTCTTTAACTTCTTTAGAGTTAATGCCAGGATATTGGTCAGTTAATATCATATCAATATTGTAGCTTCCTGTCACCTTTTTTATTAGTTTAATAAAATCATTGGAGCTTTGATTTTTTGACGTGGATATATAAGCGTATCTCGTAAAGTGATCAACCAGAAGATGTAAATATTTCTTTGTTGACCGGGATCCTCCAAAGCCTCCAATGGTATCAATTGATACAATCTCAAATGGACGTGTTGCCGGACCTAAATGTGACATTAAACCATATTTTGACCTTCTCCTTGATTTATTTTTTATACAAGTTTCACATGCATCACAGATTGTTTTAATATTCGCGATGATGTTATCTGCTGTGTAGAAAGGTGTAATTTTATTTGCCGTTTGGGTTCTTCCGATATGGCAGTAAGTATCGTGGACATCTTTTATTAGATTTTTGCTAAGTTCTTCTGAAAGTATTATTTTTTTACCTCTTTTATTTTTTTTGTAGTAAATCCCATTTTCTAAAATAAAATTTCGATTCTGTACATCCAAATTTCTACCTTGGTCATTTTTTATATCTTTTATGTTTATTAAATTTACTACTTTGAGAAAATCATCCATGTTATCATAAGATTCTAGAACTGGATTTCGACTTAAACAATCCGCTTCTTGATTTGATTTTCCTGGGTTATACTTTATTTTGAAATTATATTGTGACAAATAATACATCAAATCACCTAATTCCTCATCAGTTCTTGCCTTGATGTTCATATTTTCCAATGGTTTATGATCTGTATGTACTGTAAATTCTCTTCCTATAAGCCAGTGTTGCCAATATTTCACAGCTTCTTTTATTGCCAAACATTCCAAATATATCGCCTTCTTTTTTTTTTGAGTTTCAGTTAATTTTTTAGAAAAATAAGCAACTGGTTTATTTTCTTCGTTTTTATCTTTTTGTTTCAATACCGCTCCTACTCCCTTAATACTAGCATCTGTATAAATATTTATTGGTAGTTCAGGGTCAAAGATCTTTAGAATTGGTTCTGAACACAACAATGCCTTTATTTTATCAAATGATTCCTGACATTCCGCCGACCATATGAATTTCACATCTTTTCGTAATAAATTATGTAACGGGTCCAGGATAATTGCACTGTGTGGTACAAATTTATGATGAAAATTTATTTTACCTAAAAATTGACGAATATTCTTTCTTGTTTCTGGAACAGGAAAGTTTTTGACAGCAGTTAAATAATCTTTCAGAGGTCTAATTGAATTATTTTCTATTATGTGACCTAAATATTTGGCGTATTTTTTTGCAAACGTACATTTCGTAAATTTAAGTCTAAAGCCTTCTATAAGTATTGCCTCTAGTAGTTTTGAAATATGTAGCAAATGTTCTTCAAAATTTTTAGAAAAGATTAAGATGTCGTCTATAAAATTAACTGCAAAATTAGAAAGTCCGTATTTTCTTATAATATTTCCCAATATTCGCTGGAAAATAGCTGGAGCGGTCTTTAATCCAAATGGAAGACACGTCCATTGGAAATGGCCCTCTTGTGTAACAAATGCAGTTTTGTATTTATCTTGAATTTTTAAAGGAATTGACCAAAATGCTGAATTTATGTCGAAAGTAGAAAAATACTCACAGTTAACAGTTTTTATCATTAAATCCTCAATTAATGGAAAGGGTTGTGACTGAGGCACAACAATTTTGTTCAATTCTCTGAAATCTATACATAACCTTGTTTTCTTTTCATCTTCTTTTTTATATGCCAGAGTTACCGGAGCGGCAAATGGGCTATAAGATTCTTCAATCAAATTCTTCTCTAATAGTTTTGATACTTGATTTTCTATTTCTCTTCTATCTTCAGCTGTACATCTATATGGACGCTTGTAACAGTATTTATCAACCATCAAATCAATATGAGCTTCATAGTTTCGTACAGTACCGATGTCATATTTATCCTTAGCAAAGACAGATTTAAATTTTTCAACCAATTTATCAATTTCTGATTGTTGATAAAAATCGAGATGATTTACAAACATTTCAAATCCACTGGAGTTAATATGTTCATTGAAATTTACTTCACATTTATCTATATGCTCGTCTTCTTCTTTTAATACCTCAGAGTATTGAGAAAGTTCTTTTTTATTCATGTCACCTAGTGCATCAGGAATTTTGACATTTATTAAAGTTGCATCATGATTTTTGTCGTAGCTTTTGTTTTCCGTATTCTTTTCATTAAAAGTCTTTTCTTTTGGATTGATACATTGCATTATTTTTAATTCTTCATTTTGCATTAATTTGAATTTTTTTATACAATCCAAACCAATAAGAAAATCGTAATTGAAATTTTCATTATCTACTACAAAAATATCCATCATTCTATCAATATCATAGATTTTTATTTTTAGTGTTATCATACCTTTTGTTTTCTTTTCACCATTAATAGTTTTCAAGTTTACTATTTGTATATCTCTAGCACTTTTTTTTGGCTGTATCTTTAATAATTTGGCATTTATTAATGACACATTAGAGCCCGAATCATAAATTCCGGTAACGCTTAAAATATCATTTAATAATAACTTTACTTTTATTAATGGTGGCACTTCTAGTTTTTTGGATTCTCTTCATTGAGTTCAACTTCTAATTCTGAGTTATTCACAGACTTTAAAATAGATTTTTGATTTTTCACTTTAAACCAGCAATTTTCCTCAGGGTGGTATCGTTTTCCTTTTTTCTCGGTTAAACAGATTTGGCATGGTTTTTTTTCTTCATTTTTTTTAGTTTTAGAATCAGAATATACAATACCTTTTTTATCATGTTTATTATTCCTGACAAGATGTTCTAATTTACCTAATTCATTATAGAGATCTTCTGTTCCTTGCAAAGTTTCTCTGTCGATTTTATCTGCCACATAATTAGGTAAACCAAATGCGACGAGATCTATAAGTGTCCCAGTGTCAATTGATCTCCTTACCTCCAGTAACAATTTTTCTTTTTTTATAGCATACTCCAGTAAAGAGCCCGCTTGATATTTAAATGCCAATGCATATCTTATGGGTGACCATCCTTTGTTTGCAAATGTTTCACAAAAATTTTTCTCCCACTTGCTCCATTCTGACTCTACTGAAAGTTTCATTATCATGCAGCTGTACCAATCTAGACTAGAATATTCCATAAAAAATTTTAAAATTTCAATTTTCTGTTTATCTTCTATAATTAGGAAACGTTCACACTCTTTATTAAAATCTTTTATCCACTGATATGCATTTGAGTTTTTGCCAGTAAATTTTTCAATCACAAAATCCTTTGCAGTCTTCCCTAAATTTTGAATTTCAGATTTTGTTTGTTTATCTCCAATAAATTTCTCTAATAGTTTTTCTAACGCGTAATTAGTGTCATTCCGTATAGATTCAGAATGATTTGCTTCCTCTAAAATTTCTTCTAAGTAAATATCATTAAACTGTAAGTTTTGTTCTTTATCTAAATATATTTTTGACATATCATTTGTCAATGTTATCCAAATTTTCCTTGTTTGATGTCTTTTATTTAATGATCTTTTTACCTTAGCATAGTTTGATGTATTTAAAATTGTTTGGTGTAGATTTGCAGGTTGACAATCGTCTGGTATTCTAAAAACCTGTCCTTTAACTGTAGCTATTGAAGTTACGCAAATAATATTTGATTTTCCATCTGCCGTTGGTTTCACGGCAAAATCAAATCTTAATTTTTCCATCTTTCGTGAAATAATTGCCGAAAATGTTGTTTTATAATGATGTTAATCTTATTATTGAAATAAAGACAAAACTGCGTTTCTCTGAAAATTAAAGATTTATTTTACGACATTTATTTACAGTTAACATAAAACTAATTACAATATATTTAACAAAATATTATCTTACCTGAAAATTAAAGAAACAACATTTAAAGCCTCTATTTCAGGTCTATTTTATATCTTAAGAAAATTCTAATAATTATAAATTTAAATATTTTTAAATGACAAAAGTCAACAATAAAAAGTAATAAGATAAATTGACATAAATAACTAAAAAGGTTTTCTTACATATGTATTACCTTACTTAAGTCTTTCGTAAGTTCGTAAGCAAAACTTACAAGTGCAATTCGCGCCTTAAAACATATAGCTTGACAATGAAATTTCTGTACTAAAACCTATTGACAAAACTAGATACAGAAAAAAAAATTGACAGTAGATTGATTACAAGAGCACAGTTCACACACAAGGGACAACTCTTCCTCGATCAAATCAGATGATTGATATTTTAATCAATCACTTACTCGATTACAATCATAATCGAATCGCTCAATCAACAATTTTTAAATTTCATTATGAAGCTCGAATTGTATTGAATAAAGGGGACCATTCATGGTAGGACATGCATATGATATTTCTGGAACTAGCCGGCATTTGCGGTTTCACTCACGTTTATTATTACTGCTTCGCTCCTATGAGTCGTTGCGTGATGTAATATAGCCTTTAGTCTTTCTCAACGAATAAACTATCAAACACAATAGGAATTTTTTAATTCAAACCAGTAGTTCCTGAGATATGCGCGTTCAAACAAACATACAAACTGTTCAGCTTTATATTATAGATTCTTTGTGACTCTATGTAGAGGAGCAACTATTAAAACCATTTTAAAGCTCCCTGTGTCCTGTATTTTATAGATTTAAATAATTTAGAAAAATTAATGTTCGAGAAAAAACTGTATATAGTGAATGTTTTTTTATGTTGTTAGTTATTTTAATTGTACTTCAGTTCTGTAATGTGAGGGAATAAATACGACAATCTATGATGTGAATGGGCGCTTTAAGTGACAGAGAATTTTTATTACGTTTGAGAATTCGTATTACGTTTATGTTAAAGGTTAATTATGTAGTTCAAACGAATGGATAATACATTGATTAAAGCTACAAAAAGCTATAGACTTCACATTCGGTGATAGGATAATTTTTAAGGTGGTGAGTTTAATTTTTATTTCTTTTGCATTTCCAAAAAGAAAAAAATCCTAAATATTTATCGAAGTATTTCTGTTCATTTAATTCAACCTAATGAGTAATCATTTGTAGCATTCGATTTTTAATCCATACTCATATTATAAGGTGGTAATTTTTTTTAAGTGAACATATAGGGCTAATCTCCAAAATTTCTGACCCGATTTGAAAAAACATTATTGTTGTAGATTCCCCGCTTATTTAGGAAGATTTGAGATTATATTACATTACACTACGAGTCATAAGAGTGAACAGTAACCATGATAGCGAGTGAATCCGCAAGAGACACATAGTCTTATATAATTTTTATTAATCCATGGTAAAGTTATGGATCTGCCATTTTAGCAAAATCGATATTTTGATTGAAAACAGTAACATGTTGTGCTACACACTAAAGAATTTAAAAAATAATTCGTTAATCTGTTTGTCAAAAAAGTTGTAAAGTACTTTAAAATATAGTTGTGTCTACTTCTAAAGTGTATTAGAATGTACTAGGCGAGATAGAGGCAAGAATTAAGAATTAGGTGATAGTTTTACATCAATTTAAATATATTTTGCTGTTTGACGATTGAAAAATGCTTTTAAAAGCTTACTGGATTAAAGTATAATTTGATTTTGTTTTGTTTTGATATACACTTAATTAATACATAATAAATTTTACTGTATATATAGAACAATTCTTTAACCGGGTAGCTATTAGGTAACCTTACTAAATCTGTGAGTAGCAAAATGAAGCACTGCCAGTAAACTCTTTACAGGTGTAGTAATGACAAACATCTTAAGTAAGTCTTTATAAAGGTCTGAAGCGAGAATTGCCTGTAAATGTCCCACTGCTGGGCAAAGGCCTCCTCTCCTATTAAGGAGAAGGTTTAGAGCTTAAGCCACCACACTGCTTCACTGCGGGTTGACGGATATACTTTGTCAGAATTTCTCCCGACATATGCAGGTTTCCTTACGATGTTTTCCTTCACCGCAGTGCACGAGATAAATTTAAACACAAATTTAGCACTTGAAAACACAGCGGTGCTAGCCGACTGAGATCGACTAGAACGGCTAGGCCATCTCGGCTCATACGTAACATACTGTTATACTTTAAAATACGATACCTGAAAATTCTGAAACTGTACATTTCTTTCATTTCTTCAGTCGCAGGTCCCATGGTGTAATGGTTAGCACTCTGGACTCTGAATCCAGCGATCCGAGTTCAAATCTCGGTGGGACCTCTACGGAGAATGAAGCGAGAAACTTTTGTTTTAATTTATAATCGTTACTTATATTATAAACTAGCGCCCCGCACCAACTTCACCCGTGTTACATATAGATATTTAACACCTAATTTATCCTCTAAAAGAGTTAAATTAAAAATAAAAAACAAAGAAAAAGCCAGAAGTACCCATGTTAAATTTCGTGTTTCTTTTTTGAAAATGTCGGACTTTCCTACAACCGTTGATGATAAGGGATCCCTTATTTTACCTCCTTAAATATCACCCATTTCCAAAAATCCTTTCTTAGTGTACTTATCGTACAACATAAAAGTACCAACTGCTAAAACTTTTAAGTTTCTATTGTCAGCGGTTTAGGCTCAGCGATGTTGAATCAGTCAGTCAGGACAAGTAATTATATACATACGTATAGATGCAAAATGACTCTGTCTACGTGTTACGCAATCGCCCCTAAATTACGTAAACCCGAGAACCTAAAAAAAGACTTATCCTACGTTTTAATGCGAAAAAATGTTATAAGTGAAAGTAATCTATACTAATATTATAAAACTGAAGAGTTTGTTAGTTTGTTTGATTGTTTGCTTAAACGCGCTAATCTCATGAACTACTGGTCCGATTTGAAAAATTCTTTCAATGTTAAATAGTCCATTTATCGAGGAAGGCTATAGGCTATATATTATCACACTAAGACCAAAAGGAGCGAAGCGCCAATGAAGAATATTTCAAAATCGGGGGATATTTTCCTATTGAGAGAGCTTACGCTGCGTCCGCTGCGTAAACGGTTAAAGTTTCGCAAAAATCATGTATTACAGAATTGTTCCCCTTTTAAAGTTCTAAAAAAAGTCTGAAACAGCATATGTCTATCTTTTAAGGTTAGTTCACTATAACCTTTTTTATGCTAACCAAATTTGTTCTAAAATAATGCATTATTAGCCCAAACTAATTATTCCACGCGGACGAAGTCATAGACGGAAGCTAGTAATAGTAATAAATAGGGGTAAATAATCCTATGCGGACGAAGTCGCAGCCTCCAGCTAGTAATAAATAAAAAATAGTAAATAGATTTACTTCTTAAAATTAGTTGTGTTTATTTTAAGAAGCATGCGAGAGTGAAACGTGACTTTGTCCCTATAGTATCATTGGCGTCTTTGTTTTTTTAATAGAACAGCGGCTGCCAGCTCGAGTTTCTGCGATATTATTTTTTCTGATTACCAAACACTTTTAATTTTTTTTTTTAGTAGGCTGCATATTTATGATAGGTTAATAATATAAAGGGCTTAAAAAGTCTTCTGTAAATAACTAGTAATAACTTTTTTTTAGTAATTCGATGTATAATATTTTTTATTATAGCATTTTAGAATCACTTAACATCACTTTACATATTTTCTTATCTATTTTGATAAAAGATATAATGAATTAAAAGCAGATCGGTATAATAAAAACTTTCATCACAGTACATCAATATATTTGGCTTTTTGTGGATTGACACGTTATTGCTTAGCACCATATAAAGTATAAAGACTACTAAACAGGGCCGGATTGACTCTATGTGCAGCCCTGTGGCATACTGTAAAATGCCGCCCCTTTACCTAATCATTAAAAAGAACTCTTTAAAAGAAAAATAAAGAAAAAGTTTAGTAACGTAATTTTAATTGAAAATTAAAAAAAATATATCTTTCACACCCCAAATTTTGCCGTCCTGGCCAATGGCCCCTAGTGTCCCTAAATCCAGCGCTGCTACTAAACCACACTCGTGTTTAGCTTTCAGCTAAAGCTTCGTTACAAACAAGTCTGAAATAAAAACAAATATAATCTACGAGCGCGTCCGCCGGCACGTGCCGCGCACGCGAGCGGCGAGCGACTGTACAGTCTACATTATTATATTTTACTTTTTTCCATAATAAGCGAATGTATAATTATTCTCTCAGTTCGTACTAATCTCCTTTAGTGCTTGTTAACGGAATTAAAATTGACGTTGTCTTTGAAATATTGAGGGCTTAAAAATAATATTTGTTATTTATTATCTGTGGATTATGTTTTTTTTTTTGCGGAGCTTGGTTTGTAGTGTTTATTGGTATTGATATGTCATTGGGAGTGTGTGTGTTGATGTTGAATTTTTTTTTTAATTGTGAGTTTGTGTTCATTAACAATGTCTTAAATTTTTTTAATTGGAATCGTTTTTAATTGCCTTATATAACATCATTTAAAGGAATAAATCCTAAAAGGGAATAGGAAGTAAGGAAAGAAATGGGGGAGGGTTAGGCTTCTGGTTCACTCATACACTCGATAAACTTCTGTGAGAGTGAAGTACTGCCCCGGTTAAGCCAGCCCATATACGAGTTGTAGTCGGTTACAGCTAGGTTCACAGTATACAGCAAGGCAAGTAATAAAAACCTTAAAAAAAAAATAAAACTAATTTAATACAAGTATTCCAAAAAGCAAAAAATAGATATTTCCTACAACGCTTTGATGACGGTACCATTGAAAACATTCGAAGTCAGTTTCAAGCAGATCGTTTTCAAACAAAAAATCAAAAAATATATATAAATCGTTCTAGAATCGGTGAAAATATAATATAGAGTCGTATAGACGGTGATATATTATAAAAATACACATACATGCCTATTTTGAAGTTGGTTAAAATACTAAGAGATAATAGTCATTTCTATCTTGCACTCACACCAACTAGGTGAAAATTAAGTTGGGTCCCAACGTCGTCTTCGCTTGGGCTTCCAAGTTGTATCCCTTTTGTATTTAACTCTTAAAAATACATAAAAATGAGATAATTATTCCATAATTATTAGTGATTATAAACAATTTATAACACATTACTTTATGTCAGTAACAAAACAAATAAAACATAACTTACTACGTTTTTAAAATTGCATCTTTATATGTACAATCGATAGTTAATAACCGTAAGGCAAGATTTACACTTGTAAGTTTTACTCCCGTAAGTGATCTAAAACAACTGTAACCCAGTACAGATACGTCGTAAATAGTTACGAAAGCTGTGAATGTAATAATTAATTCAATTCAATTCTTTGGTTAATGGTATGTCATAATTAAGGCACTGACAGTAAAGCCTTTCAGATGTAAAGGAATCAAAATAGCTTATGTTAATCTTTATGAAAGTCTGAGAAGGAACTAAACTTATAAGTGTTTACTTACTTATAATTCTCGCCTAATAGTATTATACTAATTACTTGCAAAAAGTTTACACTTAACGTAATACAAACCAAAACTAAGTTCGTGAGCGTGCATTAAGATTAAATTTTCCATAAATCCGTAATTATATAAGTGTTCACTCAATCACTTTTTCATTCAAGTGTAAAATGCACCTAATCGCATTGTTGTACGGTCGAATTTTGTTTAGTGATATTTTCCCTATAACATTGGTAGGGTAGAAATTGGACCTTATGTTATTGTAATAGGGTTGTGTGTTTGTGTAATATTGCAGGGGGTAGGGGTGGTTACGTATAAAGTGTATTAATTCTCAGGCACGTGCCGTTCGGCGTGTGACCCGGTGGTAGAGGTTTTCCCACGTATCGAAGTCTAGACGTTAAAGTTTGTTTTTCGAAATTTTCGCCACTTTAAATACACACTAAATTGTAATATTTATTATTGTCGACTTGGTCCACCTTACGGTTTTACTCGATCATTGCTTTGCTTCTAGTACAGACTCCTTCACCAAACGGGCTATCAAACGCAAATAGAATTTTTCATATATTTCATCACGATAGGACTCAAAGAGCTAAAGTAACAATAACGAGAGAGAAACCGCGAGAGGCACGTGGTAATATTAGTATTAGTATATGATATCATTGGACTTTTATTTGTGTACTTCTTATAATGATGTTATTTTTTACCCTATATATTAGATGACCCGGTGAACTTCGAATCAGCTACATTTATATTTGTGCAAAATAGGGTTAAAACTTTATACAGTTTTTTATCTAGAATGAATGCAACACATTTTTTATTATTTCTGAAACTGTACTGTTTTGTTTTCCAATAAAACAGACCAAAGAGATCGGACCTTATACTACAGTTATAAACAGACACATTTCTGAACGCACCTATAAATATTTTACAACCAAATGACAAAACAGTGTATATTGGAAAATTAAATTATCATTTTTAGTATTTTCCTTTACTCGTTATTTATTTTTCTCACTGTTTTAGCCTTTCCTGAACTTACAAAAATATCAAGATCAACATTAGCCAAATCGGTCCAGCGATTTTCGAATTTTAGCGAGACAGACGAACAGAAATTCTTTTATATATATATATATATATATATATATATATATATATATATATATATATATATATATATATATATATATATATATATATATATATATATATATATATATATATATATATATATATATATATATATATATATATGTATATGTATGTTTATTACTATAAATATGTTATGCGTCATGGATTTTGGAACTTAGATTGTCGACCATTTTGGAAGATGCGCAACGTTGCATTCCTGCCACCAACTAACGACTGAGTAACAGGCGAGAGTATCTCACATACAAATCAATTGACGAGCTTGACAAAGTCGACTTAACACCAAATAGTATGATGACTTATATTTATTTATGTATGAATTTATAATAATGTATGTAAATATATTTTTATTAATGTGCACAACCCACTAACAACTTTCCTACACCACTTTGGGTTGGCGGAATGATGTAATAGTATTACGCCCTCTGTACATTTTCTTTTTGTCCAATAAAGTTTAATAAAAAAAAGATAGAGTTACAAAATGATCTCCATATAATTTTATTGCCTTTGCGGTCCTAGTGTGGTGAATCTGCTCGCGACGCTCGGGAGTATCTTCTGTCCCCACGGACGTCACGCCTGACATTATAACATATAATTATATACTTAGGTTACATGCACGTGTTTAAAGTTATTGTCTATTGCATTGCTTGAGGCTTAGTGCAGTTCATAATAAGTTTGTTGCCATCATGCTGTTAATAAAAAAAGTTGAACCCGATAGTCCTTGAAAAATGCGGTATTCAGTTATGAATATGCTTTACGTGGAAGCTGTAGTTTACTTGATTATACTTTAGAAAGAGTTTAGAGAGTTGTCTAGTTTCATATAGTTTTTTTAATACATACATTATTGATTTCTATTGTATAAATTAAATACTTTTTAATCAACGTCTCAATTTTATTAAAGCCCTTCGAGGATCACCTACATCATTTTTTATATTTATCACGGAAAACCCCGTAATTTTCTTAATATTATTTTCAGTTCAATCAAAATCTTTTAAGAAAAATTCCAAAGGAATATTGTGTACATACTGGGAATAGCCTGGCTACTATCAAGTAATACCAAGCAAACAGGGGCGCGGGCGTTTTGTATCAACACCGTGTGTTTGCGCATTGTACCCTCCGTGATTGAATCGACGGAGCGACTTTAAAATTACCGCATATTGGAGATTTTATTATCTGAAGATGGATAATATCAACTAATTATGGGCCCGCACCGGATTCGCCCGAGTTACGTATATATATGCATCTCTCAATTCACTTAGGGTAAATAAAAAAAAATTACATGTGCATTTTTATTGCTAACCAGATGTAACCATCAGAGACGTAACGATACCATCTGAGGCCCTTGGCAAATTTTTGGATAGGGTTTCTCAGTAAAAATCGTCACGTTATAACTTAATTTTTTTTTAAATTTTTGGCCGGGGCCCTCTCGGGTCAGGGGCCCGTGGCTTTTTGCCAGTCCTGCCACCTTGTAGTTACACCCCTGGTAATCATATGAAACTCGTGTTTCTTACGGACGGATTTTTATACAATCATTTGTCCCTTATTTAACCCCTTAGCTTTAACTGTAAAAATTTCAAGCATGTAACGTTAAAGGTTTTGGCTCTGCGTTGATGAATAAGTCAGTCAGTCATGCCAAGTAATTGTATAAAAAATATGTGTGTCTACAAAAGTATATATTTATTTATTGTTATTTTTGTTAAGTTTTTCACACTTAAGACTTTTTTTTGGCTCTTATATTGTACTTGTTCGCAACTATGCTTTTATTGTTTCAATAATTTTGATGTTCATGAGGAGTAATTTTTTTTGTAATTTATTAAAAATCACAATATCTAGAATAAGTCATTCAAGTAAACGACATTACGTTTTTTGTTTTTGAAGTCGGTTTTCTTTTTTTAAATGTCTTGTTTTATTTATTTATAATCATAAAATGAAGAATTCGTCAAGTTATTCTTCAATTTAGTTTATATATTTGGTAAAATTCTACAATGCGCGGTCGCTAAGGGTCCTGGAAAAATTGCTTTGTCTCATTTTCTTCGTGACATTTAAGTTATTTCTCTTTAAAGATATATATTGATTAAAAGTAAATAGAAATATTCCTCGCGATTTTATATTCGAGGTCTGAAGAAGTAAATGACTAAGCTTGAGGAAATTTAATTATTAATAAAATAATCGTTAGTACTGTTTTTCCCAGTTATATCTTTATTAATCAATATATTATGTAACTTTTGAGCAATATAACTATTATGTATATCTTATTGTTTTAGATTGAGCCGAGATGGCCTAGTGGTAAGAACATGTCGATCTCAACCGATGATCGCGGGTTCGAACCCCCGCCTAAAACCGCTGAGTTTTCGAATATTTAATCTGTATTTAAATTAAACTAGACCACGGCGGTGAAGGAAAACATCGTGAGGAAAGCAGCATGTGCTGGGAGAAATTCTGGCACATGTATATCCGCCAACCCACTCTGGAGCAACGTGGCGGATTAAGCTCTAAGCCTTCTCCTTAATAGGAGCATTTGGCCAGCAGTGGAACATTTACAGGCTGTTATTTCACTTTAATTTACTTCCTTTTGTTGTAGTAGCTTATTAACTAACCTCCATTAGGTAATCTCTAGTCCGTTATTTTCATAAAAAAGATCGATATAATATTATGATAAATTGATTTATCTATACTAATATTATATAAAAAGTTAAATTAGTTTGTAAGTATATATAAGCGATAATCTCAGAAATCACTAATACCACTTAAAAAAGTCTTTTTGATATATGTTGATAGCCTGTTTATTGAGGAAGGTATAGGTTATATTACATCACACTAGGGCTCACAGGAGCGGTAACCATAAACGCGAGTGTAACCGCGAGGGTCAGCTTGTAAGGTGATACATTTATGATTTCTTTTTTATTAATTTTTTTTTTAATAAATTAATTAATTTCAGTTTTTTTTTATTTTTTAATTGGTTTCGCCTTCGGGGGCGTACACTTTAATTAATATTCAGTGAAATCCTTCTGGATGATGCAGTAAACAAGTACTGATTTTCAATCAGTGATAAGACAAGTCAACTTTGGACTTTGCCATATTATGAAGTTTCGATCATGAATCTTTTTGAAAAATAATTACTTTTGATATCGAAATCAAAATATTTTTATTTAAAATAGGAATTCACATTATCTTTTTGAACGCCTAGAGAATGAATATAGCACGGTTTCGAAAAAGTCAATCTCAGACCTGGAAGAAACCGCGAAAGAAATTCAACGTGACTTTTTTTTTTTTTAACAATATCAATTAGAAAAAAATGGGTCAACGAATATAATTAATCGTTTAATACCCTTGTATTGGGAAAAGGTTAACTCGTGAGCCAAGTTTATCCTTTAATCAAGGACAGAGTACCGCAAGATTGCGTTCTAGAATTTATTATGTCGACCTATTTACACAGCGGGCCAAGACCTCATGAATGCTTAACACTAGCCGACATGCCAAGTAGGTTTTCATATTTGACAGTTATACCGTCCTGTAACGCCAAAATATTATACGCATATTTTTGTACCTAAATATACTATGATATTTTGACATCCATCTATGTTGATAAGCAATAATGTTTCAACCAACAAATAGGCAATTTCTGAGATATTGATGAATTCTGATATTGCGCCACTTACGTAACATTATTCAAAAGAAATTCAAGTCATCTAAACTAAATAAGTACGAAAAAAAGTTTCTTAATTTAATGCTTGGAATGTTGAAGTGTGTTCCATATTTTGCTATATACAATAATCTCATATAGTTGAGAAACTTATTATTAGATAAAACTTTTTATTATACCACTCTGAATTTAATTATTATACCTTTTATCAAAATAAAAAAGAAAAGATATATATGTAATTCTTCAAAGTAATTTATTAAGAATAGGTTTGACATTTTTAGACGCCATTTACTCAAAATGAACTTCGTGTGTTTTGACACAGTATAGCTAATCAGCGTCCATATATGTTAAGTTTAAACAATTTGAAGTTAAAAATCTGTGTCGAAGTTTGACAACTGCCCTTTTTTATCTTGTATTGCAGTCTTCCACAAGTGTAAGATATTTTTGGCGCCAAAATTCATGAGGGAACATATCTAAATCTAGTTATAAATTTGTAACTTTAGATATGTTACGATTATACTAATCACCGTTAGTAGTCAATTAAATTCATTTCAATTATTTGATGTGTGGCCTTAAGTTGTGCCAATTATGCACATATTATTTTGCGAATGTCACGTGGAGTGAAGAAAACACGATTGAGATTGTTCGGTTCATGAATCCAACCTTAATTAAATTTGGAAAACACCTTAAAATAGTGTGAATCGTTAGTAGTCTGTAACAATTTCCAACTTGCCAAGTTCTCATACTTTCGCCTGTCATATTCAACCGCTCGCTGGTTGCCAAGCAACGTCGTCCAAAGTGGTCGGCATTCTGAATACCGAAATTCATGAACTTATACCATGTCTATAGCTATAAAATACTATTGAAAATGTGATTGCAGATATTATTCACTGTTTAAAAAAAATTAGGTAAAATAAACGGTTTTATTTTAAACTGGAATCTGCTCCCAACTTCACTTCCGTGGTATTTGTTGTTTAGCCTAATTATTATTTTCACATATAAGCTAGGGCACTGTAAAGTTTCACTAAAATCTCTTGCGTGAAAGAGCAACATATATATATCCTCACGAACGTATGTGTTTATAATACAATATTAACAATAATCAGGTGTACCAACATAATAAAATACTAACCAATATTAAAACTAGAAAGGATTCTTGATATGTGGTCTCGGACATTTACCAGGCTAAGAAATCATCGGTGGTATTTTTCATAACAATGAAGGTTTATTTAAACAACGGCTTAACGTAAAAACATGTTAATTACGAACATTGATAAGGAAAGAGGTTAGTAGTGCATTGGTGTAGGAATTTTTTTTTATTTTTCGTCTTGGAATTTTTATACTTTGAGAGATTTTATGATTTATCAAATGGTAGTTTGTAATTTTAGATATGTTACGATCATGAGCCGAGATGGCCTAGTGGTTAGAAAACGTCGATCTCAATATGATCGCAGGTTCAAACCCCGGCTAGCACCACTGAGTTTTCACGAGCTAAATTTGTGATAAAATATCGTTGAAAAAACCTACACGTGCCTGAAGAATTCTGACCCATATATATCCACACCACACTGGAGCAGTGTTGTGGATTAAGCTCTAAACCTTCTTCTTAATAGGACAGAATCTGTTTGCCCAGCAATGAGACATTACTTACGTTTATACTGTGTGACATTAAAAATCTGTATTTATTTCCAACTTTGACAAGGTCGTCAACTTGTTGCTCCAAAGATTTTTTCGCCCATCATACTAAGTCCGTAGCTGGCTAGCTTTAGGTTGCCTTTCCACCAAAGATGTTCGATTCATCCGCGTCAACTATTATGTGAATAACATAGTTATGTTAAACTCCATTTCACCAAAGCTAATTAGGCTATATCAATCAAGTGATATCGTTGTCTTAGATTTTCGCGATTATTATTCATTGAAATAAAACTATTTTAAACGGATTTAAATCGCGTATATTAATTATTTTTATCATCCCGACGTTTCGAGCACTTTGCAGCGTTCGTGGTCACGGGTAGACTCGTGACATTTGTCTATTTGAGATTTTAGAAAATATTATTTACAACTACCGTCAACGGTTTCTTAGATGGTATCTTGAATAACGTTCCAAAGTGCTTTTTTCTTATTAAAAAAAAATTAAATCGGAGTCGAGATTAACGCTTCAAATGCACAAATTCTTCATCTCTATCATATTATAATTGGTGAATACTAGAAAGTTTTCTAGGAAATGATTGAGCTGATGATTCGTCATTATCATATTTCTATAATGATATTGTGAAAGATGTGATTATTTGTTTGTTTGTTTGCACTCTGAATAAGCTCTGGAACTACTGAATAATGCATGTATATTTGTGTATGTTTAAAAATATTCAAAATATTTACTAATATTATAAAGTAAAATTAGTTTGTAAGTTTGTTTGTAGAGTGTAGAATCTGTAACTACAAAGCCGATTTGAAAAATTATTTTTGCGTTGGATAGCCTGTTTTTTCAGGAATGTTATAAGCTATATTACATCACGCTACGAGTCACAGACCGATGAACTAACAATATACGCGAGTAAAAACGCGAGGGTCTGCTAGTATCATATATGTATACTTAAAGCAAAACGTGTTTAATATTCCATATTACGTTACATGAAAAACATCTTTGTAGCTGACATCTAATTTGAAAACTGAATTACGGCGTGACAGATTGTATTTGGAAATTTCCCGAAGATGTGTTTGAATACCCGAAATTACGCTTAAAAATAATCATACAGGCATCACACTCAACAGCCCCCATTAGGGTCTTATGATCCTGTGTCGGGGTCCGGTAACACACAGCACAAACACAAGCACCCAGACCACGACAAATATCCGTATAACCAATACTGATGTTTGCTTAGCGCTTCAGTTAGTTGCAGTGACCACTGCGCCAACGTGTCTTAAGGGAATTATATTTAGCCCCAGTGCCCGGGGCAGAATAAATAGGGCGCGCCCTCGGGCCGTGGGTGCGTGAGATGGGGGTCCCACGCATCCGTTTTCATACGGCCACGAGGAGGACGGCAGTCGGGATGGCCTCGAACTGCCGTACGCACAAGCGAGGGGTGCGGGGAGGGCAATTTTAGACTTTGCCCTCCTGAGACGAGCTCCGCCAGCCACGAGCGGAGCGTCGCACGGGAGGGGCAGCGGATGCGCATGCGCAAGCGATCCCGAGGCCTCTCCATTTCCGTGCTGAGAAAGGCCATCGCAGGGGTTTTAGTGGGTATAAATCTCCACATAACCCGATCTCCCCCCCCAGGAATCGGGTATCTTTTCGAAGATTTCCCCTGCGAAAACAAAAAAAAAAAAAAAAAAAAAAGGGAATTATATTATTGGATACGTCACGAATGGTAGCGTCACATACACTGCCTCTACAAGTTCAATATATTATACTTATTTTTTTTAATAAAATACTTGTATCCATGGCACTAGATTAATTTTTAGGGACACAGTGTGTTCACGGTATTGTTATTAAATATAGTCACAGAAAATATGAAACGATGAAACCCTGTTACTAAGCCTTCGCTGTTTGTCCGTCTGTCTGTGCGTCCGTTTGTCAGCGGGGTGTCTATTTATTGTAAAAGCCTAATGGCTCTACCATTACAGTTGAAATTTTCACAGAGTGTATTTTTACATCCACTATTACAGTAGATGATAAAATCGGTCAATTGCGAACTGGACTTTAAAATTTTTTAAATATTGTTTTAGCTTATTTTTTTTTATAAATATATTTAAAAAGTTTTTAGTATATTATTTTGCGGACGGAACCCTACATGTGCGAGATAGACTCGCACTTGACCGTTTTTTTTTAAATAATAAGCGCATGAAGAAAATATTATATATTTGACATAGATTCATATCATTTCATATACAAAGTGTCAACCGGAATGTGTTGGATATTTTACTAGCGTTACCAGAATCAATATTTAAAATTAAAAAAAAGTTTAATTTTTTTCAATCCTTTTTCATAAATGACGCATTTACGAGCCTACAAGAACCAACATATCAATAAGAAAAAAAGTTTTTTTTTGTAATTTAAAAAAGTTTAGTACAGTTTTTTTTTTTTACTTTTAAATATCTATTCTGCTAACACCGGTAAAATATCCAACACATTCCCTGTTTAGTACAAATACATTACGTCAAAAATATTCAAAGTAAAAAATTAGTTGAACTGTGATTGTATTGCGACCATTAGAAAATCTTTCATATATCGGGATATATAATCTGTATAGTACAGATACATAAGGCAACTGTTACTGACCGACTGACACTACACAAATTATACAGCAGACTACAGACACGAAGACAGTTATTATGACGTTCCGTTAAAATATATATATTTATTAATTTAACCCCTAAGAAAATAAAGCGGTAAAGTTTGTAAAGAAAATTTAAACTCAACGCGTGCGAACCCGATAACAAAAGCTAGTGTTACACGCTATCTACGCCTATGAGCTATTTGAATAATGCTGAAGGATTTCTCGTTCAGCACGTGCTGAAAAACCTTGTTCCAATAGTTGCGGATTCTGTCGCCTTAGAACAGAAATTATTATAGAAGTCGCATGTGTTGTTGAAAACTAAAATGTTTATAATCAAATATGTATGTATATAATCTGAATCTCGGAAACGACATAAACGATTTTCATTTTCATATGTAAGGGATTTCATGGACGATAAATCGATCTAACTAGGTTTCATATTTAGAAAACGTTTTATGTGTGTTAAAAAATACTGTACAAATTTTGGTCATTCAAATACTTAATTATAATGTTCGTTAAAGTATTAAACGTTTAATTTCGAGTGATGACCGAATGTATAGTTTATTTGAATTTTTAGTTTATCATGTCATTGAGCGATATAATTCTAATAATTGAAAAAAAATGTGTGTATACATATATTGATGATTGATTTATTACCCTACTCAAAACTACATGTATAAGACTAAATAAAATTGCTGCTAGTCGATGTATGCAAAGTTAATTAAAGAATATGTATCGAAAAATTATAGTATCGAAAACTTTAAACACTCGCACTGAATATAGCTAACAACAAAAAAAACCAACCAATTTTTTTTAAGCACTTCTCGAAACTAAATTATTCGAAATCTCAAAATGTTTTTTTATACTGTTGATTAATATTAATACAAAAGTTTAAAAATATTCAATACCACTTCCATCGTATCAACTCTACCAAAAAACCGCATCGCTAAGGACCGTAGCATTCTACAAGTGTCGCGGGGGCGGAGGGGTGGCAGAGCCCTCTGGCTCAGCAGTCACTCACTCCCTCGCGAACGCCAGTAGTGCACGCACGCGTCGGTACGAACTCTGTTGTTGTTACTATTACGACTTGTGACAATGGTTCTCGCTGATTTCCTGACGGAGACCAGGAAGAAGTGGCTACAGGTAATGCTTTTTTAATTTTGATTAAGTTCCAAAAAGTTACACTTAGTTTATGAAAAGTTCTAAAGATGTTAAAAGTTTATTAAACTTTATTTAAGCATGCAAATCGTTTATTAATAATAGTTTTATTTTATGGTTATGGTTAAAGATACTTTATTTCTCAAACAGAAATTACATTTCACTTACTTGAGAAAATTATGTCTATAAACATATTTTAAATTAAAACTTCGACAATCATAATAAATGTATCACTATTTTAACATATTCTTACAATAAATTTTGCTTTAAACAAGAAATTAAAACATACCCTCAAAGCAACAATAATTGTGTACAAAAATTTTAATCTTCTGTTTAAAGAATTCTCATTTGAATCTCGCATAGATTTTTTTTATATTTGTGACTAAATTTAGTTTACTAATTTACATATACATTGTTTAGTAGTTATTTCGTGTATCACTGTTTTTTTAGAAAAATAAATTAAAATTATCTTAGTAACAATATTCCGTAATTCGTCAAATTCACTTTTACGTCCATTCTGAAGATAATTTCGCAAACATGCTTCCAATTAAAAACACATTGTCGCAAAATAACAGATCATTTGGATGCTGATTAACAACAATAATGTGTCAACCCACAAAAAGTCAAATTTGGAAATATTGATGTTTTGTTATAATGCATTACGTTACATATTTTTTTTTTCAAGAAATCTAAACTAAATAAGTACGGAAAAGAGTGTCTTTATTTTATAATTTGCGTATTGAAGTGTATTTCATATTTTGCAATTTTGCAACAATCTCAAATATTTGAAACCTTATTATTAGGTAAAACTTTTTATTATACCAATCTGCTTTTAATTTATTTTACCTTTTATCAAAATAGAAAAGAAAAGATAGATATATACTTCTTCGAATAAAATTATTAAGAATGGGTTTGACATATTTAAACGCCATTTTCTCTTAATGAAGTCCGTGTGGCTTGACATAGTATTGCTTATCAGCGTCCATTTCGTTAATGGAATTAATTCTTTTCAATTAATCTCAAGATAAAACATCCATTAAGATTTCTTAAACCAAACGAATAAGATTTTTTATCGATGATTTTGTTTCTAGAGTGTTTTTTTGATTCGTACTAATGTTACTAAGTGAGATTTTTTGTATATTTGTAGACGCTAAAGCCGAAGATTGCTTAATAGCGACAACACTTTCAAAAACAAAATGCGCAATTTTCACTTAGACGACGTACTTTAACCAGTTATTCCTATTTTAAAACCAAATTCTATGAAACTTCTATCGGACCAATTTAAAAGTTTATGCTTTAAAACAAAAACTACTATTTTTCAAAATCGGTTAACAAGTGACGAAGTTGTGAGGTAACTAGCATTAAAAATGCACTATGAATTGAAAACCTCCTTTTTGAAATCAGTTAAAAAAAATTGCATTAGATAGCCAGTTGATTAAGGCACGTTTTAGGTAAATGAATATCACGCGTCTCCTAGAAGCTATATAATCTTAAAACTTCACTCAATCTGGACTGTACCTACCGATATTCTAATTATCGCTCAGTATTCAAGAGACAACGAATTCAAAATGTATTTGAAGCGAGTTAGCTAAGCTGCTTATATACGTCTGGTCTATATCCACTTAATGTTGTGATACTAAATTTATGATTTTGAAAAAGAAAGATAACAGTTTTATCAACGTATTGTGACATTAATGTTGAAATAAAGGATTTGAGTCCCAAAAAAACGTTTTGCGATATTCCGTTTTTTGATTCGGTCGCTAGATTTTCAGAAATTATAGCTAAAAACCATCTTGATAACATCAGCTTTTAAATAAAAAAACATCAGAATTGGTCTATTCGTTACGAAACAGCGATGCCACAAACAGACACACAGATATAACTTTTTGGTCGGGGGTTAAAAGAGTCAATTCGTTGTCATTAGCTCTGGCCAGTACGCAGTATTATATTTCGGAACACGCCTACATATATGTACATATAACTGTACAGAATACATTATATAATGTGACGTTAGTTACATTTTCGATTATAACGCGATAATATTATTTACACATACGTTAGGAAATATGATAATTTTTGAGCATATGTTAAACCGAGTATTCACACGAGA
The DNA here is from genome assembly GCA_037950945.1 of Hypolimnas misippus. Classification (NCBI taxonomy): domain Eukaryota; kingdom Metazoa; phylum Arthropoda; class Insecta; order Lepidoptera; family Nymphalidae; genus Hypolimnas; species Hypolimnas misippus. The sequence goes on along the minus strand of JBBEEQ010000017.1, from coordinate 16,954,989 downwards.
TAGCGGCCTGTATGAATATTTGTCCAAGATAATAGGGAGGAAGTCGACGGACGGGAGCTCGCTCAATATTGGTACAGTAATGACGTTAATATTAATCAATTGTATAACCACTAGCTGATCTTTGGGGTTTCTCCTGAGGTGTAGCGTGATGTAATATAGCCTAAAACCATCATAAACTAGCTATCATCATAAAATAACTTTACCCCCTTAAACTTAAAAACCTACAAACAAACTTCACCGCTTTATAGTATTAGTATATAGTTTCACGCTACCTTATCCTTATATTTTACCCTATCTTACGGTAAAAGATTTATTCAAATAGGATCAGTATTTTTAGAGATTAAAGTTTACAAATAAACTTACAAAAAAAAATCTAATATTAGTGTAGAAGTATATGTTTAATATGCAAATCGTTTAAATATTTCTTCAAAACACGAATAAATAATATGAATAGTAAAATGCTCCTAAGCCGAGAATAGAATTACACTTATAAATTTTGTTCTCAGACTTTAATAAAGATTATTTCTCATATTTTTTTTTTATCTCCTGAAAAAAATTAGTGTCAGTGCTTAATTGTTGACATTCACAGATTTCGTAACTATTTACTACGTACTTGTTACTAGGTTACAAAGTTGTTTTATATCGCTCTGGAGAGTGAAACTTACCAATGTAATTCTTGCCCAATGAGTAAGAATAATCTTCCACGACAGGACATAGACCTCTCCAATATAGTCCAGCATATTGGCTTGAACTAATGACATCGCGAATTGACACTTTTAACCCTCGACCAAAAATAGGGGTGTTATAAGTTTCACGTGTGTTTGTGTGTCTGTCTGTGACATCGTAGCTCCCTAAAACACGAACCTTGGATTTAATGGAATGGAGATACGTTAGGGAGTTACCATACACGTCAAACTTATAATACTTTTTTTGGTCAAGGGTAAAAATATCTTTGGTCACATCGCAGTTATTACGGCGTATTTATTTAATTATCTTAATAGCTCCAAAAATACATTCGAAATAAATATTCTGCTTAATAAATTATATTTTCGTATCTAATTTATGGAAATAATTATAATATGACGTCAAACGTGGTAAGCGGCTGACGTCATAGCATTAATTAAAAAAATGTTAATTTAAAGTATAAAACATTTTTTATATGTATTGTTTCGAATCAAATGTCGTTGTTATGTTAATAACGATAATAATTAGCGTGTTTTATCTAAAAAAAGAACGGCTAAGTGCGAGTCGGACGCGCGTCAAGGGTTCCGTACTACCAAAAATTTAGGTATTTAAATTCTCTTGTTGAACGTTCAATTGAATACCACTGTTTCGGAAAAGTTGAATCTCAGACCTTTTCAACAACGTGAAAATTCGGATTATGTATTTAACAAAGTTTTTTCATTACGCGATTTCGGTACGAATTAAAGATTTTCAAATCTTTTTCTTCATATACATAACTTCTTGCTGAACATTGTTCTAGTTATATTTAACTTTGTTTAATTTTAAGTTCACTCCATGACACTATGTATAAGTGGAAACTTTGTTGGCTTGTGTATGATACATACATACATATATGATATAAGGTAGTACACCTTATATCATATATGTATGTATGTATCATGCTGTGTTGTTTATACTATTTGTTTCCCAACAATAAATTTGGTTTTGGTGGGTGAGTATTCGAGTATATAAACCTATAACACAAATAGCTATATCTTTTAATAGCGTTGATTTTGAAGCTTGATATTTGCACCTCCGAGGTATCATAGAACTTAGTATTTGATCTCTTTGAACATTATATTAAACCTGTTAAAAATATGTTTGACAGTGACAGGCATAAGTGTTCCGTTTTCTCTTTTGACCCGCGGTACCCTAAAACATATCTTAATCTGTCATTAGCATAATAACTTTAGTGTTGTTTACGATTTTTTTACGACGTATTCAAAGATGGGACTCGGATATACTAATTATGTATTAACTAGTCACATTTTTAATTGTAAATTTTGTTATTTTTATAAACGCCAGTATTCATGATTATTATTTCGATTACATTGATATTAATTTATTTTATCTAATTTTATTAGTGTTATAAATAACATTTTATAGTAATCTTATTTAATAGTATTAAAAAAGTCCCAGATGAATTGAGAAACTTCTCTTTTTTTGGAGGTTGGTTAATAAATGCGAGATATTGTCTGGTTAGATTAATATTTGAATATATCTCCGCTGCCTTTTTAGGGTAATAACCACAGAACAGATTTTGATGAAACATTGCAATACAAGAGAATAGCACATAGGCATATTTTATCACCATACAACGCGGGCGAAGCCGTAGGCGGAGGTTAGTGACCCTATAAAATATACAACATAATTATGAGGCTATTCTAATTATAGCCTTTATGAAATATGTATAGCCATAATGATCCATATTTACTTAGAAAAATTGTCAAACACTGCTTATCTTTAAGTTGTTATTAAATCTCATTGTATCTTCAATTATCACGTTTTCGTTTAGAGTGTACAAAACATAAAGGCTCCTATTTTTTTTAATAAAAATAACTAGCAAAGGAAAATGTGCGACACCTGATGCCAAGTGATCACCGCCACCCATGGACATTTGCAGCACCAAAGAACAAAGGGGATAGGAAGTGAGGAAAGGAATTTGTGAGGGGGTTACGCTTCCGGTTCTCACTCACCATATCTACATGTCAATTGGGCATGTGTTGGACATTATACAAGCGTTACCAGAAGCGATATTCAAATATAAACAAAAAAGTAAAGTAACAGCTTGAAAATGTCCCACTGCTGGGCTAAGGCCCCCTCTCCGATTAAGGAGAAGGTTTAGAGCTTAATCCACCACGCTGCTCCACTGCGGGTTGACGGATATACATATGACAGAATTTCTCCCGACACATGCAGATGCCTCACGATGTTTTCCTTCACCGCCGAGCTCGAGTAAACACAAATTTAGCACTTGAAAAATCAGCGGTGCTAGTCGGGGTTTGAACCCGCGTTCATCGATAAAGATCGACGTATTCTAACCACTAGACCATCTCGGCTCAATAAAAACAAACTTAATTAGTCTTTTTTTTTCATTATATTTCATAAATTATGCATATACTATACTTAGTCTACAAGATCAATGTCTTTTTTTTTAATAAAAAAAAATTATTACATTCTTTAGTTTTAAATACCAATTCTGCTAACCCTGGTAAAATGGACCGTGTTGGATACACGTGTCTAGTTAACATTCTGTATATCAGCTATTACACACTGATATTCTGCAAGAGTGAGGTACTGCCCCGGTCGAGCTAGCTATACAAACTATTATAACTAAACTCTACCTCAACAAAAATAAAATATAATTTTAGTATTTCATTATTAATCTTCGCAAACTTTAGCGTGTGTCTGTACGCGTGCCACACTATCAAACACAGACCGCCTCGGTGTCAGCGCGATAACGTAATGGACAATATCTGAAATGATTTGTTTGTTACAAACATTACTCAACTATTCTCTTGTTTATTAAATTGTTATCTATTATATAAGCTTTGTTTGTAGGATACCTCTTATGTGAAAGTACGTAATAGTATGTACATAGATGCAAATGAGAATTATGTTCAGATTATAGCCTGCCTTTTGGTCATTATACCGGACGAGCAACAGTATTATATAACTATTAAGAATATAAATAAAAGTAATATAGATGCTGATAAGCAATAATGTGTCAACCCACAATAGTCAAATTCTGAGATATTAACGTTTTTTTCATGCTGCGTCACGTATTTAATTTTATTAAAAAATTCAAGTCATCTACACTAAATAATTACGGAAAAAGATTATTAAATTAGTCAAAATGAAAAATCAAAAATACTTTATTCAAGTAGGCTTTTATAAGCACTTTTGAATCGTCAAAACAAATAATAGTTACTTAAATTAATGAAAAATTACCACTGGTTCGCAGTGCATTCTACCGAGAAGAACCGGTAAGAAACTCGATAGTTAGTAGAATGTTTCGAATATTGAAGTGTGTTCAGTATTTTGTTATATGCAATAATCTCAAATATATTTCTAAAAACTTATCATTAGATAAACCTTGTTATTATAAACCTTATTATATAAATTTAGTTTTTTTTAAAATTGTTTATTTTATTAAAATAGTAAAAAGATGGATATATACATCTTCAAACAAATATATTAAGAGTCGGTTTGAACGCACTTGAAAATCGAAATTAAGAAACTTTTTTCCGTACCTACTTCGTTCGGATAACTTAAAATTTTTTAGAATAATGTTAAATACGTGTCGAATTATCAGAATACATCAATATATCAGAATTTTACTTTTTGTGGGTTGAAACATTATTGCTTTTCAGCATTCATCCACAGTCCTTGCTACAGATCATTACTGAGGGTTAAATAAAAACAACATGTTTCATTATATCGCAAGAGATGTGCTATAAATATCGCACCGTTCTTGAACCTTTATCTCCAGAATTTCTTGTGCCTCGAGGACCTTCAGATTATATCGCTGAGGCGTATTTACATGATGCAGCTCAGTGGATGGAATATAAATCTTAGTTTAAAATCACACAACTGAATTATTCAACTTTTGTGTATATTTGGACAGTTACCGTGTCATTCTTGTATATATGTTTAGGTTATATTTCACAGTATATATACATTTACAGAAAGAAAATACATTATTTAAATAGTTGATATTCAAAGTATCCATGAAGAAAAAAATACTGAAGTTTTTTACAACTAAAAATATTTATTTGTGATTTTGCGTTATAAAAAGTTAAGAAGATATGATGAAACAGATAAATATAATGTTAATGAAACTAATGTACCTGAATTGGAGAGTTGCCTAGCAACGTTTGATAACAAGAGAGAGAACGTGGTGATATAGAACTAGAATTGCAAAAAAATAATAATCACGTTGGCGCAGGGGTCACTGCAACTGTCTAAAGCGCTGACGGTCGCGGCTTCGATCCCCGATCACGGCAAACGTCTGTATTGGTCATACGAATGATTGTCGTGGTCTGGGTGTTTGTGTTGCGTTTGTTACCGGGCCCCTAATATAAAAAAAGCAGAATTATTAGTCACGTCTGGACACTACACATTCATAAACTGGTATATCAAAATTCTCTACATTCAAGAAGAACTCATGACAATACATATTCGAAAAATTGAAATGATAATTCACTCAAGTTGAAGAGCGAGGAGTGACTTTTGCTCCGCTCTCCATTGTAGCGAATTATCATCACAAAGAGTGTCGATCGTCGATAGCGGGGCCTTTAAATATGCTCGCTCGTTCCTCGAAGTGCCATTGTTCGCTACACGGCTTGATAAGACGAATGTATACATAGTAACATTGTAGAGTTTATCCTCGGATGTTACATCAAGTACCGAGCGGATAACCGAGCTTTGCTTAGTATTTTTTTTGATAAATCGTACTTTCTGGAGATAAATTTAGTAGCAGTTTTTCATTAAATGAATAAATTAATTAATTAAATTAATGAAATATACTTTATTGTACACAAAAATTACAAAAGAATAACATAGAGACAATACACAGTGTACAATTGGCGACCTTATCGATATAAAAAAGGGCGATCTCTTCCAGACAACCGGCTTGCCATGGGACAATATTTGAAATAAGAAATTTTGGGATAGAGGTGTATTGTGATAAGTACATTAATTACATAGAAACACATAAGATCAAATAGTATTGAAAATAAATAAAAATAAAGATTACATACTACAAATATACACTTCTACAATATGCATACAACTGATTTAGAAATATATACAATATATATGCTACAACAGGAGTAGCGAAGGAAAAGAGTCGAAGAAGAAGAATTACATATTATAAATCTATATAATATTCATAAATACGACGTTTACGGTCTCTATATTTTTAGCACGACGTATAAAGGGAGTTCCCTAAGCAAACTGAGTGATGGAACGACGTTTTCATAAAATGAAAACTAGCTAGATCGATTTATTGCTCCGAAACCTACTGCGCTAAATTATATGCAAATCTTTGAAGCCGTTTCGAAGAATCAAGCTATATATACATATATACAGGAATTGCTCGTTTAAAGACATTACATTTTACTTTTATGTAATCAAACTATAACTAACGATAAAACCGTTCAAGTACGAGTCGAATATTAAACGAATGTAGTATGTATTTTTAAATAAATTATGAATTTCCTTTTTTATTAACAAACAAATTATTATGTATGTTAACATAAGCGGCCTATCTAATGAAAAAGACTTTATTAATGTAGTAGTAGATCTTAAAAATTAAAATGATAAATATTAGTATAGATTTCATGAAAAATAATTGATTTTTATAAATCGGTTAAAACTCATCACCTCAGTACTAGCGTGAGTTAAGCGTTGCAGAGGATTCCGCCTCGCAAACTCTCTCGCCTCGCTCGGTCGCAATTGTCTTTGATCCCTTAATATTCTGTTATATATTTCGTTTTGTACTTACAAAATTGTTTGTTAAAATTTAACGATGCGTGAAGCTCTACAAGCAAACTGATTTTTATTGTTATAATTTGTGTCTTATTCGTTTGTGCTGTAAGACATATTACGTTTGACGATTTCTCTTTAAATAGTTCAGGGTAAAAAAAAACAATTAGTATATACTAACGACTACTTATTTCAAATAATAAGTATTTAATTATTACATCATTGTGTAGGTAATAGATATATTGTAATCTTGTGTTCCAATTTTAATCTCCGACCAAAAAAGCTAATGTGATAGGGATAGTTCTTAGCTATAATTCATGGCGATTTATTCAGAGGTTTAAAGGTTATCAGCTCTTTGACTTAACCAAAAGGATTACTATACTGTGACTTCAGTGATTCTAGAATAACATAGCAAACCTTCGTTGAGTGATTTACTTGACACCGTCTTCAAAATGTTGTAGAAAATATTTATATTTTGCCTTTCAGTTTATTCGCATCTATTAAATCAGTTTTCGAAGTCGGTTTAAATATTTGTAAAAACTTATCATTTAAATATAAAGTCAGTGAGACTTGACACAGTATTATTTATCGGCGTCTAATTTAAAAATGAAACGGTTCCAACTAAATTCTATTCTTAAATCAGAATCGTCTTCAATTTAAACATGATAGAGGTTGCATTAGACAATTGGGCTGCAGTTATGTTGCGCGTGAGTTATGATAATTTGCTTGTTTACAAACGTCCAGTATCTGTGTAGTGAATGTCCGAGAACTGTTTATGAGATATTGATACTGACACAACATACAAACAGCCACTTCATCAATCTACACTAAATAAAGAGGAAAAATTTAATTGTTTGCATTGAATTGACTTCAAAAGTAATGATCGATTTGAAAAAAATTGAATTGTTTAGCCCGTTTGCTGGGAAGGTTATGGGCTATACATCACGCGATGTCTTAAGAACAGACACGTTGGCGCAATGGGCACTGAAACTGACTCAAGCGCTAACGGTCGCGGGTTCGATCCCCGCTCTCGGCAAATGTCTGTATTGGTCATAGGGATGTTTGTCGTGGTCTGGGTGTTTGTGTTAGTGTTGTGAGTGTTTCCGGACCCCCGACACAAGTTCATGAGATCTTAATGGGGGTCGTTGAGTGTGTTGCGTTTATTTATTATTATTTATTATTAAGAGGGAAGCAGTAACCATTAACTAGTGTTAAAAAGATGTATTAATTTGTATGTTTGTATGTAGAAGTTTAACCTTTCAAACTGCTGATCCGATTTGAATAATTCTTTTTGCGATAGATATCTCGGTTATTGAAGTAGGTTAAAGGCTATAAAACATCATGCTATGACACACGGAAGCGTAACTATAACCATAAACGCGAGTGAAACCTCGAAAGACAAGAGATCAATTTGAAAACCATTTGGACGTCGTTGCCTAGCAACCAGCTGATAGAGGCAAGCGAGAGTTTTCTCTCTAATTTACTTAATTAACTTATTTTTCAAAATTGGAACAAATTCTTATCGTCAAATAGTATCTATAGTTGCTGATAAGCAATAATTTGACAACCCACAATAAGTCAAATTCTGAGATATTGATATATTCTTATAATGCGTCACGTATTTAAAATTATTAAAAAAACTTTCAAGTCATCTAAACTAAATAAGAATACAAAAAAGTTTCTTAATTTAATGTTTCGAATATTGAAATATGCAATAATCTCATATGATTCAAAACTTATTATTAGATAAAACTTTTTATTATACCAATTTGCTTTTCATTCATTATAAATATATATTATTTAATTAATTACTAATTTGACAAAATCTTCGAAAGCTATTTTAATACTAAAAATAACTATATTAAACCTAAGTAACTATCGATGTCACAGTGAGGCAAGGTGCCCAAAACTCTGGCAGCATTACCTCTTTGTATGGCCAGACTGATATGCTGGCCAAGGTAGCCGCCAGCCCTTCGGTCACCTGTAGTTTCGACGAACGGGAAGACAGCTCTTTGAAAAACTTTTTCGCTTCCTCGCCCCAGGACCCCATGGTTTCAACGGCAAACAGCACAAATACGAAACTCCTTTCAATGTTTTCGTATTTGCGCCGCTTGACATTTTCAGCATTGGATGCCGCTGCTCCCACCGTTTAGGAAGTCCCTCGTATATGTGATGCAGCCAATGTATCGACACAGGTAGCATCCCATACAAGCGACCTCCCCAGCCTCCACGGAACAAGCGTCATTATTACATTATAAATTTAATCAAAATAGAAAAGAAAAGATGGATATATACGTTTTTAAACAAATTTGTTAAGAATAGCCGTGACATTTTTTGACGCCATTTTCTCAAAATGACGTCCGTATGGCTTGACACAGTATTGCATATCAGCGTCCAGTTATAAAATATGTGTATTTCTGAAGTAAACGATAAAGCTGTTCATTAACATGAGTTGTGTCTGTCGATTATAAATCAGGGGAATGAAAGCGGGTTGAGCATTCAACTTTGATCAATCCACAATCGCTCGTTCGCCGATAACTTATCTAGAGGCTAATTATCAAACATTTCTATTATAATCGTGTTAATTGAAAGAGATCTTGATTCTGAGTACTAGTATCAGTTAATTGCTTTAGTTGTTTAATATAAATAATTTTGGGGTGGTTGTCTCTATTAGAAGGTAATATTTAAATAAAAAGATAAGCTAAATATTTTAACAGATTTCCAAATAAGTAGATGGTTCTCAATTCTTTTTTATCTATTACTAGCTTTTGTTCGCGGTTTCGCTCGTGGTAATGTGGAGTTTTATTATGTATATAAATAAATATGGGCTACTAGCGGTCCTTCGCGCTTTCAGTCGCGCTTAACATAGAACTTTTATACAAACTTCCCACCCTCGTTTTATCCCCTTTATGGATCGAATTTTGCAAAATCCTGTCTTAGTAAGCATGTACAAAAACTTCTAGCACTTGTAGTTTTTGAAACTTCGTGATGACTGACTGAGTGAACTATAACGGTTAACAATAGAAGGTAGATTTTCAATTTACTATCTTATGTACTCAAAAATGTCTTGACCGGTTTGGTTTATGGTTTTTTCGTATTAAAGGTTCACTTTTCGATTCTATGGTATTTTCATCAACCTGACCTTTTGTTTTTATTATATGGATGACTATCGAGAATAATGTACCTTTCAAATGGTACCATAGTTTTTGAAATAAGTTCAGTGGTTCCGGAGTTTACTTCGCCCATTAAATGAGTGTTTTTTTTTATAATTTTAGTCTGAAGAAAACTTAGCGTTCATTTAACCAGATATTAAACATTTTAAAGTCAGTGTTTGTTTGTGTTCCATTTAAAATGTTCCAAGACATGCATTACTTACTCAAATAATCATAGCCTTAATAATTAAAGATATATTTTTTTTTATTATTTTCCAAATCATTTCCATCTTACAAACGCAAACAAAGTACCTACATACTATGTAAATTACTAAAAATAATTTAAATATATAAAAATAGATCGTGATAAAACAGACCACAAGTACACAGGGTATATAGAAAAGTTATTTCGAGTATCACTCGAGACGGGATGAGAGGCTAACGGAGGATCAATTCACAACTCAAATAATATGATATTTACGGACAAAATGATGACATTACATCATAATTTATAAGTTTGATAAACTTATAACGCCGAATTTTCGACTCCGCAAAGTCAATGTTACCTTCTTCGAGCAAAGTATTCGTTTCTATAATTAAATCCCGCAGAAAGTGTTACAGTTTCTTCTTCTTCTGCCTCGCCTTATCCCGTTACGCGGGGTCGGCTTTCCCAATCATGCGACGCCATTTGCATCGTTCTTGAGTGTCTTGTTCGTGAAGTCCCAATACCTTCATGTCCCATACGAACTTGGGACATTGGGACCCTGTTTCGATCTCTTGGTTCACCTTCGCTTAAGGGGTACGCCCTAGCATTACTAGCAGTAACCTCTCCAACGTCGCTTAAGGGGGACGCCCTAGCATTATTCCTCTTTACTTTTGTGCTTTGTCTCATGATTGGTATAAAGATTGGCTATGGTTTTACGGCCGGTTGCCACCTGACGCCAAGGTCGTAATCTTCTTGGAAGACTTGAGTGCCGCCGTTTACCTCACTGTTAGGTTCTTCCGCCGCCATCCCGACATGAGTATCCCGACCTAGATACTCATCACCGCCCAAGACCTCTTCTTCACTTATCTTGAAGGAGCTCCTGAGCAGGGTTTTTTTGACGGAGTTTTCTCTCCGGCCTTATTTGGTTCGCGAGAGGTATTTAATTTCCCTCTTACCCTTCAACAGCCGAGACTGCTGACGGGCGTTCCCCTATCCACCACCTGGGGACGCGCTCTCTAGGGTCAAAGGCTTTCCCCGAGAGAGAAAGTGTTACAGTTTACAAATAGTAAATTGAAAGTATAATATAGATGATAATAATGCATGGATTTAGTATAGCTGGATTTCGTACAGGATGTTTACTATAAACATTTGTAATTTTTAAATCTATATACTTATAATCACAATTTTAAAAGAGTACCTTTCGAGTTTCTTGCCGGTTCTTCTCGGTAGAATCTACATTCCGAACCGGTGGTAGCTTTTCCTTAATGCAAGTACTTTTTGTTTGTTTTGACGATTCAAAGGTGCTTTTTAAAGCCTACTTGAATAAAGTATTTTTTTTATTTTAATTTTGATTTAAAGTACATGAGCATCTTTACTAGACAGATATTTATAAGAGTTTTAAAAAGCATATGATGGGTACTAATATATTCGCTTACAATAATTATTACCGTTAAGGAATAAGCTCTAAATCTTTTCCTTAATAGGGAGGAAGTCCTTGCCCAGCAGTGAGTCATTTACAGGCTGTTACTTTACCTTTTTTGAACTTTTAATTAATACCATGCGTATGTTACTCCATAGTGACCGAAGAAATGGCGTGCGTACACGCTGTTAGTCTGCCGAGGATGTTTCGCAAAAAAATAGGTCACAGTCTAGATGGCCTGCTGGATAATGCATTGGAAATAACCTTGACCATGCGATAGAAGGTCGAATTTTATTTATGACAAGCGTTGAGTTTTCTAAGTTATATATTAACTAGTTACTCGTCCTTGAGTTGCCGATATTTATGGTGTAGTGGTGCTGAAAGTACCATTAATATCGACGGTTGCGACTTCGATCCCCGTTCGGGGTAAATATTTGTATAAATATTTCTTCCTAGGTCTGGGAGTTTGTCCTTGTGGGTTTCCACACCGTGCCTTCGAGAGCACGTTAAGCTTTCGGTCCCGGTTGATATCACAATGACTTGATAAAGATCGTTACTCTTAGTAGGAAAATTATTCTAGTCTAAATAGTTACTGGCTTACCTTTAGGGGTTGCGGAGGTCAGATGGCAATTGTTCTGAGTAATATGTCAATAGGTATCTGGTAAAACTATGTTATCTATGGTACTATTGAAAAGTACTTACTTCTTCGAAGCTACAAACCCTTGTGACTATGCTTCGGTCCTTGGTTTTCCACTTCCTTTTCACTGTATAAGCCTGCCTCGTGATATCTGTTTAAAAGTTAAATTTATACGATTTTAAACTACCTATTTTGAAAATATGTTTTCTGTTGCATTGGTTAGATTGATTTGAGATTATCGCGTGAAGCCTTCAAACAACTTTTTCAAATTTTCAATATAATTATTGATAAATAATAAATTAAAACTTGAGTTTGGCCTGTAATGATTAATTAAACAATTAAAGATTTTTGTCTGTCAATGCGTATTAATAAAACCGAGTACCTTCTGTTCTGTTATAAATAAAACCGAAAACCACTACTACTTACCACCACTACTACTGCTTCAGGCACAATACACACAAAGTTTCATAAAGTTTATAAATTAGGATACATTCACCACTTTCCCAGTCGGTCGGTTAGTACACACGGGCTACAAGGGACAATGTTCAAGTCTAAAATGGCTGCGTGCCTTATACGTTATACTACTTTGAAAAACTGAAACTGTTGAGGGTAGGAGTATAAAAATAACAATCATTTTAGATCATATTCATAGCTAAAGTTTGAAAGGCACAGACCTCTCGTAAAATCTCTAAACACGTGCTTATAACACAAGCTATGAATTTACGCAGTTTAATTACCGCCCCATTTGGAATATTTGTAGTTAAATTCCTTAGTTTGGGATCGGAATTTGAAATTTAAGTATTCGTATTATTCCATCCTCCTGGTTTTAGATTAATTTCCACAATCAAATAGTTTTAAGAAGATATTCAGAAAACTTTTCACTATAAATATATATATAACAGTAATCTATGTATATTCATGATATTAAATAACTCTAGATATCTATGTGTTTTGGCATCCTAAATGCCAACAGATTTGGTCGACGGTACCTAGCGACTGAGTGTGAATGAGCACGAATGTTACAATTTAGACTTTCATTTTAATTTTTTGGTGATTTCCACCTGTACAATAATTTCATTCTCTATCATTAGTTTTTACAAAAACTCATACAAATGACGCAATAAAACTATGTTCAACCCGTGCTAGCTAAACGGTGTTTAAAAACTAAATCTTGCTTATAATCTCGTCTAAATTGCTTAACAGATAATAAAATTACAAACAATTTATTAATATAATGTCACAAATTACACTTGACAGCTAAAATAGGTTTTAAACATCTGTTAAGCGTATGTTAAGCTAGGTCTAAAGCACGTTAAACTCAAAACTGACCTCTGACGCGGATTTCTAGTAAGGATTTTTATAAATACGCGTTAAACGTATGTTTTAATCTTTCATTGTAAGTAAAATGCGTTTTTGTACAAAATTTCTAATTTCCTGTTCTTTACAATAGGAAAATTGATACACGTAATTTGATTACGTTTAGAATAATTTTATTTCAATGCCACCAGACAACAAGACCTAAAAAAAGGACTACAAAAACAAAGTATGTGATTTTGTTTACTGTAATGACAACTTTATTACAGTTATTTTGATTTTAAAACTAAACTTCTAAACCAATTTCTATAAAAATTATACGAGCCCAATCGAAAATTAACCAAATTGGTAAAGTCATTTATAAGTAATATTTTTTTTAATTGTGACTGTCATCCTTTTTTAGAAGTCGGTTAAAAATATATATATATTAACATTATAAATTCACACGCAAAGGAGTTAACAGGTTGAATGCGACCCAAGGTCCTAAAAGCCGTTAGAGGCGTGTCGTTTTTGCGCGTTTCCGGCCAACACGTGGTCACGGTGAACTGACCACCCTTCCTTAAACTAGCTTAGTTAAACGGAAGAATATATTCCTATATATGGATGCTCATAAGCAATAATGTGTTAACCCACAAAAAGTCAAATTCGTAGATATTGGTGTATTTTGATAATGCGTCATTTATATTATATTATTCAAAAACTTTCAAGTCATCTGAACTAAATAAGTTTGATAAAAAGTTTAATGTTCCGTATTATTATTTAACGTTGCATATTGTGCAATTTATACAATTATCTCATATATTTGAAAAACCTATTTTTAAAAAGAACGTATTATATCAATTTATTTTTAATTCACTTTGCCTTTTATCAAAATGGAAATGTAAAATGAATAAATACTTATTGAAACAAATTTATTAAGAATACGTTTGACATCTTTTGATGCCATTTTTTTTAACAAAGGCCGTGTGACTTGACATAGAATTGCTTATCCGCGTCCGAAATGAAAAATTCTTTTTGTGTTAGATACTTTATTTATTGAGGCTATAGGCTATATATAACCATAAACGCGAGTGAAACTGCGAAGGATAGCTAGTAAGTTATAACGTTTCGAAATGTATTTTTATTATCAAACTATATACATGTACGCCCGAAGGGATTTCCTATCAACATCTCAAGGATCATTCAATTTACGTCTAATTTCGTCCTTCGTTGTATCACCTCAGGGGAACCCAGAATATATTTGACTTTTAGTAACAGAATTCTAAATGTCAATTCATATATTGATGCCGATAAGCAATAATTTATCAACCCACATAAAATCAAATTCGAATGTATTCCAATGCGTCAGGTATTTAACATTATTAAAATATTTTAAAAGTCATTTAAACTGAATAAATACGAAAAAAGTTTATTATTCTAATGTTTCGAATATTGAAGTGTGTTCAAATATTTTTGAAAAACTCATTATTTGATAAAACTGTTTATTATACCAATCTGCTTTTGATATTACATTTTATCAAAATAGAAAAGAGAAAACGGATATATACGTCTTTAAATATATTTGTTAAGAATAGATTTGACATCTTTAGACGATCTTTAGATCTATTTTCTCAAAATGAAGTCCATGTGGCTTGACATAGTATACTATGTTCCTCATTTCGAGAAAATGGCGTTTAAAGATGTCAAAATTTATTCTTGTTAAATTTATTTGAATATGCATGAAAACATCTTTTTATTTCTATTTTGATAAAAGGTATAATATACCTATTAAAAGATCGGTATAATCAAACGTTTTATCTAATAATAAGATTTTTTTATGCATAAGATTATTTAATATTGTAAATTACGGACCACATTTCAACATTCGTAACATTAAATTAAGGATCTTTATTACGTACTTTTTAAGTTTAAATGACTTCAATTTTTTTGAATAATCTTATACATATATTGCAATACTAGAATACATCAATATCTCCGAATTTTACTTTTTGTGGGTTAACACATTATTGTTTTCCAGCATCCATATAAACTCTAGCACACAGTGTAGAATCACTCTAACTATTTAACCTATACGCAAGTTTAGATAGTATATAAAAGAGTCGAAAAAGTCATAATAAATAACCTTAGTGAGGTTAATGTGAACTGTGTTAAATGTTTATTTTAACGAGACAGTCGTTTAATAATTAGGCGACCGGCGAGCGTGTCAGCCGAATAGCTAAGTAAGATTACACCCTCAAGGGATGCTTAACCTACTTAGCGAGTACACTTGTACACGCATTTACCTATAATATGTTAACAGTGAATAAAATGAAAATGTTTGTACAATCATTGTAATTACTTTGGAAAACGCCTATCGCGTCGTCATACAATGGTAGATAGACGAAGAATGAAAAAAAAATCTGATACACGAAAATATCTTTTTCTTTGATTGAGATTATTGTATTAATTGCAAAATATAGAACGCACTTAAAATTCGAAACATTAAGTAACTTTTTTTTCGTACTTATTTATTTCAGATGCCTTTTTTTTTAATAATTTTAAATAGTTGATGCATTATCAAAATACACCAATATTTTCGAATTTGACTTTTTGTGGGTTGACACATTATTGCTTATCAACATCCATATACGGAGAGACAATATATTATGTGCGAAGTAAATTGCTGAACCACTAATCCTATTTTAAAAATTACGATACCATATGAAAGGTACATTACTCTAAATTGTATTAACTTAATCAACAATGCCGCGAGCAAAAGAATTTCCCTTCAAGAGGCACCTTTTCACCTACCCTTTCACATACACTACGCAACTGAAACGTGTAGCCGATTGTACAAAACGAAAGTTTATAACAGTGTGCGATAGAATGCGCGCGTGTTCCGTCATGGGACACCGAGGAGTTAATTAGAGCAACGTTAGGAAATCACGTGTCTTGTGGTAACAGTTCGGGTAAATTGGCGGCACGCTGACGAGCTAAGTTCAGTCACTTAGGTATTATTTGAGTAGGTAGTTTGAATTCATCTTTACTTATAACACTAGAGCCCAAACCGTTAATGCTATATGCTTGAAATGTTGGTAGTTAAGGTCTTTTGTGTTTTAGGCAACCACTAAGGAGTTAAAATGACCGTATGAAAGTCCGTCGATATAAAACCAAGAAACACGAAATTGAATGTGTCTCTTTCTGGTTAGAAATAAACGCGCATGTATATAGGCAATTTTTTCAAATTTTAACCCCTAAAAGGGGGACTTAAAGGTTGTAAATATATAACCCGGGTGGCCAGGTGCAGGGCGTTTAGAACAGAGATAGTCTAGTGCCTGAGAAGGACATAGGCTAACTTTTTAATTCAAAAAAGAGCTGTAAGGGGTTGAAATAGAGTGGATGAATATGAATGGAAATTATAGAAGCTCGACTAATTTTTAGGCTTTTGATAGTTTTTATAAATAAATACGATATACGATGCGACAATCAAAGTTTGTAAAAATTTAATCGTATATATTATAAAATCAAATTTAACACGGTTGAAGACGCGACCAACTGGTAGTTTTGTAAAGATTTATAAATTTCGTCTCAAACTTAACTGGTTTTTATTATTTGTTATTATAGTTGCCATAGCAATTCATAATCTGAATCTCAAGTTTTAACTAATTACGGTTTATAAGATACAGCCCGCTGACAGACAGACGAACGGATGGACGAACGCACGACAGATAATGGCTTAGCAATATTGATCTGAAACACTTTGAGTTTATAAGTATAATAAAAAAATAACAAAATACGTATAAAAATGTCAATGCAATTTATGCATCTCGCCAATATTCCAAGTCCTACATTGCTGTGATAACAGTCGTAAAACTAAGTAGATCACTGATAATGCAGCTGTCTGGTCGATAATGACGTTAACTTAGAACACTAAATAGGACAGTACTGAGAACTAGCTGATACCAGCGACTTCTTCTGCGAGGATATGATGCTATAGGACCAATAAGGTTTTTCTTAAATAATGTATATTTAGATGCACTGTGGTCATATTAATATATAGGTAACTTAAAATGTTCGTTCATCTAGACTTTACATAGAGGGAATAACACTATATAATGATTGTTTTATAGAGAAAATTTAACAAACAATTAACTTACAATGAATTTCAATTGTCATTTCTAACGCTTTTTAGAACATTTTTTCATTAAGTTTATAACATTAAAATGTAAGAAAAGAAAGAGCATTTACAGAAATGTTTCCAAGAGTAATACCTTTTTTACAAAAGAAATTAAATCACAACATTGAAATGTTTCTTTATTCAGCGTTTGTATGTAACAGTGTACTGGCAAGATTTTAATAAAGTGCCGTGACGTCAGGGCGCCGCAGCCCGCGCGGCGCCGACGCCGCTGGCGATATTACGTTTCGCAATGTGGAGTAATAATCACAGTCGTATTTCGTTGAATATCGCTGAAACGTGCGGTTTTTATTAAAGTTCCGTTAGTTATTAGTTTACTTTAAAACTTTTAGTGCAATAATGTTTTAAATGTCTTTGAGTTGTGTGTTTGGTATTTGTAATGAACATTATTTATTTTAATTGTTTTTTTTTTTTGGATTTTGCAGAAATGTATAAAATTTTTTTTTTTCGTGAATCGTAATTTTTTTTTATGATATAGTAATAAAAATCTACTAAAGATTCGAAAAAAAGAACTAATAGAAACATAGTTTTCAAATCGACAATTAAGAATTTTTAATCGAAATCTATCAATAATAAAAAATACATTAATTAAAAATGATTATGCAAAAAAATCCTTTATTATTATATTTAAAAATAAATGTTTCAACAATTTTCGCGCACTCAATAGTAACTAAATAAAAATTCATTGCGTTCGATTTCTCTGTTTCTAAGCGTCGTTTATCACTAAATTAGGTTTCAGTGTAGCGATGGAGTGGCTAATAAGCCTTTGATTGGCTATTGACCTACATCGCATATAGCCTTTTATCTGATAAGAGGTTGTTTGTGAAAATGTGATCTGCTAATGCTTTCATAATATTATTTCATATATTATCTATACTACTCATATGTGGATGCTGATAAGCAATAATGTGTCAACCCACAAAAAGTCAAATTCGGAGATATTGATGTATTTTGATACTGCATCAACTTTTCAACATTATTCAGAAAAAAAAACAAGTAATATAAACTAAATAAGTACGGAAAAAAGTGTCTTAATAATTGTTTCGTATTTCAAGTGCGTTCCATATTTTGCAATTTATAGAATAATCTGAAATATTTGAAAAACTTTTTATTAGATAATATATTAAATATATCAATCTACTTTTAAATCATTATACTTTTTTTTAAAAAAAGGAAAGCAAAGATGGATATAAACTTCTTTAAACAATATAAGTAAGAATAGGTTTGACATCTTTAGACGCCATTTTCTCAAAATGAAGTCCGTGTGGGTTGACACATTATTGCTTATCAGCGTCCATGTATAATATAGAGCCGGGAGGGTCTTGTGGTTAGAATACGACGATCTTAACGATCGCGGGTTTAAATCCCGTCTAGCACCGCTGAGTGTTCAAGTTAAAATTATCTCGAGGTCGGCGGTGACGGAAAACATCGTAAAGGAATCTGCATGTGGCGAGAGAAATTCTAACTCTCGTATATCCGCAACCCCCGTTGCAGCATCATGGTGGATTAAGCTCTAAACCTTTTCCTTAATTGGAGAGGAGACCTTTACCCAGCTGTGGGACATTGACAGGCTGTTACTTTACTTTATTTTACTATTTTTTACCAATATAATAACGAGATAGCGAATTCTGTGTGTGCGAAAAACTCAGAAACACGTGAATCTATTTTTAAAATTATGATACCATATAAAAGATACATTATTCTAGATGGTCATAGGTTAGATTTAATATCTATAACGTGAGGAAATCCACGAGCTAAAGCTAGTTTGAATTATTTAGAGACTGTAATTGTACTGTTACTATAAAATTGAACTGACTTGAAGTAAGTGAGAATTGAGTACCTTCTCTTTTTTGAAGTCGGTTTAAAAACGATCTACTGCACGCCCAATGTTACCGCAGAAATAACTCGCGTCTGGCCTCGAAAGCGGCGACATGTTGAAACAGCATGAAATGAGATTTTCTACGATTTATATTATTTTTTTTTTAATATTTTTTTTGGAATCTTGCGTCGTTTCTGCTTAAACGTAAATTAAAATATAAATTTACTATAAACTTTAAATAAATCAGTTTTATTTTCGTTTTATTATTTTTGCATTTTTAGTACACCTATACTTTTTATATATCTGCACTTTAAGCAACATAATATATCCACAGGTATTTATACCTAATACTAATGACATATTTCTTTGCAGGCGTTTAAGCTGTTCAAGCGAAATAAGAACAAGAAAAGCGCTCGAAACCGCGTCTCACCGGCTCTTGTCCGCTCACCGTCTTACAGCGGAACAGTCGACGCGCGCCCAGAGATAGACCTACAACGCTTCTGCCCCTGTAGGACCTCTCTACCACCGCTACACATCGCCAACGAGTCCTACGAAAACACCTCCTACAACAGCAGCTACAACAGCTACGACTCGCACAACGACAGTCTACACAGCTACAATGAGTCGTACGAAAGTTCCGGTCGGTCTGACTCCGCGTACGATTCGACGCGTAGCAGCCCCGCCCACACCAGACCTGTCTGCTACGCGACGGTTACGTACTTCAACGTGAATGATAGTGAAGATAGCAGCAGTATTCACACTGAATACACGCTTCTCGATTACGATCCCGATGCGGATGAAGATGAAAAAGCTCAGAATATGATCAACGAAAGCTTGGAACTGGTTAGCACGTTATGAATTGCTTTTATGGTTTAAGTTTGTTACGTCACTTTCATATCGGACTCCTTAGTTATGAATAAGTTAGGTTAAGTCTAACCGGTGTTTTAAATCGGTGTTTTTGTTTTCTTATGCGAGAATTACAAGTATAAGTTTTGCATTCAAATTTTCATAAAGATTCACATAATAAACCAGTTTGTTTTGTTATTGCTTTACCCTTGAAAGAATTTACTATGAGAGCCTTTTTGATAACCATAGATTTTGTAAGGATGCCCAGGTAATTCTTACCAGGTTACAGAATTGTTTTATATAAATAACGAAAGTAAAACTTACAAATGTAATTCTGTTCTTGCCTAAGGGTAAGTTTATGATATTTTTATCCGTGTATTATATTTGATATCGATGTTTTCGACATCGTTTAAACCTACTAAGAGTTGTTATCCTTCTAAGAATCTTCGCTTTAATAACAATTCTATAATATTACAATTTCAAAGTCAATTTTGATAAACAACGATCAAACAACTTGATGAGACATAAACTAAGTCTGCTGACTTTAAATTAGTTTACAAATAGAATATCTATTTATAAGTGATGTTTTAAGATTCATGGCGTAATTTAAACGGATTTTCAAATTTATTCCGATTAGGCATTTATTCAATGTATTATTTCTTAAAAAATGTTTTTCGTCGGTATAAAATAATTGTCTTAATACTGCATTAACGTTCATGTTTGATAGATTTTGATGATCATTTTTGGTTTTATGACAAAATGACAGTTTAAAATTATTACGTAATTAACGATGCGGAATACGCGCACAAATTCTTTTTAATGCAATTATGGTGTGATAATCATAAAAATATTGTAGGTTATATAATATATAACAAAATAATAATAGAATTTAGGAAAACGAATTTAAAAAATACTTATTTGTAAACCTTAAAAGTTTTTCCTTTGATATTGTTACATCATTAAAAAATATCGTCCATTTTTTCGCAACATTTTCGTGACTCTTTTTTAATATACGTTTTATTTATACTTAATATAACTTATAATTATATAATTTTAATTAATTGTAGCGATTACCAAAGTTATTGTGATACTGTATAGAAATAATTACTAATATAATATGTTGATCTCAAATAAATTTTATATAGACTATAAATAATAACTACCATTGACACGTTTGTAATTGTAAATAAAAAAAAATATTAAAAAAAAACTGTTTCATTTATCTAACTATTAATTCATATAAAGCTAGTTAAAATTAAAAATAAATCAAAGGTTTTTAAAAATAGAATATTTACTTAAAAACGATTTTATCCTTTAAAAATCGTAATGAAATTGATCCATATGTATGTAAAAGTAAATAAATTTAAAAATATTAATCATCTTTTAAGTTTTATATTTTTAATACATAATTAACTAATCAGTGTAGAACGCTATAATTTATCGAAGTAATTTTAAACCTTAATAATTTTTAGTAATACCATACATGGATGCTGATAAGCAATAATGTGTCAACCAACAAATAGTCAAATTTGGATAAATTGGTGTATTTTGGTAGAGTGTCATCTATTTAAATTCATTCAAAAAAAAATTCAAGTCATCTTAACTAAATACGGAAAAAATGTTCTTAATTCAATGTTTCGAATTTAAAGTGCGTTCCATATTTTGCAATTTATAAAATAATTTATAAATTAAATAAATAATATCTGCTTTTACTTCATTGTAACTTTTACCAAAATAGAAATAAAAAGATGGATAAATACGTCTTCAAGCAAATGTATTAAGAATAGGTTTGACAACTTTAGACGCCATTTTCTCAAAATGAATTCCGTGTGTCTTGACACAGTATTGCTTATCAGCGTCAACATAATACACATACTAACTATTATGAACAACTTTGCAATTTTGCTTTCAAACAAGTTGTTATACAAAGAACTTGAACAAATAATAAGTTGTAATCCTCATAATGGACACATTTCCGCTGTTAAACCGAAAACAGGTTTTAAAAACAAATTTATATAAGTGAAAAATTATATTTCGCGCCCTTCACTGTAGCAAATAAATATTGAAAGCAACACACTTCTTTTATTCCTTCGAGTCACACAAAAATTGAAACTATTTAATACGAGATAGTTTGTCATCCCCTATATTACCCTTTTGCGTTGTATTTTCAAATCACAAAGTTTATATTCCTTATCTATCTTTATATAAAAACTCATTAAAATTGGTTTAGCGGTTTAGCCGTAACATAACAAAAAGACAGACACAGAGTTACTTTAGCCTATATTCAATTAGTAGTGTACTAGAGCAGTTTTTTATGTTTAAATCTTTGAAGCTATAAAACACATTTTAACATGTTTACAATCAACAATATTGTATATTTTACAATAAACCACAATTTAATATTTTTATAGAGTTTTTAAATACAAAAAAAAACAACAATATAATACAATATCATACACACAATTTTAAGTAAGTAATTCGGTAAAGGTGATTTTAGTAATAATAATGAATTAGTTAGTATTTCGTTTTAATTTGGCAAAGTTATGGCTCCTCTGGTGCTACAAATGTCTCTCTCGGTGATCTATATGACGTAGCATCAAGTGTCCTGCCTTCTCGTTTACGAGCTTTTATTATAAAAAATCTACAAAGAGTGAAGGCTTAACAACATTATAAGAACCAATTCTTGACTTTCAAATAAAAAATCAGTTATTTTTATTTTGCAACCCCATCCAGCAAAATACCTTCTGAATAAAAAAAACCAGTTTCCGCGACTGTCAATAGTCTTTTGTGAACACCACCGGCTAAAGCCTGTAACTAGTTTTTCAAGTTTATTTTGTGTCCCGTAATAACCATCATAACAATTCATTGTCTGCGAACAATCCATAAACACACAGACTGTGCTAAACTATGTCTAATGAGTATTAAGTACATTTATCAAAATAGAAAAGAAAATATTGCGTGATGGATTAAGTTCTTATTCTAATAAGAGAAAAGGTCTTTGCCCAGCAGAGAGACTGTTACAGACTGTTACTGTGTACTAACAAAAACAATGTCTATATACAATAAAGTACCATGTATATATCGCTTTTCCAACAGAACAATGACGTACTTATAAAATTACGCATTTAAAAATACTTTTCTTTAAGATTATTTATTTATTTAATACTTTCTTGCACAATATAATGAGCTTTAGCACTGGTTTATATATGGACGCTGATAAGCAATACTGTGTCAAGCCACACAGACTTCATTTCGAGAAAATGACGTCTAAAGATGACAAACCTATTCTTAACAAATATGTTTGAAGAAGTATATATCCATCTTTTATTCTATTTTTTGATAAAAGGTATAATGAATTTAGATCAGACTGATACATTTCATTTATTATCTAAAACAAAGTTATTTAAATATTGTATAAATTGCAAGAAATGGAACGCACTGGAAATTCGAACCGATTAATTAAGAAACTTTTTTTAATTACTTATTTAATTTGTATGACTACATATTTTTGAATAATCTTAAATAGTTGTTGCAGTATCAAAATACATAAATATCTCCGAATTTGACTTTCTGTGGGTTGACACATTATTGCTTATCAGCATCCATATTTTCAAGCAAATGCTTGTACTTCATAGAAAGCTCAAGAACTTACCATGTAATACAAGTCGTGGTAAGTAATTATTTATTTTAATAGAAAAATGGTTTAATTAAAAAATGTTATTTAGTAAAGAAAATTAAAATTTTAAAATTAAACTAGTAAATAATAGCAAACATGTAATTCTACATTAGGTTTTAATATATCGATAATATTATATTTCAGCGGTAATTTAGGTTTATAAATTTTATTTACTTGTGTTTTTATATAAAATTTGAATGTTCTAGCCGGTGAGCTACATTCAGTCTAAACACGTCATTCCAATTAATTAAAACGAACAACGGAATCCATTACGACGAAATCAATAAAATATTGTCGAAATTAGCATATTCATTAATACATACAATGAGTAATGGTCCATTCATTAATATTTAATGATTTAAAATTCAAAAAACTATAGTGAAATATTTTAAAGTTAGTCAGTACAGAACTATATTGATTAAAATTGAAAATTCACAAAAATCCCGACCGACTGTCTTGGTTTTTTGTGGTCTGATCATTTCAACGAACCCCAACATGATATTTCTGCTGTAACCAAACCAAGTGGTGAAGAGTTTTGTATCCTGCTGATTATAAGTGATACTTAAGCATCAGGTCAATTTACGTAATTGTCTTTTTTTAGTATTATTGAAGTCGCTGTATAGTAAATTTAAATTCGATTGGACCAGTAGTTACTTAAATCCTTTCAACAATCATAAAAAGCTGATATGATAACCTTCAAACATTTTTATGAATTATAGGTAGTTAATAAGAATCGCGATTACGTCAGATTTCAGGGAGCTACGATGTCACAGACAGACACACAGATATACAGATCAACTTTATAACACCACTCTTTTTGGTTGGCGTTTAATAAAAGTTAACCATTACTGA
This sequence comes from Hypolimnas misippus, assembly GCA_037950945.1. NCBI lineage: Eukaryota > Metazoa > Arthropoda > Insecta > Lepidoptera > Nymphalidae > Hypolimnas > Hypolimnas misippus. Next base: position 16,930,402 of record JBBEEQ010000017.1, on the reverse strand, counting down.
GTCACTCTATCAACGCACAACGCAAACCACTAAGCGGATTGCACTGAAATATCCTTTAGGCTTCCGCTGAGAACAATAATAATGGTAAGCATTCTCTAAAATTAACCGAAAAAGGGTTTAAGGTTTGTATGAAAATATCAATCTTGATTCGGACGGAGCCGCGAGAAAAAGCCCGTCTAATTATAAAGTATATTTTATAAAATGTTGTTCAAAATGTAAGTCGTTTAGCTAATCAATATATTTTTTAAACATCGCTCGCAAACTTGCAGGCGGGACCTCATGTGACCCCCGCCCATAGAAATTTGCAGCACCAGAAAAGAATGCGTTGCCAGCTTAAAAAGAAATGAAGTATAAAAGGATAGGACGTAAGGGAAGGAATAGGAGAGGAGGTTGTTCAAAATATAAGTTCAACTAAATACAGCAATATTAGAAAAAAAACATGAAATATTCTATTTCGTAAATACACGAGCAGTCATACAATTTTTATTTAAAATATCGCATATTAATAAGAGCATTTTTAAAAACAGTATTACCAAAATTAGTTTCGTCTAAAATCTTAAGTAAAATAGCTTATGAGTTACCTACATATGTATGTAAAAAATGCCCTTAGCCCTGCACTCGGTCGCATAACACAACTATTTATTTAAATAAAGTGATCTAAATGTTGTTTACTATATAATAGTTCACGTATTTCAACGATTACAAGACGTAATAATCAAATGTTTATCTGTGTGCATGTGTTGCGTCACGTCGCTATTGTTTACACACATCTAAGGGCACGAGTAACGACAAACAATTTTGTAGGCGTGACGTCTTGATGGGCCTTGTATGATGTTTAATGATAATTCTGTATTAATTACTATGCTTTTACAACTATGGATATATTACGTTCATATCATTTGATATTAAAAAAAAATGTACTATTCCATCTTTGACAAACTCATTAATTGACTTATTGGTCCAAAAGTAATTAACAAATTTCTTATCGATATTAATATTATAAAGCTGAAGAGTTTGATTGTTTTAACACGCTAATCACAGGAACTACTGGTTCGAAATGCAAAATTCTTTTTGTTATAGATAGTTTATTTATTGAGGAAGGCTGTAGGATATATTACATCACGCTACGGCTCAAAAGAGCCAAGCAGTAACCATAAACGCGAGTGTACGTAGAGTGGGTGGTCGAGAAATTGTTGGATTTTGTAGGCCCGTATAGACATACATACGTCTAGCCTTAGCATTTATGAAAAATAATTTAAAATAGTATCGTACAATTTTTTTTTGTACCTCTAAATATTGATTCTGCTAACGCTGGCAACATATCCAACATATGTTCAGTTGACACCCTGTATAATTGAAATTAATCAATGATTTGATTAATTAACCGATTATTTATACATGTGTACATATATAAGTTGTAACAATATTAGAGCGAAACTTAGTTGAGTACATAAAAGAAAATGAATCCCTAAGAGGCTGAAATAAGAATTCATTGATATTAAAATTTGAACATTAAAACATTTATACTTTAGATTACTTTCATTTATCTTTTAACGTGTTTATAAGCTTTTATTGTGGAAGACCATACTAACGAGTGTCGTAAATTCGATAGTAACTAGTAATGTAATTAAAACTAGTTTTGTCATTTCGTTTGTTTGTTTGTATTTTTTCTCGCCGCAACTACTCAATGTTTCAAAATGTCGTGATGAAATTTGGCATATACGCTATCAGAGATACAAAAAAGTACGAACCTTCCATCAAGAATTATGATTAAATTTGAAAAGCAAAATACGCAGTTTTGTTTAAGTGGACTATACACTTACACTATTTCGATTTTAAAACGAACTACTGAACCCATTTTGATTAATTCTATGAGACAAATCTGAAAGAAATTGTTTCCAATTAAATAAGAATTTTTGAATTCGGTTTAGAAATGACGGAGTTCTGAGGTAATAACATTTTTTTAAAATACACTATGAATTGAGAACCTCATTTTTGAAACTGTCAAAAAAAGATCAACTTTTACACTATCGTCCAGCATAAAAAAATCTGAATTAGCAGGAGCGAAACCGCGGACAAAAGATAGAAGACTATATGGATGCTGATAAACAATAATGTGTCAAACACAGAAAAAGTTAAATTCAAATAGAGTACATCAAGTATTCTCAGAATGCGTCTCGTCTTTAATATTATTCCAAAAAAAAATCAAGTTATTTAAAAGCACGGAAAAATTGTCTTAATTTCATGTTCAGAATATTAAAATATGTTCCATTTTCGCAATAAGAAACATTCTCCTAAAATTGAAAAACTCATAATTAGATAATATTTTTTATGATATGAATCTTTTTTAAATTCATTATACCTTCTATCAAAATAGAACAAAATATACAAAATAGAATACGTCTCTAAACAAAAGTAAGAATAAGTTTAAAATCTTTAGGCACCATTTTTTAAAATGAAGTCCATGTGGCTTGACATAGTACTGCTTACTAGCGTCCATATAATATCTGCATTTAAAAAGTATTTCGTAGCTGTAATATAATCCATTCGAATGCTACGAGAAGTATTTCCAGAATTAGCTTATCTTTTCGAACAGTTAATTAGTTTTTACGTAGTTACTGACCTCCATAACTTTTACGAGCGAAACTGCTAACTGAGAGATAAGGATTGTGACCACAAGTTTGCGATAACAGCCATGACGGGCTCTTAAAACTTTGGACAAGATTAAGAAGGAAATTGGAACAATATTTAAATATTATAATTAAAATTGTAACAATTTCACATCAACATATCTCCTTTTTAACCGAATTTTTAAAAAGTAGGAGATTATCAATTCGTCAGGACCTTTTTTATGTATGTTTACCGAGTACTCGAAACTCGAAACTTTTTTGTTAAAAATGTTTTCTCTAATTGTTCCCATAAACATTTCATCTAAATCGGCTCAGTAGTTTAATTTTACAATCAAAATAACTGGAATAAAAATTGCTGTTGAAAACGGTTTATTTTTAATAAAGTCTTAGTTATTGATATGATGTTTAAAATTTAAATATTATTTTCCAACGTGTGGATTGGACGATACACTCTTCCATTCCAGTTATTTTGATTTAAAAACGAAACTGCTGAACTAATATTGATAAAAATTGTATTGAACCAATCTAAAAGGAACATTCAAAATGGGACAATGACCCTTTTAAAACAAAATAATTAGCTAAATTGGTCAAGTAGTTTTCGAATAATCGGTGAAAATCCATAAAAAACCCCTTTTTGGAAGTCGGTTAAAAATATTAAACAAAATTAAAACATTTTCATACAAAATAACTTACGGAAATAACATCAACTTAAAAACATACACATACCGACGCACGACACACGGCACGCACACGATCAAACAAAAAAATTCTAAGTTTTTGCACCCTGGCCTTCCTACGGAAGTAGTTTGTGCGAACGAGATGACACATACACGCTGTATGAGCGTGAAAGAGACGGCAATCGTGGGAATGACTAGGGTAGCGATATCCCATACAATCATTGAAGTGGGACCGATGTGTGGATTTGGAGCATTAGCCGGGTGACATCTGGCGGGTCAGTTGGACACCTGAGTTGCTAATTTATTATGTAAACGGTAGGGCCACTTGTTTTAGCGTTAGGACTCGTAATTAGTTTTATGTAAGTTTGTTGTAGATGTGGTTTTAAAATTTAGTAAATTTATCTTTGTTTTTCTTATTGACGAGAATTATTTCTATTGTTAAATCAAATATTTACTTAGTGAAAAACATTTTACATCATTAAAAACATTTAAATGACCACGTGACTAATAAATATGTCTATTCGTACATACGTTTATCTGTAGTAAGCATAATTTGTTTGAATGTTTCTAAAATGATAATTGATTTTTTTTTATAGCAATACATAATTTTGATTATAAATGTTAAAAGGACTATATGATAAAGTATATAGGGGTTTTAAATAAAAGCGTTATCTAAATATTAAAAAAAATAATTTATTTTTCTCTTTAACATCGCAAGCGATTACAAATATATACAAAAATATACAAACGTATCGTATGGATACCGATTCAAAATTCAAATATACATTTAAACACACAAAAATATACAAGAATCCTTCACAACCTGTGCAAATCACAATTTTATTTAAGTGAATTAAAAAAAATCTGTCATTACTTGATTTCCTTGTACGACTATTCATTTGGTAGTTTTACCTGAAAAGATTTCCGGAAATTTTGAAAATTGGTGGTCTTTTAGATTTTGACATGCTTATAACATGCACATTCTGAATTTTTAATTTGCCACCTCATTTATATCTTTTCCGTACGCGCCGCCATGTTGGAAAAAATGACGTGTCAAAACAGTTTTTTTTTTAATATTTTAAACTTTCGCGATTTATACTATTCATATTTAATATAAAGGTCTTATCGCGATAACTAATGGTATAATACGTTTTTATTGTCCGACGTTTCGACGAAGTTGCATCCGTCGTGGTCACGAGCTAGCGTAAGACGAGCCGAAACGTCGGGCAATAAAACTGTTATCACTACCATTAGTATCGCGATAAGACCCGTTATATTAAACATGAATAGTTTTTTAAAAACCATTTTTTTATAATTTCCAGAAAACTTTTCAGGTGCCTATTTGAGCATCAAATGATTGTACAGTATCGGTAAAAGTGTGAAAAATGTTATAACAGTCCGTAATAAAAAAATTCCAACAATCTAAGGCAACTCGTTTTTGAGCTACGAGAGTTACAGATGTCTCACCGAAGTTACTTAAAATCGATTTTAGACAAAATATTTCAATTAATACAAAAACTGAAATATTTTGATATTACAGATTTTTTTCATAAAATTTTGTAAACATAGAGACTTGAATCGAAATTTCCTAAGAGTCTGTAGCGTCATTTGTATGAACATTTACGACCAATACACTTCTACGCACATTCGATTATACGCGCGTTTAGTATTAAACTGACCGAATTAAAAATGTGTCTGAAACTGAAATTCGTAAAATCTATGATAAAAAAAAAAAACCATTCTATCAACATCTTGTGACATCAAAGTATAAACGGGCGAAGGCCATAGTACAAAATATTTATGCGATTTTCCAAAAACATTAATTTTTGAATTCGGTCACTTTAATACTAAACGTGCCATATGTTCGTTACAACGTCACATCATGACGAGTCACGACGTCACGAAACAATATTAATCGTAAAAAATCAAAGATTTTCAAGCGACGTCTCTTTATGGTTATATTTTTGCCCCTAATCTCTAAAATATAGATACTGAAAGTAAATATATCGATGCATATTACATATGGTACGGGTACGTATTTGTCACTTAAAATTGTCATAAGCGGGAAAGAGACAGCAGTATTATTTTATATATTTATCAATTATTAACATTAAAGCTCGGTTTTTGGTCCCAATATTTATCTAGACTATGAATAAACTTAGCAATATACTATATATGTATCACACAACTTATTAAATATCTATTCTAAAAACAGTCTTCAAAATTGATGTTTCGAATTAAACTCTGAGATCGACAACAATTTTTATATTTTTACTCGGTAGAAATGCTAAATAGCAAATTCATATACATCTTATAAATGCTGTACAATGGTACATGTTTTGCAAAACACAAATAACTTTTAAGACATCACTCCTGTCAGGTTAAGAAACCCATCATGATCCAGTAAACATTGCTATTTAAGAATTACATATTCAACATTTCTACCAACAAACAAGTCCTTGAGCAATTTCTAATAAGCTAACTCTGCACCCCACGGTCTGTAGGGCTTAGAGCTGTTCTGCGAGTACTGGTGATGGGGCGGATGGTGGGGGTAAGGAGCGGGGTAGTGTGGTGCTGTGGGAGCGGGATGGGGACCTGGGGGCACCGAGGGACCAGGGGGAGCTGGGGGCGCTGGGGGGTAATGAGGATAACTAGGCGGAGCCGTCAGAGGAGCAGCAATTGCTGGTGGTGCGGAAATCGTCGTTGCAGCGGTTGAAGCAGGCGGCTCTTGCCTCAAATCCGTGTACCCATGCTGAGGTTGTGGTACACTGGGGTACTGGGGATAGCCCCAATTACTTGATTTAGCGGCCAGCTCCCGTTGTGCGGCGAAGCATTGGAGGTGGCTCATGAGGCGAAGGCGAAGAGGGTCCTGGATGTCTAGCCCTTCACAGCTGACGAGGTAGCGGGCGACCTCAGCGGCGCACTCCCTGAAGCCGATACTGTGGTAGTCCATGGCGTAGCGTTGTGGGTCGTATGCGTATGTGTCTAAACCTGTAAAGATGATTTCTTTATTAGACTAACAGATATTTTTATTTCCAATTAGATTAACACTAATTGCTTCGTCGTTAATATTACTAATCCATAAATATACAATTTGACTGTTACAAACTTGTCGAGAATTTAATAGTGTATTTCAGCGCCCTTATACGTCGCGAAACCACAATTTAAAGATTGCAACAAGGGGCAAATAGTAAGTAGGTATTTTCATTAATTGTAACGTTGAAATATATTTTGGAGTCTTATGTAAAATACCGAAATCGCGTAAACGCGGCAGTAGTCAACTACAATTAACTTAGTAAGTGCTGGTTCTTTTATTTGCTAAGACTTTATAAAAAAATAAACCGACTTTAAAAACAAAATACTTTGGGTGACGGAATTCTGAAGTAACAAACATTTTAAAAAAACGTTACGCACCTCATTTTTAAAGTCAATAATTGAACTATATGTTAACGCCATATTCGATCGAGCCAATTACCACTAACATATTATACGCAAGACGTAAGGGAAAATACACATTTAAAAACGCAGTGACAACAAAAGATTCGCCAAAATTTTTATCATTATTAAAGCAAGAGACACTAATTTAAAAAAAGGCTCCATCTGTCCGTCTGTCTTTTATAGTATTCTTGCAAGTCCAAGTTTTATTATGCACCCTGCAATTGAACTGCAAGGGTTGAAGATGACATAAATGTAACTAGTTCTTGCAGATGCGCTTATAACGTTTACTACAAAACCATTCTTTAAAAATCAAGAAAACACAAGTCTATTCATCCTACCCTCCCTGATCAACTAGAGTGAGATGTGTATATGAAAATATAAATGTGCGAAAGAGAGGGATTCATAACGGGAACCCCGTGTTTCCGGCGTGCTTCCGTGGGGAAAAAGTTTAATAACAAGATCCGCTATCCTCTAGAGCCATTGACAAAGAAACGAGGGGCACCGTAGTGGGGCACCGGGGCAAGGAGTGACTGAACCGGGAGAGTGTATAATATATAAACTTGTTGCTAAAAAGTTTATATAAAGATGAAGCTATTGAAAATTACTTTTGGTTGTTATTTCATTCGTTTTTTTAATTCATTTTTTTTGATTTCATTTATAAAATTTATAATAATATTATAATGCTAAAGAGTTTGTTTGGACGTGCTAATTTCAGAAACTACTGGTTCGAATTGAAAAATTCTTTTTGCGTTAGAAAGTTTATTTATTGAGGAAGGCTATAGGCTATGTTACGTCACGCTACGAATCATAGAACAAAAGCATTAACCATAAACGCGAGTGAAACTGCGAGGGGCAGTTAGTATATAATATATTTCGACGCTGTGGTGGGTATCGTTGGTTTACCTGATTGGATCGGACAAAATTTTTCTTTTTTAGATTACACTTGATAAATAAGGCTCAATACAGCAGCAACTAAATGTGGATCATTGACAAACCAATTGTGTTCAAATTTGATGAAAAAATACACGAAACATATTTTTTTTAATATTATCCCTTATTATTAATTTCATATATTAATTCTACTTTAAATACGTATTAATGTTCAAATACAAAATCATTTGACTAACAAAAAAAATATTTTTAAAGAGCTGTAAAAAAAAGGAATTTGAATGTAGAACAAATAGTAAGCCTTCGATTATCAAATTCATCTTGTTCTTCCTTAACTTCCGTAGGGATGTGTTTTTTCTAAGTTTTTTTTGCTACAGGTGGGTAACTACCCTTTCGTTGAAGTATTTTTTACTTCCGTCGAAAGAAACACGTGATAGGACAATGTGAATTTGGATTTATTTAAAAATTGATGAAGGTTTCTAGAAATGTGTAGTTTTATGGAGAATCTTTGTCTTTTTGATAGTAAAATTTTATTTAAATATATTTAAAAGTAGTTCTAAACATTTCTTTACATTTTGGAAAGTATTGTAGTTAGGGTATAATGACATTTGAAATATGTCAATGAGACTTTTGGAAGGGTAATTATGCTAAGTGTATTTAACGTCAATTTAAGAAATAATTAGGTCCTTGCCAAGTAAATAGTAGCTTGTATTTATTTGACAATACAAACCTTCCCAATATTCTATCTTGGCCACCAAAGTTACCTAACCAATTAATTTAACTCGATTTTTTATTATTATAAAAAGGGGGGCACAAGGGCAAATAGCACCTGATGGTAAGTGGTTACTATCGCCCGGACATCTGCAACACCAGGGGCGTTGCGCGTGCGTTGCCTTTGACGGAAAGGTGGCTATACACTCGACGCTTGTAAACCCCCAAATTACCCCCAATTTTGATTTTGGCGAAAATTAAAAATAGGTAATTAAATATAGACAACATTAAGCTAAACAAACAGTCAAGTAGTCAATGAAAGGGAATAAACGCTAAAGCTTAGCATACATTTCTGTATGGGTTTTGTTTGCGAGGGCCGGTCCCTCACAGGGGTGAGACGTGGTCGCGGGTTCGGTTCCCACGCAGCCCCACATCGAATGCAGATTATCTTTAGTTTCAGATTCATTGAATTCGGATTGAGTAATGGTGGTAGGTATTAATAATGTAATTTTTTTTGTATATATTTAATCATTTTTTTGCCTGTGTAACCTTATTATTTTTTAAAGAGATTAATTAATTATAGGGAGTTGACTACAATACTTTAGGACTAAATTTATATATATACATACATATGTATATAACTAAATTCATAAAAGATTTGCAAAGCATATTATTCTGTTCAAGATTATATAGATGATAAACATGCTTGGATTTAGTATAAGCTGGATTCACACAGGGTATTTAATATATTTGTAACTCATAAATGTATGTACCCATTGTAAAACTTTTAAAAAGAGTAACTATCGAGTTTCTTGCCGGTTCTTCTCGGTAGAATCTACATTCCGAACCGGTGGTAAATTAATTAATTAATTAGTGTTTAGTTTTCTTTTGTTTTTGTATTGACGATTCAAAAGTGCTTGTAAAAGCCTACTTGAATAAAGCATATTTTGATTGATTGATTGATTGATTTAAATTTAAAACACTTTTTATAGCCCACGAGACCGAGAAGGAATCGATAATTTTTTTTTTCGAACAATTCAGATGATATAAATAATCAAATATTAAAAATCATGGAATTATTAATAATTTATGCAGTTTTATTTCAATGTGTTATAATCTAACCTAAAAAAATACTTTTCTACATTACTCTTGTCGTCTAGACTAGACATTTTATTGAATTAAAATTTCGAACCTTTGATTCTCCCAGACTGATAAACAAAATTTAATTAAAATTCTATTTACAATTGACTTAAATCATTAGCGAAACTTGTGAAACTGTGACCGTCTTGTCCTATGAATGTTAGATAATTACATTTTAGACATTTTGAAATGAATTATTTTGATAAGGAAAGTTGAGGTTGTGAAATTTGTGAAAATTCTGCTAATTGTAACGGAGTTTTATTTTATTAATTGTAGAAATAAATGAAATATTATGGTTGCAAAAATATTGATTAAGGATTTTAACTATTTTTTTTTTTACATTTTCGTTATCTATTTTTAATAGTTTCTGTGTGTCTCTTTGTTCGGATGCATTATTTCGAATGACATTAAAACGATTCGCCTTGAAATATTTTTTAACGAAAAATTTGTCAAAACTGTTTTCTTCTTTTTTTTTTTAATTTTATACAAGGATATAATATATCCTGTGGAAACGACAATGCTCTTAAAAATAAAATGAATACAATTTATTTTTGGTTTAAGTATACACATTATACAAGGACATTTGTACGCCCTTAGAAATTAATTAATACAAAAGTATCAAGTCTTCCCAAAGGATTAAACTAGCTCTATAGCAAACTACACTAACATCGATTCAGGCGTGTAATCCTTAGTAAGTGCGAAAGAGACACAAAACTAGATCACATATCACTAAGCCGGGCTATCGGCCACTTCCTGTTTGTTAACTTTTTCTAGCGCCAGGTGCGTGTCCGTCTGTCCCCCTCTACCTGGTGGACTGGCGATGGCCTTTTAATTGTGTCCGGGCGTATTGATGCGGTTTTTGATACTTCATAGATGTTTTTTTTAACGTGGTCATGTTTTTATGTGAGATGGTGTGAGGGGTAGTTTTTGTTATGGCTACAATTTAAATATATTTATTTTAAATGAATGATTTGTTGAATATGTTATTAACAAGTCATATGTCAATAAAATCCAATTTTCAAAGGTTCGCCTGTATGGTCATCGTGGTGCTCAAAATATAGTATTTTCAAGTATTTTTAATAATGAAATATTCAATTAATACGATTGTCTCCTTAATTAATTAAGTCCTAATTACAGAGGGGGTTATATAAAAGAAAAACATTTTCTCTTAAGTGTTTCAATTCGGAAAGGTTACCACAAAAGTCACTATACAAGTAATATAATATTAAAACTATTAGGACTCTATCTGAATTATAATATATTGTTATCATTTACTACGAGGTCAAAAAAGTCCGTTAATAGAGTCATGGCAAAATAAGCTGCATAATGAACGACTCCTACTTCCGGTAACTTTTAACCGCAAAGTTTAACCGCAAAAGTGTTGCCGAGGTTTTTAATAATTTAAAGGTCAAAAACCTTACGGCGGAAGGAAGAGTAATTTATATTTTAAATTTAGAACTCATTTTAACTTTTGTGGTCATTATTTTGTCAATTATATTAAATTTTTAATTAGTGAGAAGTTTCGCCCAAAAGACTCACATGGCGCCACCATCGCGTAACTTAACATCGAAACTGTTTATTCATGACATATGTATAGGTATAAAATCGGTAAATATTTACTATAGAATTAATCATGAGAAAATATGCTTTTAAACAAATTATTAAATATGAATGATTTGACATTCAACGCTGTCATGTACAAAATAAAGTATTTATTTACTTGTGTTTATTTGGTAACAATAACCCGAACGAAAATTGTGAATTTTGGAAAAATATTAAAAAATATATATATACTATGAAAATGATTCAGTTCAATCATTCAATTGATAATTTCTAATCTAACTGTTACGTGTGTCTAGAAATATGTAATATTTGTCTGCTAAATAAGACAAGTCAAGAAGAGTAGACTATAGATATGATACGTTAATAACATTTGACGATAAATATTTGTACGAAATCAGAATTTAACAATCTCGTCAAATTTGATCCAAAAATACCCTCATCTTATATTCAGTTACCTAGTTGGCCACGTAGTCCAAAGAGGAGGACATTCTGGATGCGATAATCCATGTGTTTAACATATTTATCGTTATATAAAATTACCATTTCTTCCAAAATAAAAAACAACTGCCGAAAAACCTTACATAAAAAATGCGGACGTTTGAATTTGAAAAAAAGTTAGCAAGAAGTAACAGAAAAAATTTTGTCAGAACGCGTCAAGTTGCATTTTGATCTCTACTGTCAGTTGTGATAAGGTTAAATTTTTGTTGTCTACGTAACTAACTTTGTTGTTTGTTGCGCCACCTGTCCACAGGAGCGTGGGAACTGTTGCTGATAAGCTGATAACAACTAGCGTGCGATGCATTGTAAATTATAAAACGAATGTATTATTTAACAAGTTAATCAATCTTTTGAATAAAACAATAAGGGTCCGTTCGAGGTTGACCGATTATTTTAATAATTAATTAAATTATATATCTTTTCAATGTTTTCATTATTAGATTACAATATGCCGCAGCTTACACTATTAGTTTCTGAGATTACTCCGTACATACAAACTGTCAAAAAATGTTTATCTCTTTTTAATATTAGCATTGAAATATCAAGAAGTTTAGCGTTTCAAGATCATTTTATTTTTATTTTCTTCAAATTAGGAGATTTAATGGATTAAAAATTTAGCTGATTCCATAGAGTTTAAACTATCACTTTAATACACTAAAATCAAGGTATCGATTTATTTGTAATAGATAGAAAAATTATAAAGTGAAGCAGTTATCAGAAACACAAACTTATAAGTACCGGAATTTTACGCAAGTGAATCCGCGAAGTGCCTAGTCTCGTCTAGTCCAATAATAAAAAAGTACATACAATGAGTAAGGATTTAAAAAATAGTGAATTCACTTCACTTCTTTACAAATTACATTTTTTGCGGATTCCGAACGGGATTTTTATTTAATTCGACGGAAACGGAAATGATTCTTAAACGTACAAATGACAGAATAAACGGCTAACGGTTGCTACGAACTTAAAGAACTTTAAGTTATGGTTAACTAAAATGAATGATATGTGAGTTTAACTTGAAATTTTAAGTCAAGAAAGTATTATGGATTATTTGAATTATATAGGACTAGCTGCCCTACGCGAGTTTAATCGCGTTTATGGTTATTGCTTCGCTCCTGATAATCGTAGCGTGATGTAATAACCTTTCTCAATAAAAGGACTATCCAACGGAAAAGGATATTTCAATTCGGACCAGCAGTTTCAGGGATTACCCCCTACATACGAACTTATAAACCAATGTTACCTCTTTCTAATATTAGTATGAACTGGTAAGACTTTTACTCGGACTGTTATTATAACTTCTAAATTAGTTCTGATTGATCTTACGTATCTAGGGTCTGATTGAAATTTTATCAAAATCGACTCAGTAGTTTGGTTTTAAAATCGAAATAACTAGTATAACTGTATCGACAACGTAAACAAAATTGCATATTTTGGCTTTAAAGTCGATTTATTTTATTTATTTTCCCACATACTCGTTATCTACAATAAGTAGGTATATTAATTGAAATAAAACTGTGTTAAATGGATTTAAATCGCGTATATTAACTATTTTTATCATCCCGACGTTGCAAGCACTTTACAGTGTTCGTGGTCACGGATAGACGGGTAGGCGGGTAGGTGGTCAGTTTAAAATAGTTTTATTTCAATGAGTAATAATCGCAAAAATCTAAGACAAGGTATATTAATGTTATGATATATTCTAAACAGCTCAATATTTACCCTTTGCGTGCAGCATTTTCAAGTGGTCGACGGTAAGCTGTAATATTTCAGCCTTTTCCAGCTTAGCGCTGCCTTGCTTCTCGCAAGCTGCTGGGACGAGCCGCTTGAGCTCTGTGAGTGAAGTGTTGATCCTGTCTCGGCGTTTCTTCTCGATGACGCCGCGACGACGCTTCCTTGTCATAAGTTGACAGGAGTCTCCGCCTGGCGATCTGAGATGATGAATGAGAGATTACTAAAGTTGTTACAATTTGGGAATGTATATTATTATTAAATTAACAGTTTTTATATATTATATTCGTTATGAATTTAGTTAAAGAATATAGCAAATTAGATTAATGAAATTAATTAGAAAATAAATGGATCGATAATTCTAAATAGTAGGTACTAAAAATATAACACTATTGGTATTGTAATGATCCTTAATCGTATATGTTACGTTTTTAGCTAAAAATATTCAAAAATTGTTCATTTTGTTGAATGTTTTTGAATCATTTAAATATTAAATATACAAAAGAGGTTTTCGGGATAGTCTGCTTAAACTGTGGCTAAAGGGGTTAAAATAACTGCCCCAACTTTAAAATTCAGTGGACATGTATACGACAAATAAAGGCAACACAGGGCTATTTGCTACAATTCGTTGAGGTTAGTTAAACAATACGGAGCATATTCAACGGTATTTAACTATTGTTGGTTATTCAATTTAAAAAATCGGAGGATATGGAATAAAAAGTATCTAGATGAAGATTTTGCTAATTTATTATTTAAAAGATATTATAAAATTTTACAAATCGTCACTTGAAACGAAAGGGTTTTTCTTCATGTTTTTCTGTACATTTTAAACAAAATTGAAGTTTTCATTTAAAATTACTTTATTTTATTCATAAAGTTTTACATTACAATAGGGTTTAATTTAATGAATTAATCAATTAGATGAATTACCTTAAAGTTAAATAAATACACGAAGAGATCCGTAAAATTGAACAATTTAATTACGTACGTTTTCAAAACTTTTAAGGCTATATCAGTAATGACCTTGAAATAATGAACCTTGGACTTAAAACTTCTTAAATGTTTAAGTAATTCAAATTACGAAATAACTTGTTGAAAAGTTCAAGCGATGGGAATTCGAAACGTATTCATTAAGTTAGTTTTTATTGAATTGTTATATTTAAAATAAATAATAAAATCGTATTTTATTAATAAAGCAATTATTCTTTAGTAAAACTTTTTTATAAAATGATTTTAATAAAAGTAATGTTTTTTTTACTTGTAATTATAATATAAGATAATTTCGAACGGTCGTTTATTTATGTTAATATTAAAGTTCTTCTTAGATAAAATAAATTATTTCGTAGTAAGTTTTTTATATTATATAAAATATTATATTTGGTGAGATATTGTACACCGGCCAACTAAATTTAAATATAATTTATTAAAATTATTGTTAATTTCTAATTATATTATTTGTATTTAATTATACAGAAAATAAAGTATAAAAAACTCCCTAATATATATTATTTTTATAAGGTAACTGACTCCAGTCGTAATATTGCTGAACGTATTATAGTAGATCGTAGCGCGTAGTGGAGCTACAAGTGTAGCGCCTCTACATAATTGCTACGTTTGATTTAAACCATTCTATTTCTGTGAGTTTTATTATTACTTCTGTTAAAGATTTTATATATGAAGTATGAAATTTAATATCCTAATGTACTTTTATATCTGTATTTCAAGAATCTTATGTATAATTCCTTATTTCAAGATTTTGTGTAATTAAAATCGTCTTGATCATTTTAGTAATAACAATCTAATATAGCGCAATAATAAGCAGAGAGCGAATTGAAAGGTACATTACTCTTGATGATCTTTGGATTTAGTTTATGTAAATAAAATTTATATTAATGAAAGTGAATCCGCGACCAAAGTTAGTGTGTTCGTAAAGATAACTTGTAGAAAAATAATAATAATATGTAGAAATCTAAAAAATAAAAGGCGCATGTATAGGAGCAGTGAAACAACAAGTGGGTGTGGCATTACTTACTGTGCGTCTTTACTGCTCTCCTCGGAGAAGGCATCGTCTTCACTTTCGGAGTGGGTGCGCTTATTCCTCTGCGCGGGCGCAGGTGGGGCTGGTGGGCCCCAGCCGTAACCCCACTGTGGGTTTTGAGGTTGAGGCTGTTGTAGCGCATTCGGTTCCATATGCCTTTGGTACTCCATTGTACGATTTAAGAAGAACCCTTATATGTCCTAATTCCAAATCACTCCTTCACAAAAAATTTTCTTATTACACAAAGAATATATAGTTTTAAAATGTTATTAATCACAATCACTCTCTTTAAAAGTGGGTCACTTTCAGTAGTTAAAGTAGCACTTTTCAGGAACTAGTTATAATTAGCACACTGTGCACATGTGGAGCACACGTGCGCACGCGTCGACCGCCGGTCGCGGAGTGTGCGGCCGCGTGACCGCCGCGCCGCCCTGTGCGAGCGCACTCACTGCACCAGCAACACACACCACAGAACTCACGACTACCAACCTTATTCCTGTGCAATAAGGCTAATACGACAACATTATAAATCTGTAAATTTGACAACAATACCACGATCTATACACACGATACCAATTTTGTAATAGATTTTATATCAATGGTAATAAAGTCCAAATCGTTCGCATTTAAGATCAAAGAACGTTGACATGAGTCAAGAATGTTAGTTAGAAGCATGTATACGGGAATATAAAAGCTGTCACCTTGAAATAAGGGTGGATTAAGCGTGCATTGTGTTTATTATGTGTTTGAAAAGGCCGCGTGGCCGGCACACGGTAGGATGCGGCATCAATTAGGAAATGCAATTTCGTTCGCTGAACAATGGGTTTTTGTGCAGAGAAAGTTTGGGGATGAAAAGGAAAGCGTGCCACATTTCCTATGTATCGTGAATTTAATTTCTAATATTGATTGTTATTTATGACGCTTGAGTTTAATATTAATTGTAACATTTTTTTAAAGTTATGATGATGTAAATTGGTTAAAATTGTTCGGTCTAAATAAATTATTTTTATTATGTACTTACTGGATTGTTTTCAAAGTATGTTCTAAAGGACAATAATTAAGTAATATTGATACAAGGACAACGATAGTGAACTAATATTAAATAAATCAAATTATAAGTCGGACCTAGAAATTGCACGATTTACATCACCGAAGTTTATTTTATACAAACTTAATTTATTGGAAGCTTAAATATCCCATTGAGCAAGGTTATGGCGAATTCGATATCGATAATTGATTATTTTGTGGATTTTTTTGAATTAAGTCGTGTTTAGTTTAATATTATTTTCCCATCTGAGTAAAGTGAGTAATGTGAGTCAGTCAGCTCGTGACCAAGAAAAATGCAACTTTTTCGATACGTTACGCAATAAAAATGTATTACTACCATTAATTATCGCGATAAGACCCGTTATATTAAATATGAATGAGTAAAAACATTATTAAATACACAAATGATGTATAATGAATTGCAACAGATGGAGTTCATATAAACTTTTGCAAAACAAAAAAATAAGATTTCTATAAATTGTTTCGACTTTTACAAAGTAACAATACATACCAATATTCCAGGTATAAAATAAATTTTATTAAAATACATTTTATATAAAAGGAAAAGTCCAAGACGCACTTCGCACGATTCAATTCTTTTGTAAAGAATAAACGACGCGAATTTTTAGCAAGAAGTTAATCCTTGCTTCAAAGTATTGTTTACTTTTTAATCCTATTTCGTTCGAGAGTCTTGTAACAAGAATAGTATAAAGTTCTTTTAAGTATTTTAAAGTTCATCTTAAATCTACTTAAGTGAATTGTATTACATTTTTTTAATCTCGTATATTCTGTGGATTTTTTTCTGCGCAATTTTTAAATATATATACGAGTAAATGGAATATAATTATGTTGTAAATAAGTAAGTAAAAGCCTCCATATCGCTGGTTCGCAAGAATATCGTAGTAATTCAAAATTCTAATAAATAGAACTAAGTACGTCAAAAGACCGTAAATCTTTGATGTTTTATCATGAAAACAGTTGCGATGATGAATTTTCTTTAAATTAATAAAGTTATAACATCAAGGGATCGTTTAATTTTTGCAGCTATGCACCAACACATTAATAAAGAAATTTAAAAACTCCATTCCCTAAAATTCATCATTTTTAGTTGCTATATTCTTGAAAAGCAGCGATATGTCTCACTGCTGGGCAAAGGGCTACTTTCCTATTAAGGAGAAGGTTAAGAGATTATTCCAGCACGCTGCTCCACTGCAGGTTGACAATTATACCTACGAGTAATAGAATTCCTCCCAGCTCATGCAGGTTTCATTATTATGATTTCCTTTACCACCAAGCAGGAAATGAATTTAAATACAATTTTAGTACTTGAGAACTTAGCACTGCTAGGCGAGATTTTGAACCCGCAATCATCGGTTGAAATCGATGTCTTCTATCCACTAGGCCATCTCGATTCATAATTGTGTTATATCTGTTAACTTCTAAGATAAGCAACAAAATCTTATGTATATACTATAGATGTATATATCGATACCTCCCACGTAAGTTATTGTAAGCCACAAAAATGCCATAAGCGTTTTTACTGAATACTACACGAATTTGCATTGCTTAATGCATTCAAAGTGAAAAAATACCAAAAATCTTTTTTTTTTTTAAGGAAAGTTGCAACAAAATACGCCTGAAAAAGGCGTATTTTGTTGTAACTTTCAAACTAAAACGGATTAAAAGTGCTCTACTGTAAAGTTGTAATTTTGGGGTTACAACAACTTACGTGGGAGGTATCGATATTGTTAATTGAGATACACTATACACGTGTCTTAGAAAGTTGTCTAGAGAACAAGGCGATATATAATTACGAAAGTTAGAAAAATAAAGACGTGGATAATGAGTCTTATGTCTTGTTTTTATTTACTTGTGAACTCTTTAAAAATATATATGTAGAATTGTGTATAAATAAAGAATTTTTTCTTTGAAAATGAGGTGTTTTATTCTTCTTCTTTCAAACAATGAATTAATAATATTTCCTTTTATAATTATTCCTATATTATAATAGGACGACAACAAACTTCTTAAGACTTTTTAAATTTGATAAAATTTTCTCAATTTTATTTAAACTTTCTTAAAATCAAAAAGAAAACTTTGAAATACGTTAAGTATGGACTAAGTATTTTTAATACAAATTAACTAAATATTACAATTATGTAAAAAATATTTTTGTAAATAATCATACCATATAATTTTATAATGAATATTTCGCAAAAAAAAACGCGGCTGCGAACTAGTTTTGCATGACATTCAAAAAGCTAAAAACTACAAAAAAAAACCCAAAACGTGGGTCTTACGATTTTTCGACTTAGAGTATTAACCCGTTTTTTGTAGGCGTGAGAAGATCACGGCAGGTGTAATGCGGCATTGAAATAAAACTATTGTTCGCAAAATGATCCTTTTTATAGAAATCGAACGAAAAGTTCAACTCGAGTGTTTAAAATATACATTTGATTAACTGCGAGTATTTATTCTCTGTGGGAAAATGTTTATTTTACTTATTCCTAGTGTGTGTTAGCTTTAACTGCCTTAAGCTACTGTCACGGTGTTTGATGTTTGCTCTTGCGGTTAAATCAATACGTCTATGATATTGACGAGATCAAATAATGGTTTATATTTTTTATTGTAAGGCGAGAATTTCACTTATAAGTATTGCTCAGATACTTTTATAAAGATTTACATTAGTTATTTTCCATTGCTTTGCACCTGAAATAATTTACAATTAGCGCCTTATTTTTGGTATTCACAATTTTCGTAACTTCGTACGACGTATTTGTTTCTAGGTTACAGAGTTATTTTATATCGTTCTCCAGAGGAAAAAAAATGTGTTAATAAAATATATTCGTACATAATAGTGTTTACTTTATTTTATTTATCCTTATAAAGTTGTAGAGTCTGTACATAAAATTCCGTATTCGCGCCATTGGCCTTCCTATCTAACAAATATTTTAATACAAGTATATACGTGTGTACACAAGTATAATACCTTTGTTTGACATGCGTAATGTTTGGGAATTAAAAAAAAAACAGATATAAAACCATATAAATACAATCATACAAAATCACGAAAGCGTTAAGACAAATAAATGCCTTATCACGTAGGCGTCTTTACAGGTGCGTTCAAAAATAAAATAACAGATAACTTATCTTTGATTACAAAATAAATATTTTCTCACGCAATTTTCCACAATAAAGAAACAAAGACCTCGCGGTATTGACAATACAGTAATTTTTAAACGGTACCCACCCTCGTCATCCCCCGTTCACCCCGCATTCACACGGGAACGAAACTCTACAAACTTAGACATTCACATCAAATCTACAAAAATAAACTCTATTTCTAAAGGAGTATGGTCCAATAAACCTAAAAGTAGGCTGCATTGTGTCGTAATATGATAATGTATGATATTTTTATCGTAAGTATATTTGTACTGTGACATTTAGTGGTCTTGACTGATCGAAGTACTTTGATATAAAACCTTTTCTGTTATTGTCACAAGGTTTTTATTCAAATTTTGTTGTTTGTTCTTAATTTAAAATTGAAAAAAGAAAATAAATACTCGCCCTTGTTTCATCGCTGGCAATTTTTTTTTCATGAGTTTTATTTATCTTGTCTTTTCTAAATAAAAAAATAAGCTGCTTTTGAATAATGAAATGTTTTATTTCTTCTTTTATGTAACGAAATTTTTTAATATAAAAATAAGTTATATTTTAAGCAACGCGATATTTTTATTTATAAAGTGCACTTTTGTGTCAAACAAATATCAATCAATAGATTACATTATTCATTAGTAAATTTTACAAACTCAAATTTTCATTGATTAAAAAAAAGCATAATTTGATAAATAAATGTGATAATGACCTCAAAAAACCCTACAATTTCGAATATTATATTGAAATTAAAAAAAAAATAACCAAATTCGCAAAATAATTTAATATATGTACAGAACTAAAAAAAACGTAATTTTATGACTCACGTGAATCTTCAATTTAATAGTGATTTTAATGCGTATTTGACTCCCCCATCGCCCCTCGCGAGCGACGCGTGCGCAGCGCGTGTGAGCGCGCGCGCCGCTCCTTTCACACAACTAATGACGCGGGGAGTATCGGGGGCAGGTGATCTTTTGTCTACATCAATGCGAATATTTTATTGCAATGGGGCGAATGAATTTCCCATGACTTCCGATTAAATAGTCCGGACACTTGTTCAAACCGGTTACAGCTTTGCGTTAAAATTATAGTTGGTAATGGACAAGTGTCACCCGCACCACCTTGACAGTTGGCAGAGCACTATTGTGCGTTTTAACAGAAACTTTCTGCCCCGCACAAATAAATTGTGGAATGAGTTGCCGAATGCGGTATTCTCGAACAGATACGACCTGCAGACCTTCAAGAAAAGAGCGTACTCCTATTTAAAAGGCTCTGGTGCTGGAAATGTCAATAGTCTTCAGTATTAACTTTCATGGGTGTCAGCTCGTTTGTGCTCTATAAAAAAAAGTGTGTCGATATTTAGGTGCGGTGAGTCGTTAAATATCTTGTAAAATTCAAATACATATTTTTTTTAATTTATCTTTTATAATATATGTATAATAAAATTCTAAATGGCCGGTGTTTGTACGTGTATCACACAGCCACCACAAGAGGTTAGATACGGTGTTCACTGTTGGTTTGTTGTGTAGACGAAGTTGAGGACAAAAGCTAGTTAAATAGTACATGTTTTGTAAGTAAAACTAATGCCTTTAGGATGAAATTTTTGTAATTGTTACAAGTAGCGTTTTTGAAATATAGTTTTATATATTACTGACATGCAAAAAAAGTCGGCAACGCCCCTGGTGTTGCAGATGTTCACAGGCGATAGTAACCACTTAACATCAGGTGGTACTATTGGCTCCTTTTTCACCCTTAAAAATGTATAAAGTAAAATGAGAGTAAATACTATGTAAGTTATAGAAATTATATATAATATATCTATATGTAAATATGTAACTATTTAAAAAATAAATACTAGCTTTCTCAAGCTCAGCTGGTTTCTATTGTATCTGTATTTCTGTATCAAATTTTAATGAGCCCACCCGGAATGTATTTCTTATTCACTAGAAAGGAAACATCAAAATGGTTTTACAAACGGCGCAGATATCACTTACCCTTTATAAATACAAATTAGATCAAATATCTTCAGCCGAGAGCATTCGCGTCTTTAGAAATAGGCCAAAAATGATATTCAATGCTATACAATTTTGTATTAATATTATAAAGACGAAAGATTTGTATATTTGTAACTAATAATCTTAAAAACTGCTGGACTAATAACGATAAAATTTTACAGGGATATAGTTGAAATGAAACTATTTTAAACGGATTTAAATCGCGTATATTAATTATTTTTATCATCCCGACGTTTCGAGCACTTTGCAGCGTTCGTGGTCACGGGTAGACTCATCATTTCAGGGATATAGTTTACATTCTTTGAAAGTAAATTACATGAACGAACTAACTACAAAAAAAATGCAAGGTTCCGGCTGAAATGGGATGGAAACGGAAGCACGATATAACCGAATTCCACGATTAAGTTGCGACCGGAATGCTAGTATTAAAAAATACGAAATTAACACACAAAATTCATTATTAGAAATAAATAAATGTCAAGTTTTTAAAATAAAATGCAAATATTACGATATTCACAACTCAGTTATAAGATTAAATTGACGTATGTATTTTACTTATTATATGGATGATGATAAGCAATAATGTGTCAACCCACAAAAAGTCAAATTTAGAGATATATTTGTATTCTGATAATGCCTTTCGAATTTAACATTATACAAAAATTTTTCAAGTCATTTGAACTAAATAAGTACGGAAAAAAGTTTCTCTATTCTATCAAATGTTTAGAATATTAAAGTGAGTTCCATATATTGGATTATGCAATAATTTCATATATGTATTTCAAAAACTTATTATTAGATAAAAATCTTTACTAGAATATCTGCTATTACTTAATTATACTTTTTATCAAAATAGAAAATAAAAGATGAATATATGCTTCTTCAAACAGGTGTGTTAAGAATAGGTTCGACATCTTTAGACGGTATTTTTCTCAAAATGAAGTCCGTGTGGCTTGACACAGTATTGCATATCAGCATCTAATTATATATTTCAGTATTTGTTTTATTGTTAAATAAAATATAAATAAACTAGCCACCTTGGAAATAATTTTTAGTGTTACAAGCAGCGCCATCTAGTTTTACTTTAAGTACTAATGTAATTTTAATAAATACAAAAGAGTAATATGTGTAATATTTTTAAAGGTTATGATAAAAACATTAAATAAATAAACCCCTCGTAAATAAAGGATTTAATTTTTGCCTCTGTTTTTCCGCCTTTTTTAATTAAAATGAAATTAAGTTTTTGCGTCATACATATAGATTAAATCTTACCATAAGATTTTACAAATTTATGTGATAAATAACATTGTAAAATCTTATGAAAGTCCGTAAACAAAACTTTCAATTGTACTTCTCGCAAGAATTACGTGTTTGCAAGATACATTTCAGTTTAAACAGATGTCAAAACAAAATATCCTAGAGTTGTATAAATCCAGTTGAGGCACAGCCAGGGAGTTTAATAAAACAACTAACCTGTACCCGTTGCTGTAGGAATATAAATAGTATTAAATGTTCATATTACATCAAATGAAATATCTAACGCCATCTATTAGCATTACATATCATTTTTGAATTTAATGTGTCGTAATAAACAATAGTTGCAAGAACTACTCTAGTGAAAAACGTGTTCCATTAGTTGAAATGAATGAACGAACGATATATGAACGCTGATAAGCAATACTGTGTCGTTTAAAGATATCATATTCTTAACAAATTTGGTTGAATAAGTATTTATCCATCTTCTCTTTTCTATTTTGGTATAATGAATTAAAATTAGATTGGTATAATAAAAACTTTTACTTCTAATAAGTTTTTCAAATACCTACATGAGATTATGGCATATTATAACTTATACTATTCATATTTAATATAACGGGTCTTATCGCGATAACTAATGGTAATAAAACCATTATATTGGCCAAACTAAACGTACCATAGCGGTTAGGGTCAAAGAACACGTAGCGGCGGTGAAAAATACATAGATAAATCCGCAGTGGCTGACTATCTTTTAAACTCAGGAACAAACCATTGGATTGAGCTTCATGACCAAAGGTTCTCTCGACGGACAAAAACTATTATTGCCGCATAGCGCAGGAAGCAATAGAAATTAAAAATCACAAAACCTTCAATCGCGATGAAGGATTTAAATTGTCGACCGCTTGGGACCCGGTGATATATAAATTTAACAAAAGTGAAGTGCCTCGAACAATGTTCGCGCGAACCGATTGTGTTAGTATAGTGTGCTCCCAGCATTATAATAACGGTAAAGACAATGTTAATTTTGTGGGGGTAGGCGAAGAAACTTCGTGCACTTGCCGCTGGAGGGCGCGCGGTGCACCAGTCAGCTCGTGACAATGACGAATGTAACTTCGTCGAAACGTCGGGTATTAAAAAAGTATTATTACTACCATTAGTTATCGCGATAAGACCCGTTATATTAAATATGAATATGTAACGCACTTCAATATTCGAAACATTAAATTAAGAAACATTTATGTGACTACTTATTTAGTGTAGATGATTTCAAAAGTTTTTTAATAATGTTAAATACGCATTATCAAAATACATCAATATTTTCGAATTTAACTTTTTGTGTGTTGACACATTATTGCTTATCAGCATCCATATTTATAAGAGCTCATAAAGAAAACCAAAACAATGGAAAAAATGTTTATTTTCATTTTGTTGTATAATATTTATTAAATACAAAAAAAAAATGGTGAAATATTTAATATTGACATGTTTTTGTTCAGAATCTGTACAAATAGATTTATAAAATGGACTTATAATTAGGATCCACAGGAACTGTTCCGAATTGTTCACACTATTTGTCGTGGCTGCCATAATATTGACAAGTTTCTTCATGTTACTAACAAAATGCTTCGTATTCTTGTCATGGCTGTCAGTATATCGGTAAGTTAGTTTAAATGTCTTTTCGTGGCTCCCAACATACTGACAAAATGCTTCATACTATTGTATCAGCTAGTACTAGTATATCAGCTAGTTTCTCTAAGTTACTTGTTTGAGCTGTTAATATTTTGGATATATTTCTGTAAGTTCCTCGTTATGGTGGCCATATTGACAAGTTTCGTCCCGTTACATATCGTGGCTGCCAATGTGTTGACAAGATGTTTAGTTTTACTTGTCATGGCTTTCAGTGTGTCGTCTAGTTCCTCTAAGTTCCTTGTTGTGGCTGCCAGTTTATTGACAAGTTTCTTGCCGTTACTTGTCGTGGCTGGATCGAGAGTCAGGGTCGGACACGGTGTCACGTTGCTCGTTCATCTCCATTTCAAAATCGTCGACCGCCATCGGAGTGTCTGAAAATTACACTTTATAACTAATTAAATGATTTCCACGTAGAGGGCCGTTGGATATATATTTTTGTGAATTTTTTAGTTATGAAAGGGGAAAATCGTCTTTCAGGTACGTTAATTGTAAACGTCATATATTAGTTTAACCTTTAATATTTAAAAAAATCAATGGGATTAGAGTTTAGTTTGACTAAAACAAAACGCGTTACGTCGTAATATTAAGGGAGTGGAGTGGTTTAGTGTGATGATATTATTTGGCGATGGTGTAGAGTAGCGTGGCATTTCGATCTATGAAGTGTAACATAGTAACGTGATTTAATGTAAACATGAGTTGTGTCATATTTGCATATGTTGTGATGTGGTGTGGCTTGGTAGTACGACGTAGTGTAGAATGATTTGGTTTGTGGTAGTTGTGTTGTGCAATGGCTTAACGTGGCATGGCTTAACGTAGTGTGGTATGGCAGGGTGTGACATGCAATATGACGTGTCGTTGTGTAACATGTCGTTACGTGGCTTGGTATGGCATGGCGTGGCGTGACTTGGTGGTATGATGTAGGGTGGTGTCTCGTGGTGGCGTGGTATGGCATGGTGTGGCACGACTTGGTGGTATGATGTAGGGTGGTGTCTCGGCGCAGCGGGAGACGGGTGCGGCACGGTACCGAGGTGGTCGAGCGTGACGCCCATGGCGGCGCGCAGCGCGGGCAGCGGCGCCACGTGCTTGGGCGGCACGCGCGCCAGCATCCCGCGCAGCCAGCCCGCCGCCAGCCGCGCCGCCTCGCGCTCCGCCCCGCCGGCGCGGCTGCACAGCGACAGGTGCCACGGCGTCGTCGCCGACAGCCTGCGGGGCACATTGCTCATGACCACCACGCTACTGAGGGAGCCTTTGTTAACCCAGAGGAAATCTTCGAAAAGTTACTAATCCTCGGGAAGAGATCAGGTTGTGTGGAAATTTATACCTAATGAAACCTCTATAAAAACTTTACTCAGGACGAGAAATGGAGAGAAAAAAGATAAACCACACGCGCCCTAGAGCCAAATTCAACAAAAAGGCAAACAGGACACTTGCAAGATTGTGCAAAATGGACATAATCTGACAAAAAAAAAGCCTAATAAAAAAAATATATTGAAATGTTGGATTTTGTAGGCTTATACAATATAGACATAATTTATGAAAAAGAATATTACAAAAACTTCATTCGGTTTTTTTACTTTTAAATATCGATTCTGGTAACACTGGTAAAATGTCCAACTCATGCTCAGTTGACAACCTTTATATATCCAGAAATCTTTTAAAGATTGTCCCTGTATCAATAATACAAAAAAGTTCTACCACTAATACATGTGTATTTGTCTTACCGTTCCCTCTGCTCTCGTTCAAGCGCAGCCAGCAGTCCATATGTATGGTGCAACGCACCAGACAGCCCATAATCGTGTTGCGCATGACGAATATCTTCTTCAATATCACCAAGAAACTCTACATCGATGCCTAGCTCGGATAGAGTCCGGAGCTGTTCTACGTCTATCTTCACCTTCGATAAGTCCTGTAAAAGAGATATATGTAGGTGTTAAGTGAGTCATTTTTAAGTTTCTTATGAGTTTTATATGGCAATAATGTTACTTTTATTAAGACAATTTTAATAGAATACATCATGAATTTAATTTTGAATATTAATGAAACTTCATACTAATATTTTATTAAGAAATGTTTCTGATAATAATTTATATCATCGAAAATTTTATAACAAAGATCACAATAATTTTGTTATCTATAAAGTTTAGTCTAATAATAATTTTATTACTGCAATACTAAGAGGCAATATTAGCTCACATTTTCATCCTTAGGTGAAGGAGGTTCGGGCTGATTCTTCTTGTCTGGGAACATGGCCTCCATATCGTAAATGTGCTGCCAGGGCGAGTCGGGTGCGAAGCGTAGCATCTCTTCATTGCCTTGCCCTGTTTCTGACGCTAGAATAATAAGAAATGATTGTGTAAAATTTATAAATAGTTTACGGTTGATTTCTGGTTTTTGCGTCAAAATTAATATGATTTGTGGAAAACTGCTACTAAATCCGGCTTAAAAATAAAAATCTATTTCCTAATAATTTTAATAACTTTTGTGAGACATTGCGTATTCATTTTAAGACATAGTTTTATTTAGTACCTTTCCAATTTTTTTTTAAACACCGCTCTTCAAACATATTATTTCTTATTATCGGTATTATTTATACTAATATAATTTATAAAGAAGTAAGATTTGATAGTAGGTATGTGCATGGGGGGTAATCCCTGAATTTACAAACAGATTTGAAAAAAAAATTATATGTTGGATAGCCTATTTATTGACAAAAATTATATGCTACATTACATCACGCTACGATTCATAGGAGCGAAGCAATAACTAAAAACACGAGGGACAGCTAGTATTAGAGTAAATAAAAGAAGATTTTACAATTAATATTATTACAGTTTGTAAGAGAAGGAACTCACGCAGCGTATGGTATATGAGGTGAGACTCGTCCTTGGTGAGAGTGGCGAAGGTACCGTCGTATGCAGGCGCGTACGAGCTGAAGGGTCCGTAGTGCAGTGGTTTCACACACTTCGCGAGATTGCGGCGATCTTCTCGCGTGGCTGGAGAAGACAAGAGAACTATTACCTGGTTGTTAACGCAAAAACGGCACAAGTAATGTCTTTTTGTCTACATCTATCTCTTGCCAATGATAGTACACTAAGGAAACAAAGTTAACTAACATTTATAAGAAAGTGTATTTTAATTGCAGATGGAACCACCACACCACATTGGAAAAAATGTTATTTAGGCCATTTCTTGCACTCGCGGCCTTGTCTATTATTACAGTTTATATGTACAGGAAGAATTATTTAACTAGGGATAGGGGATGACTAAAATCCGAAACTACAACAGTAGCAAAAATTAAGTAAAGGAGTCTCAAGACCGATTGAATTACTTCTTAGGAATTGATCATTATTAGTGAAGCTTTCAGATAATGCAATATTAAAGGTGTTTTTTTCATACAGAAATGTCTTTCCTTCCAGGCTGTATAATTTTTTTCAAAAAACGAATTATGTACTTTTAGTTTTTATTTAAACCGGCCTTAGGACTCCTTAATGTATTTTTGCTACTTCCTTCGATGTTGCCACGCACGGTGGTAATGTACTTTTCTGTACATTGTAACGTTTTTTTTTTTTTTTATACAATACAGAATAAATTATTTTATAACAATGCCGTGCGCCAGGCGGCCCACGAGCTGGCCCAGCGTGGGGCGCTCGTCTCATCACAATGACGGTCCTGCGGAGCCTCACCGTGCAGCGAGCCCGTGCCGTGCGCCAGGCGGCCCACGAGCTGGCCCAGCGTGGGGCGCTCGTCTCATCACAATGACGGTCCTGCGGAGCCTCACCGTGCAGCGAGCCCGTGCCGTGCGCCAGGCGGCCCACGAGCTGGCCCAGCGTGGGGCGCTCGTCTCATCACAATGACGGTCCTGCGGAGCCTCACCGTGCAGCGAGCCCGTGCCGTGCGCCAGGCGGCCCACGAGCTGGCCCAGCGTGGGGCGCTCGTCTCATCACAATGACGGTCCTGCGGAGCCTCACCGTGCAGCGAGCCCGTGCCGTGCGCCAGGCGGCCCACGAGCTGGCCCAGCGTGGGGCGCTCGTCTCATCACAATGACGGTCCTGCGGAGCCTCACCGTGCAGCGAGCCCGTGCCGTGCGCCAGGCGGCCCACGAGCTGGCCCAGCGTGGGGCGCTCGTCTCATCACAATGACGGTCCTGCGGAGCCTCACCGTGCAGCGAGCCCGTGCCGTGCGCCAGGCGGCCCACGAGCTGGCCCAGCGTGGGGCGCTCGTCTCATCACAATGACGGTCCTGCGGAGCCTCACCGTGCAGCGAGCCCGTGCCGTGCGCCAGGCGGCCCACGAGCTGGCCCAGCGTGGGGCGCTCGTCTCATCACAATGACGGTCCTGCGGAGCCTCACCGTGCAGCGAGCCCGTGCCGTGCGCCAGGCGGCCCACGAGCTGGCCCAGCGTGGGGCGCTCGTCTCATCACAATGACGGTCCTGCGGAGCCTCACCGTGCAGCGAGCCCGTGCCGTGCGCCAGGCGGCCCACGAGCTGGCCCAGCGTGGGGCGCTCGTCTCATCACAATGACGGTCCTGCGGAGCCTCACCGTGCAGCGAGCCCGTGCCGTGCGCCAGGCGGCCCACGAGCTGGCCCAGCGTGGGGCGCTCGTCTCATCACAATGACGGTCCTGCGGAGCCTCACCGTGCAGCGAGCCCGTGCCGTGCGCCAGGCGGCCCACGAGCTGGCCCAGCGTGGGGCGCTCGTCTCATCACAATGACGGTCCTGCGGAGCCTCACCGTGCAGCGAGCCCGTGCCGTGCGCCAGGCGGCCCACGAGCTGGCCCAGCGTGGGGCGCTCGTCGCTCTCGGCCGCGCGCGTCACCAGCCGCAGCGTCGTGCGGCCCTCGGCGTCCATGCGTGGAAATGCTGCAGAACAGAAACTTGACTTCAGTAACTATTATTTGAAATTATGGAAACACTACTATCAAAATTGAGTAATTTCTTGTCTGTGAAGCAGACACAATAGTAAAACAATCACAAATATGTACGTGGATGATCATTCGTCTACCATTTATGCATACCATCATTACCTTTCTTAGCAAGCCTCCTCCTGTGTTGCTCCCTGGCTGCTTCCATCTGAATCTTGACGCTGTCCCCACTATCTTGCCTGTCTTGACCCCCATCAGAAACCACTTCGGCTTCAGACCCACCACTCTTGATTGGGCTACTGCGTTTTAGCACCTTATGCTGATGGGATAACAATCGATCTTGCTTACTTCATTAACAAAATATCACAACGAACACAATTGTGCAGTCGAAATGGGATATTAAATCTAAAAACGCATCGTGCTTTCCAAAGTTTTTAGTTTTAAAACCATCTTTTATTGCTAATGAACAGTATTACTAAAAAGCTTTAATATCTCATATCACTACACACAGAACATGCAAAAGTCTGCACTATAATATATGACGTTTCCACAGCGGTAAACTAACATAACAAAACAACATTCATCCAAGTCGGTAAAGCGGATAAAACTAGTTCTAAGGGCAAGCACAGACATACAACACTAGGGGCGGTGACTAATGAGAGTTAAAATTTTTAATGTATCGTACAGAGATATTGCTGTCACTTTTACTCTGTAGTTCTCAGTCCTCCGTGCGAGTGGGACAAGCAAAAAACATGCGTGAGAACGAGATATAAAGGCTCTAATACTGAGATGCTCAATTTTAAGGGTCACATCGATGTCATTATGTTTTATATACTATTTGATTATTATAAGCTCTAATTCACATAATATAAATTTACATACAAGAAATTCTGTCCATGTGAAACATGCCTTAAGTCAGTTTGAGTCTTGTCTACAGTCTGTGCTGACCCTAAGTGCATGTCACTACGAAATATAATTATATTGCAAACCTTTCGACCGTAAGTCCTTAACGGCTGCATTGCAAAACATTACATTTTTATATACTGTAATATTGATAAAGATAAGATAACGATATGCTAAAATAAAACCGGGATTTCGTAAAATTAATTAAATTAAATTATATCTGATATATAATATGTGTTATTTACACAATTAGGAATCGAACACGCGACCAAACGAAGCGAAAATCAACTGCAATGGGAAATCCGACTAAGAGCGTTAAAACATTTTAAACAACAGTTTTAACAAAAATAAGTCGTCTTAGTTTGACACTAAATACGTTTTCAACGCCCTCTGTCATTTGCCATTGATTGAAAACTTAACTTAGGCTGTTTTTAATCTTAAATAAAACATATTAGACACACAGATAGATAGGAGAACTAAGCAATTTTTGTAAAATGATTACTTAGAACATTTTGACACAAACTCAAATCATTATGCTTTGCTTGGTCGTATTGTGTCAACTCCATAACTATATTAAAATGTTAGATTATAGCAATGATATTATATAACTGTATATATGTTACATTCAGTAGTATTTGACGGTAGAAATCTATACAAATTTTCAAATTTGACTCGTCAGTTGACTTGTTAGTTCAATATCAACCTCATTTGTCATATACATTTGCTCTCAGTTGCATATATATAGTTATATAATACCGTTGATTGTTAGCTTATGATATTATGTTAGTGATCCAATTTTAGTACTAGTTCAAAAATATCATGTTAATAGTAGTTGTTAGTTAAATATTATTGTAAAACGGTTATCTCAAATAATTGTGTACTTTAAAACTTCCATAGGTACAAAAACATGGTTAGGGTATCCTATTTACAAAGGACCAGAATAAGGAGATTTAGAATTTTACTAAATCTCTAAAAGCTGATTTTTATTTATTTTTTGGAAAAATTTTAATAGCACAAAGTCATTAAGTACCGACGAGATATTTATTGAATAATTGTTATTAAATAATTGAGCGCATTTTCCACACAATGCACCTCTACCTAAGCTAAATTATAATTATATTTTAAATGCTTTTATGTCATAAAATTTAATATAATATTTTTTCCAAATTGCAGTCAATATATAATACAAGGCTTTGAAGCCTAACTAACCACTAACCACCAGTTTAGAATATTGATATCTTAAATCTGAACACTAAATTAATTCTATAAAATCATAATGAAGCCGCACTCACCACATCCATCTTCCCTATATCGAAACCCAATTCTCTGATGGGTATTTCGTACATGTACGTCAGGATGTCTCCTAATGGTCGTAACTTCTGAGGAGTGAGTTGTTTGAGGCCAGCATGTAACAGTCTTTTCGCAGCTTTGTGGTACACAGTGCCTGGTTTGTTGTACTTCATCGCATTATTGCACATTAGTTTGAAGTCGCTCTGAAAAGTTATGTTAATAAATTATAAAGAAATACAGTATTGCTTAAAAAATAATAATGAAATTATGTTTTTGAAAGATCTTAAGATATTTTGGAAATTATCAAATATATATACATTAATCGTAAAAGTAAAAATGTCATTTTATTTAAATAGACTAATTAATTTTACATACATTTTAACTTGTAAATGATACTATTTTAAATCGCCTACGGTTTTTTTTATTTTTAAATTTAAATTTCATTAAATATGTTTAATAAGCCTTAGTAACTTTTAATGTAACAATTTATAAAGAAAATTAGTCATAACATTAGTGTATAAAAGCTCATTAAACAAAAGTTTTTTAAAAATACTTACAATGAAACAATTAAGAGACTTGTATTCATTGTCGTCAATTTTCTGCTTCATCGTAGAAAAGTCCATGGGCCGTTTGATGATGGTAGAATAGCCGGGTGCAAAGTTATCGTTCACAGGCCATGCAAAGAACTGATTGGGATCTCGTTTCTCGAGGTTACGGAGTAATTGTTCTAGTAGACGAGAAAGTGGACGACGTTTCTGGCTTGCCTGAATATTACCAATTTTGTTATTATTCTATAGCCTAGATAAGCAAAAAACCACTAAAACGATGTAAATATTATCACTATAAATACTAATACTTGGATGCTGATAAGCAATAATGTGTCAACCCACAAAAAGTCAAATTCGGATGTTAATGTATTTTGATTCTACGATATCTATTTAACATTATTAAAAAAACATTCAAGTCATTTAAACTAAATAAATACGGAAAAAAGTTTTTTTAATTTAATATTTCCATTTTCAAGTGCGTTCCATATTTTGCAATTAATACAATAATATCAAATGTTTGAAAAACTTTCTATTTAATAAAACATTACATATTTCAATCTGCTTTTAATTCATATCTTTTATCAAAATAGAAAAAGATGGATATATCTGTCTTTAAACATACTTATTTTGTCAAAATGAAGTCCGTGTGACTTATCAGCGTCCAATTATATATTTAGTTACACAACTATTTATTACAATAGTGCAAAACAAAGTAAAAGAATCAAGATTCTTAATTTAAAAAATTGATAAAAAATTATCTCCTATAGAAACATTAAAACAGATTTAACAATAAGACAATTATAGTATATAATATGATTATACTATTATTACATCATTTTACAGATTTCAAATAGTTATTAAATTCAACTACTCCAACTCAAATTCAAAATATACTCTATTCAAATAGGCTAACATTCAAAAACACAATTAACAAGTTTATCATCTAAGTTATATGTGAAATGTAGCTTTGGAATCAATTGTCAATGTTTTTGTACAATATTGTTAAATACAATAAGCTAATATTAGTAATTATAAAAGTATTACTTTCAAAACACATGTGCGAGGTTCACGGTGAGACGCCGGTGATATTGGGCCGGGCCCTGGACTTAATCTCCGATACAACTTCTTTGACATCCCCTCGTCTTCTGTCTCATCATCTTCCGACTTCTGATAAAAGATACAATAGTTTTGTTACAATAAAACTGTAGCTGTAATAGATTAACTAATTATTCAACATACAATAACTTTTTAATTAATTAAAATATTTATGAAAAATATATTCAGTAAATTGGTATTAGTATAGTTTAAGAAAAGTTTATGATCTTTATACAAAAGTATTAAACAAAGATTATTTGTTTGAAAATTATAAATAGATGTTTCTTATACACATACGTGAAATACCAGGTCTATTTCCCGGCGTCGTCTTCTCTTTTTCTTAACTTTTCCTTCATTCGCTTTCGGATCATCGATAGACATCGCAGAATGCTCAACATCACTTACTTCGCAAATTTCTTCCTCTAAAATATATAAATGTATTTAGTATAATGCTATTTATGCATAACTAAACATCACATTTATGTTTTAACTTACTGCAACTTAGTTTTTCCGCGTCATCCATGTTTTTAAGGTCAGCAAACTTATAGCACGAGACTGTCTATATTTACACTAATATTAAATAACGTATCATTCAGAAAACAAATATATTATTACAAATATAGAGATGAAATAGACTTAGCCGCTTAAGAAAATATTTCGGCCTCAAGCCATTCGAGAGCTGCAAGCCATATTGACAGTTATGACTCAATTATTGCCATTTCTAACAGTAATAATGTAACATAAAAAAGAAAACTAAATAAATAACAATAATAAACATAGTTTTTAAATAAATAAAAACAATTTTACACCGCGTAAAAATATTAATAACATTTAATCTTTAACTTGAACATTTGCCGTTTAATTAAATTTTACTATACATTTTCGTTCAACCAAATGTTGTCAATTAGGCAACTCTGCTTAATATTTCATGTCATTGACATATCATATGTTTAACTAATTTAAAAAGGACGAAATCCCCAAACTTAAGATTTTTTGTGTATACCACAATATTTCTTACAATTTATAATCCAAACAAGTTATAATCTCGATGGTACTCGTATAAAATTAATCTTCCTCATTTTCATTGAATGGAATTATTCAACAGACTATAACAATTGAATAAATAAATCAAATGAATTTTAACTTTTTTTTTTCATTACACCAAATAATTATATTTATATATTTGGATACAACATACTTTAATTTTTAGCTATTAAACAGACATCTCGGGTATACTTTAAAAAATCTTCTAGGGATAAGTATACCTTTTAAACTTTTTTTTCCTGTGACATATATGTATATGTGTAATGTTTCTGGCATGTTTAATAAACTGTTAAATAAGACAATTTATATGATTATTGTTATTTTATATTATATAACAAAATACTACACATAAAAAGACAATTCTATTTTTTTTTTCGCAACACAATTCTACTGTTCTGTCAAACTAAAATTGATAACAGACAACAAATACAGTAATTCTCTGTTTTTTTTTTTTTTTTTTTTTTTTTTAAATTTCATTAACATTCTTCACAATCTTTACAGATGAACGATGAGAGAAAATTTCGTGAGCCTAATCAATATATATCATCTCGAGTGTATCGCGTTTTATGAAAGTGACTCGACTTGCGTTCTGTTACAGCATCCTTCCGTGTGATCCGCTAATTAAATTTACCACTTCGAGCCGCTTAATGGAAAAACGCGCCTAATAAATCTCTATAAACACCGTTTGTATTTTATCGTAATATATAATTTGTGTTACTGCTCATGAATGCATTACAGTGTTAAATTTGTTTCCGGAATTATGTAATAAGGCAAACAATTAAGGACGTTTTGTTCGAAAATTTTAAAAATGAAGGTGTAGTGGCCATTTTTTGTTTAAACATTTATGACAAACTATACATACTATACAGGAGATCATGAATCATGAAGAATAAGAAGAAATTTCAAACTATGAGATCCAGAGAAATTTGAAAAAAAGAAGAAAATAGAGAGAATAATAAATAAGTAGTAACGATAAAATGTAAACGGTTTACAAGCACCGCTGCTCGTCCGCGATAGTTCGTTAAACGCTGAACGGACTTCCAATATCATTTCCTGCTGTAATTTGCTTCGATCTCGTTGCGTTATTAAATTTCGCACGAAGCCTCGCGTTGTTGATTACGATTGTTTTCGATCGAACACTAAATATCATTATGCAGTAAGTATCAGAAAGATTTATCTATTACTAATTCTGCCAATAGTTTCCTGCAATGAGTTTAATTTCTGTTCATGATCATTAAAATAATTTTGTCCATATTTAAACACTTATAATTTTTTTCTGTTATTGTTAAGAATTGCCTTAATTAAACCAGTCCTCAAATGAATGTAACAAAAGACGTTGAAATCGGAACATTACGATCGACACTGGCTTTAAATGTAGTTGTAAGTACATTTAGTTAATAGTCTTTTGTTTTAGGCGTTAAAAATGCTATAGGCCTACGATTATCAATTCTTAAGAGTAATTTCCATAGAACAACTCGCGTTAGGTTCTAAATGACTTGTTGTCGTGTGTTTAGGAGTTTCGTTTACCAACGAAACTCTCGAAAATCTCGAATTATCAAAGTTATTTTAACACACACGAAAAATGCAGCCGATAAAGAACCTACTTCTTTAAATACGTTTAAAAACTAGGAAGAAGTTAGGCTTACATCAATAATATAAGCAAAAGAAATTCCTAAACGCAACAGGTTCATAATTCTCGCGTGCCACCGGAATTATCTTTATGAAGAGCGGAGAACAAAGGCGCAGATTATCTCTTATGGGCTTGTAAAAGGCCGAATTAAATAGTTAAAGGAGACAGGAATGCTTGAAGTCCCAAAGAAATACTTGTCGCTGTTCGTTAGTCCCGTTAATGACACGAGATTCGATATTTTCCGTTTTAAAATTAAATTGTATAGAGTTACAGTCTGTGAATCTCCCATCGCTAGGTATAGCTACTCCTATCCCCACGAGCGACTTATGGATACAGTTTCAAAATTATTTCCGGCACATACAGGTTTTAACGTAATGTTTTTTTCACGAACACGAGATGAATTTAAGCAAACATTTTTGCACTTCAAAATGTTAGGAATATGTATCATAAAATCTATACTATAATATAAAATTATAAAGTCTATGGTAGTAAATGTCTATGGTACCTCGTTAATGAGTTAGTTACTATTATATTTCGTCAGTACGCACCCTCTGTCCCTAGGATAGATCAATCGTCCTCGCTCTTAGAAATATATTCATAATAAAAAGTAAATTAGAGACTAGAACCCTAGCAATACCATAACAGTAAATTAAGAGCTAGCTCCTAACCATCATATAAAATGGATAGTTGTCGCTATCTTCTAAATATAAATAAAGCAAGTAAATATAATTATATCATTTAATGCGATTAAATGTTATTAAAATTACGTTAATGCTCACCGCAAATTACGTCACAATTCGTAATTATTTAAATACTTTTACTCGTCATTTAATTAGAAACATTTTTTTTTTCATTTATTTTCACTGACCATCTTTCCTGTGTATAATATCGAAAGTGCATAATGGCTATTTCATAAGAGAATAATTTTAATTTTTATTTGTGCATCAAAAGCAAAATATGAACGTCTAAAATATACTTTTAAAATATATTCTTTAAAAAAATCTTCTTAATATCTTTTAGTCTAGTCTGTTTATTTTATCTTTAGTTCAAGTGTGAGAGACTACTTGTTTTTATAAAGAGTTATCTTCGCGACCCTCTAAAGAAATCCAGTAACAAGTTAGGGTTATAGAACTTCCTACTAAATATATTTATACATGTAACGATAATTGTTAAGTGTTGTAATAGCGATAAAAATATCACCACCTTCATGTTCTTAAGCTGTCAAGGTAATGGTACATTTGATACCACTGACTCGAAAGCCCAGGAATTATTAAATGTTTTAATTTATATATTTCAATGAATAGAGCGTAGATATTATTCCGTTTGAATTTTGTGTAGCTTAGACGTTTGTATTAAATTACAAGAGTTGATTATAATATAATATACAGAATTTTAGCAAAAAGTTTTGTAAGTATTAATTAACTTAATAATTACGTATTCATACGTGAGTAAATTTTGTGTCTTTACAGAATGTTATAATTTTTCGGTAATGAAGTTACGTATTTAATCCGAACTTTTGTAGAATTCAATCTTAACTCAATCTTATTAGTTCCAATCGCGGCAAGTTAAACTAATAAGATTCAGTTCGATATTGACATAATTCTTAATATAAAACCGGAGAAATATCAAGTTTCGAAGATCATCTATAAATCATGTCGATACCAATATCATACTTTTCGTAAGATCCATCGACCTCGCTCAGCTAGTAATCGTTACGCAAAATATAAATTAAATTTAGATGCATTAATAAAATTGGACATATTTGATGTTGCGATTTTTATTACGTTTTCACTTTGTAAATTTCTACATTTTATACGAGAAATATGCAAAATGGATGCTGTAGAATATAATTTATATTCGAGCAGAAGAGCTCTTGTTATTATTACTGCGAGCAACATAGCGTTGCGTTGTTAAAACTATGAATTATTTAACGGATTTTTACAGTGAAATAAATTTCGTATTTACATGTAATAGAACTGTAGTTATGCCGTGTTTATAACGTGAAACGTTTTTTGAGAATGGATTTAGTATCCCAATCAAAATAAAGGATCCTCTTTATTTTGGCAATCGAAATAGATCTCTAGGTCTGATAGTATTAACAAATATATATACAAAATAATTTGATCATTGAACTGCGTTTATCGACACGCGTCAATAAAAGAATTTCATAATTAATTCATTTCATATTTATTGAAAGAAGACTGTAGACAAGAAAAGTGGTATTATACAAATAAAGTAATCCAAATTTACGCATGCGAAGTTAAAAAATTAATTTGAACATAGTATCAAATCGACTGTCCATAACGCGACTACAAATTCCCATCATTTAGTCCTTGTCGCGTATAAAATGCGCAAAGTTATGTTGTTTTCGCGGGGGCGATTATCGAGGTGCGCGGGCGCAGCATTGTTCGTCACCGCGTCACTGATAGTTCATCTCGCATGCTAATTGGGAGAACGGCCGAGCTTCGAATTTTTTAGATAACATAGAGTACTCGTTAATTTACTATATATATATTTATATAAGTCATACATGATTTGTATTAATAAATTAGTTAATTTATATAAGTACATATTCTTATAAAAATATAATCGTGCGTTAATTTTAATAATGAAATAAACATATTTTATCATTTTTATATTTTCACCCGTGAAAATATAATATTAGAAATAGTGCCACAGCAAGAATTCCACCCGCATCCTCTGTATTCCGTGCATCAGGTGCTCTGAAAATTAAGCCATGGGTCCTAATCGGTTGAGATGATTTTTAAAGTTTAAATTAATACAATCGAATTCAACGGAACCGTTTATATCTCAGACCCATATTTGTTCACGCAGGGGACGATTTTCTGACGATACCTAATCCAGGGCGGGAATTCGGGTTATTTGGCGATTTACCGATGAAAACCCCTGCGATGGCAGTCACCAGTTATAACTACAATCAGCACGGAAATGGAGAATTCACGGGATTGCTTGCGTATGCGCATCCGGTGGCATTGTTAGTACCTGTTGAAATATACCTACTACTATTGCATTAATTGAAAACAAGTTGCTATCGTTGATATTTGATTAAGACGTAGTAGATATTATTTATATCTATGCCAGTGCAAATTCAAACGCGTAAATTATTATAAGCTATAATAATTAAACCACTTCATTTACTTGAATTCATAGCTTATTTATATTCTCACAGAAGACTAGTCCAATCATAAAGTAGAACAAACAATGTATATACCTATTAATATATAAGGTATGGCCTTGGTCGTTTAGGAATTAAAGTAGTTTCCTCAATAAGTTCATTTTATTGGTCGAGTTTGAATAATATCAAATGTGCATTCAAAAGTGTTGGAAGGAATTTGTTACCTACATACGGCGATGATGAGAAGGGTATTGTCTTTAGGTTCATGCGTAAGTCACTTATAGTATATATATACATATATAGATGATAAAGATGCTTGGATTTAGTATAAGCTGGATTCACACAGGGTATTTAATATATTTGTAACTCATAAATGTACCCATCGTAAAACTTTTAAAAAGAGTAACTATCGAGTTTCTCGTTTCTTCTCGGTAGAATCTACACTCCGAACCGGTGGTAAATTAATTAGTGTTTTCTTTCTTTTGTTTCTCTATTGACGATTCAAAAATGCTTCTAAAAGTCTACTTGAATAAAGCATATTTTGATTTTAACATATTTTACGAAGTAACCTTCCGTATATTGAGAAAAGGTAGTGTATATGTTATTATGATAAGCTTTATACTTCTGTAGTTTCATCAAAATTTGATCTAATTTCGAAACAATTAAAAAAATAAGTAGTTTCGTTTACTTGAATGACATACTTATTCCAATTATTTTGATTTTAAAATGAAACCACAGATTTTGATGAAAATTCATTGGGACTAATAGAAGGGTACCCTTTCAAACAGCCAAGACAAAAATTAACCAAAATCGGTGAAGTCGTCATCCTGTAATAGGCGAAGATACATTAAAAAAAATCATCACGGATTTGATAAATTACAAAAAGTTCCCTACGTATTGATAACTTCCTCTCATTTTGATAGTCGGTTAAAACCAATCATGAATCAATGTATTTGAAAGTGATTTCTTTGCCACGTGTTGACATCTAGAAGAACTTACTTATTTTGCAATAACTCAAACATTTAGCCGTTGAATATTAAAATTTTATACATATCAGGATTGTTGTAACATTTTTTATAGGTATTAGCTACTTTGTAATACTATGTAATACTTCTTTTGGTCAAGTCAATCCGTATAAGAGCAGTGTTCAGCAGAAAAAGCAATATGCAATAAAGTAGGAATCGAAACTATATTATTTCAAGCCCATCTTCTGTAAGAGTGTGGTACTGCTCCGGTAGCGATAGCCAGTATATAAGCTGTAGTGTACTGTCAGTGGGCTATAGCTAAGCTCTACCTCAGTGAAATGTTATATCGTCTACACTCGCGAGCAACCAAATCGACTCAACTCTTGACCACACACATGTGCATTGATCGTACTAAAACGACAAATACCAATTATAAAAATGATATGGCATTCGAAAGCTTAAGATGTCGGCTTTATTTTGATATCATTATCATTGAAATCCATCAATTATTTCTGAAGTAAATGATGTCTGAACGTCAGAGTTGGAAAAATAGGAATTCAGGAAAAGGCCCCTAGGTCTTGTATTTTGAAAATGAAACAAAAACACTTTAAAGTCACGTGCTGTCTACATCAGACAATTACTTAGAAGAAGAACGAACTTCTTATTAACAGAATAAAAAAGATTGCTATCCTGCCAAATGGAAATCCCCTTATGTTGAGGCTGACGGAGATCTCTGATGACTCCAAACCTATTTTTCAATGGTTATCCTTAAACAAAATCGCAATACGCAGATTTACTTCGTAATTACGTTTCAATAAATAAATGATCTATATCACTATTGTTTTTTAAAATAACATTTTAATAATAATTAATTAAGGTATTAAAATAATCTGTCAAATTATAGAATATTTTGCAACAGGGACGCCGGTCGACCGGTTGTCCATGTTTAGGGGCCGTGGGCGCGAGCAAGGCGCCTCCGCGGAAATGTTGACGTAATATCTGAAAATACCTTAACTACCAAATAGATGCTAATAAGCAATAATGTGTCAACCAATAAAAAGTCAAATTCGGAGATATTGACGTATTCTGATAATTCGTCACGTATTTCACATTATTACATTTGCCACTTCATAAGTTTAAAGCCTACATTAAAAAATCTTTAATAAATAAAGCATATTATGAATTTGAATTTGAATTTGAATTAAAAACATTTTCAAGTCATCTAAAGTATTTAATATTTCGAATTTCACGTTCGTTCCATATTTTGCAATTTATAAAATAATCGCAAATATTTGGAGCTTATTATTAAAAACACATCAAATGAATCTGATTTTATTTCTTAATATCTATGATAAAAATAGAAAGGAAAAATTGGATACATACAATACACAAATTAATTAAAAATAGGTTTGATATCTGCCTCTAGAGGCCATTTTCTCAAAAATAAGTTAGTATGGCTTGACACAGTATTGCATATCAGCGTCCAAATGAGTATAATTGAGAAAGGGTAATAGTGTCTTAAATGTTGTGCGGGAGATCGTTAGTAATGTGGATCAATGATAATAAGCTTTAGTTATTTACAAGATATATTTACAAGTTTCACATAAATTAATTAATTATTTTACAGAGACGAAATAAAGAAATTTTTTACATGACAATATGAAATTTACAATATGTATAGTACACCGAGCGCGCGCTGTCAACACGACGCCCGCTTGCCTAACAACGCAATACAATGCTTGCGCCATGTGTTCGTCTTCGAATTATTGTCCGCCACAGTTGACTATTTACTTATGACATACGGACATTTCGAATACTCTTCAATCGACTTCAAAACAGGAGTAAGTTCTCAATTCGTATTGTATGTTGGAAAATATTTTTTATCAGCCTATTAATATGTGTGTGAATTTGTGTCTTTGTGGCTCTATTTAGACCAAACGCGTGGGCTGATTTTGGATGTCATAACGCGATAAAGAAAAAAAATTGATTATTTTTTTTTTAAAGCGTATGCATTTAGTTTTAGTTCCATACAATTTTCATTAAGTTGGTTTTTAAAACCAGAATAAATAGGTGTTGTCTAACAACTTAGGTAACAACCCAAGTGAACGGAATTGCGTATTTAGCTTTTGAGAAGGATTATTTAAAGTCGTAGTGATCAGTTTTCAGTGACTGTTGTTACAGATGATTTTCTTCAAAAGGGTTAGTAGTCTTTCCACTCTTTTTGGGTATAGAAATTTAAAGACTACATTTCATTCCGTCATTGCTACATTATTTAACTCCTATGATAATGTACGTGACATACAATACTCCTAACAATATAGTATAAAATAAGTATTTTTAGTACGATATATAAATAGATATCCTAACGTTTATATAAAACTAGTTCAACTATTTCAGAATAAATTAATAAAATGTATATTTATAAAAAAAATATTAGGTGTGTACCTTTCACGAGATAGCTTAACACGATTTATTTAATTTAGACGAAGAACGAAGTTATTTTGAAACTAAATGTCAAATAGTTACATGCGCTGCGCTTGCGCAAGCGGAAATCGATACGAGTTTTTACGTGGAAATCTAAATAGTTCGCTGTTAATGTGTTATTTTAATGGTAATATCATGTTGTAAATTGCTTTTATGATATTTTTATATGTCGTTTGTTGACGACGAAAGTGACATTATTTAAAAATGCTGTTATTTTGTTAATGACATCATTACACATTTTACAGATGTAGTATCTACCATTATAATAATATTTTGACTTTATTCCGAGTAATTAAAATTGCAAAATAAGCTAAATTAAAATTATATCCGAGCTATTTTTATTTTATTGAATTACAGAAATTGTTTATTTCATTAAAATTGTGCAGTCTATAACCATCGCTAACGTATAACTAAAAGTTAATATAATTAATTGTTCAGAAATGTACTAAAATACGTTTTATCTTCAATGTACAAGTTTTCGTGCAAATAGGTATGTCTCGTAAAGTTTTTTATTAAAATCGTTAAATATATTACTATATTAAGGAAGAGTTCTTACAATGTTGTTTATCTCGTTCGATAACAAACACTATCTACATTTCAGACATCTCTTAGTCTTCGCACAGACGGGCGACATGCCGACGACAAAGGTCAACAAGGAGCAGTCGTCTTGTTAACCGACAGTCGCGGTTGCTGTGAACGCGTCGACGATTGCATCTAAATCGCTAATCTCCTGAATTACCGATAGATTTTTATCATATAAGATGTTAGGTGCAAATTTGATTTTATAAGAAATAATATTATGTTTGTTCAATCGATGAGAACGAAGAAAAAAAATGTTAGTATAAAATTAAATGTTAAAACTTTGTAAATTGGAAACTTTATACAAAGTATTAGTAGCACATACAGAAAGTATGTGCTACTAATACTTTTGGATACATTGATACAGACAAAATGGTATGGTTATCTGTTTTTAGATTTTCACTCTATAGGAGTAATTGCAAATGTCATCTGCAAGGGCGTATCCACTATTGTGGGCATGATAGGCATTTCAACAACCCTAATAGACTTGAGAGTTGTGACGTCACAGACATGCCTTAATAAAAAAAATGGCGCGCATAACGGACTTAATTTTGGTAATATGTTAATGTTATTTTCAAATTCTGAATATATATTGCAGAAAATATTTCGAATGATAGCTATTTTAAAAATAGAATTAATTCGTTTTTTTTTTAAACTTCATAGAGTCTAAATGTCATTAAAGTCTAGATGTGCATGAAAAAAAGTCTAGGTGTGCGAAAAACAATCA
This sequence comes from Hypolimnas misippus, assembly GCA_037950945.1. Classification (NCBI taxonomy): domain Eukaryota; kingdom Metazoa; phylum Arthropoda; class Insecta; order Lepidoptera; family Nymphalidae; genus Hypolimnas; species Hypolimnas misippus. Next base: position 16,886,667 of record JBBEEQ010000017.1, on the reverse strand, counting down.
TTAATGGAAAATGAATACTATTCAGTATATGACTATATTGATGATAAAGTCGCATGGAATAATAGTTACATTCTCGCAGGAGAACTATAGCTAAATGTATTGAAAAAATATTGTAGAAAAATATGAATTAAAGGAGTAACTACTGAGTTTCTCGCCGGCTATTCTAAGTAGAGTCCACATTCCGAGCCGGTGGAAGCTTCATGTGGATCTGACATCATAAATTTGTAATTTGACGATTCGCCAAATTGGTAAAGGCCTATTTGAATAAAGTATATTTTGAGTTTGAGTTTGCGAACTGACAAATATTTAAGTGATTAATATGAGCTAGTTCATTCTCCAACTCGCACTTGGCCGATTTTCGGATGGCTGTGAGCACAATCTTTTTAAGGGCTGGATCTCCCTGGTCAACTGCAGCAGTTTTGTCTGATGACAGCAAAGTGACGCTCGTCTGTACGAGCACTTACTTTGTTGCATCATTAAACTATTATTATTGATACTATATTAAGCGTCTTTCTTGTCTGTGGCATTATTAGCCATCGATTGGGAATGGAAATCTTTAGATTACCTAATCTCATTCGAAAAAACCGATTCGAAATAATTTAAATAAAATAGTCTTCCAGAATGAACTAAACAAAAATTATAATAATAATTATAATTAACGATCAACAAAAAGAATTACGGTCGAGTTTCTTGTCAGTTCTTTTCAGTACTACGCTAGAAACCGGTGGTAGCCGGTGGTCATTAATTTTTTTTCTGTTTTATCGATTCAAACGTGCTTGTGAAATTGACTACTACATAATTTTATAAAGTATATTTTGACTTCAATTTTTTAAGTGTTATTATAAGGGTTAAAGACATTCGTGTGACGATTAAAAGAATAAAAATCATCGTAGTGATGATTTTTTTCTTGTTGTCTTCGGTTAAGACGATTTTTATTTTTAATTTAAAATAACATATTTTAGCAAAAATAGTAATCAATATTCTTTATCTATATATATAAAAGCGAAAGGTCACACACTCACTCATCACGAAATCTCAGAAAATAACAAATGCTAGGAGTTTTAAATTTTGCATAAGGGTTCTTTTTAGGACGTAAGTGCTCGCTAAGAGAGGATTTTGTAAAATTCGAACTCTAAGGGATTAAAACGGGGACTGAATTTTTTTATGAAAGTCCTATGTTAAGCGAGAGTGAACCCGCGAGGGGCCGCTAGTTAAATACCTATAACGCAGGAAAACACAAAATTAATGTTTACATTAGCACAAAATTGTTGTAAATCGTACTCTCAACAATGTAACGTATGCTTCGTATTTGAAACAGGTAAAATGACGTCAACACAGAGATGAAAGTCCGTTTCTCTCCCGGCGACCCGCTTCTAACACAGACAGATGGACAGGATGCATTCTTCTTGATTTGTATTCTATTGTCAAGGTCGATAAATACGTGCCTCGCGTGAGAGACGATGCGGAACCAGTGATTTGGGTTAGACGAAAAAGTTCACTTGTAAAAGTTTTTTTTCAATTACCGGGCAAAACAGCAGGCGGTCCATAGACATTTGCAGCATCAGAGACAAATGAGTTTATAAAGACATAAATGGACACTGATAAGCAATACTATGTCAACCCACACAGACTTTATTTTGACAAAATAGCGTCTGACGATGTTATACCTACATATTCCTAACAAATTTGTTTAAAAAAGTATATATCCATCTTTTCTTTTCTATTTTAATAAAAGGTATATTGAATTAAAAGCAGATTAATATTGATGTGTTATCTAATAATAAGTTTCAAATATTTATTTTATAAATTTCAAAATATAGAACACATTTCAATTTGATGATTTGAAATCGCATTATAAAAATACATCAATATCTCCGAATTTCAAAAATGGCAAATTATTACATATCAGCATCCAAATATGTATAATAGCCTAGTTTATAAGGGAATGCGGGTTGAAAGGGAGTAGCAAGTAAAGAAAAGAATGGGGAAAGGGGTAGGACTTTCGGCTCTCTCATCTCATCTCTCTTACTGGGTATAAAAAAAAAACAATTGTCGTAAATGTATGTAAGCGCGCCACTTCTAAACGTCTGCGTCCTTTGGGTAATACTTGAATAATGTTACGGAATAAGTGCATAAATTTGGCTTAAAAAATCACCAAGTGAAAAAATGAGTAAGTCAGTACACCTGTACAAAGTCGGGGCAGGTAGCACGTTGTTTTCAAAACGCGTTACAAGTACGAAGAACTGTCGTCTTTGTTTGAGCTGACAATATCCGGGAGCAACGCTTGAACCAAAGCGAAGCAACGAACAGATCATGCGGAAAACGCGTCCTGTTTGTCTGTGTGTCACAGCCGACGGATTATTTGTTGACAAACACATTGTCGAAGAAATTGTGCTTGTCTTTTTCTATGTTTATGATCTGTTTAATTTCCAAATGATCCATTTGGGATTTAATTAGTTATTTCAAATTCATATATGTACATAAATGTAAAATCCACAAAATTAAATTTTAAACTTACCTACATAAAGTCTTATACCCAATGAAAAATTCTTTAATAATAATTACCTACTGTAATTTTATTGGTGCGTATTTAAATTTTGAAGAGCCGAAATGGCCTATGGTTAAAGCACGTCGATCTCAACTGACGATCGCGGGTTCAAATCCCGGCTACCACCGCTGGTTTTTCAAGTGCTAAATTTGTGTTTAAATTCATCTCGAGTTCGGCGGTGAAGGAAAACATCGTGAGGAAACGAAATAAGTGCGGAAAAAAGTTTCTTAATTGTTTCGAATTTCCAGGTCGTTCCTTATTTTGTTATTCATACAATAATCTTATATATTTAAAAACTTTTTATTCGATAATATATTAGATATATCAACCTGCTTTTAATTTATTACACCTTATATCCAAAAGAAAAGAAAATATGAATAAATACTTATTCAAACAAATTTATTAAGAATAGGTTTGTCATCTTTAGACACCATTTTCTCAAAACTGGCTTGACACAGTATTGCTTATCAGCGTCCATATTTTTCTTATCAATTCATACAAATTGCATTGCACATCAAAAAGGTTGCGTCGCGTTGAGTTACGTCGTATCAGACATGACCATAACCTACCTCCCAGCGTGGAGGTCATGTCGTCCACTTTCCCTCAGCTCGATAGTCCACAATCCACATCTTCATTGATAACCTGCACATCGCAAAGACTAATGACGTCAGATGTGGTTTTAGGTATGATACTTTTAATGTGTATTATAGAATACATGTTAAAATTCTGATGCCTTATGGTTGTGTTTAGAAGTAATGTATTTGTGTTTGAAATTTATGACTTATTAATTTATTTGAATATTATTATTAGTAAATGGATATTAATTTTGTAAATCAAACTTTTAATACTTTGTTGCAAAATTTAATTTAGGTATCATTTCACAGGGAATAATGAATTTAGTCGCATTAAAATATATCAAATAATATGTGTGACAACAAAATTTAAACTGTTTTCAATATTGCATCGATACAACATTATTGTAAATTAAAGGCTGATAAATCGTCGATTTTTAAGACCAAGTTTTTTAATATAGCCTATGAGTCTACTCAAAACTTTATTTTATATTTTTCAGGGTTAGTTTAATAATAAATTAGTTTGATTTATTATTTGCATTTATTGGCTACCCTTAAACTTGAAACTTCATTTATCTCTATTTGATTAAAAAAGACCAAACCATGACCTATCACTTCTGCACAGCACTAATCTCTGCATGTCCGCTTTCCACGCTGCGCCCGCGCCGGCTGCGACATAACGGGCCGGTGGGTCGACGCGTGCGCACGTCTTTCGCGCGAGTGTTGTGATCACGTTGTAGTGTTGTGAATCGTGTTACTTATCCAGGATACACTCAGGTGATTTACGTGTTTAATCAAATTAATTTATAGGTTAGTTTTTATTTTTTTTTATTATTTTTTTCGGTTATTTGTAGTTCGTAGTGATTCGCTTCGTTTATTTGTAATGGAGGTAAAAGTTTTACCGTTTCGTTAATTTGCTCGATCGTTTCGTCTTTTACGTTTTGTGTTAATTCTTCTTCAGGAAAGAAAATGAGTATAGAAATTGAATGTACTATTCGAAATAATCTTTATTAAAAAAATTACATACAATCTTTTTTCATTGTCAAACTGTAGGGAATAAATTTGGGGGGGTGGCGTCAAATAAATTGTAATTATGATTTTGCCTTAAATTAGATCTGACATTTACAAAAAAATAATTACTTTCATACATTTTTAAAAAAGTATAGTTTCATATGTTACAACAAGAATAATTAAGTGTCGCCCAAATTTTTCAAAAGTGAACAATAAAACAATTGTTTACGATTTAATACCAATTACGATCGTTCGATTAATCTCGGGTTCAACGACCGCTACCGACTAAGTGGCGCAGGCGCAGATTTAGAGTAACGAAGTTTTCTTACTTTTACCTGAATCATTTCTAATTGCAATTAATAAGATTAATTGCGGCTTAATTCTAGTCACTAGGCAAAAGTTAAAAAAAAAATGTAGAATTGGTGTGATACAATTACGTTATTATAATCGTAACACGAAATATAATTTTTCACGTGTATATATGTAATTCCTCAGCTGTTTACACATAGCGTTGTGACCTAAAACCTTACAGTTGATTAGCAAGAACAGTTTATACGTGTATAAAATGATTTCAAAGAATCATAGTTTTTGCCTCGTTCCATCGGTTTATAACACATGTTAGTGCGATGTTACGGCTTTAACAGGCTATTTCACGTAAAAAGAATTGTTTGGAAAAAGCTGGTACCTCCTACGACCAAACTAAGTCTTCGTGGTGTATGTAATATATATATTTAGTCTAAAGTGGACGACATTCTAGATGCCAAAATCCATTAGCGTTTATATGGACGCTAAAAAACTAAACTATGTTAAGCCACACAGAGTTGATTTTTTGAAAATGGCGTCTTAGATGTCAAACCTATTCTTAATTGTTTGAATAAGTATTTATCCGTATTTTCTTTTCTATTTCAATAAAAGGTATAACGAATTAAAACCAATTTGATCTCATAAAAAGGTTTATCTAATCATAATAAGTTTATTAAATATATGAGATTATTGCATATTGTAAAACATGGAACACTCTTTAATATTCGAAATATTAAATTAAGAAACTTTTTTCCGTATTTATTTAGTTTGGATGACTCGAAAATTTTTTGAGTAATTTAAAAACGTGACACATTATAAGAATACATCAATATCTCTAAGTTTAACTTTTGTGGGTTGACACATTATTGCTTATCAGCATCCACATATGTATACTATACATTGGGCTTTCGTGTTTAATATTATATTGTCTTAAAAACTCGTCATATACTTACATACGTAAGGTTTGAAAATATGACATTCCTTTCTCGGGCATTGGTTTATAAATTAGTTTTGTGACTCTCGTGTTTACACAAACATAAAAGTGAAATTTAACGATAGAGCCTCGTCGATGTGCCATGAAAGCTATATGGTATCCATAAAAGAAAAAGTTTCCATATAATTTATTGGTACATATATTTTCTGGCATATTTAACGATATATATATTTTTAAATAATTTCCTTTAAAACACGACATAAATTATAATTAATGATTTCAGAATACAAAAAAATATAATTATCGTGTTTCTTAAAAGATAAACTAAAAAAATCACGCACAATCATTTCTGTAGTTACGAATTATAATCATATTATACTGTAAAATATAAATGGTATATTATTATTTATTTTTAACGTGAGTCCTAAAATTGCAAATATGTACTTTTAAGTGATTGTCAAAGTCTGCTGGTAATAATTATCACTATGTAGTGTACAACTTATTACAAATAAATTATAATATTAAAACAATACTCTTTTTCCATATCAGAAATCGTTCAACGCAACGTAGATGTTTTTACTTTTAAAAAAGTAGGTATTCCAAAAAAGATACGTAGGTTTTTACAAACACATTAAAATCATCATTTCAGAAAAATTAGTTTACTAAATAAAAGCTACCAACTCTTTTCAAAGCAAATGTAGTAATCGCGAAAACATAGAAGTAAATAAGTCTAACGTATTCGTGTTTAAAATAAAATGCGGATGGAACTTATTCTTATATTTTTTTGTTAGATCTATGATCTTGTTCGTGGCGGATACATTAAGAAGTTACCAGGAAGGAAGTAAGGCAGACAACGAAACCTCATAATTGCTGTTAGCTTTAATTTTAATACGAATCGTTGTATGTTTTTATGAACAATAGCAAAGAGTATATATTTTTTGCCATATTATATTCAAAATCGTTAAAAACTTACACATATCGACCTTACCTTAGACAGTACTCTAACTGCAATTAACATACCTACTATGTTCAACGTAATTAAAAAAAAATGTAATGGTATTTTTTAAAACAACAATTTCTACGTTGCTTTAATGTTAAAGATGTATTAAAATCTTTGTAAATTTGTGTACATTATGAATATGTAATTATGTCATAGCTATAACGCATAATACAATAAAATTTATATTATAATTATAATACTTTTAACTAAACTTAACTTCAGCCAAATTTTAGTTAAGTTTAACAAATTTTTATAATTAAAAGCGAAAGGATACTCACTCGATCATCACGAAACCTCAGAAACTACAAGTGCTAGGGGTTTTAAATTTTGCGTGGGAATTCTTTAAAGGTGCTCTCAAAAAGAGGGATTTCGAAAATTCGACCCCTAACGGTGTAAAAAGGGTTAGAAGTTTGTATAAAATCCTATGTTAAACGCGTGTGAAACCACGGGAGGCCGCTAGTCAAATAATAAAATAGTAACTATAAACCATTGAAATAAAAAAACATCACCGATACATCTGTTTAACATATACAAAAAAAAAAAAAATCAATAGCAATATTTACATAACAAAATTCAAGCAAACGAAACGATAGTGCGTAACGTAATACAATTCACATTATAAGTTACACAAGTATATAGGAAAATAGTTGTAATACCACAAATGTACTAAGGGCTATTACGCGGTATCTAGTTTCAAACTAGGATGCAACGCAACGTTTGCGGGCGCCGCTGAGGCGAAACTGTCACTGATACCACGCGTAAGTTGTTATAAAATAGTTTACGTAATAATTATAGTAATTATTGTAGTTCCGTTTTGAAATTTGTAAATTTGAATGATATTAATTGCTCGTTTTATGATTTTATTGCGTTCGGAAACGGTTTTTATCTAATTGTGACATTGGTATGTGTTCTATTTCTATGGCGAAATGTTAAACGATTATTGACAGCGAAATACCGAAAATAAAACTGCTTTCTTATTTGTTTTTCTTATTTTCAATCTTTGATATTAATTTAAACTTTTAGTATGATACAAACAAAATTCAAATCATAATATACTTTATTCAAGTAGGCTTTTAAGAATCTTCAATACATAAGTAAAAAAAAACAATTAACGCAGGCAAAATCGCGGAGCACAGCTATTAAGTGATAAAAAACAACCTAATTTTACGAAATCTGTGAATATCAAAAATAAAGCACTGACGGTAAATTCTTTTAAAAACGAGAAACAATTTGCGTAAATACTAACTGTCCCGTGCTGTTTCACTCACGTTTATGATTATTGCTTCGCTCCTATGAGTCGTATCGTAATGTAATATAGTCTATAGCCTTCCTCAATAAATAAACTATCTAAAACAAAAATATTTTTTAAATACGAACCGGTATTTCCTGAGATTAGCGTGTTCAAACAAACAAACTCTTCAGGTTTATAATATTAGTATAGATTTATGAAAGTCAGCGTAAAGATTACAAGTGTAAATCTCGCCTTCGAGTAGGTATTTCTCATACAATATTATAATAATAGTTTCGCTCTTATTGTTAATTATTTAAACGTGTCATCGCAAGAGCCCGGCGCGTTGCGTAACCACGCGAACTGTGGCTAATCGTTAGGACAGACCGTGTGAGGCCCGCGCGCTGGGAACGGTGTGGGGCACACTCGACTTGGTTGTGACGAAAATTATTTGTTACTAGCTATGTATTGCCGTTTCACTCGCGTTTATGGTTACTGCTTCGCTTCTGTGTGTCGTAGCGTGATGTAATATAGGTTATAATTTTAATCAATAAACAGGCTTTCTAACACTGAAGGATTTTTCAATTCGGATCAGTAGTTTTAGAGATTACGCCGTACATACAAAAAAACTTCATCTCTTTTTAATATTAGTATAAATGTATAGATATTCATTACTAACTTTCGAAGCTTTGCTTAAATTAATGTAGATTTTGTTACATGGTGAATTATCTAAACGTTATTTTTCTACATCTACGAACGGAACGAAACGATTTTCATTTATGGATTAACTAGCTGGTGCTCGCGACTTCGTCTGCGATGTTTCTCCATATATATAACATATATGGAGAAACATCGCATATATAGACAGACGCGTTGGCGCAATAGTCACTGCAACTGACTAAAGCGGTCGCGGGTTCGATCCCCGCTCACGGCAAACGTGTGTATTGGCCATACAGATGTTTGTCGTGGTCTGGGTGTTTGTGTTAGTGTTGTGAGTGTTTCCGGACCCCCGACACAAGGTCACGCGATCTTAATGGGGGCCGTTGAGTGTGATGCGTTATTTATTTATTTATTTATTTATATGACTTGTATAATATGCGTTTTGATATACATAATTGTTGCATGTCAATCATGTGATATTCGATAGACATATTTAGACTGTTTGACTTGCAAACCATGTCGCCAGTAACTATATACGTTTGTCTTGTCATGGACGAATATGTTTTTTTATATTCCTACCTTTATAAATTGAAAAAACATGAAGCTTTAACTAGCAGCAACGCTTCTTATTTCTTCTTCTAAGCAACAGGAAAAAACTATGATGTAATGAGATGAACCAATTAATAAACATACAGAGTTAATTTCGCTTGAAAAAAAAATCGATACGAAAACAACGTTATTTCCTTTAAACCTAAACAATAACTATAAAATCCACAATCGATCAAAGTCTGTCTTCAATAATAATAAAAAAGTCTTCATTATGATCCGGTCGAGCGGGTAACAGACCGTGTGAACGCGAAGACTCCTCGCCCGATACACGATCCGTCTTCCTCTTTAGATGAACATCTCCATGCTCACAGATAAAGCGAAGTCGGAAATATAGAGTTCCATTCTCGTCAACTTTATATAAATATTTTTATTTGCCCGTCGTAAGAAGTTGATGAGCTTTTTAAGAGTAGCTATGGCCCGCGGTTTGACCCGCGTTAATTTGAGGAGAAATTATATTTACATAATGTTTACCTTCCGTACTTAAATCGGAAGTTGTTCCCTACGTTGGTTTCAATTTTGTTTGTTGTTTTTTATTAATTAAAACAAATATTTTTTAAAATTAAAAGTAGCTTAAGTTATTCCTTATAACATTAATTATCTGTTAGTCAAAATCTGGCAAACTCGAACCAGCCATTTCATAGATTAGCCGGAACAAACAGACGAATAAATATTTAAAAAAATGTGTTTTTGATGTAAGTACCGTATATACTTTCATATGAATTTAGTTATAAGCTAATTTGAAATTACAAACTTCAATTTTATTTATTTGTATAGATAATTGTTACTTTTGAAACCCCGATTACAATTGTAACGTATACAGTGTGTACTGTTTATTAAATAACACTACTCTGATGCTGCATCATCTGGAATCAGAGGACAAGGCAGAATTATTTGGTCTAGTTGGTCTAGTCTATTAACGAAGGAGTTGCTTGACTCCTCAGAGATTTTTTTCTACGTATGTTCCACGATCAGTCAAAACCTTTTTTTTTGTTTCTTTCAAACATATATACTCTCCCATTGGTACCATAGAATTTTCATCAAAATCAATTTAATGGTTCGATTTTGCAGTCAAAATTGCTGAAATAACGAATTTCGCGTTTGAAGACGATTTTGGTTTTTAGAGTCTTGTTTGAACAAAAACCACTTTATTCCAAACTAGCTGCACCTCGTGGTTTCATTCGCGTTTATGGTTACTGCTTTTCTCTTACGAGTCGTAGCGTGATGTAACATAGCCTATAGCCTTCCTCAATAAATAAACTATCTAACACAAAAATAGTTTAACAATTCGAACCAGTAGTTCCTGAGGTTAGCGCGTTCAAACAAACAAACTCTTCAGCTTTATAATATTGGTAACTTTAATTCGAATATCGAACGGCGTACGATTTACGTCAAGCCTTCATTAAAGAACGGTTACAACCAACAACAAATCAAGTAGAAACGTACAAGAGATATTAAATTCAAATGACCACTGCTCCAATTTTAATAGCAGCGCAGTTATACTAAATACTGTTTTATATAAAACCTACAGTCCGTATAAAGTAAACGTTCCACTGTGTTGCGATATTTTCTCCAACGACAGGTGAGAATTTTATTTGGACGCTGATATGCAATACTGTGTCAAGCCACATTGAATTTATTTTGAGAAAATGGCGTCTAAGGCTTGATACATTATTGCTTATCAGCATCCATTTGTACTATACGGCTGCGGAGTGAAAGACACTCTGAACGTAGGCTCTCCGAATTTCGGCGCATGTATACGCCTAGAGATGGGCAACGCTATGTTGCTGTTCAATAAATCGATTTTTGTTTTGTTCAATCAATTATTTATTATTCAAACCAAAAAAATATTATTTTATTCATTTCTATGTGAGAGGTTTATTTAATAACTACATATATCAATAAAAATAGAACAAATTACATACAATTTAAAAATCAATTATTAAAAGAAAAACATAATTGTTTTTGTTATTATTAGGAGCAACAGCGAATTCAGACATGATTTTATTAGAACAAACAAATTAATATTTCTTATGAAATAAATAACCACAAATAAGTATATTATTATAAAATAAAAATAAACTTTATAATAATTATTTCTTCTTTTACATAAAATTATGTATTTTAATTAATAATTATAAACTTGAATTAGTCTGCTTAAATCGTAATTTAATATATCAATATTACTTTCTGTGAATTATACGATTAAATTGTTTAAACGATAAAACACGCCGAAAGTTATTATAGATTACCACAATGTATATATATCATATGTACAACCAAAATGTATCATAACATAATCAAATAAAATAGATAATTCCTTTTTTTTTATTATTAATTAATATTTATTTTATTAAATGAATTTTAAAAGACATTTAATAAATAATTGATGACAATAATCGACTATTTAAAGGATCTCTTGTGTTTATATTAGGCGCATCTCTGATTCCTAAAAACGCTATTGCGCAATCACTTGCACGAAGTTCGTTGTGGTCAAGATCCGACGGTCCAATAATACATATATATCGTTTCACGTAAGTGTCTCGGTCTGAACACATTTTTGATGTTTAACATTTGATCGCATCCGTAAAGCTACCGTATCGCTTGTGGTAAACATATGACCTAACTTTATGCCATTCACTGCATTCATAACTGAGAATAATTTAAAAGTAATTTTGTATTTTTAATTGCCATATTTTATAGTGAAAATATTATCAAACCTTTTTTAACGATACTTTTTAAAAATTATAATTATTAAAAAATACGAAGTGCTTGGATACATTGTAATATTTTTCATAATTGTGTTCTTGGCCGTTATGTTAACAGTTTTATGCTTCCTATACTATCGTCCTGTCCTGGGTTCCAGTCCTGGGTTCGACTCTTGATCATCACAATTTTTTTTACACACACCTCGTCACTCAACGGGACAACCATTTTAGAAATAAAGACTTGTAACTCACGTGACTGTGTAAAACGAAACTTTGAGCGAATGAAAAAAATATTATTATTTTGGACAGTTTTTTGTAGGATATACTCTGTATTATGTTTTTTTTACGGTTGGGTGTCGTAGTTAATGTATTTTCGTATTGTAGTATACTATTTGTATTTGTGCAATATTTTTGTGTAACAACTTTTAACTGACTTCCAAAAAGAAGGAGGTTCTCAATTCGTCGGGGACTTTAAATAACACTCAAAAGGTTTTACTTAAGGCCGACTTCGAATGTTTTACTTGGCACCGGCTTCAAGAAAAAAAAAATATTTTTTGCCTTTTAGTTTATTTGTACCTATATATTGTAAATAATTTAAAAAATCAAAAATCCGATCAGAAATCCGAATCAATATATATCCTAAACAGTAATTTTAATTGAAAATGATATTAAAAACCTAAAAATGATGTTAATATATCTATTCCACGATATCCCACTGAACACAGTTCATCGATTTTCAGTTTCTTCTTTTTCACATTAAGAAGTCCAAAATCGGCCATTTTGATTTTTCTAAATTATTATATTTCTATGATATTCACGCCGTTATGACGAATCAAATGATGTCATTAATTAAAATTCGCCTACGAGTTACATACATAGACAGATAAACACATTACCCTTCTTTGCGTCGCACAGTCAGGTAAAAAAGGGGAACCGACTTCAAATGCAAAATATTTTTCATATACTTGAATGACAAAGTTATTCCAGTTATTTTGATTTAAAAAGCAAACCGAATCAATTTTGATGACCATTTTATTTTCACCACATTCACAGGTAAAAGATTAATAATAAATTAATACCATTTAGAGGACGAAATACCGTGTTTGTGATTACATACATGTCATGAAGAGATCACGTTTAATTCACACGTAAACTTTTTGTCAAATGTAACACCGTGACATCGCTGGTTCGCAAGAATATCGTAGTAATTCAAAATTCTAACAAATAGAACTAAATATGTCAAAAGACCATAAATCTTTGATGTTTTATCATGAAAAGAGTTGCGATGATGAATTTTCTTTAAATCAATGAAGTTATAATGTACCTTACACATTAATAAAGAAATTTGAAAATCCCATTACCAAAAATTCATAATTTTTATTTGCATCGATATTCTTAAAAGCAGCGATATTACCTACCCAGTGTGAGACGACCTTCCACACATTGCGACAATTTAGTTCAATACATGATATTGTCTCGATGTTGCACTAGTTTTAATAACTTTTAGGTATTGGTTGAACTTAATGATGTTTTATCTATGTGAAACAAAAATTTTGTACATCTTTTAACGAAAATTGCGCGGACGGAGGTGTATGCAATTTTACACTTAATACCTCTATTATTTTCATTATGCTTAATATAATAATACATTAAATCAATAAAAAACATTACACGCACTACCATATTTTTGAATTCATTTATCTATTAATTAATTTTTCCAACGACGTCAAAAAGAGAAGGTTCTCAATTCGTAGCTTAAGTATTTTTAATGTTTCTTACCTGAGACCTCCGTCATTTGGATGCTGATAAGCAATAGTGTGTCAACCCACAAAGACTCGAATTTAGAGACATTGATGTATTCTTTTTTTTTTTTTTTTTAATTTTATTTTAATGATCACAATACATAGGTTTCTTATAACTAGGTATATTCGCCAAACTTATACGTTTGATGGCGAGAGGCGCTCAATTAAAACTATCTTATACCTACATATTGAGTATAACATTATTACACATTAATTCTTCAATCACCAATTCATCAATTAGAAGAAGGTTAAGAGCTTTATCCACCACGCTGCTCCACTGCGGATTGGCGGATTACATGTGTCAGAATTTCTTCTGGCACATGCAGGTTTGCTCACGATGTTTTCCTTCACCGCCGAGCACGAGCAGATTTCAAACACATAAGCACTTGAAAAATCAGCGTTGTTAGCCGTATGTATTACACATACATATTATACAATTACATATTCATACTTATATATATCTATTTAAATTGTTTATACAATTTAAGTACATTCACTACATACATTCTGATAAAGCGTATTTAACAATATTAACAAAAATCAAGTTATTTCAATAAATATATTTTGCAATATACAATAATCTAACATACTTTAAAAATATATATTAGATATTTTTTATTATTATAACAATATGCTTTTAATTCATTGTACATTTTATCAACATAGAAAAAGAAACAAATTTGTTAAGAATAGGATTGAAATCTTTAGACGCCATTTTCTCAAAATGAAGTCCTTGTGGCTTGACATAGTATTGCTTATCAGCGTTCATTTATTAGCATTTCGAAAGTTCTTTTTTTAATTGAAAGAGCAAACTTTCAAAGTCCTATAGATCAAAATTGGTTCAATAATTTGGCTTTAAAGTCGAAAAAACTGGTATAAATATCGTCGTATATTCTTTTTGAAGTCAATGGTCTTTTTTACAAAAAACTCTCAATCATTATTTCTGTAGTAAAACAATATATAGAATTGTACACATATATCTCAAGTCTTTGTATTGTAATGGTAATGATGAAGTTTCAATTCGTCTGTGTTTTGGTGGACGAACGGACAAGGCCGTGTGTGTGAACTCCGCAACAATGGATCGTTCCTATTGCTTTTTCCTTTCCAACATACATGATGTAATCAAGACTATTCCATTTCATTACAATATACATTTGTATTTTTAGAATAATTAAAATTGTAAACATACATACATAATGTTTTAATAAAACACGTTCGCTACGAAGGCCACCTTACTTATTGTACAAGATATATGTACAGATAATACTATGTGCTTATATATATACATATACATATATATGGATCAGGCTGGAACTTGCAGGTAGATGGTAGATGTTAGGACATGGGCATCCGCTAAGAAAGCATTTAGATTAATTCTACCCCCAAGGGGATTAAATAGGTGTAAGAAACTTTGTCAATTTTAAACCGATCGGGCTGAGACTTTGCATGCATATAGCTACTATAACGTAGACATCACAGACATCGCAGACGAAGTCGCGAGCTCTAGCTAGTAGTATATATGATACACTGATAAGCAATACTGCGTCAAGCCACACGGACTTAATTTTGAGAAAATGACGTCTAACGTTAAATCCATTCTTAACAAATTAGTTTGAAGACGTAATACATCCATGTTCTCTTTTCTATTATGATACAAGGCATAACGAATTAAAAGCAGATTGGTATATATTACTTAACGGAAGATTTAATAAACTAAACGATAACAGTCCATAACAAGTTCTTACAAAACTTCGCAACAATACCGTTGAAATGGTCACAACAGTTAAAAACAATAACAGTATTAAGACAATGAGTCAAATATCGCACTGCTAGTCGGATACGGTGATAAAATAAGAAATTTCAATAGCATTTTCGTTTTTGTATCCGAGGTATAATGGTATCGCGTGCGCGGGCGCAGCTTGCGTAAGGTGCAAGCTTTGACGCGTGGTGCAAGTCAATAAATTTTTACTGACTTCAAAAACGAATTTAGTAGGTATAAACTAAAAGCCAAGTAAGCTTTCGAAGTCGGTGACCAGTAAAACATTTTCCCAAGTTATTTAATGACACCGACTCTCGAAAATGTTGTGGATAATATTAATTTTTGGCCTTTCAGTTTGTTTTACGAAATTCGATTAAAACAATTAATATTAATAATTTTTTTAATATTAATTGTTGGCATTATGACTCTGATATTCTAAAACAATTTTTTTTAATTATTTCAATAGATTTATAAAGAATAGGCTCGACATCTTTAGGTGCTATTTTCTCAAAACGAAGTCTGTGTGACTCGACACAGCATTGCTTACCAGCGTCTACATGTAATTACCTATGTATATGAACGAGAATATAACCTGTCCATTTACACAGTCGCTGTAACCGAAATCCGTTAGGAGACACGTACATAATGTATTAAAATCCTTGTCATACAGTATAATCTAGACACTTATTCTTTCACACTAATAATATTCTTATTTAATATATTTGTATACTATAATAGTTTTTTTGTTATTTATCTTTATTTTTTTTGCACATCTCCGAAACCTTACTTGTACGTCTTGGGGTTGGTTGGAAAAGAGCGCAGCAGCGTTAAGCCGATCTTTTTTCCCATTTTTTTACACAATAAAGAATATATAAATAAATAAATTAAGGAATTTTTTATAATTATGTCTATATAGTTATTCTTTGTAAATTGTTATTTAGTCTTCAATAGGACTAACATTAATAAGCTCTTATTAAATATAGATAAAAAACTAAGGAAGCTCTTCACTCATAACTTGTACCATCAGCAGCGCAAATATTCTCCCACGAATGTAAAATGACTACGTCACCTTGGCTCGCGATCGCCTTCTTCAATTAACAAAGTTTTGAAACTCCGATACAATGGTGATTGACTTCAAGGTGCTGGAACACCCGATAGCCTTGACTTAGCGCAAGAACAAAGAGTTTCAGGTAAAATGCTAATACACATTCTTATTTTGGTTAATCTAACTGTTTCTGTATTTGATGGCGAAATTTTTAAATAGTTAACTTGCTCTTCTGATTATATTCGAGTTTGGTCGAGTTTGAATGGCGACTGTTAGGAATTAAATCTTTTAGCGTAAAGTTTTACAGATGTAAATACTAAGACATATAATATACCTAGGTATTATTATTAAATCAAAATATCTAAATCAAAATATGCTTTATTCAAGTAGGCTTTTACAAGCACTTTTGAATCGTCAATAGAGAAACAAAAGAAAACAAAACACTAATTAATTAATTAATTTACCACCGGTTCGGAATGTAGATTCTACCGAGAAGAACCGGCAAGAAACTCGATAGTTATAAATTTACACAAATTGTTTGTGTGTGGAGGATAATTTCTAAAGCTCCATTTCGAAAAAATATTTTTTCGTTGGATATCATGTTCGTGTTTTGAGTAATGTTATAGGCTATATTACATCACGCGTTGTAACTCTAAACGCGAGTAAAACCGCGATTTTTATATAAAATTAACATATTTTTCCTACAAAATCAATCAAAATCATCTCAGGAATGGCTTCTTAATTTAAATTGTCTTAATATTCAAGTCAAATTAGTTATTAATTTTATATATATCGACCAATATACTAATATATACATATAAAGATGAAGATACTGTTTTTTGAACGTGCTAACCTCTTACAGTCCGATTAGAACAATTATTTTTGTGTCTGAATTAAAGAAGGTTATTGGCTTAAGAAACATCACGCTAAACCAATAGGAGGACAGTAAATAAGTGAGACTTAAAAAAATGAACCGATTTCAATAGCAAAATACGCCATTAAGTAAACGTACTTCGATAACATTCTAACTTCAATTATTTTGATTAAAAAACCAAATTACTAAACCGATTTACTATGGAACCAACATGGAAGTACACTTTCGATTAACACGCTACGAATGCAACCCCCATCTTTGGAGTCGGTCGACAAAAGCGGGTGAATCCGCAACTGATATCTACATATATATAAAAAAATCAAAATCGACTCGCTTATACCGCTGGGTCTAGGAACATGAAATTTCGCACAAATGTTCATTACATATCGTAAGTGTGCACTAGAAAAGGATTTTTGGTAACCTATCCCCTAAAGGGTAGAGGTTTGAATTTTTTTAAGGCATTTCCAAAGTATACGCGGGTGAAGCTGCGGGGAATGTAGAATAATATAAATACTGAAAGCCATTTATACCGTTCGTTATCTGCTAACAATAAATTCCCCACATCGTACGTTTTAGAGATCATTAGTCCTGAGAGCGAGTTCCTCGTTACTAGCGCTGCTATTTGTCAGGGATGACGTACAGACGAACACGGAATTAGTTATACATTTTTATCATCTCTACTCAAATAGAATGATGTTGTTTTGTACTTTTGCATTTTACATTACAAAACAAGTGTCATGAATGATAAATTTCATTTCACTTCTCTGTCTTTCTTTAACTTACCATATTGAGTTATAAATGTTTTAAACGATTTAGATGTGTGTGATGTAAAATATAATTTATTTTGTTTTTATGTATTATTTTATTTTATAAAAGTTAAGTTTTATATTTTTTAAGCTGACTGTACTTTTAAAACAACCAGTAGTCGTCCAGTGGTCGAAATCAACCATAATTATTAAAGGCAAACATTAATTTATAATCTATTCACAATACCACAGACTTTAATAATAAACGAAAGATTATATACGCATGTGTGTGTCACATACATGGTAGTGTGTGTTTTTTTCTATTGATACAGTGTATTTTTTTGCGTACTTAAAAAAATATTAGCGTTTCACTCTTCTCTGTATAATCTATAAGTGTGCGAAATTTCGTACTCCTCCATTCACATAATTTTCGAAAAAAAGGGTGCAAAGTTTTTGCTTCACGTAATATAGATAAATTGTATGATATCAATATTTAAGTTAAATTCATCAAGTTCACTTAAAAGTCATTAAAATCATTAAGAGCCTCCGTCAATTGTGACCAAACAATGTCACGCCCATAAACCCCTGAACCAATTTTTACAACATAAATTTTGTGTCGCGAAAATAAAACTCAATGGGGGTGCAATAGGGGATGGAAGTTTTTACGCGGGAACCATGAATAAAAAGATTTTTTTTATTACTTTGTTAAAGTATTATCATTTTTTAAATAATAATTATGTTTTTAAAATTATATATAAAACAATTCGGCTGGTTATTAGTTAATAGAAAAGAATACAACAGACATGTTTTTTTTCCCATTATATATTTATTTGTTTTCATTATTATTATTATATTTTATGCTCATTATAACATTAATCTTACTTTCACATTTTTATCTGCAGTGTTTGTTGTGAATAAAAGCTTTATTTCTTAGTTTCAAATATCCATATAAATCCATAACTAAAAAAATTTATACGAATCATCATCTACCAAGCATTATTTCGGTTATACCAGGATCTGCTTACTATTCTAGTGCATATATTGACGAGTTACTAATTTTTACACAGAGCGATTTTAATCTGACATTCGCAACCCTTAAAGGCAAGCCAGAAACCTTTTACACTAGAACAAATCCTTACTAAGAGTAACGATAATGAATCAGGTGATTGCGATAATAACCGCGACCGACAGCGTTACGTGCTCTCCGAGACACGGTGGGAAAACCCACAAGGACTAACCGATCTAGGAACAAATATTTTTTCAAATATCTGTCCCAAACGGTGACTGAATCCGCAACCGTCGGAGTTAGAGGTCCATTTAGCAGCACTACACCAGAACGGTCGTCAAAAAAAATAGTTTATATGAATAAAATGGCTAAACACCCATCCCTAAAGGATGGACTGCGGTCTATGCACAAGGACAATCTCCAATTACCTCAACTTTCGTCACCGCCCACGTCCCGCTCATCTGATAAGATATCTGATAGCGGGACATTACCTTCAGACAGATTGCCGGAAAGTGTTGCTTTACGGCTTAAGGTTTCAGCTAAGACCTTTCGTTACATTATCTTTAGAATCTAGTTAGAAACTAAATAAATGTTTTCTGGCAGTCCCAGAAGAGATGCGGTTTTTAATTAAATTTATTGATTTTTTATCTTCTTTAAAGGAAGTTTAAATTTTTGAAATCATTAATCTATTTTAAGTCCAATATTGCATTTTAATTCGAAAGCATTTATTTACCAACAAAGAAGAGCTTAACTAAATTCGGCTGATATTTTAGTATGGTAAGAATACTTATGAAATTAAATTATTTTAAACAAATTTAGGAGGAAGACTGTCTACCCGTGACCACAAACGCTGTAAAGTGCTCGAAACGTCGCGAAAATAGAAATTTCAATGAGTAATAACCGCGAAAATCTTAGACAACGTTAAGAATACTTATGTATTGAAATAAAACTACCTGTGACCACGAACGCTGCAAAGTGTTCGAAACGTCGGGATGATAATAATAATTAATATACGCGATTTAAATCCGTTTAACATAGTTTTATTTCAATGAATAATAATCGCGAAAATCTAAGACAACGACATGTGAACCAATACTTATGTATTTTATTAGGTTCATAATTTTAAATTCATTTTAATGAAACTTTTTCTTAACAATAGTCCAAGCTAAAAATAGGAACACCATAATTAATCAAACAGCTATATAAAAACATTGAAGTCGGTGACATTATCACGTGAAAGGCGATTTTTAAATAGTTTTCCTTAAAGACTACCAATTTCTTTTTATTTAACCAGCTCATACCCACGACTTGATTAGATAGCAGTGTAATATTAACAAAAAAAGGTAAGTATGTATTCCTTATGATATAGGTGGATTCCTGTGGCCGGGTTGTCATTAAATGTAGCTTAAAATTATCTTCGGTCGCCTACAATGAAATTAAGAAAAGTTGAATCGTGATATCTTTATTTTTTTTTTGTAACACGCACAGGTTGATGACTTTGCAGGGTTTAAAAAACAGTAATAGTAAAATTTTACTGTCGTTTTAAGTATTTTCTTTTACTTATTGTTTATGTTTCTTACTGTTTAAATCTTATCTGAATTTGACAAATATTTCAAGGTCAAAATTAGTCAAACAGAATTTTAACTCGAAAATGATTAGAGTGTTTGGCGAGACAAACGAACAGCAATTATTTTTTATAAATGGACACTGATAGCAAAACCATGTCAAGCCACACGGACTTCATTTTGAGAAAATTGTGTCAAATCATTTTGTTTCAAGAAGTATTTATATCTTTTTATTTGTATTTTGATAAAAAGTATATTAAATTAAAGCAGCCAATCTGCTATATTATTAAAAGTTTTATTTAATAATTAGTTCCTCGAATATATAAGATTATTATATATTGTAAAAAAAAAGTTTAGGTGTTTAATTTTTTTTATTAATGTTACATACGTGACGCTTTGTCAGAATACATCAATATATCCGAATTTTACTTTATGTGGGTTGACCTATTATTGCTTATCAGCATCCATATAAAGATAGACGTTCAAACTAACTCATGAGAAAAATCATATAATTAATTCAAACAAGAATTTCTAAAAGTAAACAAACATGACCCGAGCCTATTGCGAAATAAGATGAATAAGAATCATACGCTAACCGAAAGCTATTTCCGTTAGCATTATCAATAATAGAAACCTGTATAATTATAGTGTTCGCTTTCGCTGGCGAAAGGTCGTCTGTCCGCGTACGTTACGTCACATGGGACCGGACGGACCTTAGATTATTTGGGGATAGTATCTTTGAATTCTTTATATCGTATTGCCTGTTCATGGTACGTTTTTTTTTTATAAAAGAACACGCGGAAGGGGCGGATCCAATCTTAAAAATGTTTGTGGTTACAGCTACCCGAAAATTGGCTAACTACGAGCCACAATATAAACTCGTTTATTATGAATCACTCAACATGTAAATATGAGTCTGTTTGCACTTTGCACATCTAGTCTCAAATTAAGACTAAAGTATTGAACCGATTTTGATGATTTTTTTACAATTACAAAGTATATGATATCAAATAAAATACTAGTGCATATTTAACATTATATACTTTTATTCGGGTTTACATAGATTACAAATCCAATTTTACGTTTCTTTTTCGGGATAATGTGTTCGACGTCACAAGTTTATTAAATTAAGGCTGTGGGCATTCCCATCGCACCCACAATGGTGGGCTCGCCTTTGGTAGGATCACTTGATGCTAAGTGATTATCATCGTCCATGGACATTTACACCATTAGCGGGACACAAATGGGTTGCCAGCTTAAAATAGAATAAGGGATGAATAAGCACTTAAGCATTTAGCGGTTGGTGAAGATGTTTGGGCTATCAGCTCTCTTACTAAATAAAACGCAGCATTTATCATCCACTTGACGCCGATTTTCTGTGAAAGTGTGGTACTGCCCCGGTTGCACCGTATGTACTTTCAAGTTTCAATGCTTGAATAATGAAGATGAAAATAATATTGTTAGTTATCTATAACCAATTCATTCGATTTTTTTGTTAAAAAAATTTAGTCTATTTTTATGGATATGGCAATAATGAAATTCATATGAAATGACATATTATTTTAAACCTAATAGATTTGTACTATTTATGGTTTAAAATATTAGACAATTACACAATCCCTCGGTCGAATTTTGTTTCCCAAAATTGAACTTGAATATATAAAAAGTTTATCGTAAAGTGAACAGCAAGCTTTATCGTAAGTGAAAGCATTACGCGCCAAAAACCAGTACCGAGTACATTGTCATCACTGATATTTACATCTCGTTACGTAGTTGTAGTATATATAACGGATACTCCATTGATTAGAAGTCTTTGTTGTCTATTTATTGTTTAACTAGCTTCCGCCCGCGACTTCGTCCATGTGGAATAGTTACTTTGGGCTAATAATGCATTATTTTAGAACAAATTTGGTTAACATAAAAAAGATTCTAGTGAGCTAACCTTAATAAATAGACATATGCTGTCGCGGACTTTTTTTTAGAACTTTTAAAGGGGAACAACTCTGTCATACATGATTTTTGCGAAACTTTAACCGTTTTCGCAGCGCACGCAGCGTAAGCTTTCTCAATAGGAAAATATTTTGAAACATTCTTTATTGGTGCTCCGCTCGTTTTGGTCTTAGCGTGATAATATATAGCCTATAGCCTTCCTCGATAAATGGGCTATCTAACACTGAAATAATTTTTCAAATCGGACCAGTAGTTCCTGATAGTAGCATATTCAAGCAAACAATCAAACAAACAAACAAACTCTTCAGCTTTATAATATTAGTATAGATTATATGTATAACTTAGTTCCATTACTCAATAGATGAGGCTGTGTGTAGTTTAAATATGCAAATTTTTTTTTAAAATACATAATTAACAAAATATTTACAATTTTAATTGAAATAATGTGTATTCTTTCCATCGTCTCTCTATACGTGATAACGCGTTAGTAACAATTTTGATAAAAATGGATTTTCTCAGTGAAAACGGTATTCAAATAAATTTCTTTTATAATAATAATATTTCTAACAATATGTTAAGTCTAAATTATTTAAAAATGTAAATGTATTTAATACAGTTCGTTTTAAAAGAAGGTTTTTCAGCTACACCGAAGGGCATCCTTTTTTACGATTGCATTAGTCTCAGTGATTTGTTGAACGAAAAAATAAACTTTAAAATACATAATGAGCGATATAAAATTAGGTTTTTTAACAGCTACATCAGAAAAACAAGATAATCGTAGTCCTAGTGGACGGAACCATGTTTTATGGTGGACTCGCAATAAAACCGTGTCCGACATTGTAGCGTCTAATGGCCGGAATTCTGTCCTATTTCCGTTTGGTTCGAGTTCGGTTCTTACAAGGGTTGTAACCCAATATGTTAAATTAAAATCGCTTAATCGATTTTTTAAATTGTTTCTGATTTGTATAAGTTAGGCAGATGGATTTTCTCCGTGCGTCCTAATTAAAAAAAATGTTGTAATCTTAAACTTATTTTTTTTAGCTCTATCCTTAAAACGGTAATACGTACAGGCGTCAGTCCTTGAGTGTTATTATGACTGTTGATTTATTTCATTTTAGTACGAAAAATCACAAAGAAACTGTCACCTGGTACCTCACAATAATTAGTCCGTAGGTTAGATTAAAGCTTAAGCTCTAAAGTATAACAACAAATAAAAAAAAAAACTGTCTAAGCGTAAATTGGCGGTAAGCGGCACAAAATCCTCGGTGCGTGGTTCTAAATTGCTTTTTGCCGATTTTTGTGTAATATTCTATGATTCTAAGGATTCAATTTGAAATATATATCAAGGTAAAATTAGTCTTATTTTGCTCTCAGATTTTACAACTGAAAGAATTTACTTTCAGTACGTATATTTTTAAGGTACTTTGTTAACCAATACCAGGTTAAATAGTTATTTAATATCAATTACGAGATTAAAACAAATGTGATTCTCGCTTAATGACTTTAGCATTAATCAGCCGGTCAATATTATGTACATAACTAACAATACCTAACAGAAACGTGCGTAAAACTTTAAGACGCTTTAAAGTAAGAGCTGACGGCTCGTCACTATATGATTACGTCAAGATAATCGTGTGAAAAAAAGCCTCAATTTGTTAACAATTAAAAATATATTATCATTAAAAATTTGATATAATTGTTTGTTTTCTTTCAGGTGCAGTTTGTAGCACGTGATTAGACAGTGTTGTAAGTATTTTAATATTTTTCTTATTTAAGACTTTACTTTTTATTTTAAGAGCCGAGATGGCTTAGCGGTTAAAAAACGTCGATCTCAAATTATCGCGGCTAGCACCGCTAAGTTTTCAAGTGCTAAATTTGTATTTAAATTCATCTTGAGCATGGCGTTGAAAGAAAAAAATTATGAGGAAACCTATATGTGACGAGATAAATTCTGACACATGTGGTCCGCCAACCCGCAGTGGAGCAGCGTGGTAGATTAAGCTCTAAACCTTCTCCTTAATAGGAGAAGAGGCCTTTGCTGAGCAGTGAGACCTTTATAGGCTGTTTCTTTACTTTACTTTTAGATTTTATGTAAAGTGATCATCACCGCCCACGGACATTTGCATTAGAGCCATATAAGCATTGCCAGCTTCCGATAGCCTCGCCAATTTTCTGTGAGAGTGTGATACTGCCCCAGTCGAGTCAGCTCACGAGCTCTAGAAGAGTGGGATACAGTGGGCTCTAAGTTAAATATATATTATCTTTGGTATTACGAGACTTGTACATATGTACATATGTATGCAAAGATCTAATTTTATATTTAGGTTAAATTAGACTTTCAAAATTTAGATACATAGTGTTAATTTGACTGATGCAGAGTCGACTTGAAGAGTTGCTGAACGCCTGTTGATTTCAAGATAGAACATGGTTTATAACGTGGACTATGAATCTAATATCCTGTCATTATTAACTTCTTGTCACTTTAAATATACTTAATTGACGAATTTAAATTATTCGACGACAGGTTAGCGCAATGGTCACAGCTCCCGTTCGATCCCTGGGTTTGTGTTGTGTGTGCTTCCGCACCTCCGACACAGTATCATGACCTAATGGGGCCGTTGAGTGTGAAACGTTTATTTATTTATAAAAACATAGCGTGTTATAATGAACATAATCGCGTACAAGCAAACCAATGTTATATTTATTTCTCTATAAGAAAATAATGCGTGCTGATAACTGTGTCAATGACTATACAGACCATCGGCTGCTTGATGGATGCGAGCGGTTTTTACCGCTCCGGTCCAGATGGCTGGCATACTGGCAAAACACATACTTGTACGTATTATAAACAGTTGTACTGTGTCACTTTACTTAATATTCTAATGGTATTTTAATATTATAAGGACTTATTCCTATTGGGTTTCCTTCCACTTGTTATTTGACATTTAATTCGGAAATCTATCGATCATCGATCCATCCATAAATTCGTCCTATTTTAAGTACGTTCTTATGAATCAGGTTTATGAGTACACCAATTAGTATATACCACGAAGTGTACCAAAATTTCCAGCCCAAACGTTAGTAATTATTAATTCATTTTAATTTTTATAAGTAAATAAATATATAATTATGTACACATCATTTACCGACCTCAAGTCAAGATATTAACAAACTCATATTATAACAATCATCAATTCCAATATACAATTTGTTTAAATACAAAATGAATACATTTAAATAGTAATAATAACATTTAAAGCTTTACCGTTAACGAGATGTTTTCTCTTACGTATCCCAGAGATTTATCATCGTATCGAACTCGTACCGCTCATTATCAGTTCTACAATGTTGTACTTTATTTTGAACCGATCGGTAGTTAGTAAAGGCCGCGTACACGCGAAGCAATTAAACTTGCTTTGTACGTAATTATTCTGATGTATGTAGATAGTAATAATAAAATAAACAATAGTAATAAAGGCATCACACTCAACGGCCCCCATTATGATCTCATGGCTTGTGTCGGGGGTCCGGAAACACAACACTAACACAACCGCTCAGACCACGACAAACATCCGTATGACATCAGTTGGGCGTGAGCGGGGATCGAACAGGGGTTCGAGACAGTTGTAGTGACCATTGCGCCAACGTGTCTGTCGAAAGAAAAGCAAATAAATATCCTACTGTTGGGAAATGAAATGTCCTAATTAGAAGACATCTTCTGATCATATTAAGGAGAAGGTTAAGGGCTTAACCCTCCACGCTGCTCCACTGAGGGTTGGTATTCCTTAAACATATGTAGAAATTTCTCTCGACACATGCAGCTTTCTTTACGATGTTTTCTTTCTCCACCAGCAACGAGATAAATTTGAGCTTTAAATAGATGTATAGAACTTGAACACTCAGACGTGCTAGCCACGGTTTAAACCAGAGAACATTTTTGAAAATGATTTGTATAAAAAAATAAAAAAAGAAATAATCCTTTTTCCGACGTACCTTTTATAATTATGAAGTGTAGTTTATTTGTGAACTCTGGGGGTTCTCAGCTCGATTAGATTTTTTTTTGCATTTGAGTCTTTTTAAGGTTGAAGGTTAGTGTAGGAATTTCTTTTATAATCTCTTAGCATGACTAACATAGGAGAAATTTTTAAGTTAAACATTTTGTATACTTTCTTTTTTATTACGAATATAGAAAAGAATTCGATTAACACCGTTGTTTACTTATCGCATACTAGTTTCACACCGCAACTTGATTTGCGTTGAATATATTTTTTAAATATTCTAAGACGAAAGCTTTGTATGGGTCCATAAAAACTTTCAACTTTAAACCACTTTAAGTTTTAAAATTGAAATAAAACTTGGTAGCCTACATCAAAAATCAGCAAAACTGATTAAGTTTAGGCACGAAAAGCAACATACAAACAAGCAGACAGACTTTCACATTCTTATGATATGAAGCATAGATATAATGGTTTAATTTAATTTTTTTCTACACGATACAACTCGGACCAAACATTTAAACACATAACCCTAAACTCAGTAACTTTATTGTAGATCAAAATGTCGTCCAGTATACGGACGCCCTTAGTTCTTACAGATGATAGTAATTCGACGGCGATGGAATCGTCGCACGTACTTATCCCTCGATACCAGATATAGGCTGATGTTCCCACGGAACCCCGGCATTGGTTATTTAACATCACTAAATGCGTCTGCGTGACTCTATTTCAAACGCGGCTCGTATCAAATGCATTACTCGAATAGTAGCTAATACTTTTTCTGTTACTATCTAGCTCAGGATATCTCGGATGTTGTAAAAATAGATTTTATGTAAGGTAACGTGTTTGCGTTAAGCTTACTTGTAAATAACTGGTCGTTGGGTCGATTCCGGACGGTGGATTGACTAGTTATGCCTCGTGGTTTCACTTGCGTTGATTTAAGGAGAAACTTTATTTATATAATGTTTACCTTCCCTACTTAAATCGGTTATTGTTCATTATATCATTAGTTTCGATTTTGTTTTCGCGTAACCTTTTTTTCCTTTATTAATTAAAATAAATATTTCATTAAATACAAGTAACGTAAGTCACTACTAATAATATTAGCCATATGTGGGTGAAAGAACCGTCAAAATAGGTCCAGCCATTTCAGAGTTTAGCCGAAACAAACAGACAGACGGACAGACAGACCGACAGAGAAACAGAAAAAAATGTGTATTTGATGTAAGTAGTAAGGTATACTTTTAGACGCATTGGATTAGAAGCTATTTATTTGAAAATACAAACAGACACTCCAATTTTATTTTTTGTTTGTATATATAGATGATTCTATGTTAACCACGTCAGAAATAAAAATACATATATTGTTGGTGAAAATAAGTTACTAGAAATACTAGTCGTCTACAACTACTTATCATCTATTTTCCCTAACTTTTAGTTTCCACCCGGCGATTAACAGATAAAAACTAGAATGGATATGCCATCTGAGTATTGATTATTCAAGCCTTTTGATTTGGTTATTTTATTTTAATGTTATGTAGATGCTGATAAGTAATAGACACACGGATTTCATTTTGAGAAAACAGCGTCTAAAGATGTCAAACATATTCTTAATAAATTTGTTTGATTTATATTTGCGGGAAATCGTTAGTAATGTGGATCAATGATAATAACCTTTAGTTATTTACAAGGTATATTTACAATTTTTACATAAATTAATTAATTATTTTACAGATATGAAATAAAGAATTTTTTTACATGACAATATGAAATTTACAATATGTATAGTACACCGAGCGCGCGCTGTCAACACGACGCCCGCTTTCCTAACAACGCAATACAATGCTTGCGCCGCGTGTTCGTCTTCGAAGTATTGTCCTTCACATATCCATCTTTTATTGTCTATTCAGATAAAATGAATAATGAATTAAAAGGAGATTGGTATAATCAAAAGTTTTATCTAATAACTAGCTGCCCTTTGGTTTTACTCGCGATTATGGTTACTGCTTTTCTCCTATGAGTCGTAGCGTGATGTAGCCTTCCTCAATAAACTATCGAACACAAAAATAATTTTTCTATTCGAACTAGAAGTTCCTGAGATTAGCGCGTTCAAACAAACAAACTATTCAGCTTTATTATATTAGTATAGATAATTTTTTTAAATATATGAGATTATAAATTGCAAAATACGAAACGAACTTAAAATTCGAATAAATTAAGCAACTACCTTCCGTACTTATTTAGTTCAGATGACTTGAATTATGTTAATTAGGTGACGCATTATTAGAAAATATCAATATCTACATTTTTTCCGGGTTGACACATTATTGCTTAACACCATCCAACTATGACGAGTAAACGACGCCGTCGATGGCCACGCTCATACCATTTCCAGAGCCATAGCTAACCGTCAAGAGCCCAGAAGCAGCGAGCCGCAACAGATGCTGTGTCGTGCTCTATTTCCCCGGTCTCCGTTGCAAAACTACTACAATGTGAACAAGTAGCCCAGCTAATTAATATGCAACGCGTCTCGAGGATGTTGTTCGTTGATTTCAGCTGAGATTTTGCATGTGAATGTATGTGTATACTATTATTAACACCTGTATTGTTTGGGTCTTGTATCTTGCTACCATTAAACAGGTGAAGCGTCTGAAAGAGCTCATTTTACGATCAGTTTCTTTGATTTAATTTTTTCGTATTGTATATTATATTCGCATAATTTTTGATTCAAATTACGATCATTTCTTAGTGACGCGGCAATATTTAACGGTACATGATTCAATTCATAGTAATATACAAGATAATTACTATTTTCACTCGCTCACTCACTTATCACGCAATGAAAATGTATGGAACAAGAATCCCAAACATCAAGGTAGGGTTTGAGCTAAACCATTTTTCGTGATCTAAAAATCAGCTAAGATAGAATTAATAAAAAAAAAATAACTCCAAGATGATCTACATTTCACAGGATAAAATTCGGATTAAGTGGACTACACTGTTGAGGAGTTCCATCCGACAATTCGTGAGTTTAGATGTGTGTCCAGTGACCAAAATAAAAAATAAAAATTATCAAAATTTGTCGACCCAAAAAAGAAATACCTAGAAATCGACGATAAATAATAACATATGAATAAAATGAAAAAGACAATATTTAATTGACCAATATTTCTAAAATCCTTGTTCTTATAACGATCAAGCAAGAGTACAATTAACTTAATCATTCAAACGTTTAACACCACCACAGTTTCAAAGATGAAACTATCACGAAAATTAGTAGCTTCGGTCGCAGAGAGCATTCAAAACTTATTTGAATTATAAGGATCTGTTTGATAATATATGCAGCTATTTTCTAATCATAAATATTCAAGTTCACGGCTAAGATTTGTTAAATTGGTATTTTACTTTCCTTTCTTTTAGAATACCTGTTTTGTGATGTGGCACAAATAATAACATTATATTTAATATTATTTTTATTTATTATATTGGCATATTCATTAGAAAAATTCTTTGATATCTAGCAGAATTATTGTTTATATTATGGATTCCATTTTAATGCAATATTTCCAAAATATATATTAACATAAAAAATCGATTGCTTTTCATTTCTTCAGCAAAAACTCGTTAATCGTTCGACCCAGTTGAATTGAATGTTCTGTTGGTGTCAATATTAGTGTGGTTAGGAAAAGAAGATAATTAAAAAAAATAGTCGAAAAAAAAAAACAAAATTGGTAATTTTAAAATGATAGGAAGTTAACGGGTCAGTAATATATATACAGTAGTATTGCTATAAATAGGTTAATTACTTCAGTAAAAAATGCATTTTCATTTGTAACAGACATTATGGCTGGAATCGGTACAATATCTCTTAAAATCGTGATTTAATTCTATAATTTTCAAACGAAATAATGCGCTTAGCGTCAGAATTTTCAACATTTTGATAACGACTATCTTAAGTTAGCTTAGCGAGATACAGGTTAACCAACGGTAATTATGATGATGGGTAAAAACAATATTCTGACCTAAACAAGTACCCATGTACTAAATTTTACTAAACAGTCCAGAACTAGAATCTGAACCGTTTAAATCGACAAGTTCAATGCCATTGCGCCAGAGAGTTGAGACAGTTCTGGTGAATTAAGCACTAATTACGAGAAACACTACCGTTTATATCCGATTTTGCTCGCACGGATTTTGGGCTCTTTCGATCAAGAAAAAAAAGTTACGTATATCATTTTTTAAAAAGGAGCCGACTTAAGGAAGCAAAATATATACTTTTTTTTATAATGATATACTTATTCCAGATATTTTGAATGAAGTTTCAAACTTCTGACCTGATTTTGAATAATTATATAAGATCAATCTGAAAGTAAACTTTCCCTTTAAAATAAAAAAAATGACTTTCATGTTAGCCAATTTGACGATAGTCGGAGTTCTGAGATAAAAAAAATACGAATTAATAAACGTGTCCCTTTTGTGAAATCGTTTGAAAAAGTAAAGCACATGAATAGTCCGTAAATATCACACAAATCGACAAAGGTTTATTCTTCTAACCATCAGCTGTTAAACAGTATAAAGTTTATCAAAATTGAAGTAATTGTTGCGCGATGCTCGAACAAAGACATAAATATTTTAAATTAGTTTTAAATAACAAGGATTAGACATTAAAATAGATAAACTAAATTACTAAGCACAGTCACAGCGGAGTCTTAAAAGCGTTTTGTGATCCGTGTCGTCGAGATGAATGCATTTAATTACACGAAAATTAGCGATACCCTGATACAGAAATAATTGCAGATATTTAGCTCGGAATTTCCGCATTTGATTCAATTCCTAATCAATAAATGAGTATAGCGTTTAAAATGGAATATTCCTTTGGTAAGGTCGTATTTATAGTTTCCTGGAAATAGGGGAAGACCAACTTAAGAATTTTTCGGATTCATTTGTTCCATGTTTCGTATGTTCTTTTTGAAGAATGTAGCGAAATGTATATTTTGGTGCTTTGTGTTTAACATTCGCTCTGCTCGGCCTTTAATTTAATTATTGCAAGATTTCTTTGCAGCGATAAATCCTAGATAAGTTTTTTTTTGTGGTATAATCATACTAAACATTAAAAATTCGAAACTTACTCTTATTGCCTGTTTTTTGTTTTCACGCCTAAACCAATTGTACTAATTTTAATGAGTTGTACTAATTTTAATGAATTTTGGCACAGATGTAGATTAAACCCCGGAGAAGTATAGCCTACTATGTGTCAGAAATAAAACGTAAACGTACGTAAACGTGTAAGAGTGGAAAAAAAGAGTTTTTCGCAGAAGTTCCACAGACCATCTCGTCATCGTAAGAATAAAATAAGCTATTGTCTTGAACGTCCTGGATTGCATAAGCTCTATTTTTAAGGCGAGAATTACATTTGTAAGTTTTACTCTCTGAACATAACTCTGTAAGTAAATAACCGTACGAGAACTGTATTTTTTCTATTGTCAATTAGGTGTAATGCAATGACAAACAACTTATGTAAATATATGAAAGTGTAATTCTCGCTTAACAGAAGTTAGGCCAGCTGTGGGACGTTTATATGTTAATACTTATGTACAAACAACAGTAAAACTTATATACATAGTGCGTTAACTAGACCAGTGTTCCAGTGCAGTAGGACAAACTGAGCAGCTATTAGAGGCGGTAAGAATTTCATTCGTGCTCTGTTATTTATTTCGCTCAATAACAGTGTCCGTAACATCTGCTAATGGCACATTTGACGCGCTACTCCATTTCGGTTGAATATTCAATATGTATTCAATGTCTATATACAGGTGAGTTTTTTAACTGGACGTGTAAGACAGAATTTGAAAGTATAAGGCATAGCGAAAAATACTTCCTGGGACTCTGGACCGATTTTGATCAAAACTAAAACTGCATCATCAGTTTTTTGGAACATTTATTTTCCTAGTGAGGAATCGAACAATATTTTGCAATATGCAATAATCTAATATATTTGAAAAAACTATTATTAGATATTTTTTTAATTATACCAATCTGTTTTTAATTAATTATATAGAAAAGGCAAGCTTTTATGCGTCTTCAAGCAATTTTTTCAAGAATAGTTTTGACATCTTTAGACGCCATTTTCTCAAAATGAAGCCCGTGTGGCTTGACACAGTATTGCTTATCATCGTATATTAATTCTGATTTATGATTTACGAATTATTCAGATATTTCGATTGGTTTAAATCACTTAAATCTAAAAGTAGAACACAACAAAATATTTGATATGCACATAACATAGAAAGCGAAAATTATATTTGAAAGTGTTTCATTTACTTATCAAAAACTAGTATGTGGTTACAACAACGGAAATCTAATTAACATTAATCAATTTTTAACTTTATTGCTTCAGCTTTAAGGTTGTTATTTGGTTATTGCATTTGATAATGATAGTGAAATTACTAGGTATCGGGTTTAATGCGATAATCGTTATGTAGTTCTTGTAATAACTCTAATAAGTGACATACATGTAAGCATATTATATATTTTCAATCGACGAAGGAGGTTCTCAATTAGTAGCGCATTTTTTAAATATTATCTGATATTTCCTGATAACTCCGTCATTACTTATCCGATTTCGTAAAATTCTTTAATTATTGTAAAGAGTGTTCATTCAGATTGATCCAATATAATTATTATCAAAATCGATTCAGTAATTTGATTTTTAAATCGAAATAACTTGAATTAGTATGTCATCCAAACAAACGAAATAGCATATTTTTTTTTAAACTTATTATTATAACGTCGTTAATTTTCACGATGCCTTTGAAATAAAACTATTTTAAACGGATTTAAGTCGTGTATATTAATTATTTTTATCATCCCGATGTTTCGAGCACTTTGCAAATTGCAGCGTTCGTGGTCACGGGTAGACTAAGGTGACATTTGTTTATTTGGGGTTTTAGAAAATATTATTTACAACTACCGCCAACGGTTTCTTAGATGGTATCTCGAATAACGTTCCGGTTGCACGCAGAAGGCAATAACTGTATCTTTTGGTCTTGCAGTCTGTTGGACTTGACAAAGAGAAGCATCGGTACTAGGGTCAAGGAACACATAGGAGATGTCAAAAATAGGCGTTCTTCAATAATTAATAATCGCGAAAATCTTTCACGATGCCTTTTCACGATCAGCGTCAGAACGTCGCGACATCGTAACGATGTTATGTGGTTTGGCCGATATTACATACATATCCAAAAACGACGAAAATTACCTCCTTAGTCTATGTTAGTAATGCCGTTCAATATGTCAACACTCCCGGCTACAATTATATGACTTCAAGACTACATATACGGATTACAAAACTTTGGTAGGATGTAATTATCCCATATCAGGAAAATGTTAAAAAAAAAAAACGTTTCGAACATTTTTTAAATATATTTATTTTTATTTAACGCGCCAGTTCAGTTTTAGTACAAGACTTACATTTACACTAATATTATAAAGGGGAAAGGCTTGATTGTTTGTTTGAATAGGCTTCAAAAGTACTAGACTGATTTGAAAAATTATTTTTATTGGTTAGCCGGTTTATTGAAGAAGGTTATAGGCTATATTACATCACGCTACGACTCATAGAAGCTTAACAATAACCATAAACGCGTTTAAAGTATATCGAATGTTACTCCCGCAATATAGATAAACTAACTGGTGCTCGCGACTTTGTCTGGGATGTCTGTGATGCCTACGTCATTGTAGCTTTATGCATACAAAGTTCAGCCTTAAAATTGACAGTTTCATACAATCTTTCATACCTTATTTTATCCCCTTGGAGGTAGAATTAATCAACATCTACCTGCATGCCAAATTAGCCTGATCCGTCCAGTGGTTTGGGCTGTGCGTTGATAGATCACTATGTCAGTCAGTCACCTTTGAGTTATATATATATATATAGATAGAATGTCTTATTATCAGTACTTGAAATTAGGACACACACATCAAACACAAAACTTTTTTTTAACTTATTATCTAACTTTTATGGCATCGATGCAGCCGGGTAAAAACTTGTGTTTTTTTCACCAAACATGGCGAGTATTGCGCCACGAGCCTCAACAAATATATTACTAATTCTAAACGACTATTATGGTTTTGTCGGTCAAAGCCTGAATCTCGTTTAATCTTAGGAATTTACGGTCAATTTGGCCATTCCAGTGTAATTTGGTATTCGATTAATGAATTATTCTGTCTATTTTAAAAGTCATTAGTCAACGATTTAAATAATTAAATGTATTTGGTGTTTAACTGTTTGTTAATTACGATTTTATTTTATATTCGATCGTAGTTCGTTAAATTTTCAACTGATTTCAAGATTGACCACAAATTTTGATTTTAGCAGTAAACAAAAGAGTAAATGGATGCTGATAAGCAATAATGTGTTAAGCCACAAAAAGTGAAATGCAGAGATATTGTGTATTTTGATACTGCATCACCTATTTAACATGATTGAATAATAAATAAAGTCAATTAAACTAAACGAATTCGGAAAAAAGTTTCTTAATTAATTGTTTCGAATGACATGGTCGCTCCATATTTTGTATTTTATACAATAATCTCTTATATAAAAAATAATATTTATTAGATAATATTTTAAATATATCAATCTGCTTTTAATTTATTACCTTTTATCAAAAAAGAAAAGAAGGTATGGTAAAATACTTATTCAAACAAATTTATTAAGAATAGGTTTAGCATCTTTAAACATCATTTTCGTAAATTGAAGTTCGTGTGGCTTGACACAGTATTGCTTATCAGCGTCCAGATATGCATGTGTCAAATACAGGGCAGTGTGTGTAACGTCATTATTATTGACTAGCTTCCGCCCGCGACTTCGTCCGCGTGGAATAGTTACTTTGGGCTAATAATGCATTATTTTAGAACAAATTTGGTTAGCATAAAATAAGTTATAGTGAACTAACCTTAAAAGTTAGACATATTCTGTCGCGGACTTTTTTTAGAACTTTTAAAGGGGATTAATTCTGTCATTCATGATTTTTGCGAAACTTTAACCGTTTACGCAGCGCACGCAGCGTAAACTCTCTCAATAGGAAAATATCAACATATATAATACAACAATATAAAACAACTCTGTAACCTAGCAACGGATACGTCATAAGTATTTACGAGTGCTGTAAATTTTAAAAATAATACTGACAGTAAATTCATTCACAAATGTGATATAACTTATGTAAATCCTTATAAAAGTCTGTAATACTTATAAGTGTAATTCTCAATTAATGAGTCGTAATCGAGAAATATTGTAATTGTCGAAGTATTGACTTTCGTTCACGTGCACGAGGAAGTATACGCGATCTTAGCGTTTCCTTAATGACATGCACGTTTCCTCATGACTTATTTCTTGATTACAGATGAACAGTAAACGTAATCAACGCAAAATCAGACACAGAATCGTCGTAAAGCGGAAGTGCTTAGACAAATTGAAATCATTCATTGGTTCTCTTTTTTTTTCTGGAAACTGCATTTATACATCCCGTCTTATAATGCAGGATATGTGGGACTCCTGGTGGCAAGTGTCCCAGACTACGCACTAAAAGCGGTGTCCTCATTGTCCTAGTCGGGCGCATACATTCGTTGGCTATCGCTATTTGGCGGTAATGTTAATGTTGTATGTGAGGATTGAACCCATTAAACTTCTATTCTTTCATTTAAAAAGCGTTATTATAAAAACTTAAAAATATAGTTATAATACCTTTGAAAATAAGGGGCTCTAAAAGGAAAATATGTCCTTTCGTTTACTTGAAGGACAAATGTATTGCTGTAATTTTGATTTAAAAAACAAAGTGTTAAATCAATTTCCATAAATTTTTTTTAGGACCAATGGATAAGCGTAAATATATCTTTATATATATATATAAATATATATATATATATATATATATATATATATTTTAAACTTCTGAGTTTTGTTCGTATCATTGAAGACTCGAAGCCATTTTCTTTACTTTGATGTATTACGTTACAAAAGTTTTTGATTTTGTTTAATCAGCGGGTTCGATTCCTGGCTAGGAAAATTAATTTTTCACTAACTATATGACCATACTAATGATGCAGTATTAGCTATCATCAAAATCAACCCCGAGGATCCTATAAGTATTTTTCGCCATTCCATATAGTCAGGAATTTGGCCATCTAGACACAGTTAAAAAATTCTCTCTGTATACCCTTTCAACAAAAAAAGAGAATTTTCATTTTTTGGATGGGTAATGAATAAAATAAACATTAAAATGCCTAACAAAGTTTAACTTCATAACACAACCGGCTAATCTTGTGTTGTAGAGATTTCTACTCTCACTAGTACTTTAACATGAATAAAGGATTTTCTAACTAATTATTCCGTTTCGTGTCGTTTTACGATGTTTCGAAACGCGTTTCGAAAATGAAAATTTACTTTTCATTGCAACTATTACTTATTATTCGTAAGCTGTTAACTTTTAGGCGAGAAATTTACTTGTAAGTTTTTCTCTCAGACTTTTATAAAAATTGACATAAGTTGTCATTAATTAAGACGAGAATTATACTTCAAAGTTGAGCTCTCAGACTCTCATAGAGATTTTAATAAGTTGTACAGTCAGTGCTTTAATTTTTGATAGCCACAGGTTCCGTAACGTTACCTCGGTAACTGTTACTAAGTTACAGAGTAGTTTTATGGCAATCATGAACGTAAAAGTTACAAATGTAAGTAAATATAATATTAATTTTCGTCTTTTTTTATTAAATTAAGAAATGAGATAGATTTCAGTTTTTATGATAAATAGTAATCTGTATTTCGCAATCTTATTTCATACCCATATTGTAGGGGTTAAAAGAAATACAGTCCGCAATCTTGTGGCGGCGGCCATCATAGATTTTCAATTATACTGAATACACGAAATTGTATTGTCATCAGAACTAAAGGTAACTACCATATTTCATATCAATTCATCATCAGGAATAAAATAAAAAAATAAATAAATACACGCATTCCTCATTTTTCCTCATTAGGATCTTATGATCCTGTGTCGGTGGTCCGGAAACACACAACACAAACACCCAGACCACGATATACAACCATACGGCCAATACAGACGTTTTTCGTGAACGGGGATTGAACTCGCGACATTAGCACATTAGTCGATTGCAGGGACCACCTGCGCCAACGTGTCTAAAAAATATATTTGTATAAAATGTTAATTCCTCAATTCGCCCCACACAAATAAGGCGAACGAAATAAAACCGTTTAACAAGTAGGATTTCGCAAAAGTAACAACTGTAAATGTCCCACTGCTGGGCAAAGGCCATCGCTGCTCAATTATGGGTTTGCAAATATATATGTACATGTGTCAAAATTTCTCCCGGCACGTGCAGGTTCCCTCCCTCTGAAAAGACAGCGGTGCCAGCCGGAGTTTGAACTTGCGATCATCAAGTTGAGATCGACGTATTCTAACCACTAGGCCATCTCGGTCTAAACATATATATCAAATAACTACATAAATTCATTACCCTCTTTAACTACAGTGTCGGATAGATGACATGACTTTAATATCATTATCATACGCATTAGCATGGCTGAATCGATCCCACGAGTTTGACTAAAAACAGCTCAGTGGAAAGCGAGAGCATCTTCCGCCATTGCAAATATTTCATTATATCATTCATTCGCTTTCCCTTACACTTTCAGACGATTTTAATTACATACATGTTCTATTAGCTATTTTTTCACTATTATGGAAATAATATTTGATTTATAATTAATTAAACAATTTTCAAAGATAATATCACGTAATTTTGTTAACTTGAATGTCAGAAAGTTTTTTTTATTTTTGGGAAATGCATTTACGCATCCCGCAAGATACAGTCTCAGGCGGGTATGTGGGACTCCCGGACTTAGACTTTGAACCGGACTACCTACTAAAAACCAACATCCTTACCACCAGTCTCTTAGAGCGTCACGGGATCGCTGAGATGCATTCGACCGTGTCGCTCCGGCGCACTCAAAAAGATGCGCATAGCGTCATGAAATTCAGAACTGGAATTGGTTTGTCAAAATAAAACTACGTATTTTGCTTTTGAAGTCGGGGAAGCGAATTAACAAAACATTAATATTAACTTAAAAACCCTCGCACGCGTTAATAGGAGACCAAATAAGAAAGTCTCAAATACAATAATTCAATGAGCTAAATAAGACAATAGAACAAGTAACGAATAAAAGACAATTTGAAAAATGTTGCGGTGCTTGATGTTAACTATTTTTAACCGAAGTCGAAAAAGGAGGACATTCTATGGTCGGGTGTATATGTTTCTTTCTACTGCTTCGCTCCTGTAAGTCGCGAGATATAATATAGCCTATAACATTCCTCAATTAACGGGCTATCCAAGGTACAAAATATATATATAAGGGAAAAAAGGGAAAAGGAAGTAAGGAAAGGAATGGAGGAGGTTAAGCTTCCGGTTCTCTTGGATAGAAGCTTTATCAGCTTACAGCTAGGCTATAAGGCTAGGATCCACCGTTATGGGCACGATGGGTATGCCCACAACCCTAATGGACTTGTGACGTCACACTCATCCCTTCGTAAAATAATTTTTAAAAAATCATGTTCTTTACAAATCTAAAAAATACAATGGAAAGCTTACTAGTCCTAAGCCTAACATACCAGTCGTAACATTTACGAAATGATTTACGAGCTAACGTACTTCCGTCCGTAAATGTGAAGGTCCATATTTCACACGATTGAGCCGAAACCACGCCCGACGGGCGCGCCGTAAGCCCATAACTGATCTCCTTAAACACACTATTAAATTCCTTTACATGATTAATTACTGTGAAACGATATTATGTTCAAAATATAACTGACAAAGAACCCGACTCACGCTTGACGAAATTCTATTATTTGTTGTCGTAAAACTTTCCCAATTATGTATCTGTTTTCTTAATGTTTGTTACTTTAGAATTCGCTCATTTCGTAACCAATTTTAAAGACTTTGTTCTTTGAAAATGACTTTCAGATTGGTTTCGTAGAATTTTCTTCGAAATCGGTTCATTAGATTATTTTTTAATCAAAATAAGTGTTATTAGTATCTACATAAATAACCATATCGCGGATTTTGCATGTCTTAGTTATAGACTTGGCATGACAATCACACGAAGATTTTATACAAGTATTGTAATCTATGTCAAACATCGTATCATACCGTATGTATATGACGAGACTTATAAAATACTTATGAGTTTTCCTCTTAGACATTCATAAAGTCTTACAATTTATTTCTGGAGGTACTTTACGAAAGCTGCGTATGTCAAAAATAAGGCACTGAGAGTAAATTCTTTTAGGTGTAAAGCAATGACAACCAACCTATGTAAATATTTATAAAAATCTCAGAGCATAATAAGTGTAATTTTCGCCTAATTCCCTTACGTTTGTCTTTTTCTAATGTTGCTGTTGAAAGAAAATTAACATAAAAAGGTTGTTATTTAAAAATTATTAAACCATAAAATTATATTTTACTTAGCTGATACTTACAACAATACAACTTATTATATATGCAATACAGCGCTAAAGGGATGTTCTGCTATGGCCTTAAATGGAAGTTGCTGATTTTTGATTTTGATTTTATATATATATGATTTGATTTGATTTTATTATATATATATATATATATATATATATATATATATATATATATATATACACAAGTTTTTAAAAACTATTATAGTGTTAGTTTATGTACGATGGTACGGCACCCTTCAGGTTCGAGCCGGAACGTACTTGACCGATTCATTTATCTTTTCATTGAATAAACTTACTAGAATTGCATTTTTATCTCGTTCCAAAAATAAAGATCCATATCTCTGTTTACTCTGAGTTATCTTACGAATGTTTGCTTCCGTTATCGATCGATAGTAATGTAAACGTTTTTAAATATTTGTACTTCGATCTATTGACAGATAATTATGTGTGTAAAGTGAGTCGAAATATCCTTTTGAAGTGTTTACTCTTAGGCGTTTTGATAATCGACTAACTGATGCTTGCGACTTCGTCTGCGATTTTGGATGCCTACGTCATAGTAACTTTATGCATGCAAAGTCTTAGCCCAATCGGTTTAAAATTGACAAAGTTTCATACAAATTTTCGTCCCCTATTTTATTCCCTTTGGGGTAGAATTAATCAAAATCCTTTCTTAGCGGATGCCTACGACATAACATCTAAGTGTATGCCAAATCAGCCCGATCCGTCCAGTGGTTTGGGCTGTGCGTTGATAGATCACTATGTCAGACAGCCAGTCAGTCACATTTGAGTTATATATATTTAGATAATTGGAAGAGGATCTTACTAAATACACTATTTTTATGTACATTAAATGCAACACACTTTTTTTTCTGAAATAGAACTGTTTTATTCCACAGAAAATAGACCAAAGAGATTGGACCTTATACTATAGCTATGAAACAAAAAAAAATTTGAATGAAACTATAAATATGTGATGAAGTGACAATTTCTAAAAAGATGAAATACATCAAATGTTTCATAGCTAGGAACAGTTTCTATTGGGAAATTTAATTGGCGTTTTTAGTATTTTCCTTTACTTATTATTTATGTTATTTACCATTATTTACGTTTAAACCTTCTTTGAATGTAAACAAATATTTCAAGATTTAAATTAGGTAGTGGTCCAGGCACTCTCGAGTTTTAGCGAGACGAAGAAAAACCAATTCATTTTTATATATACAGACTAGAGTACCCGGTGAACTTC
The DNA here is from genome assembly GCA_037950945.1 of Hypolimnas misippus. Taxonomy (NCBI): domain Eukaryota; kingdom Metazoa; phylum Arthropoda; class Insecta; order Lepidoptera; family Nymphalidae; genus Hypolimnas; species Hypolimnas misippus. Next base: position 16,845,568 of record JBBEEQ010000017.1, on the reverse strand, counting down.
GTATGACCTACATATATTTGTGTAAAATGTGGTAAAAATTAATACAATTTTTTTATGAAACAGACATAATTGTGAACGCACCTGTAAATATTTGACGACGTAGTGACAATTTTTTTTTAGTAAGACTAAATTAAAAATTTAGTTGACGTGTATTTAATTTATTATATTCGTGTTGTTTTAGATTAAAAACTAATAATAAAATTTACACTATTTTAAGGTGTCTTCCAAATTTCATTAAGGTTGGATACTCGACCCCACCGAACAATCTCCATCGTGTTTTCTCCACTCCACGTGACATTAGCGAAATAATATGTGCACAATTGGCACAATTAAAAGCCACAAAACAAAATAAAGAAGAAGAAAATTTAGTTAAGGTTGGATTCTCGACCTCACCGAACAATCTCCATCGTGTTTTCTCCATCCACGTGACATTGGCGAAATGTGTCTAATTGGCACAACTAAAAGCCTTTAACCAAAAAAATATATAAAGGACGTCAAATCTTTCATAATTAGAAACACTATATATTAGGAAATTGTTGTTTTTAGTATTTTCTTATTATTTTATGTTGCACCTTCTCTTAACTTCTACAAATCGACACCTCCCACGTAAGTTGTTGTAACCCCAAAATTACAATTTTACACTAGAGCACTTTTAATCCGTTTTAGTTTGAAAGTTACAACAAAATACGCCTTTTTTCAACTTTCCTTGAAAAAAAAAAAAAAGATTTTTGGTATTTTTTCACTTTGAATGCATTAAGCAATGCAAATTCGTGTAGTATTCTGTAAAAACGCTAACGGCAATTTTGTGGCTTACAATAACTTACGTGGGAGGTATCGAAATATTTCAGGATCAAAATTACCCAAATGAGACCAGCCACTCTCAAGTCTTAGCAAGACAAACGCACAGCGATTCAATCTTATATACATAAATATATATTTATAAGTTATATACAAGTGTGAAGCCACTTGAGCTGTGTGAAAGTACACCCGTCCGTGCCTCCACACCTCCGAACCTTTGAAAGTAAAACTTCACTAGTTTTAATGACTGCACATATATGGCCGACTCGTTCGCTGATTACAATTTGATTTACCTTTACTAGCTGTGCCTCCGGTTTCAACCGAGTTAATTTGAGAAAAAATTATATTTATATAATATTGACCTTCTCTGCTTGAAATCGGATATTGTTCACTAATTCATTGGTTTCAATTTTGTTTTCGCATATTTTTTATTTATTTATTAAAAATAAATAAAATTTTTAAAATGTAGTAAGTAGTCTTAGTTATCCCTTATAACATTAGCTAGCTGCGAGTGAAAATCCCGTCAAAAATGATCCAGTCGTTTCAGAAAGTTCACGGAACAAACAGACGGACAAAATTAAAATAAAACGGTTCTGATGGAAGTACATACAGTATATACTTTTATATGCATTTAGTTAAAAGCTCATTTGATATTACAAATAGACGTAATTTTATTTATTTGTATAAATATATGTATAAGACTAGATGGATTAGGTTATACATTATTCGTCTTATATTTATTGATATAATATACTACTTTCTAAGTAAACAGCGTTAAAAGGGAGTTTCTTTGTTTATCTTGTGTAATGTTATTATATCTATATATTAATACATGAAGCAAGAACTTTATATATCTTTTTAAGGAAATTACGCGGACGGGGGAGTATAAAATTATACAGAAGGAGAGAGGAATTCTAATATATATATTTTTAATTATACATAAAAATACATTAAATCAGTACAAAAAAAAACATTACTCACACTACCATGTATTTGACACACACATGCATATTTAAACTCTTTTGTTTATTTAGTCTGTGGTCAAATTGAGAATAGATTATCTGTAGTCAATTAAAAATTTAACAAACTCGGACAGCTAGACGACCACCAGTAACTATAGAAGCTATAGGCTATAACTTATATAACATTAATTACATACAAATTCAGGTCTAATTGTTGCTCTAATAAACCACGACAATGTTAATAGTAATTCGTTATCTTGCATTTTGCCATTTCCATTGTTATATCTGTTCTGAGATCGTGACAAATGAAGTTAAACGCAGTGCTTGACCCTGACCAAGGTCACTTGACCTTAGCGACAGACAGAAAAAACTTAACCTAAGGTTGTATAATCAATGTCACGCCCACTGTTATGACAAATGCAACTTGTAAGTTTTACTTATATTAAATTCGTTTTTGAAGTCGGTTGTCTGTAATGTTTGCTTCAAAACAATATTTCAATTTATAATATTATGTATAATATTTATATTTGGACGCTGATAAGCAATACTGTGTCAAGCCACACGGACTTCGTTTTGAGAAAATGGCGTCTAAATTTGTCAAACCTATTCTTAATAAAATATTTGAAGAAGTATATATCCATCTTTTCATTTATTTTTTTATAAACGATATAATGAATTAAAATCAGATTGATATACTAAACATATTATCTAATAGATAGTTTTACAAATATTTGAGATTAATGTATAAATTGCAAATTATAGAACGCACTTGAAATTCAAAGCAATTAAATAAGAAACTTTTTTCCGTGCTTTAAATAAGCACGGAAAAAAGTTTCTTATTTAATTGCTAAGCACGGAAAAAAGTTTCTTGTTTAAATGACTTCATGATTTTTGAATAATGTTAACTAGGCGATGGAGTATCAAAATACATCAATATCTCCCAATTGGACTTTTTGTGGGTTGACTCATTATTGCTTATCAGCATCCATTTATTATTGTGCTGTTTTAGGTTAAGGACTAACAATGAAGTTCACACTATTTTAGGGTGTTGTCAAAATTTAGTTAACGTTGGATTCTCGATCCCCCCGATCAATCTCCATCGTGTTTTCTCCATTCCACGTCACATTGGTGAAACAACATGTGTCAAATTGGCACAACTAAAAGCCATTAATCAAAGAATTGAATTGAATATCTCAATTAAAATCTTTGTATAACCTGAGTGAAGTCGGGGCGAGTTGCTGAATATTATTTAATGAATCCTCGTTTTGCCTCGCAAAGTAATAACAAGGAGTTAGTTGAAAAAATTAAAAACTCGATTGCATAACAAAACAATCTTCAGTCAGCATAACCGTATTAATGTCAGTTCCGTCGACAACCTTATAAGTGACAATCGTCAATTTTAAATAGCTGTAGATCCTAAATGGCAATTCTGATTGAAAAACTATATAAAGAACCTAATATATAAACCTAATTTTTAAAGACCTATTTAACGATACCACACTTGACATAACTCGTCGATTTTCAGTTTTTTTTTCACGTTATAGTTAAAATTTCCAAGATTTTTTGTCATTTTGTGTCATTCTATGACATTCGCGTCTCGTAAGGAATGTAGCAACGTATCATTTATCAAAATCGGCTCACGAGTTTGGACTAATAGCGCCACACAGTTACACACAATAACACATACATACCTAAATAGGCTGATAAATACATTACTCTCTCTTGTGTTCCGCGGCCGGGTAAAAAATATATGATGACCTAAAGATGGCACGGAATTATCAAACAAAAAATATCTTAATAATTCAACATCGTTAAGAAAAAGTCTACGTTCTACTTCCTACTGTTAATAATATAAATGCACATTTTTTTCTAAACACAGAGCGAATAAATATGAATTTATTACGAATTTACTTTCTTATATTTTAATAACTTTCACTGTATTATGAAACGTATAAAACTGAATTTAAGAAATTTTAACTGTTGTTTTTGTAACGCGTGTAAACTTTATATATTGCTGGGATTAGAATCTTATAATCTGTGTCTATATTTACATATTACTAAATGATGATCGCGACTTCGTCTGCGATGTCTGTTGCCTACGTTATAATGGCTTTATGCATGCAAAGTCTTAGCCCAATCGGTTAAAAATTGACAAAGTTTCATACAAACTTTCATCCCCTATTTTATCCCCTTGGGGGTAGAATTAATCGAAATCCTTAGTTAGCGGATGCCGACGACATAACATCTACCTGAATGACAAATTTGAGCCCGATCCGTCCAGTGGTTTGGGCTGTGCGTTGATAGATCACTATGTCAGTCAGTCAGTCACCGTTGAGTTATATATTATTTAGATATTATTTATCTATCAAAATATAAATCGATGTGTTGTCAAAATGTTATGGAAAATATTTTTTGGTTTACTTGTATTCAATTGGTTTTTGAAATCTGATTTTTTATTTTTTCTTATCTTTTTTATGATATTTTTAATACGTATAAAGAGTGAAAATAAAGATGAAAAAAATTTCGTATTTTTATAAAAACTAAAAAATAACTAAAACAAAACCAAAAGAATGACATCACATACATATAACCATTTATACATAAACATTTAGAAATGGTAATAGACAGACAGCGCTTCTCAAAGCGTAAACTTCGGAATTCTTAAGCAAATAGAGTTCTGTTCCATTCATGAGCCTTTCGAATGTTAACATCCAAGCCGCGCTCGGCTTGGGTAATACTCTGTGATTTATGAACTTACTACACTAATACGCAATCGTTTGAACTAGTTTATGAGATAGGTCACAGGAAACAAACATACTTACTGGTAGCCTTTATAAATCTGTAGAATGAAATAAAATTGAAGTGTATGTTTGTAATTTCAAATTAGCAGCTTTTAACTGAATGCATATGAAAGTTTAGACAGAACTTACATCAAAAACACAATTTTAAAAATTTTTGTCTCTCTGTCTGTCTATTTGTTCCGGCTAATCTCTGAGATGGCAGGACAGATTTTGACGAGACTTTCACTCGCAGATAGCTAATGTTATAAGGAAACTTAGGCCACTTTTATTTTTAAAATGTTAGTTATTTTAATTGAAAACGTAAGTAAACATTATATAAATATAATTTTTCCTTAAATTAACGCGGATAAAACCGCAGTACACAGCTAGTGTAGATTATTTTACCAAAATAAAAAAAAATTATAATTAGTACAAAAAATGTTTTATTTTTTATGGAAAAAATAGTTCCATTAATGACATATATTATAATATACTGAATCCAGTTATATTAAAACATAAACGGCAGAACCTATTCTTATGAAATAATTCTATGGGAACAATCGGAGAGGCCCTTTTAAACAAAAAAACTGACCAAATCAGTCCAGTCGTTTTCAAGTAATCGGTGAACAAGCATAAAAATAAATCTTTAATAAATTGAGTATCCTTCTTTTCTGGAAGTTGGTTACAAATTAAATTAATAATTATAACATGATTGTTCATCATTTAATATATTTTTATATCTATATTTATTATGTTAATTAAAAAAATAATGAAATTTTGTTTTAAAAATGTGTATAAAAATTTGTTTCGCCCAACGTGGGGCTCGAACCCACGACCCTGAGATTAAGAGTCTCATGCTCTACCGACTGAGCTAGCCGGGCTGTTGATTTTCAATCGAAAATAGTGAGTACATTTTTAGGATAAAGGAAAAAAATATAATGTTATTTTTAGCGATCATCATGTAATGCGAGAAATACATTAGTAACTTGATGTAAAATAATTCACCTACTAACCTAGCAACATATACCTACGTCAGCAGTTACAAAAGTTGGAATGTCAAAAATTTACAAAAACCCCGAAACCGACACCTTTACAAAATCGAGAAAAAATAGCATACAAATCGGTTCATCCGTTTAGGAGTTGCGGCGCCACAGACAGACACGTAGCGGTCAAACTTTTAACACCTCTCTTTTTGCGTCGGGGGTTTTCGAAAAATGGGTGCAAAGCCCCTTTTTACGAAAATTGCGCGTACGGAACAGTATCAAATTTCGCATAATTATCGATACAAATAAATACATTTCAAATTAACTGCTTTTAACTCAATGCATAAGAAAGTATATAAGGTACTGATCTACATCAGAAACACAATTATTAAATTTTTGTCTGTCTGTTTGTCCCGGCTAATCACTGAATCAGCAACTAATTTAGACGGGACTTTCATTCGCAGATAGCTTATGTTACAAGGAGTAACTTGGCTACTTTTATTTAAAAAGTTTAATTCAATTTAATTAATACATAAAAAGTTAGTTACGCAAAAATAAAATAAAAGCCAATGAAATAGTGAACAACATCCGATTTAAGTAGGGAAGGTAAACATTATATAAATAAAATTTTTCCTCAAATTGACGCGGGTAAAACCACGAGCCATAACTAGTATTCAAATATAGTCTAACCTTTTTACTTTCTAAAATATTTTGCATAATGTGTTGTTTACACAGTGAATCGACGTGACTTCGTTTGTGGGATATAGATTCCTATGTCAAAAGTTTGAGATAAAAATAAACATTTTCTTATTTAGCCCTTAGTTCACAATTATATCGAATTTTATTTAAATCGTTCGAATATTGTGAAGGTATTAACAGACACAGTTTCTATCATTGTGCTTGTAAAAATTGTTTCTAAAATTTATGTATATAAGCGAACTGTTCCTCGTTAAACGTTAAACGCGACACACTCAACAGCCCTTATTAGGACCTCATGACCCTGTGTCGGGGGTCCGGAAACACATCACAAACACCCACATAAACATCCGTAATACAGACGTTTTGCCGTGAGCGGGGATAGAACCCGCGACTCTTAGCGTTTCAGTCAGTTGCAGTGATCATTGCAAGTGTCATTAAAAAACACTATCAATAATTGTTGCACTAAAAACTAATCAAAATAAGTATGTCTTAATTAAACCATACACATAATTATGTGTAACTAATTAACTGTATTTCAATCATTATTCCTGTTCGATAGCTTATTAGGGATTAACTGACTTACTACAAAAGATTTAAACAGACGTTAAACGCGTGTTTAAAAAAATCCATACTACAAATCCGCGTCTAGACAGTTTTGAGTTAAACATGCTTTAGATATAGATTGACATACGTTTAAGTGAGTTTAATAGATGTTTAAAGCCTATTTAAACTGTCAAATGTAACATTTTATCAATAAGTTTTTTTATGAGTTTATTCGCTGTTAAGCAATTTAGATTATATTTTAAGCAATGTTTAATTTTGAAACACTGTTTAGCTAGACACGTGTTCAACATGGTTTTAATGCGTCTTTTGTAGTATGACAGTAGGTATTTTAATTAAACATTAAATAAATAGAAAAACTTTATATTTATAACTCATTTTACCATCAAACACAAAAGTCAATACATATTTTTTACGTTCCTAATTTGAAAGAAAAAGAAATAACATTTACAAGTTTCACGACGTAATTGATTAGGTACATATTTTATAAATGCTATTTAAATATATAATGATATAATAAATATGGAATAATTATAAAAATATATCAATTGATCTTAACAATTCCTATCTCTAAAAACTTATTTTAATACGATCCTAAATGTGTTGTTTGTACGTATTAAATCACAGCAGTAAATATTAAAACTACAAAAACAATAAGAAGCTCAAATGACTTTTTTCGGTAAATAGTTTATGAAATCCGACGCCCGCATAACTACATGTAGAAGTTTCGCTGAAGATATTTCATTACTTATTTTTTTGAAACTCTCGGGTCTCGTTCATTCAATATTTTTATAATTTTTTACTTCCTACGTGAGAGATATTATTACGATGAAAGATTTTTTTGTTTAGTATCTGTTTACACTCCCAATTTTTTAATAGACTACTAAAAAGGTTTTTTTTTAATTTCAATTGATTCGTTCTTTCACAAGAACCTTTTTTTCCTTGTAGGTCTACCCACCGTGTTTGGATAGCACGTAATGCTGTCGATCCCAGTTGTTATCACAATCACCAGATAATGATTGTTATTCATAGTAGGGAGATTGTGCTAGTCTAAATGGTTACTGACTTGCCTCGGCTTGTCCAGGGGCTTTCATAAAAGATAATCCAAATACTGTAGTTACATTTTACCCAAAAGATAATTGTATCGTTTACTTTAATCCGTAAAATGTTCGATATATTAAAAAATTGCCATATATTTCATCATATTTACCAATAAAAAATTGTTGATCTTTGCTGCCCCAGGGCCCCACACCTCTAAACCCGGCCCTGTAAATGCTACATATCAAAAGTCAAACATTGTGTTAGTGAAATCACATTAAAAACTCACTTTCCATCGGATTTCCGAAAGAAATCTCGATGAAATCATCTGGAAAACGTCGTAAAGTTCCATCCTGTTGTGTCGCTGTGAACAGACTTAATTGCTTTTATAATTAATTACAATTATATTCTTACTTTTATTAAGATTAAAGTTGTTTATGATTTCTTGTTCCTGATAGAAAATATCTCATGGTGTGTACTCATGGCTTTCACGTGTAAAAGACAAAAAAGTTTTGGATTATCATATTGTTGTAATCTAGAAGAGATTTGCACAACACAATCAGGGTTTCCAATATTATTGGGTACACTAACAGTTTTAAAATTAAATGGACAGGAATTAAATAGAAATTAGAATACTAATAAAATACTTCGTTTGTATTTTATACTAGCTGTGCCCGCGACTTCGTTCGCGTGGATTACAGAATGCTTGGCATGGCTCCTGCAAAGCAAGGTTATAATAGTCTGCAGTGCTGCTCAAGAAAGGAGCTTTTTACTTTGAATCTGGGAACTTTCTGGTTGTATTTATAAGCAGACAATAACTCAGATATGGTATTCCTCCACGGTTTTCACTATAAATGTTGAAGAAAAGTTGTTTTGTGGTAGTCTTTAAAATATCGACTGCAAAACAGTAAGTTCACACCTAGGTTCTCCTTGTATTATATATCGGGTGACTTTTTCTACTGGGCTTAATAGGCCAAATCCGGAACTATAAGGAATCGCGAAAGATACTTAATGGAGTTTCGTGTCCTATTTTGAAAAATCTAAAACTGCATCATAATTTTTTTTTTATTTCATGATTTTCCTGGCCACAAATAGAACCCACTAATTAAAAAAAATATACATTCTGTATTATTGCACCACCTAATAGTGTCACTTGTAAAGATCAACTTTTGGAAAGTAATAGTAAGCGGCAAATTAAAGGAAAAGGTTTTTTTTTACAAAATAACATTAAATCTATACATTAATTAAGTTAAGTATTCGATTCTACACAGACATAATCAAATATATGGGTTAAATCATGGGTTCCGGTAAGTTAAGAAAAAAATGTGCGTTACTTCGAACGATTTCTTTATAAATTGCATCAAAATGCTAGTCACCTACTAAAGTGAGGAAGAGTGTGAACAATACAATCGAAAATATTAAAAATGAATTACTCACAGTAACTTCTTTTATGTTTGTCTTTTTTTTCTATGTGAGTTATACAAAGTTGATAGAATGTCACGTTTATTTTGGTCCCCGTCATCTACTCAGTTTCCTAGGTAGGTTTAGATAATTCTTAAAAACATCCCGTTGCTAAATATTTCATTAATGTAAGAATTTGATAGAATTTTGTAAAAAAAAAATAGCCTTTTCTTTTTGTTGCAGTTTACTATATAGTATTACCTCACTAAAGTTGATCTTTATAATGTGTGAAGGTATCAGATGGTGCAATAATACAGAATGTTATTTTTTTGCAAAATCAACGTGTTCGTTTCTGGCTAGGAAAACTTATTTTTCAAAAAACTAATGATGCAGTTTTAGTTTTAATCAAAATCGGCTCTGTGACTTAAACTGTTTTGTTCTATCATATCCAGTAAAAAAATTACCCAGTAAATATATTATTTTTTAAAATGAATATATTAATATAATATATACCTTCCCTATTTGAAAAAGACATTATTCACTATTTCATTGGTTTCAATTTTGTTCCTTATAAAATTGGCTTTCTGCTAGTGAAAGTTTCATCAAAATCGGTCCAGCTGTTTCATATATTAGCCGAAACAAACCGAGTGACAGATAGACAGACAAAAATTTTAAAATTGGTAATTTTGTTGTAAGTACCGTATATACTTTCATATGCATTTATTTAAAATTACAAACAGACACATCAATTTTATTTATTTGTATAGATGTATACCTTCCCTTCTTAAATCGGAAAATATTCACTATTTTATTGGTTTCTCCAATATTTTGTTATCGTGTAATTCTCTTTTTTACTTATTGATTAAAGTAAATATATTTTTTTAATATAAGTAGCCTAATTTAATCCTTAGAATATTAGCTATAGGGGCTGCTGTAATGTTTTTAAGAACTTTTTAGACTTTGTGATATTTTGTGATTGTTTTCTTCCATTCCCACTCCCTTCTCTGGGCCTCACGTGATTAATGGACATCCTCTAACTGCGAGTGAAAGTCCCATCAAATTTGATTCAGCTGTTTCAGAGATTAGTCGTAAGAAACAGACTGACAGTACTTGATGTAAGTACTTTCATGCATTTAGTGAAAATCACAAAATAATGTTCGACATGACCCCATAAGTTGACATATTTTTAGCTGGCACAAACGCACAGATAAACAGACAAACAGACAAAAATTCTAACAAATTTAGTTTTGGGTTCTATTGCGTAGGTAAAGGCCTCCAATATTTTTTTTTCATATATCTTACATGTACAGACAGCGACCCGTTAGAATTTTTTTCATATATATATAGATTTAAAAATATCTAAAATAGAAGTAACCCCAAGTCACTCCTTATAACATTTGCTAACTGCAAAAAGTACCATCAGAACCGGTATAGTCGTTTCAGAGATTAGTCGGAACAAACAGATAGACAGACAGACTGACAGACAAAATTTTTTAAAATGTATTTTTTTATGTAAGTACTGTATATACTTTTATGTATTTAGTTATAAATACAAAAAAAATGTTCAACGTGATTCCTTAAATTGACATAACTTTTTTATTTATGGACCGATTGACATGAAACAAACCCTAAATGTTAAGTGAAGCTTACTACAATATATTAGTGAAAACCGCATCTAAATCGGATAAGCCGTTTCTGAGATTAGCGTGCACAAACGCACAGATAAACAGACAAACAGACAAACAGATAAGAATTCTAAAAATCATTGTTTTGGGTTCTATTGCGTTAGTATAGGCCCCCTATAATATTTTTTTCATATATCTTCCATGTACAGACAGCGACCCGCTAGAATTTTATTATTAGTATTGATTTCAGTATTAGCATCAAAAGAGTGTATTAAGTTAATACGACAACGGAATAAGATACAAATGTTTTTACCACTTCTCACCTTTTCAGGGAATATCAAAAATCCTGCCAAAAATGGCACCTACTGCCAAAATTTTAAGTTTGTAACCTCAGCTGTGCCAGGTTTAGGCTGTACGTTGATAAATCATTCAGTCAGTCAATATATGTCGTAGCTTAATAAGCTAGGTTGTGTTAATAAGCCGATCAGGCTTATTAAGCTAATTTACTGCGACATATAGATTGTTAAACGATATAATCAGTTATATATACTTTCCAGGAACAGTACTTTTTCCTATAAAAAACGTTCCTTAAAATGTACCCTTGTCATCCTCTGTATCCCTAACAACATGCAAAATTTCATGATAATTGTGGTTCAGTAGTTAAGACGAAATTTTATGCACATTTATATCAGTTAGAAATGAAATCCTTTCTTTACCTTGCACGAGGAAGTAAAACCAAAAAATAAATCATTTTAGTGTTCACCTCGATCAAGTTCTTTGAATCGAAGAATGAAAGAGTATGTTATATGCAAATTACCAACCACGGTTACAAATCACGCAAAATTATGGTCAGACTTTTATAGCAATAATTTTGACGTCAATAATTTAAAAGAAATATTTATAAAGTTGCATTTTTACAGTTAATTGAACTGGATTAAAAAAAAAATGTTATTTTAGCTTATTTTTGTCAGGGCGATATCTGTGCTTTTTTTATTTACGCAGGGGAAATCTTCGAAAAGATACCCGATTCCGGGTTATGTGGCGATTTATACCCATTAAAACCCCTGCGATGCCCTTCCTCAGCACGGAAATTGAGAGGCCTCGGGATCGCTTACGATATCTGTGCTTAAAACCAATTGTACATTACTATAATGTTCTAATACCAACCTAAGAGTTTAATGATAACAAAAATAAAAAAAATGTTTAAGTATATGTATACTTCACAATAATTAAACATTTAATTAACCGACTTCCAAGAAAGGAGGAAGTTCTCAATTCGGCGAAGAATTTTTTATATATCGTTGGTCTAGATGTAATAGCTCGTACATGCAAACTGACGAACTTTACAGAATAGACAACGCTAACTGTACTAATACGTTTACAATTTTAAACGATTCAGACTTAAAATATCGTAAGAAATATTATTGTATTATAGAAGTAAATTATTCGAATACCGTTTTCACTGAGAGAATCTATTTTTACAAACATTGTTAGTTACGAGGGATCACATATATAGCGACGATATGCTCCCCGATTCTCGAAAACGGTTAGACTGATGTGGCTAATTATTTCTTCGTTTAAAAGGCATATCTCATTTGTCTGAAATAATTTTTATAAAATCATTTTTTTTTTTATATCAAAATGACTGAAATAAATATGTAACTTGGAGTAAACGATAACGTAATTTTGGTTTTGTAATCGGTTTTCTTTTTAAAATGTTTTGTTTTTTAAATATACTTTTTTAAGTATACTTTCTGTTTGGGCAAACATCCACGCGTCCACAGCCGCGGACAAAAAAAAGTGTCTTAATACTCATAATATCTTAGTGTTCGTAATAAATAACTATCTATGTTTTATAAGATGTAGTTAATATACTTTCACTATATATGACTATAATGTTTATATAATGCATTCGTCATAAAATTGATATGTCATTAATAATAGTTTAAACTTAAAGCCTGAAATAAATTGTCTGATAGCACTCTTGCTATACCACCATATAAGATACCACACGAACCAATATATACATACACTGGCTGTCCCTTGCGGTTTCACTGGTGTTTATGGTTACTGCGATCCTATGATTCGTAACGTGATGTAATATAGCCTAAAACCTTCCTCGATAAATAAAGTATCTAACATAAAAATAATTTTTGAATTCGAATCAGTAGTTCTTGAGATTAGCGCGTTCAAACAAACTCTTCAGCTGCATAATATTAGTATAGATTACTTACAGAGAAATATAGGAATCAATGGCCGGTCGCACGGAGATCTAGTGCTCTTCGAAAGTGACACGACCTTGATTGAATCTGGGATCTTCAGGCAATTAAGATGAGAGATACACGTGAGAAGAAAGATTCAATTCCTAATTACTTATTAGTACTATGCGCTGTAGCCGAGACTTGGAGTACACACTAACGGTGTCCCCGTTATTGGGTACTCCAAGTAAAATTGAAAAATAATTTTTACTTTTAAAATATTTTTGCAAATTAAAATTTTCTTCAAATTATCTGTATAATGAATAATAAACAATATATAGTGTCTTTTATTTAAGCATATTATTTATAAAAATCAGTTTTATTTTATTTAATTTACAATAATTTAAAAATCGCTTTCCAAATATAGATTATAGATAGCATTTCAATAAAAAATCTATGCTTTTATTAAAATAAACACTAAAAGAAAGATGTCTAGATCGAGAGTAGGTTAATTTCTTTTTTAAATTTATAAAAATGTGAAAATTGTGTTAAATATATTTATTTATTAAGCAAATATTTACATATTTTTGTATTTATTAGAAAATCAAGGTTACTATCGACATATTTTTTTTTATCTATACAAATGTAGACAACTAAAGAGATTGTTTGTTTACCAGTTCGTTAATCTTTTTACTTTATATAGGCTGTTTATTGACGATTTTCATAGGCTATATTATATCGCCCTATAACTCATAGGAGTTACGGAATAAACATAATAATCAAAGCCTTCCATTGCGGGCGAAATCGTGAGTGGCGTCTAATTTATTTATAAGAAAAATTATTTAATCTCAATATATATAACTCAAAGGTGACTGACTGACTGACATAGTGATCTATTAACGCACAGCCCGAACCACTGGACGGATCGGGCTGAATTTTGGCATGCAGGTAGATGTTATGACGTAGGAATCCGCTAAGAAAGGATTTTGATTAATTCTACCCCAAAGGATATATGGACGCTCATAATTGCTTATACTGTGTCCAGCCACACGGACTTCGTTTTGAGAAAATGGCGTCTAAAGATGTCAAACCTATTCTTAATAAATTTGTTTCGAGACGTATATATTCATCTTTCCTTTTCTATTTTGATAAAATGTATAATGAATCAAAAGCAGATAGATTTATTTAATAAGTTTTCTAATAATAGGTTTTTAAATATTTCAGATTATTTTATTAATTGCAAAATATGGAATGCACTTGAAATTCGAAGCATTGAGTTAAGAAACTTTTTTCCATACTTATTTAGTTTAGATGACTTGAAATTAGAATGCATAATGTTAAATAGGTGACATAGTATCAAAATACAATACTCCAAATTTGACTTTTTGTGGATTGAGACATTATTGCTTATCAGCATCCATATAATAGGGGATGAAATTTTGTATGAAACTTTATCAATTTCAAACCGATCGAACTGAGACTGTATGCATGAAGTTACTATGATGTAGGCATCACAGGCATCGCAGACGAAGTCGCGAGCACCAGCTAGTTTTACTATAAGTAGAAACCAATTTCCGAATGTAAGCGGAACACTTCAGAACGTCTGCATCGATTTACTTAATCCCTTTGTTGTTGCATTATTGTCAGGAAAAGCAGGGCAGGCAGGGTTTATTACACATTTTGACATGTTTGTATGGTTTCTAAACGGTAAACACCGTCCTCCCTTCCGTCGCGCAGTCGAGTAAAAATGTTTGAAAAATCATAACGGAAAGTAAAAAATTGGGGTTAAAAAATCTCCTTATAGAAAGAAAATATCAGGTTAATTAAAAAGATTAAAAAAAAAAGAAAATACATCTTTATTAATATACGATTAGTTTATATGTAAAATTATTATAATTCATCTCAGACAAATGGCCACATTAGCAGTGACCTCAGTTTTCTACATTATCACGGGGTCGCTGGCCGATCTATTACGTGCCGTTTTCACTTTCGGTGCGCGGGCGCATCGCGGTGCGCCCGCTAATTGGGTTTCATTCAATATTTGCTTTCCAATACTGATGAAAGTTAATTGTTTTGATTGAGATCTGTAGTATTTTAGCTGAACAAGAACAAAAAAAATTTAGTTCGATTACTGTCTATATAACGTTTTTGGCAGTTTATACGCCAACAAACAGAGCATGTGTTATAAAAATATTATTATTAGACGTGATAAATAAAAACACTTAGAGACTAAATAAAAACTATTTTTGCAAAATTAATACAAGTGATCGCCCAGTAGTCGAAATTCGACTATAATTTATATAATTTTTTTGTTTAAACATTATTAAGGATCTATTGATAATTTATATCCCAATCGACCACAGACTTTAGCAATAAACGAAAGAGTATAAACTATAATACATCCGCGTGCATGTGCCAAATACATGGTAGAGTGTGTACTGTTTTTATCAATAAATCATATTTTTTTATGCATGCTTAAAAATAATATTAGCATTCTGCATTCCATTATCTATATACATAAAAGCTGAAGGTCACTCACTCGTGTCGAAATCACAGTAGCTATAGCATTCAAACTTAATATTTCGCAGGCAGGTTCCTTGTAGGGTGCAGACATGCGCTAAGAACGGATTTTACGAAACTGGGTGGAGCTTCGTAAAATCTACCCTAAGGGGGTTAAAGATTGTTGGAAGTTTGTAAAGAAGTCCTATGTTTTTGTAGTAAGAAACTTCAATTTCATGTTAAATTTATTTAAGTTCTATGTTAAGCGAGAAACCGCGAGGGGTCCACGCAATTTTCTTAAAAAGGGTACAAAGTGTTTGCTTCATATAGATATTTAAGATAAATCAATCTCTATAGGAAGGTAGCCGCGGCTTGCAAGTAAACATCGCGTGTTTGATAACTGATTGTAAAATTAATTAAAACTCTTATCTTAAATCATTTTAGAATACTCGTTTGTTATTTCTTCTTAACAGATAAAAAAATCATTCCCGTCGAATAGTTTTCCATTTAATTATTATAAGAACAGATTAATTAGATGTGTATCAATGATATTAATATTTTGTTAAGTATCAAAGTAAGAATTCATTTTCAACCGACTTCAAAAAAGGAACCCAGTTCATAGTGTATTTTATAAATTTGTTATCTTAGAACTCCGTTCGATTATTATTTTATTTGAAAGGGTATGCATTCAGATTAATCCTAAAGAATTATCATCAAAATCGGTTTAGTAGTTTGATTTTTAAAACAAAATTTCAATAAGCCTTAATTATTATATAAAAATAAATATATTTTAAGTAATTATTTCGGTACATTACGTATTACGAATGTTAGCCCGACGGAATGTTGGTAAGAATTTGCAAGTTGTTGAGGGTTCTCGGTAGAAGCCACATACCGGACCGTTAGACGCGTAGAACTGTCATGATAGTTTAGTAACGACGAATCAAAACTAGGGGCTAATTGGATGCTGATAAGCAATAATGTGTCAACCCACAAAAGGATAAATTCTGAGATATTGATGTATTCTGATAATGCGTCGCGGTATTAATATTATTACAGAAATTTTGAAGGCTACCTAAATAAAAGCTACCTGAAAAAAAGCAATTAATTTAATGTTTTGAATATTGCAGTGTGTTCCATATTACAATATGCAATATATTTTTATTTCTGAGTGGTATTTTATAACTATAGATGGATGCTGATAAGCAATAATGTGTCAACCCACAAAGAGTCAAATTCAGAGATATTTATGTATTCTGATAATTCGACAACTAATCAAAAAATTTTAATGTAATTTTAAATTAAATAAATATAAATTTTCTTATGTTTCGAATATTGGAGTGTGTTTCATATTTTGCAATATAAAATAGTCTCACACATCTACAAAACTTATAATTAGATGAAACATTTTATTAAACCAATCTGCATTTAATGCATAATACATTTCATCGAAATAGAAAAGATACATCTTCAAACAAATGAATTATATTTTTGTATTAACGATTTTTAAGTACTCGCGAGAGCCTACTTGAGTAAAGTATATTTTGATTTCGAATGCACCCGTCTTTTCTTGACGTAACTACCGTCACAACCGGTCGGAGTCGGTGCGTCTGTGACTTTCATCACTTGCTTTACAAGTATCGTATTATGTAATGATGTATTAAGCGAAAAATTGGGACAACGTATTAACGTTTGCTGGTAATAAATTTAATGCGTACTGGAAATGTTTTTTTTTATCCGACTGAGCGACGCAAAGGAGGATGTGTTTGAAATGTGTTTATTAGTCTATATATGTGTTTGTATGTAAAATGGCGTCTAAAAATGTCAATTCTTTACAATTTTTTTGAAGAAGTTTATATCCATCGTTTGCTTTCTATTTTGATGAAAGGTATAATTAATTAAAAGCGGATTGGTAAAATAAAATGTTTTATTGAAGAAAAAGTTTTTCAAATATATGAAATGCATATTGCAAAATATGGAACACTGAATTATTCGAAACATTAAATTAATAAACTTTTTTCCGTACTTATTTAGATGTCGTTGTCTTAGATTTTCGCGATTATTATTCATTGAAATAAAACTATTTTAAAGGGATTTAAATCGCGTATATAAATTTTTTATCATCCCGACGTTTCGAGCACTTTGCAGCGTTCGTGGTCACGGGTAGACTATAGAGATCTGAAAAAAAATTAAAATGTTAATTAAATACGTGACCAGAATACATCAATCTATCTGAATTTGACTCTTTGTAGGTTGACACATTATTGCTTATCTGTTTTTTAGACAGCCCGTAATATTACGTCCATACTTTGACAGCCCGCAATCCTAGAGAACCAAAGCATAACGCTACAAGCTTACAACGAAACGCACTTATATACTACACTAGCTGCCCTTTGCGTTTATGATTACTTCTTTTCTCCTATGAGTGATGTTATATAGCCTACAGCCTTCCTCAATAAATAAACTATGAAACACAAAAAGAATTTTTAAATTCGAACTAGTATTTCCTGATATTAGCGCGTTCAAACAAACAAACTCTTCAGTTTTATAATATTAGTATAGATACAAACATACAAGCTCGCGAAAACAAATACCCACCTTCTGAATGGGGTAAAAATAAGTATTAATTATTATTAATCTTGTTCACAGGTATCAAATATTCCTTCACGAGCTAGTCACCTGGCCTTTGGGAACATTTCGTCAAGGTAAGAATATTTTCATGGCCGGATTTACCCCAAGAGCCGTCCTGGGGCACAGTGAAAAATGCCGCTCCTTGTCCTAAATCGTTACCTATATAAATTTATAAGTAGAAACAGCACTTTTCAAGAATAAACAAATAGTTTAGTAGAGTATAATAAATTTTAATTCACACACCCAAAATTTAGTCTCCCTAGCTATTATCCCCTGGTGCCCTATAGCAAATCGAGCGCTGCACATTTTCTGCTTCCATACTTTTTCCCATGCATTTTATTATATGGTGATGTATTAAAATTAGTGGGTCTTCACTCTTCTACCTGTAAGTCTGTGTTGAAGCAATATAAAGGCTTCTCCATATACTAAGCGAATTTTTCCACTGTAATGCAATATAATCATAACAATGTTTCTTTATTATTACCCGACAACGGCGAAGCCAAATGGAAGGGTACTGATTTTGTCAGTCTATTTATGTACGTATGTTTGTATGTTCCACCGTAGGACTTGAACTACTGAACAGATCATCTGTTCTGATAATATGCTTAGCTAATAAATACTAAATTCAATTTTGTATATAAAATTTATTCAGTACAAGTAGGTATATAATTTACTGTTTGTTTATATAAATAGGCCACGGTCATAGAATATGTACATTTGTAAACTCCACATAACAAGATATCTAAGGAATTAGATCTCCAAGACGTGACAGACATACAGTGTGAATAGCTCGTAAATACGGTACCACGATACGGATCCGTGTTAACAATTACAATGTATATATAAAATAATTTCGTTTGTACATATTTTTCTAAATCAGTAACTTGTCAATATCTGGACTAAAATAATAAGCAGACGCTGATACAACTACGAAAAATGCTAGGTAGATTATGATGATGTTTGCACGTATTTTTGTTAGTATGAACAGTTTGTATAATGTCTAAAGACTGCTTTAAAATTATAAAGAATGAATGCTAAGAAATTGTCAGGTTGATTGTAAGAAATTTAGTGTTGTAATTCTCAATATCTAGGTTTATTTAGGCTTTTATTATAACTCAAACTCAAACTCAAACTCAAACTATACTTTATTCAAATGGGCTTTAACAGCACTTTCGAATCGTCAAGTTACATGTCATATTTTCATTTTTAATTTTTATAAAGCTACCACCGGTTCGGAATGCAGTCTCTACCGAGAAGAACCGGCAAGAAACTCGATAGTAACTCTTTTAAAATCATTTATACATAATGTATTTTTATTACATTTTAATTATGTTATCCGGATAGAAAATCAACGCTTATCAAATCCACGCCTCTTTGTCGTCAAAATATTCTTGTATGGTATAATATGCTTTATTTATTAAAGATTTTTTAACGTAGGCTTTAAACTTATTAAGTGGAAAATGTAGAACTGTTTGCTTGTTATAAGCATAGTGGGCAAGTAAACGGGCAGGTAACGTGGCATTAAATGATCATCGCCGCCCATAGACATTTGCAGTACCAGAGGCACCACAAATGTGTTGCCAGCTTAAAAATTAATAATGAAGAGGAATAGAAAGTAACGAAAGCAAAAACGGAAGGTCTTCGTACGAAATCTAGGTATATCAGCCACTTCAGTGCAAGAGTATAGTACTGCTCCGATCAATCTAGTCCCTACATGAACTGTACTCAGTGGGCTACCGCTATGCTCTATCAAAGGCTAACAACAGATAGACACGTTGGCGCAGTGGTCACTGCAAAAGACAGAGGCGCTAACGGTCGCGGTTTCAATCTCCGCTTATAGGCTTATAGGTTGTGGTTTGGGTGTTTGCGTTACCCCCGACAAAGGATCATGAGATTATAATGGAGTCCGTTTAGTGTGATGAGTCATATACGTGTTTAGTAAATAGTTTTAATTGTTATATTTAGAATAGACGCGAGCAGAGCTGTAGGTACAGTTAGTTGACTACGGTCACTACACACAGTATACTCATTAGATAATTCTTGATTCATTGCTCGTTTTATCTCGGATAAATTAACCTTGAATTATACAATGATCTATATTAGGTACTAGCTGTGCCCGCGACTTCGTTCGCGTGGATTACAGAATGCTTGGCATGTCTCCTGCGAAGTAAGGTTATAATAGTCTGCGGTGCTGCTCAAGAAAGGAGCTTTTTACTTTGGATTTGGGAACTTTCTGGTTGTATTTATAAGCAGACACTAACTCTGATACGGTATTCCTTTACGGTTTTCACTATAAATGTTGAAGAAAAGTGTTTAGTGTCTTTAAAATTTCGACTGTATAACAGTATGTTCCCGCCGAGGTTCTCCTTGTATTCTATATCGGGTGACTTTTTTAACTGGGCTTGATAGGCCATATCCGGAACTTAAGGGAATCGCGAAAAATACTTAAAGGAGTCTCGTGTCCGATTTTTAGAAATCTAAAACTACATCATAAGTTTTTATGTTTTCATGATTCTCCTGGCCAGGAATTGAACCGACTAATTTAAAGAAAAAAGAATACATTCTGTATTATTGCACCACCTACCTAATAGTGTCACTTGTAAGAATCAACTTTCGGAAAGTAATACTAAGAGACAAATTAAAGGAAAAGATTTATGTTTTAACAAAATAACATTATATAATATAGATTATACATGAATCAGAAGTTAAGTTATCGATTCTATATATATCAAATATACATAATCAAATATGTGGGTTAAGTCATGGCTCCCGGTAAGTTTAGAAAAAAAGTCTGCATTACTTCGAACGATTTGAGTATAGGTTGCATCAAAATTCTAGTCACCTACTAAAGTAAGGAAGAATGTAAAGAATACAATCAAAAATATTTAAAATGAATAACTTTTTTATGTATCAGTAACTTTTTATATGTTTGTCTATTTTTTCTATTTGAGCTATACAAAGTTGATAGAATGTGACGTTTTTTTTGGTCCCCGTCACCTACTCCGTTACCTAAGTAGATTTAGATAATTCCTAAAAAGATGAATCAATTTATTGAATATCTACATTTCACTGGACTCGGCTATTGTACTCACCCGCTATTAGCGTTAGAACATCCCGTTATAATTTTAAAATTTCACTGTTAGGTATGATCGTTTTTTTGAAGAACCACTAAAGATTTAATTTAATTAATGTATGAATTTGATAGAATTTTGTAAAAAAATTGCCCTTTCTTTTTGTTGCAGTTAACTATATACTATTACTATTCTCTGAAGTTGATTCTTATAATATGTGACAGTATCAGATGATGCAATCATACTGAATATTAATTTTTTCCAAAATCAACATGTTCGTTTCTGGCTAGGAGAACTTATTTTTAAAAAAACTAATGACATAGTTTTAGTTTTTATTAAAATCGGCTCTGTTATACCTTTAATTATTTTTCGCTATTGCTTATAGTTTCGGATTTGGTCTATCATATCCAGTAAAAAAATTACCAGTAAATATATTATTTTCCAAATTATTATATTTATATTATACACATATTTCTTCCCTATTTGAATTAGATGTTGTTCACTATTTCATTGGTTTCGATTTTGTTCCTTATTACATGTTCAGTGAAAGTTTCGTCAAAATCGGTCCAGCTGTTTTAGATATCAGCCGTAACAAACTGAGTGACAGATAGACAGACAAAAATTTTAAAGTTAAGTTGGTAATTTTGTTGTCAGTACCGTGTATACTTTCATATGCATTTATTTAAAATTACAAATGGACACATCAATTATATTTATTTGTATATAACCTTCCCTTTTTAAATGAGAAATTGTTTACAATTTTATTGTGTTCTACAATATTTTGTTATCGCGATTACGCAATAACAAAATATTAAGAGAATTATCTCTTTTTACTTATTTATTAAAATAAATATATATATTTTTAATAAAAGTAGCCTAAGTTAATCCTTATAATATTAGCTAGGAATATGGGCTATTCATTAATCACGTAATGTTTTTAAAAACTTTTTTTAGAACTTTTTTGTGATATTTCGTGATTTTTTTTCTTCCATCCCGTCTCCCTTCTCGTTGATGGGACTTTCACTTGCAGCCCAGTGAAAGTCCCATCAAATTTGAGACAGAAGAAACAGACAGACAGACAAAAAATTAAAAAATTTGATTTTTTGATGTACGTACTGTATATACTTTCATGCATTTAGTGAAAAATACAAAATAATGTTCGATGTGAACCCTTAAATTTACATAACTTTTTTATTTATGAACCGATTAAAATGAAAAAATCACTAAATGTTAAGTGAAGCTTACTTGAATATATTAATGAAATTTACACATGTAAATCGGATAAGCCGTTTCTGAGATTAGCGGGCACAAACTCACAGATAAACAGACAAATATCTAACAATTATTGTTTTGGATTCTATTGCGCAGGTAAAGGCCCCCAATATTATTATTTTTTTATATATGTATCTGTCATGTGCAGACAGCGACCCGTTAGATTTTTTTTTGTACGTATGGATTAAAAATATCTAAAATAGAAATCAGCCTATGTCACTCCTTATAACATTTGCTAACTGCAAGTAAAAGAACCATCAAAATTGGTTCAGCCGTTTTAAAGATTAGTCGGAACAAACAGATAGACAGACCGACTGACAGACAAAAATTTAAAAATGTATTTTTTGATATAAGTACTGTATATACTTTCATGCATTTAGTGAAAAGTACAAAATAATGTTCGACGTGAACACTTAAATTGACATAACTTTTTTATTTATGAACCGATTGATATGAAACAAACCCTAAATGTTAAGTGAAGCTTACTACAATATATTAGTGAAAACCGCATCTAAATCGGATAAGCCGTTTCTGAGATTAGCGTGCACAAACGCACAGATAAACAGACAAACAGACAAACAGATAAGAATTCTAAAAATCTTTGTTTTGGGTTCTATTGCGTTGGTAAAGGCCCCCAGTAAGATTTTTTTTCATATATCTTCCATGTACAGACAGCGACCCGCTAGAATTTTATTATTAGTATAGATATAGATATAAGTAATTAAGTATAACGCTTAACAAATGGTTAATTGCGGAAATACCGGAAACAAAGGAATCAAGTGAAAACAATCTTAATAAACAAAATATGTTTGAAAGTATATATGGATGCTGATAAGCAATAATGTCTCAACCCACAAAAGGTCAAATTTGGAGATATTGATGTATTTTGATACTACGTCACCTATTTAACATTATGCATTCTAATTTCAAGTCATCTAAACTAAATAAGTATGGAGAAAAGTTTCTTAACTCAATGCTTCGAATTTAAAGTGCATTCCATATTTTGCAATTAATAAAATAATCTGAAATATTTAAAAACCTATTATTAGAAAACTTATTAAATAAATCTATCTGCTTTTGATTCATTATACATTTTATCAAAATAGAAAAGGAAAGATGAATATATACGTCTTGAAACAAATTTATTAAGAATAGGTTTGACATCTTTAGACGCCATTTTCTCGAAACGAAGTTCGTGTGGCTTGACACAGTATTGCTTATCAGCGTCCATATATCCTTTGGGGTAGAATTAATCAAAATCCTTTCATAGCTATCATATGGACGGTGATAAGCAATAATGTGTCAACCCACAAAAAGTGAAATTCGGAGATATTGATGTATTCTGATAATTCGACACGTACTTAACATTATTCAAAAAAAAAAAATCAAGTCATTTAAACAAAATAAGTACAGAAAAAAGTGTCTTCATTAAATGATTAGACTTATCAAGTGTGTTACATTTTTTGAGACATTCAAAAATATAATACAACTGAAAAACTTATTAGTAGATAAAACTTTTCATTATACTAATCTGCAATTAATTAAATGTACCTTTTATCAAAATAGTAAAGAACAATGATATAAACCAATTTATTAAGAATACGCTTGTTATATTTAGACGCCATTTTCTCAAAATGGAGTCCGTGTGGCTTGACACAGTATTGCATATCAGGGTCCATATATATTTGAATGGTTATATAACAAGACTTAATTGATTAAAAAATTTGAAAACCCAATTGACGAATTACATTTCTCTTTTAATTTTTAGGCTAAGAGAGGTCGTAACGTTTCCGTTTTGACAGTTTACACCCGCCATATTGTTTTTTGATGACGTCATAACCTAGGTACGTACCTCATGTCATCTTATACTTCATAATCGGTCGAGATGTTTAGGTTACAGGAACTCATAATGGAGCGGGCATACATATCGCTTTTCAAGAATATCGATGCAACTAAAATTGATGAATTTTAGGGAATGGGGTTTTTAAATTTCTTTATTTGGTGCATAGCTGCAAAATTTTTACGATCCCTTGATGTTATAACTTTATTGATTTAAAGAAAATTCACCATCGCAACTCTTTTTATAATAAAACATCAAAGATTTATGGTCTTTTGATATTCTTAGTTCTATTTTTTAGAATTTTGAATTACTACGATATTCTTGCAAACCAGCGATATGTAAAAATATTACCTTCCTTCTGAGTAACTCGGTTAATAATATTTTATGTTACAATGTACATAAGTTGGGCCTCAGTAGGCTTGTATATACGTATGAACATATAGCGGTAACTATGTCTAAGTTTTGCATCTAATATTACTCAGGCGCGTGAGAGTCATATAGTACTAAATAATCATGCGTTAATGTAAAGAAATGTAGCTCCTAACCATTTTGCAATAAGAACGATATTACTATGAAATCGTTTGATATTTTCCAGGTAATGGGAAAAAGTATTGTAACATTGTTTTGTGCGTATTGCGTATACGAAATACGTAATACCTGTGGGAAGTGTGTTTCATAACGCACCAATTAATACTTAGATAAAAACCTTTGAAAACAATTCTTGCATTATTCCATTTCAAACTTAAGGGAATAAACACATACATGTACATGACATATGGAACGAAAGCGCGATACTGAATTGCTGAATTTGAAAGGATATTCGTGGCTCTTTTATTTAAAAACTACTAAACATATTTTGATGTAAAATTTATATACAATTCAGAATAATAAATTTTGCTTTACTGCGAGTAAAGTTGTGAAATACTTATTAGTAAAATGTCGCACGCTAGGCTTTAGACAGCTGTTAAGTGAACTTTAACGTATATTATACATAATTAAACTATGTCTAAAGCATGTTTAACTCAAAACTGTCCTTAGACGCAGATTTGTAGTACGGAATTTTAACAACATGCGTTTAACGTATGTTTTAATTCTTTGTGGGAAAGTATGATGAGGCTTTACTTTTTGTCGGGGACTTCATATAGAACGCTGATAAGCAATATCATGTTAAGCCGGACACGGACTTTATTTTGAGAAAATTGCGCCTAAAGATGTCAAATCTATTCGTAACAAATTTGTTTGAAGACGCATGTATCGATCTTCTCTTTTCTATTTCGATGAAAGGAATAATAAATTAAAAGCAGATTGGTATAGTATTTTTTTTATCTTCTAATAAGTTTTTCAAATATATTAGATTATTGCATATTGCAAAATATGGAAAATACTTCTTAAATTAAGAAACTTTTTTCCATACTTATTTAGTTTAAGCGATTTGAAAAATATTTGAATAATGTAAAGTACAAGACATTAACAGAATACATCAATATCTCAACTCAACTTTTTGTGGCTTAACACATTATTGCTTATCAGCATCCATATGTTCCCCGATTTAATTATATGGTTTAAAAACTTTTTGTTTAAGCATAACACGAATGCTAGTTATGCACATATTCATTGTGAAAGGAGCCATTCATTAATCACGTGATGTATTTTAGCTACTTTTAGACCCACTAGTGTTATCATGATGCGGTTTTGTACAACCCCTCCCCAGCTAAGATCACGTGTATTTTTTGTACCTCCTACCTAAGTAGGAATATTAAAAAAACTGCTTAACTTTAAAAACGGATACAATCGCATTGAATTCTGAAAAATTATACAACCGTATATACGGTATAGCTCACAAAAGTTTCGAAAATAAAAACATGATGTGTTCGAAAAACCCCCCACCCCCATGTGATATTTCGTGATTCCCATTTGGGTCTCACAATTAATGGACTAAGGCCCTACAGTTTGAGGGCTCCGCACCAGTATTTCTTTAGAGTTTCTCTGACCTTTGGTTTCCAGCTTAATCTTACCACTTAAGTCCTGTTAGCCGTGTATCACTCCAATAAAACCTCAACAAAATACTTTATTCTCGACATTCATGAAATATCGTATTGTTGAAGACACACCCATACAACATGCCGAAAAGCTCCGATTACATTAACTTCGACTTTCACTCACATTTATTTTAATGGAAAAGGCGTTCCCATAAACGTAATTACAATCACCTGTTATTAAAACGATGGAAGATAAAGTAACACGTGACCTTTATTGATTATTGTTATATTTAATATGTTTTAAAGATAACTAAAAAAAACTGACTTAAAAATATATATAAAGGCGAAAGATCACCTTCGTCAGAATTAGTCATGATTTATGTCTTGTGGGTGCAATCGGAAAGCAAGATAGCACTTGAAAATTAATTGTGTAATTACCTTTCACTGTAGTATTACAAATAAATCTTAATTAACAACAACGTTACACGGATTAAAAGGGATTCCTGGAATTCGTGGCAGTTACTAAACCGTGATTGATAATAATTTTATTGGACTGATCTGAAAGTATGTATATCATTTCAGAAAATAATTTTCCACGTCGCTTAAGAAATAACCGAGTTCTGATATAACATTAATACTACAGGCGTAGTTATAGCTTTTATATGGTGGTTTCTTCGTAACCTCCCCTCCCCCCCCCCTTTATATACGTCCATGGTTAAGACTTAATAATAAGACCTCATTGGCACACAATAATGATATTGTGACATCATCATTAACAAAGTTCTACATTCGGGTGCTGACATTGGCCTGATTAAGCAAATTTTTCCATCCAAATCTATCTCTGGTCTACTCTGTCCACCCTATTACTCCCACCTTCTTGTAAATATAACACTGAAAATGTCTCACTACTAGCCATCCTCATCTATAAAGAAAAAGGTTTAAACCTAATCCACTACGCTGCTTCACTGCGGGGCGGATATACATGTGTCAGAATGTGTTCTTCTAAAACACAATTTTAGCACTTGAAAACTGAGCGAGGTGAATTGAAAACCTCTCTTTTTACGTCGGTTAAAACTTAAAAGCATTCCAAATAGACCAGTCCGAGAATTCCATGGAATTGACTGTCAGGCGAGAGACAGGCCTTAAGTTAATACTAATCCTAGATCGGTAAACAGATAGATCGGAGTTTGAAGCCGATGGCACTCAGTTTTGATTTATTTTTTAATGTTCGCTTACCGCAAACCCTGGCTTATCTGTGGATCTCTACCTCTCACTTATATGTACTTGTGAATATTGATAAAGTGTAAGGTATAAGTGAATAGCGGGAAAGAATAGCGAGAAATGATAAAAATGTTAGTCGTCACGGGACGCAGATGTGAAACATAATTATTTTGCATAAAATGATAGTTTTCGGCAGGAAATACATATGTCATATTAAAAAATAAAATATTAAAATTCAAAAAAAGGGATCTGTTTAGGTAATAAACATTTATAATAATTAATTACAAAAAGAAAGGATCATATTTTTTTTAATTGAGACGTGAAGTGACTGATATAACACCAACTCCTTTCCTTTGCTTACTTTCTATTTCATTATTCCGTATGAAGCTAGTAACGCATTTGTCTCTGGTGCTGCAAAGAATACATAAAGATACATCGGTATACTGCAGCTAAATAGATTGGGTAACTTGGCTTAAACTCACTTGCACGATCCATCATAAAAGTGTGAAATAAAAACTTTTTCACGTCGCGTAGCCCTCTCAAAGCGTATATCTTAAGCCAGTTGAACCGCTGAGCCCTGCGCACGCGCGGCGTTATCTCCAACATCGATCGTTGTTAATTGATCGCGGGCGCACCTGTCCCGGGCGCATCTGGCCGCGTTCCACAGCATCTCAGCTCGTCTATAATGTATGCGATATCTGCTCATTGTGCGATCATTATCGTTTCCACTTGAGATGACTTTTTTAAAGTTTGTATTTCTTGATTTCATTTCATTTTATCCGACTACGCGACGCGAAGGAGGATAATGTGTTTTTCAGCCTATGTATTTATGTTGGTTTGTACCTTTGTGGCACTATTTAGACCAAACGCGGGGGTCGATTTCGATCGGTCGGCGCGAATGTCATACAAAGCACGAAAGTTTGAAAAAATCAAAATGGTCTATTTTGGACGCCATATTGTGTAACAGAAAATAATGGAAATGGACATACTATGTCGAATGGGGTGTCGTTGAATAGATGTTAAATAATACTATATATAACTGCGCCGTATTGACCGGCTTATTAAGCTTGTCAAATGGAATCTTTTTGAACACAAAAAAAAATCAAATTATATCAAAACTTTAAGAAGCGTTAGTAGTTCCGAAGTTTACTTCGCACATGCAAATTTCGCTCTCCTCTATTATACTAGCTAGATTCTTTAACTAAAACCAGTTACATTAAAAGTGAATGCTATCTCATTGTACAGCCGTCCAGTCTATATCTTCATTGCATAGTAATATCTCATTCGTTTACCGTTCATAATTCATACAACACTGTTGTTGATTGGCTTCGAACAATGTACGCATTTTGTGCTGGAATATAATTATAATGGCACGTTTAAATACTCCTCGAATACTATATCTAGTCGGCAAATATATATACCAATTAACGGTATATGGACGCTGATATACTGTGTCAAGCCACACGAACTTCATTTTGAGAAAATGGCGTCTAAAGATATCAAACCTAAGTAGGTAGGTAACTTATTTGTTTCAAGACACTATAATGGATGCTGATAAGCAATGTGTCAACCCACATAAAGTCAAATTCGGAGATATTAATGTATTTTGATTCTACGATATCTATTTAATATTATTCAAAAAAAAAATCAAGTCATTTAAACTAAATAAATACGGAAAAAGTTTTTTTTAATTTAATATTTCGATTTTCAAGTGCGTTCCATGTTTTGAAATTTATAAAATAATCTCAAAGATTTGAAAAACTTTCTATTGGATAACACATTACATATATCAATTTGCTTTTAATTCATTATATCTTTTATCAAAATAGAAAAGAAAAGATAGATATATCTGTCTTTAAACATATTTATTAAGAATCGGTTTGACATCTTTAGACGCCATTTTCTCAAAATGAAGTCCGTGTGGCTTAACACAGTTTTGCTTATCAGCGTCCATATATCTTCTTTTTTTCTATTTTGATAAAAGGTATAATTAATTAAAAGCAGATTGATATAATAAAAAGGTTTTTCAAATATGATATTAATGCTTATTAATAAATACTGAGGACACTTCGATAGTCAAAACATTAAATTAAGCAGCTTTTTCTGTACTTGTTTAGTTTAAATGACTTGAAAAATATTAAAATATCATATATCATATCTCCGAATGGGACTTGTGGTTCACAGTATACTTTATATCAAATATTTCAAATTCAATAAAATAATATAAACAATAAACAATAATCGGTAA
This sequence comes from Hypolimnas misippus, assembly GCA_037950945.1. Lineage (NCBI taxonomy): Eukaryota > Metazoa > Arthropoda > Insecta > Lepidoptera > Nymphalidae > Hypolimnas > Hypolimnas misippus. The sequence continues at coordinate 16,815,765 of JBBEEQ010000017.1, read as the reverse complement.
AAAATAAATAAACGTAAAAAATCACAATAACAAAATTAAATATTCGTCGCTTAATATATTTCGAATTTATTTATGTCAGTGTATTAAAATACCTATTCATAAATACGATTATAGTATGGTATTTTGCAAAGAAATGCTGTGTACCGAATGTTACCACATCAACGATTGCCCATAACGGCCCATAACAGCATGAAACCTATTACCATGAAGGCGAAAACTTTAAACATTCAAAATATCGCATTCTTTACGCAACTTATCGACTGCGATTTCGATCAGCAGATGTAAGTGGGGTCAAAAATCGGTCAAGTCCGAGTCGGGCTCGCACATGAAGGATTCCGTAGCGCTGTAAAAGTGACATCTTTTTAATATGTATCTATACTAATATTTGTTTGTAAGTTTATATGTACGGGATAATCTCCGAAATAACAGAATTTTTTTGAATTGTATGAAATAAATAAGGCGCTAAAACGATATTTCTGTATGTATAATACAGTGTAATATATAACCTTTCGTGTGCGATGTCGACTCACACTTAACCATTTATTTTTATATAAGTATATATCGATGCATTTGGAATGTATAATTTTATAATTCGCATTGATTTAGTTAGAATAACTGGATGCTGATAAGCAATACTATGTCAACCCACAAAGATTCAAATTCGTAGATATTGATGTATTCCGATAATATGTCTCGTATTAACATTATTCAAAAGTTTTTCAAGTCATCTAAACTAAATAAATACGGAAAAAAGTTTCTTTATTTATTGTTTCGAATATTGAAGTGTGTTCCATATTTTGTAATTTGTAATAAACTCATATATTTGAAAAACCTTTTTATTAGTTAAAACTGTTTATTATACCAAAATGGTTTTAATTAATTATAACTTTTATTTTAATAGAAAAGAAAAGATGGATATAAACTTCTTCAAACAAATTTGTTAAGAATAGGCTTGACACCTTTAGACGCTATTTTCTCAAAATAAAGTCCAAGTGGCTTGACATAATATTGCTTATCAAAGTTCATTTATAAAATTTCACCAAAAAAATAAAAATTCCATTTTAGAATTTGCTCATCAGAATAGCAAAATTTACGCCCCTAGAAGCCTACAACAGAACTTAGAATATCTCATTATATAATGCCCTAAAGTTACACCTCATAACAACATTGTAAAACAGATACACATCACGATTTATTATGTATATAGTTCGGGAAATGGTTGCATAATACAAAGCAACTTCAATGCACCATTAGAAGTGGCGAAAATATCAACAATAGACGGCTTATTGTGAGAGAAGCGGGAACGAACAATGAACGAGGGACGCCGCGGGCTAAGATACGTATGGACAAGACAATCGCGCTCATACAATAATGATCTTTAATGTTTTAGCAATGGGAACCGTTTTAGAGTAATGCATGGGAATAATTATGCTGTTCACAGTTCGCCGGGGTTAAAATATTGTTTATTATACTTGTGCGTGTGTAAAGAAAAATTAAATGATCGTAAGATAGTTTTCTTTTGATCATTTCAGTTTAACTCTTCCTGGTGTTTGTAATTCATCTATACATATAAAATCAATTATTCTGACTTTTAAATTTTGGCTGTAGGTGTCTTTTGGTTTGTATGGGTTGTAAGCATCCACAGAGAAAGGTTTTTCGAGATTCCACTCCTAAAATGGGTTAAAATGTTTGTTTAGAAAATATTATTCCATGGTCGTATTAAAACATAATACATGTATATGTATTAAGTTTTTCTTGCTTATAATAAGAAAACACAAAATGTTATATTTTACTAGTTCTCTGAATCGTGTCTATTAAATTCCAAAGTATATGCTAGCAAAGCTGCGAGGAACTAGTAAATTTATAGAAATAAATCTCAATTATTGTTCAGGACAAGGTTTGTATGAAAGGGAATAATTGAAAACTCGTACGGATAAGTGAACATTTTAGGTAAACAAAACTCGATATTAAAAAAGTGAATGACTAGGAAGACAGTAATCATCAAAAATCAAATCAAATCATCAAAACGTTAAATTAATTATTAAATTATTATAGAACTTTTTTTTTTGTTAAAAATATCTGTTTAAATTTATCTCGTACTCGACGGTGAAGACAACCATCGTGAAGAAACCTGCATGTAAATGGAGAAATTCTGACATGCATATCCGCCAACCCGCAACGTGGTGGAAGCTCTAAATCTTCTTCGAAATGGGAGACCTTTGCTCGCAATGGGACATTTATAAGATGTTACTTTACTTTTTTCTTTGAATAATTATTGTATTTCATTACAAATTGGTTGTCATGGTCGTACTGTAAACGGACAATTTGGAACCATTTTTTTAATAATTAACACGTGCGAAGCCATATATCACATACTTGTAATTTTAAATAACATTTTTTTTTACCAATTATCTTATACAGCTTGAACGTGGAGCTAAAACTTGCGATTCAAACAGGTATCGTTTATAGCACCATTCCGTGGACATAATTTGAAGAGTGATTATTCGTAGAGTTTAGTATACTTTCTTTTAAAATAATCCGAATAAGGTTTTTTGTTGGAAAGAAAATTTGGTAAAAGTACCCGAATTTTTTAAATTTAGGTACGTCCGTTTCTTTTAGAAAGGATCACGTCTGGGTTTAGCTAGTTTTCAATAAACATAACGTCTTATTAATATTATATTTTCCGCTGTATACTCCGCGGTGAGCGTGGCGCGGACCCCGTCCACTCAGACAATGGTTTAGATTCTAGATTGTGCCTATTGTTTGTGGACCACACTCGAAAGCCCGACATCACCCCTGGACATGAGTGTGTGTGGCTAGGCCGCATTGTTCCTGCCCGTGATTTCGCCTGCTTATCTATCTATACAAATAAATAAAATGGAAGTGTCTATTTGTAATTTCAAATTAAGGGCTTTTAACTTAATGTACCTGAAAATATATACAGGGTATTTTCTTTCTGTCTGTCTGTTTGTTCCGGCTAATCTCTGAAACAGATATACAGATTTTGACAGTACTTTCATTCACAGATAGCTTATGTTATAAGGAGTACATTAACTACTTGAACTTGAACTATATTAATTACAAATTTTCTATCTTAGAAAGGAGGGGAGAGTCTTAGCTTTTTATTATACTAGCTCTTCCTTAATGATGTTATGCTGTTGACCGTTTAAAATGTACCCTTCTCGCAAGTGCAAACAATAAGTGCATAGTTTCATCGCAATTGGATGCGCGGTATGGTCGAGCAGAACATACGAACAGACATTAAGTTTATAAAATACAAGCGATACCGAGGCCCATTTCCGTGCCATGGCAGGGGTTTTAGTGGGTATAAATCCCGATCAATAACCTGAAGATTTCAAAGGGGGAGCCCTAGGAATCTTTTCGAAGATTTCCCCTGCGTAAACAAAAACAAAAACTTTCAAATTGTATCAAAATTTTAAGAATTTTGTTGTTCCGAAGTGTACTTCGCACATACAAATTTCGCTCTCCCCAATTATACTAGCTAGATTCTTTAACTAAAACCAGTTACATTAAAAGTAATCTTCCCTCCAGTAATCTTTTCGAAGATTTCCCTTGGGAAGGAACTAGATGTCTCTTGTGGTGTCACTCGCATTTATGGTTACTGCTTCGCTCCTACGAGTCGTAGCGTGATGTAATATAGCCTATAGCCTTCTTCAATAAATAAACTATTTAAAACAAAAAAAATTCAATTCGAACCAGTAGTTCCTGAGATTAGCGCGTTCAAACAAACAAACAAACAAACAAACAAACTCTTTATTATATAAGTATAGATAAGTATGCATGTTTATGTACGTTCAACGACTACATTTAATTAGTAACTATGAAAGTATGATCCTCTATAATTTTTTTAAGCCGTCCTCGCTAAGTCACGATCGTAAAACGTTTATACAATTTTCGACCGTATTCCTATTACATACGCTCCAGTTTGACTAAAATTGTCATCGTTTTGTTTTAATCCAATCGAATCTAAGGATGAGTAATCGTTTTTAAGGCTTTTGTACGAGAAATTGCTGTTCGATTTTAATTAACCTGATCTTTCCCGGCTTGTAATTGTGGAATATTTATCATACACGAAGACTGGACGGAGAAAAGTGACTAAAGCGAGTTTTACACTATCACTTTTGTAAAAGTTAATGTTTCCTTTTGGGGCCCAAGTATTCGTTTTTTTAATAAATCTAGTTTTGCCCCACGGGTTCACTCGCTTTAATTTGAGGAAAAATTATATTTTTATATTGTTTTCATTTCCTCCTTGAATCAGATATTGTTCACTATTTCATTGGTTATTACATGTCAGGTTTTTTGTTATTTATTAACTAAAATAAATCAAAATCGATTCAGCCGTTTCAGTAATGAGCCGAAACAGACAGACAGACAAAAAATTTAAAAATTGTGTTTTTAATGCAAGTACTTAATACTTTCATAGACATTTAGTTAAAAGCTGTTAATTTTAAATTACAGACAGTTAAATTTTATTTATTTGTAGATAGAATAGATTTAAATTATATGTTACAAGTTCCTAATAGCTAAAGCATATTACTCTACAAGATTACGTTGACGATAAAGATGCGTGGGTACAGTATACGCTGAATTTCATACATGTTTAATAAATTTATAATTCATAAAAAATTGTATTGACCTTATTTTAAAAGAGTAACTATCGAGTTTCTTGCCCTTTCTTCTCGTTAGAATTACATTCCGAATCGGTAGTAGCTTCCTTATTGATGTAATTTTTCTGTGTATTGATGATTCAAAAGTACTCGTGAGAGCCTTCTTGAATAAAGTATATTTTGATTTTTATTTTGATGTATTTTTTCTTTTAACCGACTTCAAAACAGATAGAAGGTTCTTAATTCGTAGTACGTGGTTTATAATATTCCGAACTCCATCATTTGTAGGCCGATTTTAAAAATTCCTTTTGGAAGGCGCTTTTGTTCGTTGTAAAATTGTCGTTCAAGAGATTTTTTTACGCGATTTAGACCGCATGAGTTATGCGATTCAAGAGGGTTATTACGTAAAGTAAAGCGATACATTTTGAAAGTTGATTTATTTCATTTTAGTTTTCAACTGTTAAAACGTATGCGATAGTGATCTCACCGTAATCAGCAGTTCTAAACGTTCTATACGACGAACGAAAATGTAACCGAAAAATTATCTTCGTCGCACGCCCTAGATGTAGACAAAGTCCCGAAATTACCGGTGAAACCATGAGACACTAATAATGTTTTTTTTTTATTCTAACTGTAATTATCTGTTTACAAACCATTTATCAACATCGTCAGAATTTCTTCCTACACGCGAACGATTGAGAAAAAAAGGTAGTTCTATTGTCAGAAAATTTGTTCATATTTTCACAATGCATGTACGCAATAAATTCACACGCAGCTCAGCGATTACGAACAGTCCGCCTGTGTGTACGTGTAAACAGTGCAATGATTTTTTTAATTACATCGCTTAGGTTAACAATTTTTTTTTTACAAAATGACTTTGACAGAGGACTTATTTATTAAAAAGGTATAAAGAGCAAACAGGAAACCGTCTAACTTTATTCAACTGTTAGTTTTATTTTTAACTCTCACATAAATGATAACACACATATAATATATACCTTAAAAAATACATAAGGTAACCTTCTAACTTAAGAGAGGTAAGGGCATCAAACACTTCTCAATCAAGCAATCAACCAGGAACTATGAGGCCCCCATCGACCATAGGGCCTGGGTATTTGTCCAGAGGGGCCTGGGAACACGGAACCCGATGTTAAGTGATCACTGCCGCGTTAAATGTTAAGTAATCACGAGTGACAAATGCGTTTCCAGGTGAAAATGATGAAGAGATATTTATTAATTTAAAGATATATTTATTATACTTTAATACATTTTGCTTTAAAATTATCATTAATTAAAGATACATTTTATATACAATTAATATTTTCAGTTTTTTTTACTCGACTTTTTTATGCGCGAATTCATAAATCAGACTATTGCACTATTGGTTCAAATATTCAAGATGTCCACAACATTTATTCTTTTTTTTAGAAAATTAGAATTACTTATATAAATTTTTTTAACAAATATTTTTTAATTATAACCAAAGTTGTACATGCATTTTGTTTGTTACTTTTATTAAAGCATAGATCGCTATCGTTTCAATGCTAACAGGCCACGACGAAACACAGGAATTTTTACATGATAGAAAATGTCGATTTAATATCGAGTACACTTATAGCTCGCTTAGGATAATCGGTTATCTAAAAAATGAATAAAATGCTGCACTTTATGTATTACTGCAGCACTATTAATACATCAAACTGCGTGTCGAGCCCACGCCTTGAACGCTATTTTAGGGCTCTGGCGCACTGAGCTTAGGACCACAGACAACATAGATATAGGTCCCCATGTGGTCTGCGACTGTCTTAAGACTTGTTGATATGAACCTAAGAGGCGTTAAGAAAAATTGTAATAAAACACAGTTATTTCAGATGTTTCATTAGTATTCATAAATTGTTATTGAAAAAGTTGTTTTTTGCTATATGTTACAATGTTATCAAACGATGTTAAATAAAGTAAAATTATGCTATAAACTGAAAATTGAAAACGCGCCTTTTAACTGTCAAAAATTAGAAATCAAATGTCAGTTAATTTCTACATAATTAGCCTCCCGGTAACATGAAAATCAATAAAATTAATAAAATATTCATAATTATTATGATAGTTCAAAATATTTTTATGGCATAATGAATATTAATATTAAAACATCATTATTATTAATCTTCACAACACTAACTACAACTGGAAAATATCGATAATTAAAAATTAAATTAACCACACGTAATAAAAATTACATTAACACCGGCACTAAGTGTCGTTGACTATTAGTTTATGAAATATTCTGAAAGCTAATGGTTTTATTTTAGTACAAAATAATGTCACTACCTATTTGCTTAGTTCTTTCTTGCGTTTGTAATTGTATGAATATTTGAACAATTCCAAGGATTAGTGCAAAATTGAGATTAAATAAAAACATCTTCATATAAAAAGTAAAGAAGTCTTAATTAAGTTAATGTAAAACTAACTCGCAACTAAACCCGTGCAAAGCGGAGGCAAGCAGCTAGTAAAAAAATAATTATTAAAACTAAAATAATAATCTTACACTAGTAACAAATAATCAAAAAATTAAAAACCACACAATTTCATTTAAGAAATTTTTGTCGTGACAAATCAGTGCCAATATAAGGGGGGGGGGGGACTAGGGGATACGGATCCCCCTCCTTACTATACGACTTATAATTGATCCATTAGACGAATGGTTAATATAATTTCTATATAACTGTGATTGGTATTTAAAATCATACCACCCGACTGCGTAAGACCTGAATAAAAAGTGGTTTGTTTCTACATTTTGGACTTCCTCCTCAAAAGACCCCCCCTCCCCCCATGATAGCTATAGCCACGCTCGTGCAGTGTAGTAATGTCATAAAGTTTCAATAGACGCGCTATTCGCTTATCAGCTCGCGCAGGGCGACCGACGCCTCAAACATTGGGTGCAATCTTCGTTTTAATCCATCGCCTATAAAGTACTGTGAAAATATTTGAAGGGTACGCGATATGATAAAAAAATGATGAAATTTTAAGCATACTTCGCGTGTTAGTTTTTTTTTGGTATGTAGGTATTTTTTATGTTTTTAACCCCCGCAAAAGAGGGATGTTATTCGTTTGACCGCTATGTGTCTGTCTGGTATTGTGTAAACCGATTTCGATGCGGTTTCCTTAAATCATTAGCTCTATCAATAAACTAGAAAATAATTACTTAAACTTTTTGAAATTCTGATGTCTCGGATTTTTAGCTAAAAAAAACGTAGTGCTCAAAAATTTTAGTAGACTTAAGAAACATATTTTTAACACAAGTCAAAATAAGTTTTATAAATGAATTTGAAGGAATTTTATGTTCAGATTTCGAAACTGCATTCAAAAGGTTACATATAGACTTAATCCCAAGAAACGGTATATCAGTGTTATGAACGTTACTGAGTACAATTGTTCATTACGAGTGCAGGGACAGGCAATGGACGCCGTGATTACAATTATTTAGTAGCCGAAATTGCTCCGCAGAGTGTCTTAGTCACGGTGGCCAGTGTTAAGGCGAGTATATCTACAAATAAATAAAATTTAAGTGCCTTTTTGCAATATCAAATTGACACTTATTAACTAAATGTATATAAATAAGGATCTTGCATCAAAAATACAATTTTTAAAATTTCAGTCTGTCTGTTTTTTTAGACTAATCTCTGATATACCGATTTTGACGGATCATTCACTAGCAGATAATGTTTTAATGAGTAACTTAGGCACTTACTGACAACTTGCAACTTACTTTTATTAAAAAAAAATGTTTTTTTTTTTTTTTAATTAATAAATAAAAAAAGTGGGATACCCAAAAACAAAACCTGAAACCAATGAAATACCATAACCAGTGAACAATATCCGAATCAAGTAGGAAAGGTAAACATTATATAAATATTTGTTTCCCTTAATTTAAGGCGGGTGAAATCCCGGGGTAGAGCTAGTCTATTTATAAAAGTAAAGTTAAGTAATAGTCTGTAAATGTCCCACTGCTGGGCCTCCTCTTATATTAGTAGAAGGCTAAGAGCTTTATCCACCACAGTGAAAATAAAAAAAATACCCGACATTATGACCATTAAACAAGCCCTAATACGATACATATGATGAAAAGATCTTTTTTTATTCTTCTTTAGTTTTAAACTTTAAAGTCTACTCTAATAAAGTATATTTTAAATTAATTTGAGGAGTCGTATGATAAAAGAAAACGTTTTATTGAGCGATATTATATATTCCGCAAAAACAAAAGTCTGCTTATGACATTGTCATTGACAGTTTAAAAAGTAATTTAAAAGCTAGAAATGATAGTACCCTTAACGCGGCTAGTTCTCAATTCCCACGCGCACATCAAAAGGCAGCGCGCGCGCCGGTGCCGGTGTGATCGGCGCTGACGCACGCCTAATTACTCTGTGGGAAGCGATCGGTAGCGTACCGAACATTGATTACGGATAGAGATTCAAAATTACTGCCAGAATTACGATTGGTGATTGTAAAATAAAAAAAAATAATGCTGCTGACAGATCGGAGAATATTCGAGTACGTTTGATTAAATCATTCAAGAAATTCGATAATATTCGCTCTTTTGTTATTACAGAATTATTTTGTGTGTTATGTTTGTCTTTTATTGGTTTCAAAACCATTGATAGGATTGGTATTAAACTTTGGTAAGGTGTTCTCGGGGACGTCCACGCGGGTTTCTGGTAAAAAAAATCTATGTATTTTAGCTTGTACAAACCGTATGTATGAGTTATGCTGGGTACAGTTAGTTTATAATAAATAATATATTACATAGTTATAAACTCAGTCTATGTCATCGTCAAGAATGACCGAAAAATAGATTTTTAAAAGCAGTAGTAGAAAATGTTTGCCAGGCTTTCATAAACGCGGCTTTATCTGCGTTATATTTACTGTTTTTCTCTTATATGTTGTTAGCCTGTAAATCTATTCCACTAAACAAATTCTCTAATATAAAATATCAAATTGATAGTAACTTAGACTCAACGCGTTAATAACAAACAGTTCAGCTGTGTAATTTTTAACATAGATTATAGATAGACTATAAATTATGTAGATTAAAATTAATAATCTTATTGAACTATCAATTAAAATGTCATACGAATATTTCTCAATGCAATTAAATAAAACATAGATATTAAAACGTCTCATCACAGATGGCGACGCGGATCGCCTTGACCAAATTATCAACAACTGTGCCCTGAGGTCTAAAAACCTTACCAATATTGCGTTTAGTTGAGACAATTTTTTTTGAACCTCGGCTCATAAAATATGTTGAAATCTTTGTGGATTTAATTTTCGAACGAATCTAACTGTTTATACGTGCTTGTTAATAATTATTACTTAAATTTTCATCATAATAGTACACCGTCGTCAGAGCGTGCATCAAAATGCGCCTAAAGGTGGTAAAAACAGTCGTTCCAGATATGGCTATATTTTTTTAATGAAAGTAACATACGCGTAGGTGTTTCACTAGGTATAAAGTGGTCACTGCCACCTATGAATATTTGCAGTACTAAAACAACAACAAATGAGTTGCAGCCTAATATAGAATCAGGGATTAAAGGAGATAGGATGTAAGGGGAAGGTGGTTAGGGTTCCCGCTCTCTTACTCAACGTAAAAAAACAGCTAGTATACAGCGATATTATTCTAAAACTGTTCGAAACCCTTAAAATGTATAGAAAAAATCACACCCCGAATTGTTGTTTACTTTAACCTCTCCTAACAATGCAATATTTCAAATAACGTTATTAAAATATTGGCCTCATCTGCGTTAAACCGTAAGCGTAAATTAACCTGTCATAATTTAAGCACAATGTTTTTAAAAGATGAGCTCAGAAAATTTACCGTAATGTGTATATTTTCAGTAACCGTAATATTTAAAAAAAAGTGTTTAAAAATTGTTTATTTGTTGTATACAAAAGCACATTTTCTACAGTACCTCTGATAAATATAAGTTAAAACCTAACTGACTAAAGCTCGTATGGCTGATTTAACAGAGGCAGTACCATCCTTTTAAAGAAAAATCTGCGAGAAATAGCTAATTTAAACCAGAAGCCTACGCCCTCCTAATACCTTCTCTTACTACTTATTCTTATTCATTTCGCGATCCCATGTCAACTGACAACGCATTTAAGGCTCCTCTGATGGTCGGTAACTCCGCCTGCTCGCTTGCTTGCTTTTATCATAAAAAAAAACAAACTATATTTTTCATAGATGATTAACGTTTATGATTGTGATTATATTAATCACACTATTGAAACTGAATCACGCCACCCTGTAATGACGCATAAAGGCGTGTCACACCTGCGGAGAAAGTTATCGCGTAACGAAATTCGGCGTTACTTTCCTACATTATTCAAGGAACCGGTGTTGTCCGAATCTAGGTTATGTCATCGTACTACCAAATGATTTATTACTGTTTATTAAAAAAAATTACCAGTTATACTCAAGTATAACTGGTAATTTTTTTATATTTTCATGTATCGTTTTATGTAATGATTGTTTTTGCTCGCGTAATAATATTTTAGCTACAGGTTACAGGTAAATGAAGAAAAACGGGTAGGATAGTACGATGGACAGCGTGTTGGCGCTGTAAGAAATGGCTAATACTTATAAAGAATCTTATTTGATTTATTTTATAACTCTCTTTTTTTTTAAACGAACCGAATTTTAACGCAAAATATGAAATTACGTTTACTTGGACGATATACATATACAGTTCATTCGATTTTAAAAACGACTGAACCGATTTTGATGAAATTTCTATAAATAATTTTCAAAATTAGTTGAGAAAGGAAGGAGTTATGAGGTAATCTCTTTTTTTACTTAGCTAAAAGTTTAAGTCACGTAAAATTTACATAAATCGATCAAAGAATATCAGTCAGTTCTGTCTGTAATTTCGTCAAGTGTGGCATTACCTTCACGATAATTTCGTCAAAAATTAAAATTACGCAATTAAAAATACTTCGATGATCTTAACGTTTCGTAATCTCATTAACATTTACCGCGTGTTCTTTATAAGTGAAAATAATTATACTTTTTTACGTCCTTATGTAATCGTATATAACTGGCAGCGCTAATTTATTTAATTAATTTCGTTATATATTTTTTTTTTTCATTTATTTAATTATTTTTCGTGTATTTCATTTGGATGTCTCTCCAATTATTATGTTTAACATGTTTAAATTATTAATTTTAATTATCGCTGCTATACCTATTAACCAAGTTCAAAACGAGTAGCTTCTGTATTTGATTCGTATATATGTGAGTTTGTATGTACCTTATTAACCACCGATTCCGTTTGGATGGGGTTTTCGCTTAATTTAATTGCATATTTTTTAAGACAGGTAATCTTGCAGTTTCACTCGCGTTTATGATTATCGCTTCGCTTCTTTGAATTGCAGCGTGATGTAATATAGCCTATAGCCTCCCTCAATAAATAAACTTATCTAACACTGAAAGAATTTTTCAATTCGAACCAGTAGTTCCTGAGGTTAGCGTGTTCAAACAAACTCTTCAGCTTTATAATATTAATATATATAATATGTTAGGATCTGATTTACTAATATTAAATGCCTGTCAAATTTATAAGTAAATCAAAACCATATCGAAAGTAAGTCCTCTATAATTAAGGAGAAGATTTAGAGCTTGATCAACTACGCTGCTCCACTGCGGGCACATGTAGGTTTCCTCACGATGTTTTCCTACACCACCGAGCTCAAGATTTATACGCAAATTAATTCATTAACTTGAAAAATCCGCGGCACTAGCCGAGGCTTGAACCCGCGATCATCAGTTGGGATTTTTTCTCGATTTCAAAACCATTCTCTTTTATTTTTTAATTTAAATCTACTTTGTTAAATAAATACTATATTTAATTACTTTAGAAATGTAATCTTTTTGGACATATTTTTGTATTCATTTAAAACTATGCACTTTTGACTTGTACGCTGTTGATTACAAATAAATATATAAATAAAAAAAAATAATACGTGCAATAAATCTGCAATTTATCTAACATTAGTGTGTTTTGTTGAGCTGATCTCGTGTCGATGTTTTGTGTGTAATGGCCGTGAACATGAAAGATGTTGCTCTTATCTGTATGTTACCGTGAATGACATTTTTAACCGACTACCAAAAAGGAAGAGGTGCTAAATTCGTTGTGGGATTTTTTATGTATGTTCACCGATTACTCGAGAACGGCTTAACCGATTTGGTTTAATATTTATTGGTTTGAATTGGTATATTATCCGATTGGTCTCATAGAATTTTCATCAAAATCGATTGAGTATTTTGAATTTAAAATCTAAATAGCTGGAATAAGTATGTCATTAAAGTAAACTAAATTACGAAAATGAAAAATTTAAGAGTGTTTGGGGTAAAAATAGGGGTTTACCTATTAATGCTAAAAACACAACGCATTGTGCGATTAAGTAACTAAACCGCTTGAAAAAACCCTAAAGGTTTTACAAGGTGGAGTATTTTAATACTGTATTGACTGTGCTATTGTATCTTACGATACTAATTTACTATTAAGATATTACATTTCATAATAATATTATAACATATAAAAAGCACTTTTTGTACAAACTTCAGATCATAATCTGAGCACATAAGCTGCAGGTGTACGGTACTGTACTGCTCCGTAACAGCAGTAAAAGTCCTACTGCTGGGCACAAGACCTCTTCTCTTATCGAGAAGAAGATATGGAGCTTAATCCACAACGCGGCTCCATAACGGATCAATAAATATATATGAATAAGAATTTCATTCAACATGTACAAAATTACTCGATGTTTTCCTCCACCGTTGAGCACTAAATGAATATTAATTAAGCATGCTATTGACGCATATGTAAATATATAAAGTTATATATTTTTTAATGTTTGTAAGTCTGTTCAACTTGGTTGCGGGCATTCGCTTACAGATCATGGAACCTAAAAGGTCACTCGTTTAGCCACCCTCGTTAACAGCCCAGAATAATTCAGTTACGAAGAAAAAGATGTACATCAACTGTTTTATGGCCAAGGACCGGTACACTAAGATTTATAGGTCAAGATCTACGAATATTCTCAGATGCTGCTATGTAGACTGACTGGGAAAACCTTTTTTTACGTAAATAACAGGCAAATGAACACAAATGTGCAGCCGACTTAAAACGTATAAATAGATGAAGGATGTAGGAATGGATTTAGGAAGGCAGGTAGGCTTCCGGCTCTCTAACTCAATGTATGAAACGTACTAAGAACTTTAGGATATTTTTCAGTGAGTGTGTTACTACCCGGGTCGAGTCAACCCATTTATAAGATGTTAGTAATCTACGGCTAGGCTCTACCACAAAGAATCTCTTGGCAGTTAAAGAGCTAAAGTGTCTCGGTCTTGTGTATGAAGTTAGATATTTTAAAAGTGATTAAGCCTAAACCAATACTTTAAGAAAAATCTTTTATTTTCAGGATAAAAATGTATCCTTTCTTATGTTGTAGAATGTCAAAATAACATACCATTCTTAGCATCATAACAATTAGATAATTTATTTAAAAGATAGGACATAAGAGAGTAGAAGATATTTTCAAAAATTCTGTCTACATAATCCCTGCATGAGTTTTAACTAAACTTGTCACACCTATCAAATATCCCGAATCAACAATTACACTGCAAAATAAAACATATATTTCTTAAAAAAAAAAAAACAAAGTGGTGTGCGTAGCCGCGTATATAATAAACCTCATTTCACAGATGACAACAGAAGATAGTATGATAAATATTTGTACACCGTCCAGCTTGTAATAGTGGTTCGCATCGCGCGTGACATTTCTTTGATTCGCCGCCGCGCCCGCGCCTGTCTAACCGCAGAACATTATACCCGTCATTATATAGGACGCTTTTTTGTATATTAAAACGCGTTATCTTGTCCGTCTGACCGCCCATAATTTATCTTTGAGTGTTCATGCTTTTTACTCGTTGGAATATAGAATATTTTCTCTTCTTTATCTGTTGATGCGTTTTTATTGTTGATCTAGATTGCTGTTTCATTAAATATTCGGTATTTGTGTTATTTTCTCAACGTTGTTTTCTATTAATCATATTTAATGTAACAGAATACCAATATTTAATTTAGATGTTGATTGTACATATTATACATGTTCTTATTATTTTTTAGGTTATATATGTTACAATTGTCCATAATTTGTAGAAATAGTCCAAAATATTATCCATATTGAAAATTAGGTTTTCAAAAAGAGCTTAACTAAGTACAATATTAAGCAGCAAAAATTAAGCAAGTCGAGAAAAATTCCAAATTGTGCCATAATTTTTTACCATGCACAGAATCTTGGGAATGTTAAGAAATGCATGTCACAAAGTGTGAAGAAAACGCAGTCATTTGGAATGCGTGATTCAGCTCGTTCCCATGCTATGGAGATAACGCAGATAGCGTATACGCAGTTAGATGGCGGGGAACATGCGCGCGCGCACATGATACAAATAGACACCTAGAATTTTTCCCGGCAATACCACAGTTTGCTTATTATTATAACTCAGATATTGACAAGTTACCGATTTTTACACAGAGAGATTTTATCTAGTCTTTGCAACCCCAGATTTCAAAGTGTCTTGCATTCGTTTCACACAAGATTTCCACAACCTTAGACTTTCGCTCCCTACCAAAGAATAACGAACATTATCGGGTGACTAACAGCCGTATCTATTATAACCCCAAAAGGGCGTTGATTTCCAAAGTTACATTATTAGTACACCTTCACACCATGAACATACATTTTAAATTTTAAATTCCTTTTTTAAAAAACTTAGCACTTTCATACTAACTTCCAAGCCCCGTTTTACCCCCTTTCGGGTGGAGTTTTGTGAATGAAATGATGTCCATATGGCTTAACATAGTATTGCTTATTAGCGTCCAATTGCTCGTGCCCGAAGGTCGCGACCTTTATGAACTCAGGTGCCTTTGGATTATTTTGCTCTGGTTATTTCTTAAGATTATCTGGCTGTTCGTGGGATGGTAATTATTTCTTTGTCTATGTTTATATATTTCTTCTGTTCGTGTGTGTACTACTGAACTCCTAGACTTTTGGACTAATTTTGATGACCCTAGATGATTTTTATTCCCAATTTGAGTCAGTAGGGTAGTGCGTTGCTATTGGTCAGGATAACATCTCATCGCAAGTATTGATATAATTACTTTATTTCGTGGAAGAAGGTTCTATATTTGATTTATATTTTTTTTATTAGATAAGCTGTCAAACGCTGTTGGCAACACTGACACTAACTTATTCTCATATTTATTAAAAATAATTATATATATGTACATTATTATGCAGTCTTCATTTTTATGAAATCCTTTAATATGTATTTTAATAGTCGGCTTGATAAAATGTAGCCACGATGTAGCAGAAACATTTCATGCCTATCTATTTCTAACTAATTACATACATTAAAATGCTTTTTCGTCATTAATACAGGTGAAATATTGTAAAAATTCACATAGTTACAAACGCTACAAATTAACCCAACTAGACCACAGTTCTATTTAACCGTCATTAGTTTCGAAACTAACCGGCGCAAGCGCAGGCGACACTTAGATCAGTTTCTGCGAACTTACAGTTACTGGGCGCGGCCTCTTTCGGCCCTTTCTGGTTTATTACAAAACTCGCTTTAACTGAGCAAAGAATTCGAAAGGTTTTTATTAAAATACATGGACTGGAGGGAGGTATAGAAAATTGATACAGCTATTTAATTGATAGAATGTTGAAACATTAAGAGTAAGTAATTTTAAAGAAATTGATTGAAATTCTATTGGAATATTTATATGATTTATACTGTGCCCTTTTGTTTGAAGTAGGTTAATTTTGTCCTAGATTTTATCAATTATTCTGAGACTTTTTAAGGACCATATAGCAATATATATGTATAAGATTTAGGTTCCGTGTGTTTGTGTTTGTAATTGGAAAACTAATCGATGAATTGGTTTGAAATGTTTGAACAACGTTGCATTGTAAAAAAAACACTCAATGTGTTTTTAATATTTGTAATTCGAAGTTCCTGCGAAAACGATTAAATTCACAAAATATTCGTATGATAAAAAGTAGTCTCTGCATATTCCTTATGTGAAGGCTGTACTATTGAAAAGATCAATCAAAATCTATTCAGTTGTTTTTAGGTGAAAGAGCAACAAACATTCACTTATCCTACCATCATCTTAACAAACTTTTGTATTTATAAGGGGATAATTACACTTATAAATTTTGCTATCAGACTTTCATAAAGATTTACATAAGATGTTTGATAATGGTTTACACCTGAAAGAATTTACTCTCACTGGTTTATTTTTGAGAGTCACAACATTTGTGAGGCTACCTAGATAACTGTTACTATAAAGTAGTTTTATATCAAAAACGAAAACAAATCGTACAGATGAAATTCTCGCCTAGTAATAAGTTAAGTGACTTAATTTAAATCGATAAACTTTGTAGACTTGTATTAAAATTCTTTCGCTTTGCAAGTTATATCTACAAGGATTTGTTGCCAAGGGGATATTACATAGCTACGTATTAGACTGTGGGAAAATTTACTAGTATCAAAACAAGTGCGCGTGAGCCTTTTGTCCTTGCCAGCCTTTGTAGCCTTACTATAATTTAAAATGTAAATTTTGAATAAACTTATTAATTATTTTGTTTTTCTTTTATTTACTTGACAGTTTCATAATGTCAATTAAAAAAAAATGTCAAGAGTTAAGGTGGTGTTCCGCAAGGAACTAATTTGGGGCCATTTTATTCCTTATATGCATTAACGACTGTATTTTTTTTATTTTTAATGTAAAAAGTATTTTTTATAATAAGGATTCAGAACTGAGATGGCCTAGAGGTTAGAACACGTCAATCCCTGACGGTGATCAAGGATTCAAGTCTCGGCTAGTACCGCTGAGTTTTCAAGTGCTAAATTTGTGATTAAATTCACCATGTATACGGCGGTGAAGGAAAACATGGTGAAACGTGCAAAACTGGGAGAAATTTTGATAGATGTATATCCACCATCCCGCAGGGAGCAGCGTGGTGAATTAAGCTCTTTACCTACTCCTTAAAATGAGAGGAGGCCTTTGCTCAGCTGTGGGACCTTTATAAGCTGTTACTTTACTTTTTTACTCTACAAGGATTTTCTATTCGCACCCATAAGTCTAAAAGATTTAATGATTTCATATAAACGCTATCCCTAATAAAAACCAAATAGTATTGATTGATTATCATTCAAAATATATAATTTCTTACAATTTGACCGATCAAGGCTATATTATAATATTGTTTATCATTGTTTCAGGTGGGTGTGGATCAGATAAACTTCACCTTACTGTAAGTGAGAAGTAATTACTGTACAATCTCCAACATGTAATTTTTCGAGGCCACAGTAACGTTGTATTGTTCCGTTCACAATTTCGCTGCGGGCCTACTTGGTTCGCATTCAATTGTAGTCACTTCCTTATCAAGTATAAGAAGATTAGAAGATTATATGGACGTTGATAACCAATACTGTGTCAAGCCACACCATTTTGAGAAAATCACGTCTAAATATGTCAAACCTAATCTTAAAACATTTGTTTGAAGTAGTATCGAACTTTACTTTTCTATTTTGATTATAATAAAGTCACATTGGTATAGTAAAATGTTTTATCTAATAATAGGTTTCTCTAATATATAAGACTAGCTGTCCCTTGCGGTTTCACTCGCGTTTATGGTTACTGCTTCGCTCCTATGAGTCGTAGCGTGATGTTAACTATCTAACACGAAAATAATTTTTCAATTCGAACCAGTAGTTCCTGAGATTAGCGCGTTCAAACAAACAACTCTTCAGCTTTATAATATCAGTATAGGCTATTTTATATTTCAAAGTATGAAACACTCTTCTATATTCTGAATCATTAAATTATGGAACTTTCTGTACTTATAAAGTTATATGACCTTAAAAATTTCGAATAATGTTAAATACGTGACTCATTTTCAGAATATATCAACATCTCCGAATTGGACTTTTTTGTAGGTTGCCACATTAATGCTTATCTGCATCCATATCACTTTTTTTATTATACTTTATTGCATAAAAATATCGATGTACAAAGGGCGGATTTAACGCTATTACAGCATTTTCTGTTAACCAGCCCAGAATGGTGTACGAGAATTGATAGCGTGCACAAAAATAAATACATATGTAATAAAATATATATATATATATATATATATATATATATATATATATATATATATATATATATATATATATATATATATATATATATATAAACATATACATAAAAAATAAAGATTACATATATATGAATAATAGATATATAGACTTATCTATACATATAAAATCACTTGTCCTGACTGATTCATCAGAGGCTACACTGCTTGGGCTACGAACTTGAAATTTGATGGCATTGGGTGGCTTTTAGGTTGTAAGCATCCACTAAGAAAGGGTTTTTTGAGTATTCACGCTTAAGAGGGTGAAAAGGGGTAAAAACGTTTGTATGTAAAATCTTATTCCGTGGTCGTATTAACTTAAAACTTAATACACATACTTCTGGGTGATAGTAATGAAATATAAAATAGAAAACGGGGTACTTTTATCCCACACTGGGGTGCAAGGGGGTAGTAATGTTTGTATGGAGAAAATATATATTTTTGGGCGATTATCCTTAAATTCAGAACAAACATTACTTAGAAAGAATAATTAAAAATACGTTTCTCAGAATTTCAAAATCATCAACCGCTTGGAAAGTGTACAGAAGAAGTACTTAAAACACCTACAGTTTAAATTTAATGACAACACCCAGAGGCTCAATAATAGCACCAGTATACTATCTCTTGCTGATCGTAGAATATTAAGGGATCAAATTTTTCTGTATAAAATAGTTCGAGGTTTCATAGACTCTCCATACTTACTAAATTGTGTAAACTTTCGATGTCCCAGGTTAACTGCTCGTAAACACCTATTGTTTAATGTGCCTTTAACACGGAGTAAATATGCTCAAAACATTTTTATTAATCGTGCATGTAATAATTATAATGAAAAATTTAATAACATTGATCTTTTTGAAGTAGATAATGCTAACAAATTGAAATTAAAGATATTGCAATTGCTTATTGTTAATATTAATAATAATTAATAATGTATAATTTAATAATATAGGAATGTTATTATTATTATTATTTTTTAATTCGTTATAATTTAAAATTGCTACCTCTATTAATTTATTAATTTTGTATCTTATATAATTGATTTAATGTTTAATTATTCTTAATTTGCTTATTTTTTTCATAATTTATTTTAAAGACAAGTTCAGTTTAGTTTAATTGTTTATTTAATTAAAATATTCTCATCTTGTTTCTTGTTGCTCTAATATTGTATACTAATTTATGAGTGGAAACTTGATTGGTTTGTGATTCAATTTGTATTTGTTAATATTAAGACTTATTGTACTGTTTGTTTCCCAAATAAAATAAAATAAAATAAAATAAAATAAATCCCTTAAAATGACGCTAGGGGATAATAAATCCTGGATCGGTAACAATTTCGCTGCTAGATTTATTTAGCTGAAAATCCAAAATATACGCGGGCGTAGCCGCGAGCAACTGCTAGTACTATATACCACTACTACATATATCAACGAGTAATACATGAATCACTTAATGATTTTATGTGATTTTAAGAAGGGCAGTGGGTTAGACGGTACTTAAATGTGTTGTTATCTTATTAGCTTGAGACTTACTTTGATATCGTTTGTGTGTTTGTTTGCATAACGAGTATTCGCTTGACATAATTTATGAATGGTTCATTTGTTTCTGTTTTATCTTTGTTCGATTGTTAACTTTCACTTAGACTAGTATTTAATATACTTCACTGCTAAGTTAACTGTTTTGCTCGAATTTTTAAACAAATTTAAAAAGAGAAAAACATAGAATTAAAATTATAATGATTTTCGATGTATGAAAATAGATTTAATAGAAATAACACTACTGTTCTCCACCATTCGATATTTTCGGCAAATCTGACAAAAATAACCACTTAATTTATAGAATTTTAAATAAATTACAAAAATAGTATTTTCTTCTTAGTATTTCTTATTGCCTAATAATTTCACCTTGAACTCAAACTTCAACCACATATACAAATTAACCATTATTTATAGGTCTTAATTACGTAACTCGAGCACACGCCAGAGGGGTCGTGACAGACGGACATTCTTTCCCAAACTCGCTTCTAATTCGGAGGCCTCACGCAGAGGTCAAAATTACTGTGATTAGGCCCCCGGCGTACCTCCGACAATTTGATTATTATCTGACGTGATAATTCTTAAATTGACTTAGAAATATTCAATTTTTATGTACATCTTATGTGATTGAGATGGCGTAGTGGTTAAAACGCTTCGATCTCAACTGATGATCGCGGGTTCGAGCAGGTGGTGGCTAGTACCGCTGAGTTTTTAACCCTTAAATGCATGGTGTATCAAAATTGAAACGTTTAGTTCAAAGTCTATCGTCATCTTATCATGTTATTATATAATATATATGCCTTATTTTGGTGTATGTTTATATTTTATATGACCTGTAATTACAATTTTTTTTGTTATTATTTTCAAATAAATCTACTGGTTATACTGTTGGTGTAATTTTTATTTACATGTAATTTAAAAAATCATGCATTTAAGGGTTAAGTGCTAAATTTGTGTTTAAAATTCATCTTACGCTCGGCGATAAAGGAAAACATCGTGAGGATTTACATGTGTCAGAATTCATATATCCGCCAACCCGCAATGGAACAGCGTGGTGGATCAAGATCTAAACCGTCTCCTTAATAGGAGAGGTGGGCTTTTGTCCAGCTGTAAGGCATTTGCAGGCTGTTACTTTAATTTACTTATGTTAGAAAACATTACGAAGGTCATTTCAGTTTGAAAATTTTTGTTTAAAATGGGTTTTTTAATCCTCGACCAAGAAAGAGGGATGTTATAAGTTTAGTGTGTTTGTGGCATTATAGCTCCGTAACGAATTATTCAATTTTGATGACCTTTTTTTGGTTAATAATTAAGAGATATTACGTAGTTGAATTAATCTTTATGTGATATTATTAAACCATTCTCTTAACGTGGAGAGGGTTTTTGCGAATGTCATTAGTTAGGTCTGGTTACCAGCTGAGCTATTAGTTTAAACTAATGTTACAAGAGTTATTGCTAACAAACAGACAATCTATCAAACAAGTTTCATTTCTATTTGTCTGGCGTTCATTCATTGGCGATAAAGCTGAGTCATACATGCTACAATCATAGCTCACACAATGAAGTACAAATACATTTGGACTGATAAGCAATAATATGTCAAGCCACACGAACTTCATTTTAAGAAAATGGCGTCTAAAGATATTAATAAAATTGTTTTAAGACGTACATATATAGCCATATTTTCTTTACTATTTTGAAGAAAGGTGAAGTAAATGCAAATAAAATTAAATGCTACTTTTTTTCAAATACATATATGAGATTATTGTATAAATTGCATCAGATAGAACGCACTTTAAATTCAAAATATTCGATTAAGAAACTTTTCTCCGTACTTATTTAGTTAAGATGACTTGATTTTTTTAATAATGTTAAATACTTGACGCGTTATCAGAAAACACTAATATCTTTAAATTTACCTTTTTGTGGGTTGACACGTTATTGCTTATCAGCATTCGTGTGTAGTTCAAAGTATTGACCTCTCTGAACCTACTGTGTACCTTTCCTGTTAAATAAAAATGTTTTTTACGTGTAATTTTCAACCGACTTAAAAAGGAGTACGTTTACAATTCACTCCATAATCGGTGATCACTTTAAATCAGGCGCATTGTACGAATTATATATAAGCTACTTCACGCCATTCTCCTGCGAGAGTGAGGTACCCCCGTCGAGCCAGACTAAAGACGAACTGTAGCTTGTATTTGTAGTACAATTAAGCTCTATCTTACAATTGTGACATTATGTCCTTCTTATAATAAGTATTTACATGCAAACTTAATAAACTCATTACCCTATTTATAGACGTCATTGCTGAGTAAAAACCATGCATTTTTTAATTAGATTTCCAGTTAAGAAAATAGGATGTGAAATGCTTTACTTTCGTTGTCTTATACGGAGTTAGCGTGTTATTGAATATAACAGGAAATAAAATCTTCGGAGAATCAAATGGAATGGGAAAACCTACGTTCTTCCGATTCCTCTAAATGGATGGATAAGCAATACTATGTCAAGCCACACGGATTTCATTTTGAGTAAATGACGTCTAAAGATGTCGAAGTTATTAATAAATTTGTTTGAAGACGAGCAGATTGGTAGATTGAAAAGTTAAATCTAATAATACGTTTTTCATATATGGACGCTGATAAGCAATAATGTGTCAGCCCACACGGACTTCATTTTGAGAAAATGGCGTCTAAAAATGTCAAACCTATTCTTACTTAATTTGTTTAAAGACGTTTATATCTTTTCTTTTCTTTTTCTTTAAAGGTATAATGAATTAAAAGTAGATTGATATATTTAATATATTATCTAATAAAAAGTTTATAGAATAATCTGAAATATTTCAAATATTAATAAAATTCACACTATTTTAAGACGTTTTCCAAATTTAATTAAAGTTGGATGCTTGACCCCACCGAACAATCTCCATCGTGTTTGGCGTTTTCTTTTCTTTTTTCAATTCAATTCAATTCTTCGGTTAATGGCTTTTAGTTGTGCCACTTTTCTTTTTTATTATTTGTTTAATGTAAATGATATTAGAGAAAATGTCATAATGTTTTGATTGAAAATAGTTTTATCGTTTTTGAAGTTAATTGAAAATAATAAGAGATTCTGTCCAGTACAAAACTTCACTAATCCCAAAATAAACATACACCCAAACTCATATTTGCTTATATTTAAAATTCTCTGTAAACACGTAAATGTGAATGTGTAATAATAAATTTAACCGGTCGGTTTGTGTGTCACAGGGCCGGGCAGCGCTAATGGACCGAATAGACCGGTCTTCTTTCCCTTGGCGTTTGCTAAACGATTAGCGTTAAGCCTATGTTACCAGGCTAATTACTGTGAGCTATCGCTAACAAAATGCCATGTTCTGACTGTTGGTTTCAAAATCAAATCAGATATATATAATGAAAAGAAAAGAAAATAGTGTCTTATAGTAAATAGTGTCTTTTTAAGTTAAAACATTCAAAATTGGTATCAAGTAAGACCTTTAACGTGTTACTTAAGAGTTCCCTCGTTTTTTCCAGGATCCCATTATCAGATCCTGATCTGGTGACAATGGGACCATCTTAGATGTATACCCTTTCAAACAATAAAAAAATTTGAAAATCGGTTCCCAAACGGCGGAGTAATCGGTCGACAAAGTCCCCGACAAATTGAGAACGGAAGAGGTTCTCAATTTTTTGGAAATCGGTTAAAAAGTAAAATATTTGAATACCGTTTTCATTAATAAAATCCATTTTTATCAAAATTTTTAGATACAAGGTATCATATGTAGAGGCGATACATGCTTATACGGCTCGTATTAGTGACACTATCAGATAGAGCAATAATACAGGTGTGTTATTTGTTTTAAATTAGCGAATTCGATTCCTGGCTGGGAAAATTATTTTTTGAAATACTAATGATGCAGTTTTCATTTTTTATCAAAATCGTTCCCAAGACTCCTTTAAGTATTTTTATACCTTATAGGTTCGGATTTGGCCTAACACGCCCAATTTAAAAATTCGCCCTTTCAAATGAATGAAAAATATTCAAAATCGATTAAGAAATGACAGAGTTTTAGGATAACAAAAAAAACATACACTCCGAATTGAGCTCCTCGTCCTTATTTGAAGTCAATTAAGAATCATGATACATAGTTTCACGATGTCACGTCATAACGTTTTCGATATCGTAACGTACCACGATGTTAATTCACATCGTTGTCATGTGTTTTGCCCCTTACCAGCCAGATGTACAAAAGACTAATCGTATTCATTAACACCATAAGCGGCTCGACCAGTACAAATAGGTATTATTGACACCCATCGACCATACGTGAACCAATATTTGAACAAGTAGAGATCATGGACTCGAGTATCCACGGGGAATCTTATTTGTGTGTGTCAGTGTGTCAGGGCTGTGTTTGGTGATGGTATTATACATTTAGTGAACTTAGTTACACCACTTGACTTCTCGTTCGACGAGATTTGGACGCTGATAAACAATACTGTGTCAAGTTACACGAACTTCATTTTGAGAAAATGGCGTCTAAAGATGTCAGTTTAACATATATATATTTATCTTTTTTAAAAGCAGATCAGTATAATAAAAAAAATCTAAAAATAAGTTCTTTAAATATAAGGGATTAGTGCATAAATTGAAAATATGAGATACACTTGAAATTCGAACCGTTAAATAAAGAAAGCTTTTTCAATACTTATTTAGTTTAGATGACTTGAATATTTTTGAATAATATTAAATACGTAACGTATTATCAGAATACATCATTATCTCTGAATTTGATTTTTTGTGGGTTGGCACATTATTGCTTATCAGCACCCATTTGGAAATTTTATTGGATTATGGTTTTAAAATAAAATAAAATAATTCATGTCGATGGTGTGTTTATTATATTTCAACACAAGGAAACTACAAGAGTAGATTTTGGACATTTTCCGAAGAATGACAACCGCGGAAAGCGCCAAAGTATAAACATTACACAGATTATATAAGCATAGTCAATTAGTCAAATTCACAACTTATCAATCAATCAAAAAATACTTTATTCAAGTAGGCTCTCACGAGCACTTTTGAATCGTCAATACATGAAAAAACAAAAAAAAAATTACATCAAATAATGAAGCTACCACCGGTTCGGAACGTAGATTCTACCGAGAAGAACCGGCAAGAAACTCGATAGTTACTCTTTTAAAATATTGTCAATACATCACAACACAGTTTATGATTACAAATTGATTATTTATCCTGTACGAAATTCAGCATATACTAAGCCCACGCATCTTTATCGTCAACGTAATCTTGTATAGAGTAATATGCTTTAGCTATTAGAGACTTTTTAACATATGATTTAAATCTATTTATGGAAAACTGCAAATATTTCTGGGGGATTTTATTATAAAAACGAATACCTTGCCCCAGAAAGGAAACATTTACTTTGTGAAGTCGAAAACAAGGTGTTATAAGTTTATCTTTCTTTCTCGTGTTAATATTATGTTTATCTCTATTTCTTTCAAAATAATGAATATTTTTATGAATGTATACTATATTGTTATAAATGTATTGTGACGCAACAGTAAGTATACCTACTTTACTAAAAATATCCCGAAGGGAGTCTCGAGCTCCTAGATTATAAATACCACGAACAGCTCTTTTTTGTAAGATAAATACAGTATTAATATCTGTAGCACTACTCCATAGCATCAATCCATAAGACATGATACTATGAAAATAACCAAAATATACTAATCGAGCTGTATCAACATCGGTTAGTTGACGAACTTTTCTAACCGCGTACGATGCGGAGCTGAGTCTCCCCGTAAGAGATAACAAATGGGAGCTCCACTGAAGTTTCATATCCAAAGTTATTCCTAAAAACACCGTTGTATCAGTAACATCAAGGATCTCATTATTTAATATTAAACTATAAGTTTGCTGTTTAACATTAGGCAAGGTAAATATTACACATTTCGTTTTCTTAGCATTTAAGACCAGATTATTAGATGTAAACCAATAGTGTATCAGTGACAATGCATTGTTTACATCGTCATAATTAGTTTTATTTCTGTCAACTTTAAAAATAAGCGAAGTATCATCAGCAAACAATACAATGTCACAAATACTTTTAACATAAAACGGAAGATCATTGATGTATAATAAAAATAGAAAAGGACCCAGAATTGACCCCTGTGGAACACCCATCTTTAGGACAGATCCAGAAGACTTTATTCCATTTATAGTAACATGTTGAAGTCTCTGTGTCAAGTATGAAGCAATGAGATCAAGAGCTTTGCCTTTCACATCGTAATAGTTAAGTTTATATAAAAGCGTTTCGTGCTCCACGCAATCAAATGCCTTAGATAAATCACAGAATACACCAATAGCATTCTGTGATTTCTCCCACGCATCATATATGTGTTTGAGGAGTGCTATTCCTGCATCTGAAGTCGAGCGACCTTTAGTGAAACCGTATTGTTCACCATGAAAAATATTGTTTACATTAAAATAAACAAGGAGTTGATTTAAAATTAGTTTTTCAAATATTTTACTTAGGGAAGGTAATATAGAAGGTCTATAATTACCAGGATCACATTTGCTTCCCTTTTTAATTATTAATTTATTGAAGATCAATTTTTTTTATATTCAAGTTATAATTTCAACAAGTTTTACTCATGAGAGCGATATAAAACAACTCTGTAACCGAGGAAGAGATACGTCGTAAATAGTTACGAAAGTTATGAATGTCAAAAATAAGAAGCCGACAGTAAATTCTTTCAGGTGAAAACAATAAGAAATAATTTATGTAAATCTTTATGATATTCTGTGAGCAAAACTTATAAGTGTAATTCTCGTTTTAGACATAGCAATTCTAGATGTTGTTGAGGAGTTCTCTCGTCTGGAGACAATCCTGAATGTAGAGTAAGGTCTCGCTTGTAGGAAAATGTTTCATCGGAACTCTCCCAAAATGTAAATTTTCAACTCCGTTAGGATAAGAGGAAGTATTTCTGATTTATGGAAGTAGTATGACATGGGTGGCACTAACAAAATAAAATCAAAATATAGTTTATTCAAGGTTCTAACGAGCAGTTTTTAAACGTCTATACAAAAGCAGCACCCGCCCTCCTACGTACACAGACGCATACACACAAGCAGGCAAGCACCGTCGCGGCTTAGTGGTGCTCTTACTGCATTATACCAGACAGCTGTATATTGTTTGCGGATTACAGCAAAATAGTTTTTTAATTATTTATCACGGAATTATCTAAAGTAACGCTTGATTTAATTAAATATTTGTAAGTTCTTGCAATATATTTCTGTGAGTACAAACAATGTATTGTATGAATACTTTCAGTGTCTTTTCCAATATGTAATTTCACTTTCAAAATATGTATTAAAATTTTCTGTCTATGTGCGACCTTATCGTGAGTCCTTTTGATAATATTTATCAGTCATTAAGATAAATATGAAGAAGGTCTTCCATTGATCTTCCTCAAATCTCGATGTCGTGTGAGTTTTCACAAGTCTGTGTTGACTCTATCGGACCTTGAACTCGTGTTTATTTTCGGAAATCCTTGTTATTTACGAAGTGGATATTTAAACTGACTTCAAATAATTTCAATGGTTAATTCATGTGTTTTTTTTTTTGTAAGTTATCTTGTAATGGAAATTGGTTTTTACTTATTAAAAAAATAATGAAAAAAATTCTCAAAAATTTTCTTCAAAAGTATTCATATTTAGATTTTAATAAGCAATAATGTGTTAAAGTAATAATGCGTTACATGTTTAACATTATTAAAAACAATTCAAGTCATTTAAACAGAAAAAAGAATTTTGAATATTAAAGTGTGCGCCATATTTTCCAATATAAAATAATAATCTTATTTTTTAGAAAAACTTATTAGTAGATAATAATTTTCTTTATACCAATCTGCTTTTAATTTGTAATAACTTTTATCAAACTAGAAAAGTAAAGATGGATATACACGTCTTCAAACAAATTTATTAAGAATAGGTTTGACATCTTTAGACGCCGTTATCGCGAAATAAAGTCCATGCGGCTTGACATAGTATTGCTTATCAGCGTCCATTTATAAAAATCTCAATTCGAGAATATACTTTCACAGATTAGGATGTACGAATAAAAAACCTATAAAATTCGCTATAAAGAAGATATACCTACATGTATGGCCTAAAACATTTTACAGCCAATAAAATGATGTTTGTCTAACAATAGCCACGAGTCGGTAGAAATCTAAATATAATGGTAGCTCACGCTCTGATTGACTCCTGTATAATGCTAATACGGATAGTTGAATCAATAGTTTGCGTTAAATTCGTAACAGAAAGGCAGACAAGCGTTTGACGTAATGCTAACTTGCGCTAAAACGGTTCATACATTCAAGAAATTGATCACGATTCCTTTGATTTTTGGCTACGATAACTATCGCTTTCAATTTTAACGTGATACCGAGTGGGTATAGTTAAGGGTTAACTTTTTGTACAAAACGTCTTCAGATTTGTTTTTATTTCTATTTCTGAATGGTATTTTATAACTATAGATAGATGCTGATAAGCAATAATGTGTTAACCCACAAAAAGTCAAATTCGGATAAATTTATGTATTCTAATAATGCGACAAGTATTTAACATTATTCAAATAATTTTAATGTCATTTTAAATTAAATACGGAAAAAGAGTCTTATTTTTATGTTTCGAACATTGTAGTGTGTTTCATATTTTGCAATATAAAATAATCTCATACATTTGAAAAAAATATTATTAGATAAAACCTTTCATTAGACCATTCTGCTTTTGATTTATTACACCTTTCATCAAAATAGACAAAAAAGCTGGAGATATTCGTCTTTAAACATTTTTTTTATTAAGAACAGTTATGACAACTTTAGGCGCCGTTTCTCAAAATGAAGTCCGTGTGGCTTGACATAGTATTGCTTATCAGTATCCAACTAGAGATAAGCTATGTTCTTATTATTTAAAGTTACAAATCGATTCCTTTCCAACTTTGACGAGCTCGTCAATTGACTTGTTGGCCCAAAATACTATCGCCTGTCCTCAGTGGCTAGGCAACATCGTCCAAGTTGGTCAGTATTCTGGGTGCTAAAATCCATGAGCGCATAAAATATCTATAGTTTTCTAAACTAATATTATAAGGAGTTAAATTGGTTTATAAGTTTGTATGTACTAAATCGCAATCTATGAAATTACTGCTTCGATTTGAGAACGTATTTTGCGTTAGATATCGTTTATTAAGGAAGGTTATAGCTGTATTACACCACGCTACGACTCATAGGAGCGAAACAGTAATCATTACCGCGGGGAGTAGTTCGTATAATATAATTCGCTAATAGCACCTACGCCTTACCACGAAGAAAGAGTTTTTTCTAAATTTATTCCCTAAAAGTTAACCACTATCATACATAATGAAAGTTAGTACAGACTTTGCCTCGATGAAATTTCCCACGGTTAATATTTATAATAAAAGTCGATTAAGTACGAGCTGTTAAATAAAAGATAAAGGATCGAACACACGGGTCCGACCAAGCGAAGCGCGACAGACCACCATGATCCATTATAAAGCCTCTGTCACATCTACACGATTAGGTGAAACGATTTATTCTAAATTATTGGACGCTGATGAGCAACACAGTGTCAAGCCACAGGGACTTCATTTTAAGGAAATGGCGTCTAAGATGTATTTTCTATTTTCACAAAAGGTAAAATTAATTAAACGCAAGAGATGAGCATGACCATGTTTTAAAGGTTTCGAAAATATATGTAACGCATCCGCAACATCCCTGATGTTGCCGATGTCGGGGCGATGACGAGAGAGACCACCTAACGTCAGGTGGGTCTATTAGTTCGTTTTCCCCTTTTTTAAAAAAAGAAAAGTAATAGAGATGATTATCTTTGAAAATATGTATTTTGCCCTTAGCAGTGGAAACACTAGGAATTTTAAGTGCAAGATTTTAAAAGACCTAAGATCTTACCTTATTGTTATTTCATTTAAGATTTTTATAGGTATCTTTTTTGTAAACATTGGAACAATCCACACTTACTTTATTTACATAAAATAAAATACAAAAAAGTGATGTACCGGATCGTTAAAAGTGGATATCCGGATATCCGGCACATAACTATTTTTTTTTATTATAAATTTTCATTATAAAAAATGATTCAGTCCAATCATTCAATCGATAATTTCTTATCTAACTCTTATCTGTGTAATTTTTGTCTATGTGTAAAAATGAGTTATTTAACTACAATTAAGCTACGTATAATCAATATATGACAAACGTGTGGTTGTAGCTTTATAGATGATCATTTTGTTTATCTCGGAAGTGTTACTCTATCATTATACCTCTTACATATGCGTAGATACTATAAATAGCTTAAAGAAAGCTGTCTAACCATTTAAAATACCAGGGTAACATGAAATTGAAACAGCTCCTCAAATTGATACACAAATAATAGCACAGGAATATAAATTATATACATTCATAAACAATGAGTGTAAGAACCCCGCAGACTGTGGGTCTTTCTATCGGGCGATAGTTTTGTTGGGATCTTAAAAAGAGGGGATATATTTTAACAGTTGGCTGGTTACGTTTCGATGCCAAGATCAGAAATCAACTGTCAAAATGTATTTCATTCATTCATTCTTTGTATTTAGTTGCTATAGCGTTAGTGCAGGTATCATTGTACTGACATTAAAAACTAACATTTCTATTCGTCGAATGAAATGTCAAATAGTGTAATCTATACTAATATATAAAGCTGAAGAGTTTGTTTGTTTGCTTGAACGCGCTAATCTCAGGAACTACTGGTCCGATTTGAAAAATTCTTTCAGTGTTAGATAGAACATTTATCGAGGAAGGCTATAGGCTATATATTATCACGCTAAGACGTAAAAAGGAGCAGAGCACCAATGAACATTGTTTCAAAATCGGGGAATATTTTCCTATTGAGAGAGTTTACGCTGCGTGCGCTGCGTAAACGGTTAAAGTTTCGCAAAAATTCAAGTTACAGATCCATTGGTTATAGATTTTTTTAAGCTACCACCGGTTCGGAATGTAGTCTCACACACACGCCTGGGGTGTTGCCAGAGGTGAATGTGTAAACTAAAAGCCATCAAAACAACAATTGTATTGATTTAATTGTCATTTAACGTTAATTTAAAGTGCTATTAAGACTGACTAGCTTGCTGATA
Organism: Hypolimnas misippus; assembly: GCA_037950945.1. Classification (NCBI taxonomy): domain Eukaryota; kingdom Metazoa; phylum Arthropoda; class Insecta; order Lepidoptera; family Nymphalidae; genus Hypolimnas; species Hypolimnas misippus. The sequence goes on along the minus strand of JBBEEQ010000017.1, from coordinate 16,784,101 downwards.
GTAAAACGTAGAAAAATATCAATTAAAGATCTCATTAGCTCAGAATGCTGGGTTACATTTGGGAAAATACCCTTAGGAAGACGTACTTTGTGTTGTTTAATTGACCAATTCGGCCGATAGCCTACTAAGTTAGCGGCTAATCTATATGTATATATACAAGCTCACTTAGTCACATCACAATATCTCAGACACTACAAGTGCTAGGAGTTTCAAATTTTACACGGGAGTTCCTTTTAAGACGTAGGTGCTCACTAAGACGGGATTTTGGAATCTGGCCCCTAATGGGGTAGAACGGAAGTTGGAAGTTTGTATGAAAGTCCAATGTTCATCGCGAGTAAAACCACGTGGTGCCGCTAGTAGACAGTGTATAATCTGCAGGGGTTGTGTTAATTTTTTTGTGTTCTCAAATTAACTGAGGCCATAGCCGACTAAATCCGCGAATAGAAAGCACATAGTCTACGGGAGCTCTAACAGTACAGAGTTATAAATTATAGACATTTATAAACAATGCGAGTAATAATTAAAGGAAACTTCAAGGAAAGCATTCCGTTGTGAACAGGTTGTCGAAGCGGAGCGCAGACGGTGCGGCGTCTCTTGCTAACATTTCTCAACTCATCGGCAGGGCAGAGCACACTGAGCACAGAGGCAGCTGCTAAAATTTAAAAAAAAGTACATCATATAAAAATAATCGTGATTATCTTTTTAGGAACTTTGGAATGAATTTATACCTGAATTATTTTATGTCTGTTTCTCTTTTTTAATCTGTCTGCTATTGTTTTATAGAAATATATTAATTCGTCTCGTATTTCAATATATATTTTTACTTTTTTGCAAAAAAAAAGTCAAAATTTAATTAATTAAAATTTTTAAAGACCTCTCAAAGAGGCTTTGGGAGTCAACTGGGGACCCAAGAGCTGGCAGCTCGGTCAAAGGATCAGCTTGGCCATTCAACGGGGTAATGCTGCCAGTATTTTGGGAACTTTACCCAGATGCAGTGGCTTAGATGAGGTCTACAATGTTTTGTAAAAAATAATTCTTTTTTTTTTGTATTAATTAAGATGTAAATAGTTTAATTAAAATAATTATTTTTTTTCTCAATTTTGAACTCAAAGGTTTGTATTTAAACCCATCCAGAAAACAACAAAAGTTTTAAGAGATTTTAAGTACTTTATATACTTGTAAAATTTTTAAACTTAAAGTAAGATTACCGCGATATCTGCTTCTAAGTACTCTGGGTGGCGACTAACCGACTTTGAACTATTTATCCGGGTATTCATCCGGAATCGCATCTACGATCCGTCGATGCGATGCCGGAAGACCCGCGCAATGGTAATGAATGTTTATTTCATTCCTATGAAAATTATTCAAAGAGATAACATTATGTCTTATTTTAAATACGGTATTTCTCCCCGTGTGGAATTCAGTTGGTAATAATTCTATAATAGTGCAGGTGAATATGGAAATAGTGTATGTTTTGTGTTATTTTGTTTTATACGCATCTGTTATAATATTATAAAGATGAAAATTTAGTTTGTTTGTTTTAACGCGTTAATTTCAGGAACTACTGGTTCGAATTGAAAAATTATTTTTATGTTATATAATACAGCCAATATTCACGCTACTTATCGCTACTAAAACCTTAATAATGTTCAAACTTATATATTAAATTAATTATGATCAAATTAATTATAAATACATGTAGATCGTTAGAAAATAGGGCTAACACAAAACTTAATTATCATATCATATATCATATGTTATATAAAACAATGTAAAATACACAGTGGGAAGAATCTTGCTCCTAATTCTAATTCTTGCGGGTACAGTTACCTGATCATCAGTTAGATGGTATTGTTGCCATCACATAGCCATGTAGATCATGTGTGCCATGGGACTTTCTCACCGTTTTTATGGTAGATTGAAATCGAAACTATACCTATGTTAATTTTAGTTTAAATCTTGTTTTAATAAGGTCAGATGGTGGAGATACAGTTTCTGTATATATTTTCTATATAGTCTATGTATCTTTTTTTACGTACTTCTAACATAAGAGTTAGAGATAAGATATTATGTATCGAATGATTGCATTGAATCATTGTTTATAAATGAAAAATTGTAATAAAAGTAATGTTCGAATATTCGTTCTTTTCGTTCCTGGTATTGTTACCGGTATAGTTTTATGGGATTGATATGCATGTCAAGAAGTAGACCATGGCGAAATATTATTAAAAGAGATGTAGACAATGTATCTAATGTTCAGAATTCTCTAAAAGTAGATTTTGTACATAGAATAAACATTTCTTTATAAAATACATAAATATTTCTGTTTTTTTTTTTAATAAATATTAAATTTGAAATATTTCTTTCATTGTTATTATCAGCACAATGATTTTAAAAATGTAAATAGTTATATTAAGTAGATATTATAAAAAACAGTTTCTTTAGTTTTTTTTGTAAATAATTGCAATTACTTATAAAGTTGGTATTTATTAGAAAGTTCCTCATGAACATGTTGGTGTCAGGGGCGTAACTACAGGATGGCAGGGCTGCCAAAAAGCCACGGTCCCCTGACCCGAGAGGGCCCCGGCCTAAAAGAACTTTATTAATAAAAATCTTATTAAAAGTAAATTAAGTTCATTATAAATATGTATAAACCTACGCTCTTGAAAATAAAACTTATGAGATATTTACGTAAAATATACACAATTTTATTAATAGTTTTGGGTAACTACTTAGGTGGTTCATTAAAATTAAGTTATAACGTCATAATTTTTACTGGGAGGCCGCATCCGAAGAAATTGCCACGGGCCTCAGATGGTATAGTTACGCCTCTGGTTGGTGTTGGTCTATGTACTAATCTATTATTTAAGTAGAATATGCAAAAAATAAAACTTCCTAGTTGCATAATATCTTCCAACATCGAATATTATTCAAATATAATAATTTCCGAGCTGTGTTAAGTTTTTTTGCGAATCATTGAATGCAATTTTTCTTAACTTCAAAATCGGTGTCATTTCACATTTCTCCATACTGACCCATCTTCATAAATCTTCTATACATATAAAAATTAAAACCTGGCTAATATATTTACTGACCGATCAACGCAGAGCTGAAATAGCTGGGTCTAAAAATATGAAATTTTCCACAGACGTTCCTTAAATATCTTAAGTGTGCACTAAGAAAGAATTTTTGAAAATCTATCGCCTAAGGAGTTGAAAAAAGAGGGTTGAAAGTTTGTTAGGTATCAAATTCAAAAGTATACGCGGGTGAAGCTGCGGGGAACTGCTAGTCTAATATCTCAACGAATCTCGAATCTCACATTAAAGATAAAAAATGAAAATACGTGAAGGAAAAATAAAATATGCATTTAAACTGTTAACATTCGAATAACAATCACTGTACACACAAAAAAATCGACACATTCCACGACACAGACCAGCACCCGTGACGTTTGCAGAAAAAAAAAATCGACCAATATGCCAATACGATCGCAAGATGGCGCGCGGAAGCTCGGAGAGAATAATTTTCCGCGTCCGTGCGCCGGCGCACAACCGTTAACATCTTAATGACGGCCGCCGGCGAAGCAGGAGCAAATTCATTTATTTGTAACGTACTCACTGTTATTCCGCTAATGCTTCGGAAATTGTACCTCAATAATACGGCGTCGGGTCAATTTTGCATTGAGTTCTGTGATTTGATTGATGAGTATTAATATTATTGAGTTTCGTTTTGTTAAATTGTTTGGTAAGTATGTAGGAAGTGTAGTTACTTCGCAATTGACTTTAGCCGACTTTAGATTCTTAAACCATTAAATACGGCGGCTAAATTAATCAGATATAATTAAATGGATCTTGCTATGGATCTTATAAGCCGATCAGTGAGACCCGCAGTTTGTCATGATAAACAAAAAATAAATAAATTTTATGCTCGTGAAGTTAAAAAAAAGTTACGTTATGCGATCGGCGTCGACAACGTTTCTTGAATCAAAAATAGGTATCAGTATGCTCAGCAATAAAAGAGTTAATTCCCCTAATTTTTGTGAATATGATATGTGACTGATTTTGATAAATCTTTTTTAACTAAAACTATAAGTTTACGAAACGTTTAATTTGAGAAAAAAGCTTATACAATCTTTTTTACCTAACAACGTTATGATATAATTGTCCAACGATCGTTAAAAAGATAATAAAATTAAGATAAATGAATAAAAACAATACAGTTTTTTTTAATATTAAGTTAGGTACACATTTCAATTAATAGAATTATCATCTTAATTGCTTAGTAAGACGACAAAAGGAACAAAATGTTACTGTCGCTATTCTTTTAAGCAAGAGTTACACTTATATATTTCGTTCTTAGACTTTCATAAAGATTTACATAAGTTTTTCATTGCTCTACACCTATTAACCTACAACGTATCAGTTACTAGGTTACAGTTGTTACAAGAGCAAAACTTACAAAAACAATTCTCGTCTTCGACAAATCAAAACCCACGTAAAATTGAAAGCAGAAGCTACAATCCCCATATTCGTAACTATTGTGTCATAAATCCTTTAAAAATACTAGTTCGTGACTAAAAGTGAAAGCGTCTTCCTTGACCCTGGGTCAGGATGCTCCGTGATAACGATCAGTAGCATTGGAAGATTGTCATTTAAATTCATATGGGCGCTACAATGAATTTAGTGGAAAGTGAAACTTCACGCTTTTTAATTATGCCCAGCCTACTGACATGCAATGGAATTTTGTTTATCATTAAATAAATCTAGGCGAAAATTACATTTGTGACTTTTCCTTTTGTAACTGATACAAAAAACTCTGTAACCGGGTTACAGTTACCTAAGTTACCTTACGTAAGCTGTGAGTTTTAATAAATAGGTCAGACGCGCCTTTAATAAGTTAATCCATATAAATAAATAAAATTGAAATATCTGTTTGTTATTTCAAATAAACAGCTTTTAACTAAAGTCATATAAAAGTATATACAGTACTTACATACATAAAAAAAAAAAAACAAATTTTAAAATTTTCGTCTGTCTATCCGTGTGTTTGTTACGGCTAATTTCTAAAACGGCTGGACCGATTTTTGACGAAAAATTCACTCACAGATAGCTAATGTTATGTGAGTAGTAACTAGGCTACTTTAATTTTTTTATTATTATTATTAATGCATACAAAAGAGAGTTCCGCGAAAACAAAATTGAAACCAATGTCTGTATGTATCCGATTCAAGGCAAAGGTAAACATTATAAAAATATAATATTTTCTCAAATTAACGCGAAACCGCATAGCGCAACGAGTCATAAATGGATGCTGATAAGCAATACTGTGTCAACCCACAAAAAGTGAAATTCGGAGATATTGGAGTACTTTGATACTGCATCACCTATTTATCATTATTCAATAATAAATATAGTCATATAAATTAAATAACCACGGTAAAAGTTTCTTAATTAAATGTTTTGAATTTCAAGGTAGTTCCATATTTTGTACTTTATTACAATAGTCTCATATATATATATTAAACTTTTATGAAATAATATATTGTACATATCTGCCTGCTTTTAATTCATTATACCTTTTATCAAAAACGAAAAGAAAATATGGATACAAACTTATTCAACCAAACTTATAAAGAATAAGTTAAGCATCTTCAGACGTCATTTTCTCAAAATGAAGTTCGTGTGGCTTGACACAGTATTGCTTATCAGCGTCCAAATATAATCAGCACAAAGGATTCTTTGTTAATCTCAAATAATCTTTAAACCTGTTTCCGTTTAAAAGAGAAACAATTTAAATATTTAAATTAATCTCGAGTCGAGTCGCGTGAAAAATTCCGAGCTATTTTTAGTCGACATTTTTTTGTAACACAGGGTCATACATCAGCGGCCCACAGGACTCGCATAAATAGGAATTAAGACCACCAGACATACTCGTTTTCTTATAACACTAGCTACTGAACGCGGTTCGTCTCGTGTTTGTTTCGGCCAAAGATAATGTTACGGTTACCTACTTAAGTTATTAAATCTGAAATTCATATAAACTATTGTAATACTGTGAGAATTGATCCCGGAACGTTGTTGCAAATTGATCATTTTAATTAGATATAAATTAATCAGGCAATTCGAGTGTATTCATATGTATGTATATAATTAATATTTTGATATTTGATATCGATTATTTTATAAAAGCTTGAATGAGCTATATAATACAGAGCTTTTATTTATATAAATTATTGCCCACTTAAAATAGATCAATCGAGATTTCAGAGGATCAATAATATTATCACATTTGCTTATTAAATTAAAAAAAAAACCTTTTTATTACGCGACTGCGCGACGCAAAGGAAGATAATGAGTTTATCAGTCTATGTAGGTATGTACGTACGTATGTATGTAGGTTTGTACCTTTGATACCTATTTAAACCAAACGCGTGGGCCAATTTTATTAAATTACAGTTCGTTTGAATCGTCTTGACAGCGAATGTCGTAGAAAGCATATAATTATGGAAAAATGAAATTAGAAGAAGGTAGAGTTTGGACGCAATAATGTGAAAATGAAAAAAATTAAAATCTATGAATTATGTCAAATAGGGTATCATTGAATAGGTATTTAAAAATAATATTAACGTTCCTCATATCGTTTTTCAATCAGAATTACCGTTTAGGGTCTATAACGATTTAAAGTTGCTTCGTAATTATTCTCACTGCAGGTTTTTAACGCCGTCGGGCTTTTAACTTTTTAAATTCATTATTTGCTACCTAAATTTATTGTGTTATAACGATTTTCTACATTTTTTTAAACTTAGTTATGTAGAGACAGATTCTTAACAGTTTCTTTAGATATGTGTAATGATTTTTTTTATTTCAATATGTAGATCAAGATACGACCGCGTAGCTTTTAGAGAAGTGCAGTCAGGCTTAATTGAGGCGTTAAAACCTAAACTATACCTGTTAATTTTAGTCTTTTTATAAAGTGTAACTTAAAATATTAACACATTTTTAATTTATTGCTCAAACAAAATAATAAAAAGTTAACATATAGGATATAAATTCCATCTTGTATGTAAGTAATATCCAATCAAAAACATAAATGTGAAATGAGAGCCAAGTTCAATATTATGATTAATGCCTTGGTTGTTGACTTCAACGACAAAAGAAGTGAGATCTTAATGGGTGCAAAGCTCTAAGGTCAGTCCTGAAATTTATTTATAAGTAACATATATAATAGATTTTGATTTATGAGGGCGTCAAAAGTGGCTCCAAATGGTTCGTGTAATATTACACACGGCGCGGCTCGCCAGTTCTGTTTCTTGAACTTGGCTTGACACGCTACCGCGTGTCTAGATCGTTATTTCCTTCATGTATTTTCATCTTTTATCTTCAAAATTGGTTAAGATATCGAAGATTTTATAAACGCCGTTTGTATTTTATTTAGAAGTACAGCGTTAAAGATACTGTCAATGAGATATGAATAATTTATCAACAAACATAAAAGAAATTCATATAAATAAAAAGGCAAATATTGCAGAATGTAAACGAAGTCGCAAGTAATAACTAGCTTAAAACCCTTTTCATCATCATCTACCTCGCATTTTTCCCGGTTACACCAGGGTCTGCTTTCTATTCTAGTCCAGATATTGACGAGTTACTGATTTATACACAGAGCGACTGCCATCTGACCTCCGCAACCCTTGAGGGCAAGCCAGCAACCATTTAGACTAGAATAATCTCTCTACTACGAGTAACGATCATTATCAGGTGATTGTGATAACAACCGGAGCGACAGCTTTACGTGCTCTCCGAGGCACGGTGGGGAGACCCACAAGGACAAACACCCAAACCTAGGAATAAATATTTATACAACTATAAATATCTGCCCCGAGCGGGGATCGAACCCGCAACCGTCGGCGTTAGAGGTACATTCAGCACCACTACACCAGAGCGGTCGTCTAGCTTAAAACCCTTTTATTCCATGGAAATTAAGAAGTACGAAATTATTTCATGTAACAAAAATTACTTACGTATTTTGTGTCCGACTGTAAACTCGTGCGCATCTTTTTATTGCCCACGCGTTATGATAATTGTTTGACATCCCAAGCGCTTTGTACAGCGCTACTAGACTTGGGCTCTTTTGCTATTTTATAGTAATTTTGAACCCAGATCATCAGATAAGACACGTGGATGAGCGAAGGTCGTAGGTACAAGTACGAGCGAACACTACCTCGAGGACTTCTATTTCAATACTTTACTAGCAGTTCCTATTCTTAGAAATATGATACGTAACAAACTTTCAACCCGCTTCTTAATCTTTTGAGGGATCGATTTTCAAAAATTCGGCCTTAAAAAAACGTTTATGCAAAATTTCATGTTTCTAGACCCAGCGGTTTCAACTCAATCTCTCTAAATTATATACATATATATATATATATATATATATATATATATATATATATATATATATATATATATATAAAAGCAATACTGTGTCAAGCCACACGGACTTCATTTTGAGAAAATGGCGTCTAAACATGTCAAACCTATTCTTAATCCATTTGTTTGAAGACGAAATATCCATCTTTTCTTTTGTTTTTTAATAAAAGTAAAATGAATTAAAAGCAGATTTATATATTGAATGTGTTATTTAATAATAAGTTTTTCAAATAGGTATTTTAGGTTATTGTATAATTGCAAAATATGGAACGCACTTGAATTTCGAAACATTATACTAAGTAAAAAACTTTTTCCTTACTAATTTAGTTAATTACTTCGATTTTCACGTGCATCGTATTTTGCAATTTATACACTAATCTCAAATATTTGAAAAACTTTTTATTAGATAATATATTAAATATATCAACCTGCTTTTAGTTCATTATACCTTTTATCAAAAATAAAAGAAAATACTTATAAAAAAAAATTATTAAGAATAGGTTTGACATGTTTAGACGCCATTTTCTCAAAATGAAGTTCGTGTGGCTTGACACAGTATTGCTTATCAGCGTCCAATTAATGAATCATAACAAAAATATTTATATGTAATTCACATGTTATGCATATTCATACAAAACAAGAATTAAGTATGATTATCTAGTTGTAATTAATTGACCGGTTTTGATTGCATTAGTGTTAAATTACCAGCATTCACGGTAATATTACGAATCGCAACACTTAAGTACAAATTACTAGCAATTATATTGCATTATGTGATTGTTATTGTTGAATTATTATTTTAAATGATTTTTTTTAGTTAATCAAACATCGCGAGCGTTTTGCTGTCGCTTGTTATCATAAATATGTAATTTCATAGCAATTTGTTTTCATTTAGAACGTTACAATTTGTTAAAACAATTTCTAAACATGGAATTAATAAAAAAATAAAAAAGTGAGAATCGTTTATAACCAACTTTAAATCATTATAGATGCTAAACGGTAATTCTGATTGAAAAACGATATGAGAAAGTTTAAAATGATTTTTAAATACCTATTCAACGATACCCTACTCGATATACATAGTTCGTCGACTTTAACATTTTTATTTTTTACATTATGGTGTTAAAAAATCGGCCATTTTGATTTTTCCAAATTCTTATGCTTTCTATGACACTCGCGCCAATTTGACGAATAAAACTACGCGTTATTTAACAATATCGTTCCACGCGTTTCCTTTAAATTGTGCCAACACCCACATACTCACATACATACATAGGCTGATTAACACATTACACTGTTTTGCGCCGTGCAGTCGGTTAAAAGGGAGGAGGTTTTCAGTTCATCGGGGACTTTTTATGTATTTTCCCCGAATATTCGAAAACGGTATGACCAATTTGGTTCTTTTGTTTAAAAATCAAAGGTTTTAAAATCAAAATAACTAAAAGTATATAATTCAAGTAAACGAAATTAGTTATTTCACTTTTGTGTTAGTTCACTTTTTTAAAACAGATTTATATCATACTAGCTGCCCCTCGCGGTTTCGCTCGCGTTTATAGTTACTGCTTCGCTTCTATGAGTCGTAGCGTGATGTAATATAGCCTATAGCCTTCCTCAATAAATATACTATCTAACACAAAAATAATTTGTAATTCGAACCAGTAGTTCCTGAGATTAGCGCGTTCAAACAAACAAATTCAAAATACACTTTATTCAAATAGGCTTTTTACAGCACGTTCGAATCGTCAAGTTACAGGTCCGTTGGTTATAGATTTTTTTAAGCTACCACCGGTTCGGAATGTAGTCTCTACCGAGAAGAACCGGCAAGAAACTCGATAGGTACTCTTCTAAAAATCATTCATACATTATGGTATTTTATTACAATTTTTTTTTAATCCTGTAAGAAATCAACGCATATCAGATCCACGACTCCTTATCGTTCAAATCAAACAAACAAACAAACTCTTCAGTTATAATATTAGTATAGACGAGAAAGTGTAAAAGTATACGTAAAAAGACAAGCGATTAAAATGCTTTTACTATAAAGGAAATTATAACACATTTACTTATACATAATGTACATAGGAAGTAATGAAATGATTACTATCTAATGGTTAAGATATTGCATTGGAAGCATGTTATTAAGACGCGGCATCGCGTTCAGGTACATATAAGGAAAGTGTCGCGCGTCATGCGCCGGCGCAGCGCGAAGACATTTCTCCGTGAATAGAGAAAATGCTCCATTGCTATGCACTTTTGCCTTCAATAGGGTTGTCATCCTTGTGTGGAATAATTTATATTTATGCTACTACTAGCTATGTCCCTTGGTTTTACTCATGTTAATTTGTGAATTTTTTTAAATAAAAGTAACCTAAGTTACTCGTTACAACATTAGCTAACTGTGATTGAAAGTCCTGATGTAAGTCAAAATCGGCTCAGCCGTTTCAAAGATTAGTCGGAAGTCGGAACAAACAGACAGATAGACTGATTTTTTTTTTATTGTTTTTGATGTAAGTACCGTATATACTCAATACATGCATTTATTTAAAACCTGTTAATTTGAAATTACAAACACTTCAATTTTATTTATTCGAATAAATAAAATCTGAAAAATGATTTGTTTTGTTTTAACAAAAATAATTGACGGTTTTCGATTAGGGTAATTAGTGTTAAATTAACAGCACTTTGATTCCCGACTACGTTAATATAACGAATAATAACACTTATGTACTAACTAATAATAATTATATTGCATTATGCGATATTATTGTATCAATTGTTTAAATTTTTTTTGCGAACGTTGAACTGTCATTTGAGAATTTCAGCTTTGAATATTTTCATTTTGAATTTGAAAAAAAAAAAGTTAATTAAGTTGAAATATAAAATGTAACGCGAGTTAAACCGTGAGGCAAAATAAGTCTTTAATGTCATTTTCAAATTTGTAAAACGTTTTTTATAATTTTCATCCTGAATATGAGAGATATCTATTTAGTATTCTTTACTATATAGTTAAAATGCAGATACATACATGCATATGGTTATATTAACTAAATCTGAATGCAACAATGTTTCAATGACATTAAATTTCACAATATAATAGTCATCTATTTTTAAATTTACTAATCGTGATAGGTATAAATGATTAATGTGGTAAAATTATATTAAAACTAGCTTCCGTTTGGGGCTTCGCCCGCGTTTATAGTTACTACTTAGTTTCTATGAGTCGTAGGGTGATGTAATATAGCCTATGGTCTTCCTCAATAAATAAACTATCTAAAACAAAGAATTTTTCAATTCGAACCAATAGTTCTTGAGATTAGCTCGTTTAAACAAACAAACTCTTCAGCTTTATAATATTAGTATAGACACTAATGTAAAGTCATTAAAATCTGTTCAGTGGTTTTTGCGTAAAATAGGAACGAAAATACATCCATACCTACAAATTTTTTCCATTTATAGTAGAGGGATGTAATTGCGATCTTTGTGTGATTAATTAATTTTTTAATTATATTTTTGTGAATTAAAAAGTAGGTATCTACTTATTATTTATCCTAGCAACCCTGTTGACCACACGAAGTCCGGGTATTTAGACTTTTACTTCGTATGTTTTTATCATTTGCACCGTTCGCCACTAATACTCGTAATAACACATCACAGAATGACACTAAGAACGCCACGAGCGATATAATTTCACCGATTTTGTTATTTCTCTTCTATTATATACATATATTTATATTTTATAACATATAATCTATACAAATAAATAAAAGTGAAATGTCTGTTTGTTATACCAAATTAACAGCTTTTAACTAAATACGTATGAAAGTATACACGGTATATACATCGCAAACACAATTTTTAAAATTTTTATATACATTATTAAAAATAATTTCCAGTCATCTAAACTATAAGTACGTAAAAAAGTTTTTTAATATAACGATTTTCAGGTGCGTTCTATATTTTGCAATTTGTACATTTGAAAAAAATATTATTACATAGCACATGAAATATATAAATCTGCTTTTAATTCATTTTACCTTTTATCAAAATATTAAGAATAGGTTTGACATCTATAGACGCCATTATCTTAAAATGAATTCCGTGTGGCTTGAAACAGTATTGCTTATCAGCGTCCAATTAGGATCTACCTCACTTAATTATATATGTATCCAGTTTCATCCACTTAACAGTTAAATTCGAAGTAGATAATTCAGAACAAAAAGTGTCTACGTGTGCGCATCGCCTTACCTAGTTATTACCAGAGTGTTTATAAATAAAAACCGAATTAACAACTAGAGCGACAGCATATTTACTTCTTATGCCCTCCCATAGAACTGCTGCCTTTCGTGGTAGTTTTAGATATGCTGCTACCAAGTGCTGGAACAACCTTCCACCGCCATTACGGGACCTAAATACAATTCATACTTTTAAAATAAAATACAAAAAAATGCTTCTTGACGTACAGAAACAATCATAACATTCTTATTTATATTTTTTTTATATATTTTTTTTTAAATAACAATACCTAATTAATATAATTTTAACGATAATTAATGAAGCATAATAGACACACATTTCTAACATTACGCACAAGTTTATTATATAATATCCACTTACCCGTTGGTTTATGGCCCAATTGCAAGATGGAGTACTGTTCAGACTTGGCTTTGCCGTTTCTCTTTACCGATACGGCTAAAATATGCAGTTTGGGGGTGTAAAGTTTCTTATCATTTTACCATATACATATATATATATATATATATATATATATATATATATATATATATATATATATATATATATATATATATATATATATATATATATATATATATATATATATATATATATATATATATATATATATATATATTTTTTTTTTATTTGTTTAATATAAATATAGTAATTTCTTCATTTAATGTACGCAAAATCCGGATGTATAATGGTTTTTTTTTTTCCACGCCGTGACTTACATACGGCCTCTGTAATAAATATGGAGACTATGATGAATGGAAGTTATTGAAATTATTATTACTGTGTAATACTCAAAAAAGAAAAAAAAAAAAAAAAACAAGAAATTGTAAATTGATACTTACGTAAAATTATTTAACATTTTATCGATTTAACTTTTACTAAAACATTATGTATCAATACTACAATACAATATTTAACGTACTATTTTAAAATATAAATATGTTTTCAATTTTTGAAATATAATCCAGTGGCGCGACACGTCCAACCTCCGCCGCCGCCGCGAGGCGCCTGATTGCATAACTAGTCTCGTCTCGTTTTTTTTTTTTTTATTATTATTTTCTTTACTTTATTTATATTGCTGTCTTGTTTTCTAAGAAATTATAGTTGTTATACAAATACTTATGGTTACAATGTAAAGAAGATATCTGCTGATTACTGTTTCTTTCAACTAATTTTACATTTTTTTTTTTTGTTTTATAATTATAATATAAAAATAGGTTTTGTATTTATTTTCTTTCTTTTTTTTTACGAATATAATTAACATTTTAATGAATTTGTAATGTAACATGTTAAATTTTACATCATATAATAGCTGTCAATGTCGTTCATATGACTTAACAAATAAGGTGGTCACTGAAAATCAGTGCTGTGGTCTCCAGGAGTCGCATAAACGATTAATAGATTATAATTTTAAAAATAATTTGCTTTCTTATTTATTTTTTTTTTTTTTCTTTTTTTTTTTTCGGTTATGAGACTCCTAAGACAGCAGCGAAGCTGAGTGACCTCCTATTTGTGGCGTCATACGGCTGTTTAGGCAATAATTTTGTTTTGTTCACTTTATTATCTTCTTCTTTTTGCTTTATATGTTTACTATTAAGTTCTTTTTTTTATTGTATTTTTTATATTTTGTTTTCTATTGTCTAGCAGTTATGAAATGCTGCAAATAAAGCTCATTCTTATTCTTATTCTTATAATTATACCTGAGTTAGAATGTACTCAACATTATTTTCTTGTTGCTATGTCGCATTTACATTGATACGACGAATGTTACTTAATCCTCATTTCTCTTACACGATATTCAGTAATATTTTTCCAAGAAATCGTATATATTTTTAGTTCCACTTCGCGTTGGTTACTTCTTCGTTCCTATAAGTCGTATTGTGATAGAATATCGCCTATAACCTTCCTTACTAAACAGGCTAACCAACGCAATTTTTTTTGAATTGTATAAGTATTTTCAAAAATTATCTGCTACATACAAGATTACGAACAATTTTTACGTCTTTATAATATTTGTATAGAAATATAGATAAACATCATTCTTGAATCATATTGTTTATTGATAAAATCCATTACACAATTTCAAAGATCTAAGCGTACAGACAGTATGAACCGATTTTGGTTACCGGCCTAATAGTCCGAGAGCCAGTAACAGATATATATGACCAAGTTCCTCTCAAGTGATAATTAGTAAAGCGCAGAACAAAATTGAACTATAAAGCCTCGTGAACGTCAGCTGAGGCTCGGTGGGGGGGATGAGTAGTTGTAACCTCCCACGCTTGAAGAAAAAAAAATACATTCACTCATTTCCTCTCGGCTAAAAGTTTATCAAGTTATAGCTAACATAGTGCATTGTACGTCAGCTGATGGCTAGATCATGGGAAAAAAAATCTTAAAAAGAAATAATTAACGAAATTTTCACCTGGCTCTCGGACTATAAAGGACAGAAAAATAATTATGCCTAATTATTAAGGCAAGATAACGTCTGTCGGGTCAACCAGTTGAATCCATTAGAATATTCACAATCTCATAGAAAATATGGCCCAGATGTTAGTTCAAATCGGATTCATAATATCAGAGATTACCTCATACATAGAAACTTACAAACAAACTTCACGTCTTCATATTATTAGTGCAGATTACACATACGTACAGACAATTGCAATAGCGATTATCGTGTCAGTCAGCTGTCGGTATAGTTGTATGAAAACACTCGTCCTACTTAAACAACAATAATAATTAAAACAAGGCATATTTCGCAATTGTTTCGAATGAGGATGGTAACACACTTTGACATTTTGATAGGTTGGTTAATTTTTTTTTGTGATTTATGATTTTAGCATTCCTGCGACTTCGTCGCTTGTTTACATCGCATTCCCATAGTGACCTTGCATTTTTTCGAGATTAAAAGTACCTTATGTCCTTTCTCCGGCTTTCAACTATCGCTGCACCAAATTTTATTTAAATCGATTCTGTGGTTTAGACGTGATTGCGTAAAACACATGCAGTGTTACTTTCGAATATATAATATAAGTAAGGATTATTACGTTGCACAAACCTATTTAATCAGTAATATGTCCTTTCCTCTTAACCGTTAACAACTTTTGATCTATAAATAATCACAAAATTGTTTTTGAGCTCCATAGACGCAACTCAAAAAAAAAATATTTAGCCATCAATTTTACATAACTGCTAGCGTTTATTAAGCGAGAGTCACACTTGTAAGTTTTGCTTTGACATTCATAATATTTACATAAAATTTTCATCACTAGTTTTCATCTGATATAATGTTATGTAAAACGACACAGTAACCATTTAATTAAAAATAACAAGTGTAGTTCTTGCCTATGGCGAATAGAAATTTAATAAAAACTTACGACCTTTATGTTATCTGTATCGCGAATTTCCACACTACCTTTGGGGCACTACGTTTTTTATGTTTTTCCAATTTATTTTCGCTAAATGAATGCACAGATAAAATTAAAGAATAGCAACGAATAAATTAATATTAGACTCTTATATAATAACTATTAGACTAAATGAGAGTGGTAATCATTTTATTTATTAATTTATATAAATAATTTAATAAAAATACAAAGTACCTTATAAATACAACTATAATCTTTAATTATTTCTAAATATAAATAACAAAATATCGTTTAACGATTAACCACTAATTAGCCAGTAAATAAGAAAGTGTGTCGCATATAGCGTCGATTTGTTTACAAACGGTGCACGGCTGCGCGGGCGCACGCGACCTTGACACTACAACCTGCGCATTGCCGAGTTGGGTCACGCAGCCCGTACGCTGTTATGCGCGGTGACTTACATATAGGTATTACTAATAATAAATCGTTGGAAATTATAATGACTACGTGTTTTTACGTTTTATAATCTATATATATATATAAAATCAGTTGTCCTGACTGATTCATCAACGCAGAGCCTAAACCGCTGAGGCCACGAACTAGAAATTTTGGCAGTTGGTGGCTTTTAGGTTGTAGGCATTCACTAAGAAAGGGTTTCTTGATTATTCACCCCTATGTGGGTGAAAAGGGATAAAACGTTTGTATGCAAATCTTATTCCGTGGTCGTATTAACTAAAAACTTAATACACATACTTCTAGGTGATAGTAATGAAATGTAAAATAGAAAACAGGGTACTATTATTCCACACTGGGGTGCAAGGGAGTAGTAAAGTTTGTATGGAGAAAATGTTTTTTTTTGTCCGATTATCCTTAAATTCAGCACAAATATTACTTACGGAGAATAACAAAATATATGTATCCCAGAATTTCAAAATCATCCCTTATAATGACGCTAGCGGGTGTTAAATCCTGGGACGATAACAATTTCGCTGGAAGATTTATTTATCTGAAATTCCGAAATATACGCGGGCGAAGCCGCGAGCAACTGCTAGTCTATAATAATTTAATAGAAAGCGAAATTCGTATGTGTGAAGTAAGCTCTGGTACAACTGGTGTACGGAAAAACTCGAACGAGTTTATGTTTACATCTTTATACCACTTTAATTATTTCGATTTTTCTTTGTATGGAATAAAAAAAACTGAAGTTATTTTAAAAATTAAGGAACCATTTGAAAAGTACATTATTCTATATGGTCATATGCTATATTTTATGTATATATGCGTATGGTTTTAAGATAAAATCTGTATTAACGGGAGCGAAGTCACAAACAACACTTTAAATATATTTTTTTAGACCAACGGCAGTTGCCATATTTATTTATTGAGGCCGAAATTCTTAACTGTGGGCGAATTGTTTAAACTATCTATATAAATATATAAATGGTTACAAACACCGTTTTTAATTATAAATAACGCATCACACTCAACGGCCCCCATTATGATCTCATGACCTTGTGTCGGGGGTCTGGAAACACTCACAACACTAACACAAACACCCAGACCACGACAAACATCCGTATGGCCAATACACACGTTTGCCGTGAGCGAGGATCGAACCTGCGACCGTTAGCGCTTTAGACAGTTGCAGTGACCATTGCACCAACGCGTCTAATTATAAGAGTTTAGTTTATTTTGATAAAGATAATAAATGAAAATTAAGCCTCTGTTTCGAGGCTTACAATTTTTATGATCACATCATTGTGAAATTCAAAAGTAGTAAAAGCAAAATAAAATTTTTAATTTTTTTAATATAATTTATTTTTTAAATACCGAGAAAAAAGTGTTGTTAACAACGAAATAAAAATAAGTTAGTTAAGAGTTTTTTTTTTATTACGTTATAATCATTTATTTAGATGTTATCTTCGCTCATATAATATGAATTAAACCAAACCCAAAATTTCTCTACCAAACAACGTTAAGTCATAAAAAGGTCCATAATTTATACAAGTTTCGTATACAATAAATTTTACTCATTAGGGCACTCTAAGTTGTTTCACTCTCGTAAATCTAACGTTAAAATTATTATGTATAAAATCACATACGTATGTCGACGTTAGAATGCTCATTACGAATATCTTCTTAGCGACTAATGAGTCATTATTAGAATAATCGGAAAGATTATAATTAATTTCAATTATAAGTTGGAACACAAACAAAAGAGTATAATGCATGTGTGTGTTAAATACATGGTAGTGTGTGTAATGTTTTATCTAGAAATTTAATGTATTTTTTATACATAATTTATAAAAATACATTAGCACTCGATCCTTATATAAACTATAAATGTGCGAAATTTTATACTCCTCCGTCTGTGCAATTTTTGTAAAAAAGGCTACAGAGTATTTGCTTCACGTAATAATAAATCAAAAAATCAAAATCAAAAAATACTTTATTCAAGTATTCTCTCACGAGCACTTTTGAATCGTCATACATGAAAAAACAAAAAAAATTACATCAATAATGAAGCTACCACCGGTTCGGAACATAGATTCTACCGAGAAGAACCGGCAAGAAACTCGATAGTTACTCTTTTAAAATATCGTCAATACATCACAACACAGTTTATGATTACAAATTGATTATTTATCCTGTACGAAATTCAGCATATACTAAGCCCACGAATCTTTATCGTCAACATAATCTTGTACAGAGTTATATCCTTTAGCTATATAATTTATATATATGTACAAAGCTCCTACCCTACGTTCGCAAATGACAATTTCACACGTCTATCTCATACTAACTGCTCCTCGCTTATTAATATACATATATAGATATCTGTAAATACATATTTCATTTATATAAATAAGACTAAATATTATATATTAAACTATTTACATCTTAATTAATACAAAAAAAAAGGATTATATTTTACAAAACATTGTAGACTAAATTGAAACCTTTAAAAGTGCGATTTATAACATATTAAGTAAGAAAATAAATAAACTAGCATTACCGCTTAAGTTAATTATTAAACTAACAAGCTGCTCCTCGCGATTTCAGAGATTATGTATGTATGTATGTATGTATGTATGTAGGTAAAAACAAAATTTACCTCTTTATAATATTGGTATACATTACAAAAAATATCATATCTTCTATTAGGTGAGAATGATCATGAAAACGAATCTGGAAAAAGGTAACAGAGTTACCTTACGTAATCTGCTGTCGTCAAAACTGAAGGCAATTAAGTGTGAGAGCAATATTCATTAGTACAATTCTATAAATTCTTATTACCTATTTTCTTGTCTTTATATATGTCTGTGGAATCGGCTTACTAATTAAAAAAATCTACCCGCTTCTCCGAAGATAACGAATTTCTTGTAAACTCATAAAATATTACTTAACGTATAAAATTAACTTTATTATAGTTTTATTAAAACCCAGCGGAACGGCTCCAGAGAAAGTTAAGCTTCAATTAATTATAATCTCTATGATTCTATAAGTTATGGGCGTTAGAACGGTACTGTAATCTTTAATAGTATCGTTAAAACCATCTGTGAGGAATTTAACTGCAATCAAGAAATTTGAATTATAACATAAACTATATTAATGGAACTTAGATAGCGCATTAGCTGGAACACATAAATATTATGTAACGCTTGTGCTGGAGGATACGACGACGTTGAAGTTTTTGTAGATGATGACACACCACGGAAATAGTCGATCGTTTTCAGGTTATGGCAACAAAATATAAAATTTGTTAAACATTTTGACGTTGTTGAAAAAAAAAACAATAATTCTTCGCGGATTCTTCACAGGTCTGTGGTTTTAAACGCTTCCGAAACCGTAGTAGATTCATTTGCTTAACAGAAAGATAATCGCGTTCAGAAAGATAATATAAATTCTTAATTTTTAATAAATATATTTGGAATTAGATTTTTTTTAATACTGCATATTTGACCTCATTATTATATTAGTATAAATTATAATATTCTGGCTATACTATGCCACACTTTACAATGGCAAAGTCTGATATTAATTACATTAACACGAAGCCGTGTGCTATTACTTAATACTATTTAATTTGACTAATATTTGGCATAATAATTAGACGTTTGGCATAAAACCTGCATGGTGAACATTATGAAAAAAAATCCTTTGCTATGAGCCATTTATAAAACAATACGATACTGTAATGAAAGAAACACAACATATTATGTTAACATATGCTTTCGTTTGTCGATACAGTGTGCTACAATTAATCTAAAAAATATATTCAGTGGCAGACAGCTCCGTTACTTTCATTGTGTGTATAGATTAGACGTCTTGAAAATGATGGATGATCATTGACATATATAGAATGCACGCTTTTGTGGTAATTTTACTATGAGTATGCAATACAATATGTCTTCCGGTTATTCGCGTTAACTGACTCTTGCTAGATTCGTTTGTTTTATACTACCCGACAAATGAGCAGGTGACCTGGTGTTAATTGATTAACCACGTGAACATTTGCAACAAAAGAAGAGCCATAAATGCGTTGCTGGGTTAAAATGAAATAAAAGATAAAAGGGGAATATGAATTATTGACAAGATAATAATTCATATTTCCCTTTACTCATTGCAGAAAATGTAGTTAATTAGCTGATTAACATAAAGCTGATTTTTGATTGCAAAAAAATTTGGATGTTTATCATATACTCGTGGAATGTGTCCGGAAACCGAGAGGCCTAGAAGATATAGGATTAAGGCGTAGAAATATTGAAGTGCTTTTTATATTTGTTATTGTCATTCATATAGGGATGGCATGATCACACTGACCAAACCCCTTTAAACAAAAAAAAAAAAATTACAAAAGAGCTGATTTTTATTAGAATATATTAATTCGGGTTTAGTCAGGCTTTATATTAGCTATGGTTAGTAGGCTACACCCAGACGCTACCACAAAAATTTTAGCTACTCATTAAGGGTACTACTTAGCTCTAACTTAGCCTATTATTTATTATATAGCCTATAATCTTTCTCAAATGGGCTATCTAACACAAAAAAAATATTTAACAAACTTACATCCCAAGATTAAAGCGTTTAAATAAATGAATTGTACAATTTACTTAGTATAGATGTATAGCGAAATTAAATATTATAATTAAATGATTATATTTAATTTTCAGATGAAGCCATAGGAGAGAGCATAGTATGGGCCAGGCAGGCAGCCAGCCGGGCGCGGAGCAGCGCGCCCGACGAGCCCACACCCTGCCTCATGAGCCTTTGCGACACGCACCTAAGGTACTGGACTATTATCAACATCACGTGTCAAGCCACACGGACTTCATTTTGAGAAAATGGCGTCTAAAGATGTCAAACTTATTTTTACTAAATCAGTTTGAAGAAATATATAAACTTTTCTCTTCTATTTTGATAAAAGGTATATTAAATTGAAAACATATTGGTAAAATTAAAAATTAAAATTTGAAACTAAATTTAGTATTTAGAACCTTTTTATCGTATATATATTTTTTACCACCTTATTATTATTTGAATAATAATTAATAGGCGAGTCATTATCAAAAACATCAATCTCTCCGAATTAACTTATTGTGGCTTGACACGTTATTGCTTATCAGCATCCAACTCCGCCTTGAAAAAAGAAACGTACTTTAAAGGCACAGTACGCATTTTTGTTAACTATCATAAAGAGGTGAAGTTTATATGCTGTTTTGGTAATCTCTGTTACTATTAATCCATTAAGCGCCGTCGTACTCGTTTGAGTACAGTCAGTTTTTGTAACTTAGCTTTTACATACGGACGATTCAGTAAATTTATGACCGCTGTACTCGTGCGAGTACACCCTTCTAAAACTATCCATAACAGGAAAACCTTTCTCCTTTTGTACTTTAATATGCCACTAATAATTAAAAATATATAGATTTTGGTTTAAAATGCTGCTAGTGTCATATTGGCGCTTAATGGGTTAATCTGATTTGAAAAATATAGCGTATAATATAGGCAGCGTGATTACCATCACGCTACAACTCATAGGAGCGAAGCAGTAACCACAAACGCGAGTGAAAAAGCTATACATTGCTAGTTGTTTATATAATCATCTGGCTTATAGTAAAAAACAAACATTTCAGGTATTGCCATCACTCACCGAATCGCCAAGATTGCGCAGCACCGACAATGGAGCCATCTTGCATTCAGGCGGCACCATTAGTGGACGAAGACCTGGCTCTCAGCTACAAGAGTCCTCCAGAATACCACACGGTCATGTGGTCAGTAGAACTTATGTTTAATTATTGTTTATAGATTACTTCTTTATAGAACTTTCATTCTATTTTTTTTTCTGATCTGCTTAAGTACTTATTTTTTTTCTTTAAGAGAGAACTCTTTTTCTCCTCTTTGTCATTATTGACTTATTCTATTCCTAATTTGACAGATAACAGACTGTGTAGGACGATTACCACTTTTATAAACATCGGAGACAAATTAATTTTTAGGCGTGAATTATGTCCAAAACTCTCACTACTACACCAAAAAAAATATTTTACAAATCTATTTTTCAATTATAACTATGGTTAATGTAAAAATGTTGGACAATCTTTGTGCAAATTGCTATATTTTTATTTTTTTCTTCAATTACAACATAAAATAAATAAGTTTACAAAGATCACTGAATACTGCAACGCACGTCTAGGTGTAAACATGTGATTTAATCATTTTAAAATACATTAGTTTACCTCATAATAAAATAACACAACAGTAAAAAATAATTACGAGGTCTTTAAACTAAGCGATGTCTTAAACGCACTTTATAACTTGCAGTGCCCCTTAGACAATAAGCTCGTAAAGCTTTCAACGTTCGTTCTAAGCCCTTTCCGCTATGAAATGCTTTTAGTTGGAAGGATTTCATTTACCGTGACAATGCTGATGCTAACGGTCGTACAGTCAGGTGAATAATTGATAATGTATTCATAGATGGATGCTGATAAGCAATACTGTGTTAAGCCGCACGAACTTCATTTTGAGAAAATGGCGTCTAAAGATGCCAAACTCATTCTTAAAAAAAATGTTTGAATAAGTATTTTTCTATATTTTGTTTTATTTTTTCATAAAAGGTATAATGAATTAAAAGCAGGTTGATATAATTCATATATTATCTAATAAAAAGTTTTTTAAATTTATGAGATTATTGTATAAATTACAGAATATGGAAATTCGAAACGCTTAAGAAACTTTTTCCGTACTTATTTAATTTATATGTATTAATTTTTAATTGAATAATATTAAATAGGTGATGCAGTATCAAAATACATCAATATTTCCGAATTTCACTTTTTGTGTTTTGACACATTATTGCTAATCAGTATCCAGATATTGTATTACGGATTATAATGATGCAAGAGATGCAAAAGGTTAAGATGATAATAAACGAACAACTTGTTTGAAATAAAGTGTCATCCATATAAAAACGACGATAATTCAACAATGTTAATGAGAATAAATAAGAACGAATCTAAATATATATAACTCAAAGGCGACTGACTGACTGACTGACATAGTGATCTATCAACGCACAGCCCAAACCACCGGACGGATCGGGCTGAAATTTGGCGTACAGGTATATGTTATGACGTAGACATCCGCTATGAAATGATTTTAATTAATTCTACACCCAAGATGATAAAATAGGGGAAGAAAGTTTGTATGAAACTTTGTAAACTTTGAGACTTTGCGTACATAAAGCTACTATGACGTAAGCATCACAGACATCGCAGATTAAGTCGCGAGCACCAAATAAAATAATCCTTATTTATTTGTCATGTTTTATAAAAATTAGTCCCAAAAAACCTTTCAAGAGCTTCTTCTATAAACGAAATTCAATCATTACCTTATTCAATCTTATTCGGCGTGATTTTTATATATTTTAAACTTTCGCGATTTATACTATTCATATTTAATATAACGGGTCTTATCGCGATAACTAATAGTAGTAATACCTTTTTATTGCCCGACGTTTCGACGAAGTTACATTCGCCGTGGTCACGAGCTGACTGGTGTACCGCGCGCCCTCCGGCGACGAGTGCGCGAGTTTTTTTCGCCGTCGAAACGTCGGGCAATAAAAAGGTATTACTACTATTAGTTATCGCGATAAGACCCGTTATATTAAATATGAACGGCGTGATTTTGTTTGAAAAGAACTGTCACAAAATAAATATATTAATTATTTTCCGTCTTTCATACTATTATACCACATTTTCGATAAAATTTACGAAAGTGATCAATTGAAAATTTAAAAAAAATTAAACCATTCACATACAAAAATTTTATAATAACAAATTAAATGACATTTATTACAATAATAACAATAAATAAAAAAGTTTTTCACCTTTATTTCTAACCTATGTTACAAGGACAAGGAAATACAAACACGTTTCTTGACTTAGAGTAAATACAACACGCAAAATGTGCTTCCGTTTTGGAATAACTAATTAGTTGTACTGGAAAGGTCAATACACAATGCCTATCACACTGCAAATAGTGCCGATACTTGTGAAAGCTTGACTATTTCGACTAAACTAAGTAACTTGAAAAACTTTAGTATAATTTATTCAAAACAGCAATGGTTTTGGTTTTTAATTATCTTTACTGCTATACTGCTAGTACAAAATAAAAAGGTCTCACTATCCCAGTGTCCTATTCGTTAGTAGTTTTCTTTGAATCTTTAATCGTGAATATAGACTACCATCCTCTTATAAGAAAACATTAGTATAATGTTTTTTGTTTGTGGTTACAGCACTCGAATGTATATAGATCGAGATCAGCTGGAGGTGCTGCGGAGAGTGAGATACGATCAAGAGAAAGAGATCCACTGCATCGATCTCACACGAACCTCGACATTAGGCATAATGACTGTAAGTTTGAAATTTCTCGAACAACTTCAATATATTTTAAAATATGTATCTATATTATAGATTTAAAATCATATATTATGTTTCAGCGAATATGAATAAAAGATTCGGATCTGAACCAGATCTTAGGATAGAAGAGGAGCAACAGAAGTCTAGAAGTAGTAATAATAATAATAATAAAAATTTTCGTAAAAAATATCGAGCACCCCAACCACCGATCAATAATGATGTGAGTATTACGATTAAGTACCATAACAGCTTTTGATATAAAAAATCCTCTTTAGCTCAATGATTAATTTCCTATTTACAGTATCGAGAAGGTTCTTCGCCAGATTCCTGCGCGGGGAACGCGAAATTAGAACCACAAAAGAAACTCAGGTTATTCAGAACAAGAAACGAGACTAAAAAACTTAATGGCCACACGGATTCAAAGATTCCGGTTTACAAGAATACGTATACTGACTTCAAATCCTTAGACTTCAATGACCACTTCGAAAGAAGATACAAGTCACCTTTCAAAGATAAGGAACAAAGTTTAAATTATATCGATAACAAGGACATGATCCAAAGTACAGCTTCATTAAAAAAGGAAGAACGATTGCTGCAAACGAAACAAGATTACAGGAAGACGAGGACGGACAGAATAAGTGGATGCAGGGCAAAAACTACAAAGACGAGTGAACAAAGTGAAGCGTGGAAGACGCCTCTCTTGAACAGAAACTTTAGACACTCTGAAAGATTTAGAAAGGACAATAACGATCAACCTTTGTTAAGAAGAGAAAAGACCTTCGATGATACGCTTACTATGAGTGAAAGAGAAAATGAGTCACCTAGAGCTTTACACGAAAAAAAAATTAAAGCTATAGGTGAAGAATTAAATAACAAACTAAGCCCGTTGGGTCAGAGAAACCAGCCTTTGAGGAAATCTCTTCCTTCATTACTAAGTAAAGGTAACGAAGAAAAAGACGAGTTTCAAGAGGAATTAAAGAAGGCGACCAGTAGGATAAGGAAAGAGTTAGGAAATAAATTAAATGTAAGCGATAATAAAACTAGTCAAAACGATAAAACGAGTACGCAGAAACCAAACCCAACGAAATCGGCAGCACAGAGCAAAGTCAAAGAATCTAGTCTTAAATCATCAAATATTAAACAAGATTCTAAACCCGCCATTAATAATATCAATAGGAGGCCATTAAGTCGATTAAATGAGACTAAATCTAAGGCGACCCCGCAAAATAAAGCAATCAAGACAAACGATGTTAGTAAATATAAATTTGAAAGTAAAGAAAATATTGGGACAATACCTGACAGAGGGCAAGCATCAGGAAAGGAATCTACGCCCGAACATTCGCCAACAAGGAAGAGGGATAACACTAAACATGTGCAAGACAAGTATGCTTTTAAGTCAAACTTATTATTACTCTTTTGATGTAAAAATTGTAATTTATTTTTGTCGATGTTTCCCTTTTAACTTACCATTAAGATTTTATTAATTTTAATTATATAGCTTTTACAAATGTGATATATATTTTCCTAGACAAAGACCAACACCATCAAAGCAGTTTTATTTTGGCATGATCGAAAGTAAAAAAACAGAGCCGCAAGACCACTTGAAAGACTTCCCTGGTCTCGGTAGCCCTATCATTGAAGAACTAAGTAACTTCCACCTGATAGAAAAGAAGCTTTTGGGTTACCACGAAGAAGATGAAATGGAGAAATTCAATGAAAAACTCAAAGAAGATTGCAAAAGAAATTGTGAGTTAATTATTTTCATTCGCAGACCATTATGATAAATTATTGTATTGAATTATTCTAATAAATTATTTCACAGTATCATCTGAATCAGCTCTATCATCAGACGGATCGGAAGGTGAAGGGTCAGAAGGTTCATTAGGCATCGCGTTACGTTTAAGACCAACTTTGCCAAAGAAATTGCCGAACACGCCGCGTTTCTCCCCGGCAGCCGCTTGGAGGCAGCTTGCCAGTTTAGACGCACATCTTGCAGGTAAGATTAGATTTTAAAATGATATTTGTAGATGACTTTGTATAGTTTTGGTCCTTTGTTTTTAAACTAAAATGACCTGGACAAATAACTCGATATGAGCTATTATTGACATAATAAAATATTTATCAATAATTAGTCCAAACACTGCAATTTTTTCATATTGTATGTAAGCATTGTGAACTATCTCGTCGTTAAGAGATAGTTTTGAATATTACATTTACACACATAATTATTATTTATATAAAGCATTGTTATAAAAAATATTATGGAAGAAATTATTTCTTACTACTTGATTTTGTATCGTGTTTCAGAAAACCAACCATTAGCCGTAGAGACAAAAATGTCAGCCGATGTATCACCAGAATCATCCCCAAGATCGGAGCAATCGGCTGACAAATCGGGAGACTCGGGAATATCTGGTGACCACGGTCATAGCGACCATAGGATAGACTCACCTAGACATGTAAGCTTGTTTTGTCTTTTTATTACATTTTATAATACAAAACGATCTAAGATGAGGCCTTTTTTAATAACAATATGTATAGTCAAAATTCATAGTTCGCCGTAATTAGCCCACAGAATAGGATTTTTTTTGTATAAATGTTTAGCGCTTGCTATTACTAATCAAAACGAAATCCAGGCAGCGGAACAAGCAGCGACCTGGACGCCCCAACAAGACCTGGGCGACAGCAGCTCCGACGGCGCGCAGGAGCCGGCCGCCAGCTACAGCCCGCAGACCTTCAGCCTCAGCCTGCCGCGGGAGCAGGACAAAGTGAGCGGGGCGGGGTGCGCTGTACTCGGGATGTTAGGGATGTCTGAGATGTACTCTTGATTAACTGTTTGTTCTTGTTGTGGTTTTTTTTTGGGCACTATTTGGACGCTGATAAGCAATAATATGTCAAGCCACACAAACTTAATTTTGAGATAATGGCGTCTTAAGATGTCAAATATTCTTAATGAATTCTTCGAAGCCGTATATATCAATCTTTTTCTTTTCTTTTTTGATAAAAAGTAAAATGAATTAAAAGAAAATTGGTAATGAAAAGTTTTACCTAATAATAAGTATTTCAAATATATAAGATGATAATTGCAAAATATAGAACACACTTCAGTATTCGAAACATTACATTAAAACACTTTTTTCCGAATCATTTACTTTAGATGACTTGAACATTTTTTTAATAATATTAAATACGTGACGCATTATTACAAAACATCAATTTCTCTGAATTCGACTTTTTGTGGGTTGAAACATTATTGTCTATCAGCTTCCATTTAGTTTAATAGTCATTTTACACATTGGAAGTATTTTTGGTATTTAATTATTTTACGTGCATGTACACGCATATATGCACGTATGTGTATGTGAGCGTCTGTCACAATCAAAGTCGAAAGACATCTATATCCAAAACGCGCGTACAAAAGAACGATATAACAGGCCAAAAATACGCCTGGCATGAAAACTTCTTAAGACTATATTCGCTGTATGTTTTTCTTCAAATAAATATA
Source organism: Hypolimnas misippus (assembly GCA_037950945.1). Taxonomy (NCBI): domain Eukaryota; kingdom Metazoa; phylum Arthropoda; class Insecta; order Lepidoptera; family Nymphalidae; genus Hypolimnas; species Hypolimnas misippus. The sequence goes on along the minus strand of JBBEEQ010000017.1, from coordinate 16,755,627 downwards.
GAGGGAAAGAGACAAAAGACACTTGTTGGAGTGTACGGGTTTGTAAGTTTCTTATTAAAGTTAAGTACCATCTCAGACATCGTCAAACATAATTTAGTACATTTTCGTAGTGACATTTCACTTGTAGTTGTAACTAACAAACTAATCACCTAACCTCCCGTGTACATCTCTGAGGAGGAATAATGATAAAATTGCACGCTAATACAGTAATTACTAATTAAAATAGAATTTATCATCTTACTATTACTAATAAACAAATCTAAATAATGTGGGTACTCATGTCTAATTTACTTTTTGTAGTTTTAGTAACATTAGTGTAACACTTAGTATTAATAACTTAATATTAGTAGTATTAACAACACTACATTATTCTTTCTTCATTAATTTGTCTTTTAATTTTCAATTCTTTTACTTCTTAAGTTCTCAAATAAACATAAAAACTCTAGTAGTTTGCATGTTGCTATATTAAAAAAAGAAAATTTTGATAATGTATAACATAATCGTATAATAAATAATTCTGATTTTAATCAATTTATATTCTTTTGTTTCTGACATTAAATATCTCTAAACTCTTCCAGATGATGGCTTCTAAAGATCTCTTGATAATGCAATCTTCTCTAATAACTCATCCATTTGCAATGTCTATTTTATCTTTATTCCTCATCAGCTTTACTCTTAAGGACTTCTCAAACCCCTCAAAGTTTAAAGGAGTTTCGTGCTTCTACGAATGCTTCCAGGGGAAACAACTGCAGCAGGGTTTCAACAGTCTCCAGAAGCTTCGGAAATCTGTATCTGGTGCTCTAGGAGCTGCGTTAGGTTCCAGAAGATTCGATTTGGAACATGAACCCATGTTAGAAGAACCAGAACAAAATTGGTTCCTCACGAAATCCGCTCCTAATTCTTTAAGCAATCCGTTGCTATACCACCAACCGCTAAGAACGAAAGTGTCTGAGGATAATGGGAAGGAAGAACCTTCCTTGTCGTCTGAAAAGGTGAATGCTGTGAATTTTAAGAAACAAAAGAGTTCATATTTTAGATTAGTAATAATTATGATCTGTTTTTGTCGCTGTTCCTAATCTTATTTATTATTCACCTTTATGCACAATTCGACTAACTACGTAATAAATATTAAAATTGTTATTATTTAATTATTCTTCAAACGATCATAGAAGATAGAATGGACAGTCTATTCAAAGATTATTCCATATAAAGAGTATTCAAAATATTTTTTCTATGTATGTAGATATACTTTGCAGTAACGGGACCAATTCAATATATGATCGGTTTCTTAAATGCAATGTTGTGCAGATTTTATTGATTCTTTTAATTCTCAGTGTCAAGAAGACGGCAACAGATGGCGAAAAGGTTCCTACTTGAATTGGGGAGGGCATGCGATGTATTTGCCCCCGGCGCCCGGACACGACCAGCCGATGTCTTTACCGGTCACGGAGAGACCCATCAGGTAATTTAATTGTTACATAACTTTAGCTGGGCCTTCTGAAAAATGAAAAGTTAAAGATAATCTTTAATATTATTGTCAACTCTACCTATTGAAAGATTTACCACGAACGATGTGCTATCGTTCGTTGAGGAGACTTATTCTATAGCTTTATTTATATGCAAATATAATTATTGCAAATATAAAGAAAGATGTAATTTAACCGACTTCTAAAAAGGAGGAGATTCTTAATTCCTGGGAGCTTTTTGTAAAACGGCTTGAATTTTCATCGTAATCGGTTCAATTGTTTGGTTTTAAAACCAACATAACTGAAATAAATATTTTATTAAGGTATACTGAATTGCGTATTATGCCAATAACTTTTTTTTAAGTCTTGTTTTTATAAACAGGAGCAAATCAAGCGGTTGTCTCGAGGCGTCAGCGCGTGCGGCGCGCGCGGCGCTCGCGGGGGAGATGCGGGAACGAGAGCGCTCGGCGTCGCCCGACGTCGCCCGCGCACTACCCGCGCGCGTGGAGCCTGCGGCCGCGGTAAGTGGCGCCTGGCTGTCCGAGCTTTGCTCAGTATTTTTTATTTTTAATATGTATAGTAAATCGATTATTTTAGATTTAGTAAGAGAAAAAAATATTAGCAATTTTTATATATAGTCTTTCGCCTAAACTATTATGTGAAAAACTTAGCTTCGTTAAACCCCTTTCCATCAGAGCTAAGCTATATGTATAAGCTGTAAATCAACTGATCCTATTGGTGAGTTTGCCCTACACTCGTAGCTACGTTGCTAATATAGCATTTCTGATGTAAACGCCTAAACTGGACGCTCTCAAACCATGTGCGCATTGACATTATGAACATGCGTAAATTTATGCGTGTAATACTTGATAAATATGTATGTACTACGATATCATTAAAAACGGTAGACAGTTTGAATACCCGTGCCTGTAAAACGAACAGTGCATTTAAGTGAACGCGTACCCGAGGTGTATACATGGCTCACACATGGCCTAAGACATTCATTTCTTTACAAATTTCATTACAAATACTCGTATTCTTATTTGCCCCGAAAGGCACCATGATAAATTTCGAGACAAACGACGTCACTATTTACAAGCTTTTCTTTAGATTGTTACTTAGATATTCGTTAGACTATAAAATAAGTAAAACTGAACTGGCTTATTCCATTGACACTAATTAAGGTCACTATCGTGCACATAGCCAAAACTATAAACCGATAATTTCGCACGTAATTTTCCGATATCGCAACGGGTAGGGTAAGGTTACGAAAAGCGATTATACTACGATTCTTTTTCGCGTGTCAGAGAAGCCTCATGCGCATATCATCACTTAAGTCGACAAATTACGCCTTGACAATCGTTGACGCACAAAAACATATTAATATTCCAATATATTATGTATTACTATTTTTTAATATAAACTAGCTTGTTTGATTTTGATAAAAAATAAGACATTATCGTTGAATCCGAAAATTGGTACCTCGAGTGTGTCACAATTTCTTAATTAGGATATAATTGCTCTACGTGAAAATTAATTTAAAATAATGAATACATAAACCAACAGTACAGGACCGATAAGAGAAGAGAATAAAAAGGTTGAGATATCTTTAATTAAATTATTATAAATAGTAAAGTATAGGATGAGGGATGTGTTGTCTTAACAAACATTGCGTAAATATTTTGCCGCTGTTTTTACACTGTAAGACTATTCCAGTATTCATTTGCGTATTTTCAATGTCACGTCACCCGTAACAAATTATTAAATACAATGCGAAGAAACGTTGTGGACATAGATCAGTAAATACTCTAGAAATACTATCACGTTTTGTGTGCCCATTTAAATTAATCCATAGCAGCAAAATAATGATTGAACCTACTTTTCGAGACTATTCCAATAATATATTATAAATGTAAGTTTATATGTTGAAGTATCTCTGAAACTAATGATCCTATTTGAAAAATTCTATTTGCGTTGGATAGCCCGTTTATTAGGGGAAGGTTTTATACATCACGCTAAGACGCATTGGTGCGAAATAGTAACCATAAACGCGAATATAACCGCGAGTGGCAGCTAGCGACAAAAAATGCGATGAAATTTTCCCAGTTACCCAATTGCTATGGGCACCTTAAACCTAATCAGATTACATTGTCATCAAAGTGCCATAAATGGGTATGACAAAGTTCTTTCAACTAACAGCAAAGAGCTTCTAAATGCTTCTTTAACGTAACAATATGCATAAAAAAGTTAAATAAATGACATATACTGCATTTTATATTCATTATAAACATATACTGCCTTACTACAAAAGATTTAAACAGACGTTTAACGCGTGTTTAAAATCAGTACTACAAATCCGCGTCTAAGTACAGTTTTGAGTTAAACTATGCTTTAGATATAGATTAACATACGTTTAAGTGAGTTTAATATATGACTAAAAACTATTTCAGCTGTCAAATGTAACGTATAACATTTTATTAATAAGTTCTTTTATGAATTTATTCGCTGTTAAGCAATTTAGATAATATTGTAAGCAATGTTTAATTTTTAAACACTGTTTAGCTAGACACGTGTTGAACATGGTTTTAATGCGTCTTTTGTAGTATGACAGATAGGCTTGAACTTTTAAAAATAATGTAAACCGAATTGTAGTCTAAATATATTTATTTAACATGCCATTTCTATAATACTCTGGTTCGTGGTAAGAACGATGTTCCACTAATGTGTAGCACACGTTCCGCTGAATCCGTGATAATCCATCAATGACATATATTGTACTGTGAAACAGAGTGAATTGAAAATATCAATGCACTAAGGTCACCCCAGCTCTTGTTTCAAATCATGTTGCTATGTTTATAATATAAATAGTATAGTAAATATAGTTGCTATGTTCGGCGTAGTACATATTATATTGATTTAACATTATTTTATAATTGACCGAGCTGTGCGTAGAACTGGTGGAACTTTTTGTACGATTAAAATATTCATGTATTTTGGAGCGATCAAAATATTAATATGTTACTGAATAATCTTCTTTACTCTCGTTATATTATTGAAATTTAAAAAAGGATTTAAAACATTACTTATTTTATAAAACAACGTCATATCCAAACATAATTTCCGCGTCATTCCGCGAAACAGATTAGGAAACGTCATCATTCTCACCACTGTTATCCAATTTTCATAACTTAATTTCTCTATTGTTCAAGTGTATCATACATAATCCTTATAATAAAAACATCTAATATGACACAACGTGCCTTACAAAATCGTCTTAATTTTCTCACCTCAGTAACACTATTCCCACGGTACCATCTCAATTAACACTAAGTTTCCTGTATTTTTTTGTTGAATTTTTAATTCGTAAAGTTAATATTCCTATGGATATCAGTGTGTTTAATTATAGTATTACCGCTACATTTTAATGTAAATATGTCTTTGAAATTATTGCTGGTTCTATAAATGTAAATGTGTTTATATTGAACGTCGGATTATACCGATGGTTATAGATTCATATCTAAGCTACCACCACTAGATTTTCGAGAACAAAATACTTAAATTTTAAAGTCACTAAAAATTATAAGGAAATATTATAAGGAATCTTGCATGATTCCACCGTCGATTAAGCTCATATCGGAAGAATTCCATTTACTCAATAATGGAAACTTCTAAGAATATAAATAACTGTTCCGTAAATGCACCACAATTTTGTCATCATTGTTTCGAATGTAACTGAAATCAAGTCTCAAAATTCAACTCAGATTCTTACTACAAATATAAACTACGTGCCATTGTATGAATCCACATAATCTAAAACAAATTTCACTAGACAAGTCTATATGTCTTCAAGGATTTTAATTAGTTTTTTTTTTCCAAAAGAAGTTAGTTTCCCACGATAGATTTTAGTACAATTATAAATGATATCAGCATTGAAAAGATAAACAGGCATACAAAACGAATAAAATACTAGCATGGTTTAATAATTAGAAGATAAATGACTCAAACAATTACATTAAAATTTATTACCAACAATTAGACGGTAAAACTTATACTATATAACCATGGCAAAAAATTGAGTTTTGCAGGTGACCCCACATGACCCTACCACAGACTGCTCGGCTACTGGCTTCAGCTGGTCATCATTAAATGGACGCTGATAAGCAATACTGTGTCAAGCCACACAGACTTCATTTTGAGAAAATGGGGTCTAAAGATGTCAAACCTATTCTTAACAAATATATTTGAAGAAGTATATATCCACCTTTTCTTTTCTGTTTTGATAAAAGGTATAATGGATTAAAGGCAGATTGATATATTTAATATATTATCTTATAAAAAGTTTTTCATATATTTAAGATTATTGTATAAATCAGCATCCAAATATGAACTGTTTTTGTAAGCCTCGCTCTTGGAATGTATTGCTGTACTTATCTCATTATTCTCTACAAATGACATTTTACAGACACGTTGGCGCAATGGTCACTGCAACTGATTGTAGCGCTAACAGTCGCGGGTTCTATTCCCGCTCACGGCAAATGTCTGTATTGGCCATACAAATGTTTGTCATGGTTTGTGTTAGTGTTGTGTTTCCGGACCCCCGACAAGGTCACAAGATCTTAATGGGAGCCGTTGAGTGTGATTCGTTGATTTATTTTATTAAATTACTAATTGTACCTCTTTAAATATAATTTGCAATGATTCTCGATTACTTGTACTACTTACCCCAATTACAAGAAGTTTTCACGGTTATAAGGAATCTATCTAATTAGTATTCGGTTAACAGATTCCATTGTCAAGGTCTAATTGATTTCCACATCACTGACAAGCAATGACATGTCCAACGTTGGGCTGTTTGACACAATCGTGATACCTGAATGTGATTCAGTCTAGATAATACTGAGTGAATACTAATGGATATCCTTTTACCTGTAAACAGCAAGGGCCAACCCGCAATGGAATAGCGTGGTAGATTAAGCTCTAAGCTTTCTCCTTAATAGGAGAGGAGACCTTTGCCCAGCAGTGGGACATTTCCAGGCTGTTACTTTCTTTTGAAAGTTGAGCCTAGCGGTCGGAACACGTCGATCTTTATCGATGATTACGGTTTCAAACCCCGGCTACCACATCTGATTTTTCAAGTGCTAAATTTGTTTTTAAATTTATCTTGAGCTCGGCGGTGAAGGAAAACATCGTTTGGAAACCTGCACGTGTCGTGAGTAATTCTAACACTATATCCGCCAACCCGCAGTGGAGCAGCGTGGTGGATTGAGCTCTTCTCCTTAATAGGAGAGGAGATCTTAGACCGCCAGTGGGACATTTACAGGCTGTACTTTACTTCTTTTTACTTTTTTTGCTCTACTTTACTAACTGCTTTTACCAATAATGCGCTTAGTTTTTTGTGTGTCGGTTTTCTTTAAACTATTCTGGCTAATTACCACACTAAAATTCCATGTTATCATTTAGTAGATGAGAATTAGATTTATTTGTTTTGCTCTTTCATAAAGATTTGCATCAGTCATTGATTTACACATGAAATAATTTATTGCTAGTGCCTCATTTTTTGACATAGCTTTCGTAACTACTTACGACGTATGTGTTGATAGTACAGGTTACAGATTTGCTTTATATCGCTCACGAGATTAACACTTGCAAATGTAATTCTCGCCTTAGATTAATGTTTAAAAATAAAATTATTCAAAGGTGCTATTTGTAAAAATCAAGTAAATATCCTAAAATTAATGGTTTAATTAAAGAATACAGTTTGAAATTATTTCGTAACTACATAATTACTTACGCTGCGAAATGTTCGTAAGGGTCACCTTGTCTTGTACTCTTAAGTAGTTTATCTGGTTAATTTATATTAAAAATAATATTTTTTTTATGTATTTGTTACAAGCAATATATAATATAATAGATCAAATTGTGATTCTTCTGAATCATAAGAATGCATCCAATAATACATATCCGCAAACTTCTGGCGCTGATATCCATAAAATATACAGAATAACTTTGTATTTTTTAATTTAAAAAATTCCCGGCTAAATTTGTTCATTTTTTTTGCTTGATAATTTTTACGTCACAGTGCTTGATTGCATTCAACCTTGAGACCGGTGGTACACGTTCATATTTGCCATAATTCATCTTAATAAATATTTAATTTTAATAATATTGTCATATAATTGTTTAATTTTTTTCTGATGTAATATACAATATATTAAGAAATTTAAATTCTATATAGTAACATACAACAAATGTTAAACAATTACTTATCTCGTCATCTAAATATTAAAGAGTGTGTGTCTTTCTACGCATTACAATAACGAGCGTGACTTAGTTTAATTTTCGGTGGTTTATATCGAACGTGAAGCGCCTGGATTAGAACGCACGTAAACAATATTAGCCTTATTAGTATGCAAGTCAGTTCAGTTATGAGGAAATTCCTCATGCCTGGAAACTCGCCGCATCATCGGAATTCTTAATTCTTTTTAAAAAAAGAACAGTTTATTACTCTGTTCCGTATTTTTTTTTAAACAAATGACTGTCATTTGTTTCTATCGTCCATTTATTATCTGTCAAAAAAAAAAACAATAAATGAATTCAAAGAAGTTTTGCAAAGAATAAACTCGTTTTGAAAAATTAGCGTGCATTGGTTAGACAGTTCGTATGATTGGAAATATTATCGATTAATGCAAAGTGTAAATATTTTATAAGGCTGGACTTGACGATTTTTAATCTATAAGATACCATGTTGAATTACATTAAAATTATTCCTTATAATAATTATATAATTATTTTTTACGTGTTACATAGTAAGCATTTAGAATGGATATTAAAAAAAATGCAAGCGTACTCTTGATCGCAGTGAAACTTTTTAAAAATATATAGCTCTTTTTCTCTTACGTTACATTATATAATTATTTTTACTTTTCTTATTTATTATTTTTTCTCATATAACGAAATGTGCCTAAACATGACGCGTTTATAAAATTTTATTTTCAATGCACTTATAAATTATTCAATCGTCACTCATGAAGTTTAAGAAATTGCAAAATGTTTTTAACGTCATTCTGATAAAATTATAATTTTTTTCCCCTTAAAAATTATGTAGGTACAAGCACATTTCTTAACAGTTATTAAATTATAAGTTTATTTAATTGTTGTAATTGGGTTTAGTTATTTTGGGCATTTTAAATTATGTCATCGTTTAATTAGCGTCGTTTTTATAAAAAAAAACGCGGACATAGTTCCAAAGCAATGCTTGTTATGAAATCGTAAGTAAACAAACAAGCGGTGCGCCGCGTGGTCTGCGCATCACTCGGGCTCGCCTGCGCGTGCGCACCTGTCCTCTACGAGCCTACGCGTACCATTATTATAACTTACTTGTGCCTAATATTTAAGTGTGTGTTTATGAGGTATGTCACTTTTTATAATTAATTTATTATTATATTTTAACATTTATTTATGGATATGTGAAATGTTTTTCTTGTGATTTATTTTTTTTTTAAGTTATGTTCTGGTAGTTAATGATTTTCTTGGAATAAATTAAATTACACGGGAAAACGTTGATTTTTAAAATAATCGTCAGTTTTTCGTTTTATTAAAAAAGACTATATACTGAAAACAACAGCAATGTTATTTAAAATTACAAACCAATTTCTATTTTACAATTATTTAGAAAATATGAATACATTTTTTTTTAATTCAATCAAAATGCTCTTAAATATTTTGTGGGGATAACTAAAAAAATATGAAATATAAAAATGAATTTAAAAAATAATAAACTACTAATTATTACTAATATTTTGGACAATTTACTTGGATATAACTATTCCGTGTAGTGTAAATGTTATTTTTATTTTTAAACATCTTTATTGTGAAATATTATAAGGAAAACTAATTTAATTTTGATACATTCATAATAAATAATACAATAAACGATACTATGGTATAAAAATATTTCCTACTCAACTATTATTTTAGTTTCCCAAAGCGTTTTTTCAGTCACAGCCAAATAGGTGTATCTTAGTTTACGTAAAATAATAGTTGCGCTTAACGTAAACATCAACTATCATACTACAAAAGATAAAATAAAATCGTGTACAACAAGTGTCTAGCTAAACGGTGTTTAAAAATTAAACATTGCTTAAAATGTTCTTTTAATTTGCTTTACTGCGAGTAAAATCATAAAAAAAAACTTAACAATAATATGTTAAACTTACTTAAGTGTTATTTATAAAATGACCCTGAATTTGGCACAGGGCCCACAAAACATTTTGGATACGAATATGAAGAACGGGAATGGCGCTAGGAGTCATAAAAGCATATGGTGTTGTTTGGGGTCTAAATATCTACATGTACAAAATTGGATTTTTTTTTCATCTGTCAAAAAAAAAATTGATAACGAAAAATATATTTTGGTCAGCTCTCTAAAAGTACTGGATCAATTTACTCAAAAACTTGTAGTTTATATTGATTTCCAATTTAAGTGTACATTTTTGCGATTTTGATTATTTACGCTAGAGGTTTTGGATCGCAATAACTCCTACATAAAAAAATCAAAATCGACAATTGTACATAAAGTTTAGTCAAAAAAATACACGTACATTTTCGGGTCTTCCCATAATTACAATATTTTCAAAAATATATGTGGCTAAAATTTGTCTCAACTTTTTGGATACGGAAATGCGCGTGAAAGTTGGTTTTTAGAAAAAGAATGTACATATTTGTTTTAATAAAATCTGTCTGTACATTTTTCCTTTTTTAATTAAAGGCACAACTTTACCACAATTTTTGTCATGCGTAAGCGATCGCATGACGTCCAACAAGGGTGATGAGGGCACCGCTGGGTTTTAGTGGGTATTCTGGTTCATTCATTGTCAGAAGTCCCACATTCCCGCCTCAACAACACTAGGCGGGATGCATAAATGCATTTCCCAGCGACAAAAACACGGGTCGCTGTACAAGTGCGCAACACAAAAAATGCAAACACGAATCTATTAGTTGACTTACACCGAACGATTATTATTTTTATTTCCGTTGTAGTAAAAAGAGTGTATTCCGCTTTATGATGTAACTCCGTCACGGGTAATAAAGATATACCGTAATTATAAAGTAATTGCTAATTTTAATAATTGCTTCATAGCTTAACATGTCGGTTCACTCGGATGACTTAGAACTTCTATCAGATAAGCGTTTTGGAACCTAATTTATTATACTTTCTATATATTTATATTCTACACGTTTTAATATTATAAAAGTATTTACCTTTGTTCTATGTTGTATTATGGACATACCCCGACCATAAAAACACAATTCAACAAGAGAAAGATATTGATTTTTAAGAGAAAAAAATAAATTTCGTCCTTTTCGCTTTTATACTCGCGTTACACATGTTAAATAACTTAAAACCTATTTAGAAATTTCCATTTGCGTATAAATAATAAAAAGATTTAAAGAAAAAGAGAAACCAACTTCAAAAACAAAACACGTAATTGTCTTTGTTTGTATGACATACTCCTTTCAGTTATTTTGATTTTATAACCAAGATGAATATAGTACCTTTCGAAGACAAAAATAATTATCTAGCCGTTTTCGAGTAATCGGTGATTGTACATAAAAAAAACTCCCCCACGAATTGAGAATCTCCTCCTTTTTTGGAAATCATTTAAAAAAAATCAATTTATTCAAATAAAATCGTATATGCCTTTTCCAAATATAAAATAGAAGATTTTTCTGTTAATGTAAGAATTTTGTAACGGTCTTGTAGTTGCAAACATTTTCTCATAACACCTAATAGAACAAATATAACCATTTTATAATATCGTTATAAACAAACAAACAAATTGTATAATTAATAAATACATCTGTCATCAAACCGGCGCATGTAATCGTTTTTATATCGACGCTAACCATTGTGACATCGCGGCCTTCGGATGTGACGTCACCAGTCACGCCTCGCCGTTGACCGACTGATCCGTAATAATTATTGTGGTGCCAATTAAATTAATTATATAAGGTGTTGGAAATCAAAAAGAGTCCTTTAAAGAACAAAAGTCCTTTGAAAAACAAGTTCTGACTGTACATTCTACCAAGAAGAATTACCATCTACCAAGAAAATAGATTCTACCAAGAGAAACTCGATATAGAGATTGCTCGTAAATGTTAGTGGATTTTCCTAAAAGCAGAATATGCAATGCATAAAAACTTTACGTCTTTATATACGAATTACAAGTAAATTAAAAAGCAAAAAATATATATCTTCTAAGACATTTTGAATTAAGAACATTTTGAAGAAAAATGACTTTAATAACAGAGGTTCTCAATCTATAAGTCCCACGACAAAAAACCATTTCCCTGATTCTTATTCTTGCCCGAGTCGACTTTCCCAAACTTTGTCATGCGTAAAAATATTAACATGAAATCCTTAAGTGGTTTTCTTTTACAGAATTTTTAAATATATAATAAATAGCATATCCTTTTTAGCGAACCCTGAAAATACCTGAAAGCTTTATACGATGATATTATATCGGTATAGATATCTTACAAGTTCATGGATTTTGATACCCTGAATGCCGATCGCTTTAGACGACATTACCTACAGAGGCGTAACTATACTGAGGCCCGTGACAAATTCTTTGGATGGGGCCTTCAAGTTAAAATCGTCACGTTATAACTAAATTTTAATGAATCACTTAAGTAGTTACCCTAAACTATTATTAATATTGTGTGTATTTTAGTTAAATATCTGATAAGTTTTATTTTCAAGAGCATAGATTTATACATATAATGAAAAACAATTTATTTTTAAAAAGATTTCTATGAATCAAATTCTTTTAGGCGGGGGCCCTCTCGGGTCAGGGGCCCGTGGCATTTTGCCAGACCTGCCACACTATAGTTAAGCCACTGGATTGCCTAGCAACCAGCTAGCTGCTGAGTATGACAAGCGAAAATATCTTTGAACAAGTCAATTGACGTGGAAAAATATAACCGACTTCAAAGATAACTGTTGATATACCTGTGTCTGTAGCAATCGCGGATCATTCGTTGTTAGTTATTCTTCCTGAAACAAGGCCTAAAGACTTCCAAAAGAATCGGTTCAGTGTGCGGAAAGCCTATATACAGCAGTCAATTTCCTTCGGCTGAACTGATGATGATGACGATTCTTCTTCCTTGAAATATATGTATAACGAAAACCCTATCCAAATTGGATTAGTAGTTTTTGATGGAATTGAATTTGAGAAATTACATACCTACATAAGGGTCGAATACAGAACCTACTTATTTAATGTCGGTTAAAAATATATAAACATAACACATCTGTATTTATAAAATATTATGTTCACTAGGAGATAAAGTACATACGTTGGTCGTATGACAAGTCCTTGCAAGTTTTTTCCTGCTGTATACATCACTATAATTAATACGATGTTCTGTACGACGGTTTATTAATTTCCGTTTGTCTCGGTGTTTATTGCAAATAGATTTGAATATATTAAAATTTACAGGTGAAGGTATTATCGATGATAAGGACGACACTTCCGTGATATGATGTTATGTTTTTGCGTTTGATGTAAATAGTATGAGATTACGTAATTAGTGATGTACATTATTAGTATAAGACTTAAAAAAAAATAGAACTTCAAAAGTAAAATTCGCAATTTCGTTTGCATTCTAGATATACTAATTCCAGTTATTGTAATTAAAACCAAATAACGATTTTGATAAAAATTCTGGCTAAAATTTTAATCTGAAAGTATACTCTGTCGAATAAACAAAGAATTTTCAAAATCGTTTTAAATATGACAGAGTTCTGAGGTAACAAATATAAAAAAAAACTTATCAATAAATAAGAAATAATCTATTTTGTATCCGTGATAGTATTTTGACAAGTTTTGGCGCGACAATCAGCTATTGTACGTATATCTCGTCCGATTTCTAAATTGTTTATTAACCTTAAAATGGAGTATTGTATTCAAGACTGTTGTAACGAATTTTGGACCTTTTTGATACCACACGATTTCATCATCAGTGTCATAAGATTTTTCCTCTCGAAATAAAAAATTCTTGACTCTTGGTACTATTAGAAAAACGATATCAACACCGGGAAATAAATAAATGGTCAGACTCTTTTAATACAACACTTCTGTATATTTTCCATTTACTTCTTTTACATTGATTGTGACCGTTACTTTTACAATTTTCCTTTACTCACACCATAATAATCATATTTTTCAGAACCGTCCTCACTTTTTTTCCATCTATCATGTGTCTATGAATCCTTCTTTTTTAAAATTGCAAAATATGGATCGACCTTGATATTCGAAACAATTAATTAAAAAACTTTTTTCCGTATTTATTTAGTTTATATGACTTGAAAGTTTTTTGAATTATGTTAAATAGGTGATGTAGTATTAAAATACATCAATATCTCATCATAACTTTTTGTGGCTTAACACATTATTACTTATCAGCATCCATATGAAAATAGCTTGTTACATAATATAAGATCTTATTTTAACAAATATTTATGCAACCTTACAGTACCTTACTTTCCTTGTTTGCAATTTTAATTTATACCTTTAAGAATATGCACAATATTCGTCTTTCGTGACTTTGTCGTGTTTCGGGTTCACCCTGCTTGACCGGCCTTGGATCTTACCTGGTGCCTGATGTCATGTCTTTATATAGTTAAACGAGATAGTTCGACACATACATCGTTTATCAACTTTAATCTTTAACCTTTTCGCAAAAAAAGAGACATCTATAAAAATAAATAAAATTGACGTGTCTGCGATTTGGATATAATTGTCTTTTTCCTTACTTCGTTTTAAATACATTACTAAAATCGTGTTTTATGAGAGTTTTATAAATTATACTATTAATTATTTAGTTGTATATTATTAGGAAATCAATGTATATTTTTTAATTTCTCTTAACTTCTTAAAGTAATAATTGAAATATTTCTCTTAAATGTGTTCCTGTAAATATTGTGTGTAAGATTCTGTTAAATTACTTAGAATTTTAGTAGATCATATTTAAAATACAGGTAATATTAAGGCTATAAACAATGCCAGAAACATAAAATATACTATTCAATATATATATTTTTTATTTCTCTTAACTTCTTAAAGTAATAATTGAAATATTTCTCTTAAATGTGTTCCTGTGAATGTTGTGTGTAAGATTCTGTTAAATTACTTAGAATTTTCGTAGATCATATTTAAAATACAGGTAATATTAAGGCTATAAACAATGCCAGATACATAAAATGTACTATCTATTCTTTCACAACTTCCAACTTTTAGTCAATTACGTAAAAACAGTAAAAATCTCATAAAGTAACCACCCCTTATGCCAATACGTTGCATTAGTCGAAACACTATAAACTGCCTTACTACAAAAGATTTAAACAGACGTTAAACGCGTGTTTATAAAAATCCGTACTACAAATCCGCGTCTAAGCACAGTTTGAGTTAATCATGCTTTAGGTATAGATTAATATGCGTTTAATAGATGTCTAAAACCTACTTTAGCTATCAAATGTAACGTCAAACATTATAAGTTTTTTTTTTATGATTTTACTCGCTGTTAAGTAATTTAGATAATATTTTAAGCAATGTTTAATTTTTAAACACTGTTTAGCTAGACACGCATTGAACATGGTTTTTATGCGTCTTTTGTAGTGTGTCATATGTATATATTTTAAGTTTATTTATCATAATGTTACAATGTTGCGTATTAAATTATCTATTCTATTTAATTTATAAAACTTTTATACGATCACGTTTATAAAGTTTAGATCAGTTTCGAAATTTTCGTTGTTTCGTAAATGGAATTAAAATACGATAGCCAAATTAAAAGATATTCATCCATTTTTAATATAACGGGTCTTATCGCGATAGCTAATGGTAGTAAAACCTTTTTATTTCCCGACGTTTTGATGAAGTTGCGTTCGTCGTGACGTCATCACGAGCTGACAGGCAGCTCATCAAAAAAAAAAAAAACGTCAAACGCTGAAACGTCATTAGTTACCGCGATAATACCCGTTATATTAAATATGTATAGTATAAATCGCGAAAATTTAAAATAGTAGTTATTTATTTTATTGAACCTAAAAATCGTAAAATAACATAAGCAATTTAAGACAATTTTCAAAAAATTTCTCAAAAGACAATCTTTGATATTAAATCTATTGAAATAGCAACACGTCTTGAGAGGAAAAATGCGTATTTTTCTATCCCAGCGGTTAAGCCCTAGTTAATGGAAGCCCGTTACTTGGTTGTCGTCGTATCTCGAATCTGAGTTAACTGTCGGACGATTATCACGTTTACCGCCTATTTCTTAATTGCCTGTAATTCGGTACTGCTCACATGCGAACAACTTGCGCTAAGGCGGTGTTTATATTGTACTACTTTTGTAAAAAAAAGTTAAGTAACAGCCTGTAAATGTCCCACTGCTGGTCCAAGACCTCTTATTAAGGAGAAAGTTTAGAGCTTAATCCACCACGCTGCTCAACTGCGGGTTGGCGAATATAGTCAGAATTTCTCCCGGTCCTTCTTTTCCTTCACCGCCGAGCTCGAGATGATGAATACAAACAGCGGTGCTAGCCGGGGTTGGAATCCGCGATCATCGGTTGAGATCGACGTGTTCTTACCACTGCACCAGTTCAGCTCTTATTCTTTTTACTTTTGATGGATTCCTATAATTAATTTAAAATAAAACATCATTGTTTGTTATATGGACGCTGATAAGCAATAATATGTTAAACCACACGGACTTCGTTTTGAGAAAATGGCATTTAAAGATGTCAAACCTATTCTTAATAAATTTGTTTGAAGACGTATATATTCATCTTTTCTATTTTGATAAAATGTATAATGAATCAAAAGCAGATAGATTTATTTAATACGTTATGTAATAATAGGTTTTTAAATGCTTAAGATTATTTTATAAATTGCAAAATACGGAACGCACCTGAAATTCGAAGCATTGAGTTAAGAAACTTTTTTTATACTTATTTAGATGACTTGATTTTTTTTTAGTATTGCTAAATAGATGATGTAGTATCAAAATATATCAATATTTCCAAATTTAACTTTTTGTGGGTTGACACATTATTGCTTATCAGCATCCATATAGTATAGAAAGTAGTTATTATATAGTAGACTTAAAAACTTAAGTAATTGTTGTGAATTCAGTTATCGAGTACTATATGTCTGTTTGAATTCATATCGTGCTTGAAAGTTAAAGGAAACATCGTGAGAAAACCATAACGATAACAAAACCAGGCTTGTCATCTCAACGCAGAGCAAATTTTGTGATGTTTGAACAAGTAAAGAATTTCGTATACCGTTCATATGCTCCTACTATATAATCGTATATAATCGTATATACATATGTATACAAAGTCTATTACCGTGCCCTGCCATGATTCCGTTCGGTTTAGTATAAGATAATTCAGTCATATTCTCTAATTATATTCTATCCGATACATCCGCTCTCGATTTTTCCAAGAATCAAAAACCGCTTCAATGCTTTTAAAATAAAGTACGATTAAAAATCTAAAACAAATGAAATGACGTTAATTTTGCTAAAATATTATATTTCACAAGAATTGAGATTGAGACGTTTATTTTACTTATAGATCGTTCACAATCAACCACAAATTATAACGCCTAAACGAAAACCAAGTAGATGTTATATTGACAATAACACCGCGCACCTGTGCAAGCTCGACTGTTTGTTCGTTGCTCCAAATAATATCGACGCCTGTACCGTCTGTTTGTACAATACGCAACGGGACACGGAGTATTGATTGAATTGATAGTTTTCAATCGTCTTTTAATTTGTTACTTTTGTGTCTTGTGTATAATATAAAAAAGAAAGAAAGAAAAAGAGAGAGAGAAGGAGAGAGAGGGAAAGAAAAAAAGTTTTAAAAAAAGGAAGGTTTTATTTAGGACAAGCACAGCAGATATAAATGTTAAAGTATTGGTAATTGGCTGTTGTGTTATTGCTGATTGGGTCGATCGAAAAAAGGTTCTCGATTCGTGGTGTTTTTTTTTTGATGATTGTTACCACAGAACTTAGTCATTTCTTAACGAATAACAAAACTTATGCCACATATTTTGACTGAGGTGTGGAGTTTGTGGAGTTAGGCCTTGTAGTAAAACATTTTACATAAAAATGTTTTCGGTGGATTTTTTACTGACACATTTATTGCAATCAACCAAAATTATACAGGTAACTTATTAAAGATTAACCTACAGAGGCTTGACCGAATCGAATCCGTTAAATTAAACCGAATAAGGAGAGTTTAACAATCGAAATACCTGACTTCATATGGACTGGGCGATTGTTTATGATTCTTTGCGCGGAATTATAATCGTTTAGCTTGAATTCTGCACATTGTTTCTTGATAAATATATTTGTTTAATAAGGAAAATGTATCTGAATTACTATTAAATATTATTTCTTAGGATTTTACAATGAGACGGATGGCATTAATTTAAAAAAAATCCGTGTATTGACAATAGTATTAGTCGTGAGGTCAATCGGTGAAAACGACAAAATTTCATATAATTTACTATTTAATCTACTTAAACACCGTAAGAAAAGAATTTTCATAATATTTTCGGCGTGTTTTATATAAGGAACTTCAAGTTCTTCCATACACAATTCTTCTAACCCATAGGCTGTCTGGAAGAAATGGCTTATAAGCCATAAGGCAGCCTTTTGTGTCACCACAATATTATTTAGCTTTAAGGATACTTTGTACCTATATATAAGTGGCGTGCAATAAAGTAAATGGCGTTAATAAAAAATATGTATAAGTAATAGACTCTTCGCAAAACCCGCCTTAAAATAATACCAAATCGACAGAGAAATAACGATTTAGTTTATTAGATAGTATATTTAAGACCATTCAAAATCATTTCATAATTTTGTCAGTACATTATTCAGCGTTTAAACATTTGAAGCGGAATATTATTTCGTAACAGACAGACAAACACCTTGCCTCAATATAAACAAACATTGACAAACATGGCCGTTCGGTTAACAAATATTTGTCTTTCATTAACCGACTGTGTAAAGGAGGGTACGACTTCCGTAGTCTATTACGTATTAGCTTACGTGATTGAGCACATTTTTAATTACGAAAACCTCTTTATGAACTAGGGTTTTTCAACCGACTTCAAAAAGGAATAGGTTCTCAAATTGTTGTGTATGTTTTTTTTTTTGGAATATTTGTTACCTCAGTAGGTACTCGATCATTTCTTTGATTATTTAGAATTTTTTTTTATTAGGTACACTTACTTTCTTATTGGTCCTTTAGAATTTTTGACTAAATTGGCACCGGCGATGCTGTAATGACCACTACAGCATTCAATAATCTGAAAAATATGTTACTAAAACTTTTTATATGTCTACTGTAAATGCGAATGTCCGCGTTTTATATCAATTTGACAACCCGCCCCGGCTTTGCACGGGGGAATATTGTTTCTTGTATCACCATTACAAACCTTTAAAATTCTCGGCTTGTCGCTACTTATGATATGCATATATTACTATTATTAATATTATATATCATCTAGCTGTCCCGCACGGTTTCGCTCGCGTTTATGATTACTGCTTCGCTTCTATAAGTCGTAAAGTAAAGTAAAGTAACAGCCTGTACATATCTCACTGCTGGGCAAAGGCCTCCTTTCCTATTAAGAAGAAGGTTTAGAGCTTAATCCACCACGCTGCTCCACTGCGGATTGGCGGATATACATGCGTCAGAATTTCTCCCGGCACATGCAGGTTCCCTTACGATGTTTTTCTTAATCACTGAGCTCGAGATGAATTTAAATAAAAATTTAGCACATGAAAAATCAGCGGGGGTTTGAACCCGCAATCATCGGTTGTGATCGAGGTGTTCTAACCACTAGACCATCTCGGCCGTGACCGACTATGAGTCGTACCGTAATGTAATATAGCCTGTAACCTTAATAAACGGGCTATCCAAAGCAAAACGATTCTTCTTAATCGGATGAGTATTTTTAGAGATTACCTCACCCATACAAAAGTACAAACACAGAAACAAATTTTACCTCTTTATAATATTAGTATAGAAGATATAACCTCCTTTGTGAGTCACTTTGTTTATTGATGACAGTTGGAACCGATTTTAGTTACCGTTCTGAAGGATAGAAAAATAATTATGCCTATTATTAAGGCAAGATAACGTCTGTCAGGTCAACCAGTTGGTTATACAATAATGAATCCATTAGAATATTCATAATGTCATAGATAACTCAATTAAGTATTGCAAGGAAATGATATAACACTTTATGCAATGATTTTATTGCTGCATATATTATGATTTTGTGTAATATATTGTGAATTGTGAAGTAATGTTGGAAATATAGAAACTTATAGCTACGCCTCGAAGTTTCGCTAGAGTTAATTTTGTTTGGAACCGCCTTGTAGCGTTTATGTTTAGAAAATTAGCTTCGCTTCCGTAAATCACACTGAGATGTAATATAGCCTATAATCTTTCTATGGAAATAAAGATCAAATCGGTCGGCACCTGTACACCTGTATGGCTTAATTTAGATTTAAAATATAGGTTTATAAATAAACAAAATATCGTACACATAAATTCAGAAGCTTATTTGAAACAAGTGTTTGAATGTCTTTACAACAAACAAACAAACACAGAAACATTTCAGCATTATATTATACTAGCTGTATCTTGCGGTTCCACTCGCGTTTATAGTTACTGCTTCGCTTCTATGAGTCGTAGCGTGATGCAATATAGCCTATAGCCTTCCTCAATAAATAAAAAAATCTAACACAAAAATAATTTGTAATTCTAACCTTAGTTTCTAAGAATAGCGCGTTCAACAAACTTTAGCTTTATAATATAAGTATAGATTTATATTGGTGTAATCTTAATCTTTTAATATGAATATTAGAATCAATATTAAATAGATTATTAGCAATTATGAGTTCAGTTTGAAAGTCAATGAATGATTTGAATTGTGTAGGATTAAAATAATCAATCAGTTGGTATGATTATTCATATACAAAACAATATAGACACGAATACGTCGACAAATGATTAAGAATCACACAAAGAATTTTATAATGCAAATCAGTTTTTATTCATGCTTATACGTCCTTCGCATTGTTTTCGATTAAATGGAAATAAAACATGAAATGTTTGTAAAATTATTTATTAATAGAATTATTGTTTTTTTATTTCTCAAGAAAACGAAGCAGATTTTCCTTTTATAAATTGGTTTTATTAACTGACTTCTAAAATGGAGTTCCTTAATGTTTACACAGTTTTATGTGGACTACACAAAAATATTATTCTACTCTACAAAATTTTTAAGGAAAAATCAAATTTTATATGTACTTATAAATTAAACCTTGTACTTGCAGTAGGAACCACATGGCATCAAACTTCGCCAATATATCGCCAACATACTCATACTAGCAAGTATCTCAAGTCTTATCATCTATACTAATTTTATAAAGAGTAAATGCATCACACTCAACGGCCCCCATTAAGATCGCGTGACCTTGTGTCGGGGGTCCCGAAACACACACAACACTAATCACCCAGACCACGACAAGCATCCGTATGGCCAATACAGACATTTGCCGTGAGCGGGGATCGAACTCGCGACCGTTAGTGCTCGAGTCAGTTGCAGTGACCTCTGCGCCAACGTGTCTGTCACAATTTAATTGTTTCTTAAGCTACGAAACTACTAGACCGATATAAAAAATCCTTTTTGCGTTAATTAGCCCGTTTATCGAGGAAGGCTACAGGCTCTATTACATCACGCTACGCCTCATAGGAGCGAAGCAGTAACCATAAACGCGAGTGACGCCGCGAGGGGCAGCTAGTTATGTTATAAAAGTCGCGTATCAAGTATGTAGGTACATGATTATTCTCAAACAGTTGTCTTCTCACAGCACGCAGCCTCATCACGCTATGTCCGATGGAGCGTGACTGTGCGCGTGACTGTGCGCGTGACGACTGCTATCTGATGCACAGAATTGGGATATTTTGGAAGTGGCTTTTTTATGAAAATAGGATATTTAATTAAAATTTCATCATTTTGAAGCACAGAGATGAACCCAAATGTGGTTTAAAAATAAATCCAGGATAATAGGTATTCTGATATAAGGGATTGTAGAGAGTTAGGCTTCACGCTCTCTCACTCACCGTGCTAAACAATGCTTTCGCTTTTTGTGTGAGGACGTGCCTTATAACAATATGCTTTTAAATTTTTGTATATGTAACTACTAACTCCTGAGTAAAGGATTGAGTTAGAGAAAGGTATGATGATGTAAGCTTCCACATATAACACACAAGCATAATTATCGAAAACGAAAATCTTAAAAATAATTAGGACTTAAAAATAAGGAATCGATATCAAAAGCAAAATTACGTATTTACTTAGATAAAAATTGTATGGAACTAAAGTCAACCAAAAGTCAAAATAGAAAAAGAAAATATAGCTACAGTTTATACAGGTAAACCAATAAAAAAGTTCTACTTATAAGACCTGTTACCATTTCCAACCAACTTTTTCATCTGTGCTCTCAGCGCACGTGACTGTAATTGACGTGTAATCATGAAGCTGAGATTCGCATCTTTCGGTTAAGGTTTTTTTAATGTTGGTACTCCTGACTCTGTCCTTATTGCTGTACTTACCTAGCATAACTGAGTCTCTGTGTCCATCTGTAGCATCATAGTTTACAAACGAATCGAAGTTTTTATTTGAAAGATAAACTCAAACTCAAAATACATTCAAATGTGCTCGTTAAAGCACTTTCGAATCGTCAGTTACATGTCATTTTTTATAGATTTTTGAAAAACTAACACCAGTTCAGAATGTAGTCTATACCGAGTAATTCTTTAAAAATCATTTATATATCCTGTATCTTTATTACATTTTAATTTATATATGAACGTGGACTCTACCGAGAGGAGCCAGCGAGAAACTCAATAGTTACTTTTTTAAATATCTTTGTACAATAATGTTGGACACAATTAGCTACAGTTATCCTTAGGAAAGCTGATGAATTCAAGACGTATGTGAGCTGTAATTTATGAAGATCTGATCAGACAGCTCTTTTCCAGTAGGTAATGGATCTGAGCAAATTCTAGTCATCTAAAAAAGTCGAATTTTACTATACTTTGAATTATATTAAAATAACATAATTGCGTAGCCTTGACTTGATGCTGCAACATCACCATTAATCAGCAGAATATACAACTCCTCACCAATTTACAGCAGAGGTATCGTGTTGGGGCTCGTTGAAATGGTCTTAATGAATAGATTGTCGTTTATATAGTAAATTCGAGTTTATACATATATATATCAAAACTAACTGGCTGACATATTCACTGACTGATCGATTAACGCTGTGCCTAAATCACAAAGATGAAAATTTTCACAAACGTTCCTTAGATATCTTATGTACTAAGATAGGATTTTCAAAAATCTACCCACTTCGGTGTTAAAAATAGGGTCGAAAGTTTTTTAGGTACCAAATTCCAAAGTATAGGCGAGCGAAGCCGCGGGGTACTGCTAGTAATTAAAATATTTTCTTTTAATGCTAAATTACGTCAATACTAAATTGTGCCTTCAATTTTTCTTGGTACACAATTATATCTATTACATTAACAATACCTACACTATATACAAATAAAAAAAAAGAAATTTATTAATTAATATAGGATGTAATTTTAAGATATCAAGGTTTCTTTATAGCAAATCAAACATTAACATAATAGGTAATTAATATAACAATACAAAAATATAATAACTGCAATAATTACAAGTGAGGCCGCTTTACGTAAAGAGGATGTTTTTGATAAAGATCTCGAATGTGCCTCAGAAATGAAATGTTACGTTCGTAATACTAATTGTAAAGTAGTTACTCCTTCTCCATTCTAATAACGTTTTAAGCCGAAGAGAGTTATCAACAAAGACAACAAGAGTCAAGAGAGTTTAATAGAGAGAGAAAGAGCATAAGAGTCTTTTAGGAAGAATGTCCAATCTCAGCTACTCGTAATTTATAGGCTGCTCATTATACGCTTGATTTATATTCACATTTTATTTTTTAATTTAAAACCTAAAATATATTTCGAACTAGCTGGTGCTCGCGATTTCGTAACGCAAGGTGAATAAAATTAGCTTAAATTACTCCTTATAACATTAGCTGTTTGCAATTAAAAGCCACATCAAAATCGTTCTACTCGTTTCGGAAATCAGCCGGAACAAACAGACAGAAAGATAGGACAAAAATTTTTAAAATTATTTTTGATGTGTCATATATAGTTTTATATGCATTTCGTAAAACGTCCTTATATTATACATGCGATTGTGAGCTTATTTATCTGTTCGTGTTATAAAATACCTAAAGAATGTTTTTCGAGTAATCAGCAAAGTTGTTATATCCAACGACCGTTTAAAAGATATTTGTCTACCCTCAGGAACAATACTTCTTTCAGAATAAAAAGTATACTAAGCACTTTTCTATAACCCTGACAACGTATCTGCTTAATTGTATAATGAACAAAGTCATAATCAAATGATTTATAATATTAATAAGAATTACTGAAATATAAGATACAATTTATATGTAAAATATGATGTGTTGAAACCAAGCTAAAACCATAAAACCCATTGAAAGGAACGCGTTTTGTTAACAAACATCTTATGTAACAATAAAATTTATATCAGACAATCTATTTCCTCGGAAATTATCATAATCACTTCGTTACACTTTCTGAGTGTAGTAAAATTAACATTTCAACGATTAAACGTTCACTTTAATCTTATTTCTATTTCACTTATTTTATGTGTTTATTTTTTTGCATTAGGTTCACTGCGAATAATAATATATGGAATAATTATTATATTCAATTCTTTACTTTTTGTAAAGTGTTCGCGTATTATGAAACTGTTGAACAACTATCAATGAATTTTTGGTGGTATTTTTGTGCTGTGTGTTTGTGGTCCCCGGTACAGCATCATATGGTGGCAGTTGAGTGAGAGACCTTTATTATAATTATTTATCTCGAAAATAAAATTTAAAAGGGGCGAAAAGGGGATAAAAATTTGTAAAACGTATCCCTTCATAAAGAAAATTTTGTATTAAAAAAAGAAAACGAAGTTGCACAAACCAATAAGTATAACAATAAAGAGAATATTAAAATAAAATAAAACTATGTAACCAGATTAACCAGAGAATTCATGAAAAGGTAGTAAAAAACAAAATTCGTAACGTAATTACAGACCATGAAAAATACAGACAGATTAGAAGTTTAGTAAACATTTTAGTTGAAGGACAGTTGACGACTTAGAAATAAACTTAACACACCATGCATTTGAGTATTAAAACGTGAGCCATAACTAGTTATATTGATTGCAATCGTTTTTTATCAGCACGTGCATTTGTAATAAAAACTATCGTGCATTTTAAATAGAATATAATTACTTAACAGTTGAAGGTTGAAGGAAAATTATTAATAAACGCATATAAAGTTATAGTCTTCATTATTTAAATGATTGTATCTTGTTTAGTTGTTTATAAAGTCTTCGATAATGTTTTTAATCGACTTCCAAAAAGAATATAGTTCTTAATTCTTCAGTAGCGGCAGATTTAGGTAATCCTTTGTGTTGATAGAACAGTCATAGTTGAACAGTCATAGAACAGTCATGTTCTAGTTGTAAAATCAATATAACTGAAATAAATATAACATCTAAATTTACGAAATTATGTGTTTTGGTCTTTTGTAAAGTTTTGTTTAAATTATATATTGCATATTTGGATCAAAAATATCCTGTCTGACCAGTACCAAATCGAATAGTCCATTATAAGCACTAGCTACCGCCGCTTCGGAATTTAACCGAGACGAACCGCCAAGAAACTCCATAGTTACTCTTTTAAATTACCTAGATTTTAGCTGCCATTGTAGAGAGTTTCTATTAAACCTATTTGTTTATTTTACACTGACTCTTAAACCGTAAAGACTGATCTATAAGCAAAGACGACATATATTAACAAAACGATGCTTGTTCGTATTTGCATACCTTTTAACGAAATATCCATTAGTTAGGATCTGATGCACTCACAGCCCACGTCACCATAATTACCCTAATCTCCGCAAGTTTTGCTCTCACGCTCTGAAAACTCGACCGAACCGAATGCGCGGTTACCAACAAAGGAAGCTTATACTTTCGCTACTCGTCTCGGTCTTGTCATTATCAAACTGTATTTTAACATAAATAGACTTTTAATCGAATGGGTATTCGATTTAACACTACACTGTTGTTGTAAATAAAAAATTGGTCAATTTAATTGAATTTTTGTTTTTATGGCTTTCAGTTGTGCTATGTGCACAGATTATTAAAAGAAAAAAAAAACATTTTTGACGTTATCTATACAGATAAATAAAATTGAAGTATCTGTTTGTTATTTTAAATAAAAAAAAAAGCTTTTAACTAAATTCTTATGAACTATATACGGTAGTTAGATTAAAAACGCAATATTTTAATTTTTTCTCTGTCTGTCGTTTGTCTGTTTCTTCCGCCTAATCTCTGGTACGACTGGACCGATTTTGACGGGACTTAGGATAAGGAAGACTACGAAGTAACTTAGACTATATTTTAGAAATTTTATTTTTCTAGAAAATAAAAATAACTATGTAGTCCATGCGAACGAAGACGCGGGCGCAGCTAGTAATAAATAAATAATTTACCTCAATCGCCATATTGAATGATTCGTGACGTCACATCTTTGTATGACACTCGGGTTCATATAAGTAATGCAAATTTTTTCTGTTATAATAATGCTGATCGTGTCCAAGTATTATTTTGATAATTATGTTAAAAATAACATTTTTAAGTATATGTTAATTTAATAGACAAACGCGTTATTTAAAATATTAATAAAAAAACTTGCTTGATATATTAAAAAAATATAAAAGAAACTTGAGTTACATCGCCAATTATGAAAATTATATAGGCGTACTTCAAACAGCTATATATAATATCTAGTCATAACTGGCTACATAAATAGTAAAACGCATTACCAACCTTGCACTATACGTAGTTGGATGAACATGAGTCATTTTTTTTGTTTAGTCTAGTGCACTAAAAACAATGTTTACGACCTCTTTGTTAGTAGTTGCATGCTCGAACGATCTAGAATTGTAGGTCAAGCTTGTAATGGTTATAGTTATTCAGGTTCCATGTGAATATTATTATAATTTAGCCATCATTTGTCACACTCTTAAAAGGCTATGGTGTACATTATGTTTCTGCATTCAAATTCGATCGTATAAAGAACTACAAATTGTTTACGAAGCTGATTACTAAAGTACTTTTGAACAATTTATCTTTTATATTTAAACCCAATAGGGCTCTGATTCTGTGATTAAATTCATAACGCGCAACTTTGTAACGCAGCAATGAAATCAAAACGACATATCCAATGTTTTTTTCTACCAACTACACAGCAACACAATTTTTCTACAGAAAACACCGAACTCATGTACAGTTTTAGGCAGTTATTATAGAGAATCAGGTTTTGCACAATACTCAGAAAAGAATTGAATTGTGATTGGAAGTGCATTATAAAATTGACCTGCTAATATCTTGAAAAAATTCGGGCTACCCGGTTTCAACTGTCGAAATGAGTGCTATTGTGATTCAAAGTGTGAAAAGCACGCTGATTTTGTGGTTCGAAAAATGACTAATACATTCACTGGATATTAATAATTTAGTGCTGTTTACCCAACTTTCATAACAAATAAGTGTCTTAGTCTTGATTCTCCTTTCCCTCTAGAATAAAAGATACACTTTCTAATTAGATTAGAGTACTTGATATACACCGTAACTAATAAAGTGACAATTCAACAATTTTTAAGATATAAATTAAAAGTGTAACTTTATTCTTTTCAGCGTACCACAAACGCTGGTCGAGGCAAGCGGTTCACGTTTCAATCGACTGTAAGACAGCTGGAGAGGCGACGCCTAGCGGAGAAGCTTTCTCGAGAGGCCGATCTGAAGGAACAGCAGAGACGAACCGAACTGGAGGCCATGAGGAGGTAAGACTCGATGACTGGGTGAATGGATTTTTTAGAGATAAAAACGTAGTAATGAAAACAGTTAGTTTCTTAATAATTTGCTACAAATATTACTAGTTTCATCTGACTAGATTTATACTTGTTTTTTAACCAATTTTAAAAAAGTAAGTTCAGTATTCGAAACACAATCTATTACATGTTTTGGGAAACATAATGTTTTTTGAATCAATCTGCAATATTGTGTCTTCTATTTCAACTACCTTTTCGGCACCGATATTACTAACAACAATGTTTTCAGAGTGGAAGAAGAGTTCCAGCGCAAGAGAGCGAGGGAGAAGGCGAATATTCGCCAACAGCTGCGGCTGGTCAGCAGTGGAGCCAACAGCATGCCATCTTCCACCCACCAAAATAAGGTACAAAAAATAACATCGTTTATTAGTTATCTTATTCAGAAAAAAAAAAACATTTTTATGTATCTTATACCATAGCTTATTGATTATACATTTGAATTATTCGAATATCTCTCGGACAGTTCAGCATCACGTGTTTTATTTAAAGACTACCTTAGCTATTAGGCAGCTTATCAAGATAAAACACCACTTAATTTTAAGTTACACTTAAGTTCATGCGGTTGATTGTGACTGTTTGTTGTCACAATTTCGTGCAATAGTTTTTGCGTAATGATCAAACAACTCAACTCAACTCAGGTAACTTCTGCGCTAAAGTCTATATGTTATACTACAAAAGATGCAACAAAACATGTTCAACACATATCTAGCGAAACAGTGTTTAAAAATTAAACACAAATCTAAAATATTATCGAAATTGCTTAACAGGGAGTAAAATAATAAAAAAAAAACTTATTAATAAAATGTTACACGTAAACACGCGTTTAACGTATGTTTGAATCTTTTGTAGTAAGGCAGTATTTGTCTAAACCAAACCCTTGAATTATAATATGTATAATTTTGTATTTTGACGAAGTAATCTTTCTTCTTCAAGACAAGAGACGAGCCTGACGGGTCGTGTCGCGAGTCACCGGCTCCGGAGCGAGCGCGCGACGGGAGACAAAGGAATAGCAACGCCTCGTCGGAAGGCAGCGGCAGGAGCAAGAGTTCGACACCGGTAAACTAATTTCGATTAAACAAATCAATTTGAATTTTCTAAAACATTAGTTTAGTCAATAAATTATATTTTGTTGATGTTGTGAGTGTTGTCTAAATATGTTAAACCTATTCTTAATTTTTTTCTTTAAAGAAGTATGAATGTATACATATTTTCTTTTTTTCTGTATTTACATAAAAAGTATATCGAATTAAAATCAGATTGATATCATAAAAAGTTTTATCTAATAAGAAATTTTTAAATATACATAAATTATAGAAACAGTTTTATTTAATAATGTTAAATACGTAACGCGTTATCCGATATATATTTCCGAATTTGACTTTTAATGGGTTGATACAATATTGCTTATCAGCGTCCAAATAATAAATCGTGTTGTCCAGATCCGCTGCGTGGAGCTGTCGGAGTGGCGCACGGAGAGCGGCGCGCGCGTGTACCGCGACTGGGCCGTGCAGGCCGCGCTGGCGCACGCGCACCCGCCCGCCTGCGCGCGCATGCCCTCCGCGCACCACTACACTGGTATGGATTTTAAGCTAGCAACCCATTATCCCATTTTTGTCCCCTCTGATACTGTAGATATACATGGATGATCGTGATCAATTAACAAATGAATATCAAGTGACCCACCCACCACCTCATTTAGACCACATAGCTTCGCTCGGGTGCAATGTTGTTTTTTACGACATCACATAATATTTGTAATATTTAAAATTCTCGGCTTTCCTCTACTATAATATGCATATAATACTTCCCCTTGAATCACTTGGTTTATTGATGAAAATCTATAGCATAGCTTAAAAGATCTTACCGTCTGAAAAGATCTACACCTGCATGAAGCGACTTTATTTTAGACTATATTAAACTTAAAAGAAAAAGCAAAGCCAGGATACGTCGCTAGAATACAGCATACTAGTTACCCTTAAGCAGGCGGTTCGCGTTACATAAGCTGAATACTAACGATGCTCGCCGGATTCACGTTAGCGCCGCTCCCATACAACGTCCTTGCCACCATGACACACTTTGTGCGCGATGATTTGTATAGATAGCGTTTTTAAAAGGTCATATTTACAATTGAAATCAGAAAGTAAAGTTCATGATTATTTTATATATTTTTATAGCACTACAATAGTGGTAGTAATGATATCTTTTCAATAATAAAACGTGAAAGGGTCTGATATGTTTGACCTAGTTTTTAACCTTCCATAAAAAACATATGAGTTCAAATCTGTTTCTTTTTTAATTTGTTTAAAAATAATGTTTATATTATAATATTTTAAGTCTGTTTTTATTTCTCTATTATTTGGTGTGTTTAATCTTTTAAAAAATATGCCTGAGAATTTACCCTAAAATAATATCATGCACAAATAAAATAAATTGAATTCGGTCTAGTTGTTTTCGTAGTCAATAAAACAAAAATACACCCCTATCTTTTACCATTAATGAATTTACCGGCTAATAATGGATATTAATATAAAATATAAATAAATGTATTAATATCAGGTTATAAGATAGAACGACGGCTTGTGTTTTGGGTTGCTTTTATATTGATCTGATATTCTAAGTCCTTCTGAGTAGATATATTCGCCAATCCAGAGAGCAGACCCTTCTCTTTACCAGAGAAAGACAGACTCGACACTGAGACACTTACGGATTGAAAGAAAAAAGCAAAAAAGAAAGAAAGATAGAAAACAGTTTATTGACAAACACACAAATCGCACAAAAAAAATGAATATAATAATATTCGGTCGAATTTCGGTTGTCCCCCAGATTCAGTGATTTTCAGATTGTCATATTAATGGAGCAGGTGTATTAGCTGATTCTGCCAAGTCATGCATTGGTATTACGCTGCCATAATGCCTTTAAAAAGTCGCTTATTGTTCAGCTGGTGAAGGCGAAGCGTTCAGCGGCAGCCCGCGCTCAGACAACTACAGGCTCGAGTTCGCCCGCGGTCGCTCGCCGCGTACACCGCGAGCGCCGCGCCTGCTGGCCGCACGCTCACCCGCGTCATCGTCATCAGGCTCAGATCTATCACTGAGACAGCCTATCAAGATCAGGTAACATTGCCCTTGCTTTCTGACCAACTTTTCTGACCACTTTTGTTACAGTTTCTATACAGGCTGTCAAGTGAGCATGTGTGAGCAAAAAACTGAATTAAATGGTTTTTAAATTAAAAAAAAAAAGCTTTTCAATGGAAACGTTGGATCTTGTAGACTCCTACAGTATTGACATCATCATCATTTTCTTACTTTTAAATTTTAGATACTGGCAACACACTAGTGTTGCAAAATGCAAATGTGCAACACATGCTCAATAGACACCCGATAGATTTCGCACTTTATTTGCCAATAATATAATCATTATAATGATATATGCAAGTGCGCATGCTATTATCTTCAAGCCAACTCAACCTCAGCCATTGGCCAGTTTATTCAGAATTTATTTGTTTATTTCACCGAATCAAGTGTAGTCTTTAATAACAGGAATCAAAACAGGCTTATATTTATAGTTATAGATCACCTGATTACTAGTGATTATTTTAGCTCGTACAAGACTATTACTAGTGGATAAATAAAAGAATCTCATACCAAATATTGCTGCTTGAAATTAGTCTATAAAATTAAGGCATTTAATAATGATACCTGTAAAATACTTTCTGGCTTATGTATTCATTAATTTAGAAGATCCGTCACAAGGTGAACTTTTCATATATTTAGTCTGTGGAACATAATTTAGGAACTACCCTCAAAATATCTTAAATAACTATAAACCCCGTACTTACCTCTTTCCTTATTATAATTATAAACAGACTAATTGCACGAATTCAGATGCTTGCACTAATTTAAGCTATTATAAGTAGTTGTTAACACAACAAATTTTATCTCAATGAATTATAAAGAAAATTTAAACTTTACTTATCTTTATAAAACAGTCATTATTTTCCAACAGATAAAAAAATCTTAAGCAATGCGAATTAAATTAAAATATTAAGCCCATAACACGAGTCGTATAATCAAGAGATAATTTTTGTTGTAATAAAAGTAGTGATTAGTTAGTTAATAGATGATTTTTTCAAGGTGGTGATGCCAGTAGCATGTATTAACTATACTCGCGCCATGAAAACGGTGAGTGCTTACTAAAGCTTGTTGTATAAAGATTTATAAATGCTTCAATTAAATCTATAGACTATCATTATCTATAAAAGAACCAAATTTAATATTTACTTTAATAATAAGAAAAAAAATGTTACAAATACAATGAGATTATATTATAGTTTATTTTTAATATAATACTTTTGGTAGATATTTTTTTCGGTTTTATGATGTGAATTTATTACACTGACTCTATAAGAGAACTCTACAAAAAAGAACATCTTAAAACGTAAACGTAAATAAGAATGTATTTCGTTAGATTATTTGCTACTAGTTGTAAGCATATGTATATTGACATAATTTATAATATATAGAAATCTTTTGTCAAATGTCAATTTGACAATAATAGACAGATAAAAATAATACTATTTACTCTAGCTTTTGTTCGTCTGTTTTCTACATTTCCCTATTGCATGATATATTAAACAGGAAATTAATTTCGAATTATTGAAATTTGCATGAAAAAGAATGCTAAAAATAGTAAATGAATTGACAAAACTTTGCTCGTAGACGCTTTTAACATTGATATTGATAGAAAAAGGCTTATTGAAACTAACATAATTGAAATTACTCTTTATGATTTCGTTGCAATTAATTAATGGACGTTCTATTACAAATATTGATCATTGTTTATGTATTGAATGAAAATAGAATACATTTAACGTACAAGATGGCCAAGAAGTATATTTAGATGTGATACAAATTTAGCTATAGCTACTCTGATACTTATTATTAACGTTACAATTTCAGGCCATAAACTATGAATGCTCGTCCATTCTATATACATTATATATCTAGTGTTCTAATATTTTAAATTAGAATTACATAGTAAGAATCTAATATAAACATAAATTACTTAAACTAATTTATTATTAACACATGCAAACAGTGAACCAACAAAAGAAGAAGATGCAGAGGAACCCGCCATTGTACCCACACTACGCCCATCCGGCCCTACACGCTCCACTGTCGCCATTCGCTAACCAACCGCGGAGCTGAGCGGATGTCTTCTTTATATGAACAAAATTAAAACATCGAAAAATGGAAACACTTGAATTTGAATCTCTAAAATCATAATTTTTGATTTTTTATTACATCACCATTTAATTCTATAACTCGAATGTATTGTAAATTTATTTTTAATTTAAGACTTCTAGGTTATGTTGATGCAATAGCCGTCTTCCGTTCGTAAGCGTAATATTGAAGCTTTAATCTAGACTTAACTGTATTCTTACTAACTTTTATATGTAAGGAAGGTGCTAAGTAAATTTAAATTATTCACTAAGTAACTATATTCTGTGAGACATGTTATGCGACCTTTATAATTAGTCAATACGAAAGTTAGTCAGTTAAAAATATTTATTTTAAAATTTATATTAATAAAAATTTGCCCTTACAACACAATTAGTAATTCTTTGTAGGAAAAACTTAAAATATGAGAATATCGTCTCATAATTATATCAATGATGTGTGCGAAAACTGTTTATTTATATTATATTATGAGTTGGGTTATTACATTAGTACATGGTGTAATTTTCTTAATGTACCGCTGGGCATTAAAGATTCTGACCCACTAAAATATACATAAGTCACCGATGAACTCCAGTTTACAAAGGCGCGGTCATAAGTGGGTTAACAGCACCGAACTGCGCCTAATGATCGCTCACATCGATTGCTTTTGTATGTACACTCCTTTACAAATAATGAATATTACAAGGACAAATCAATAAGATACTATTACATACAACCAAACTTTGTTAAACACAACTATCAAGTACTTTTTTAATAATGAAATTCTCATACATTACCTACCCTAAAACAGTAAATTCGCATAGCATGTCGGTAAAAGTTACAGAATCTCATTACTAGCATAAACAATTCTCTGGTGCAATATTTGTACAATAAAAATAATATATTGTCTATACCATATAAACATGCAATTTATAATACCGTTTGATACTGGCCATACAACACAGTGCTGCCCTTAAAAATAAATATTAATAAAAAATAAAATTATCTTATTATTTAATGCTCAATTTAAATAATGTATTATTTTAATGATTTATATATACATAAATAATACGAAAATAATATATTATTATTATATACGATTATAACAAACGAGCATAAACATTAGATAGACTTGAAATATATTCTGCAGCCATTTTTTATTTTTCTTTTTTTGACATGAAATTGATGCCAGTAGCACACGAATGAAAACTGATATTTTTCCATATTTTATCTGTGGTAGTAAAAAATAATTTAATTAAACAGCCTCATCTAATGTAGGTGCTCGTATTAACAGATAAAATAATATAAATTAAGTATTATTTTAATATATTAATCCTTAGATACTAAAATTAATGGAACGCTATATTCATTAATCTTAAGTTCTGTAAATACACATCGAAATGGTGCATGTACATTTGTGAAGATGTTGATTATTAAATTGTAATAAATAAACATTGGTATTTTAATTTGTTTTTTTTTTTCATTCCTTTAAGTGCAGTCTATTGTGACCAGTCTGTAAAAATCATTAAATAATTTATTTTATTAATAAATATTTACTTTGTTAAAATTCACAAAAAAAATTTGACGAACAAAAATTAATTATTTATTCGGATGTCGAATGAGTATTTTAACGCATATTACTTGTCCTGTTTATGTTTAAAAAAATGTTTAAAGATAAAGATTAAAGACTTTCCAAGAAAAACCGCGATATAACTGCCTATCCGAGAAAAAGGAAACGCCTTATACTGCCTGAAGTACATAAAAAATATATTAATTACCTCACTTCCAGTACAAACACTCACGTGAAGCCTTTTATTACTTTCTATGCAAATTGTGTAATTACCCACATGAACAAAGAAACGAGGGCCAACGTTCTGAAATTGCTTCAACTCTATGAAATTTAAAAAAACAGCTTAAAAAAAACACAAACCCGGTGTCTTGAGAAGTTTTCTTCCATGGACACACGTACATTGATGGTTTTATTCGAATGATGTAAAAAATTTTGATGATTTTACGCAATGCATACCAATTTAGTTGTTATATTAGAAGCATGCGCAAAGGAGTCGCTGAAAGCCTGAAGTTTTATAAGTGCTCTTTTCAGTAGCTTCGTGAGCTTATACAGTGTAAACGCTTTTATAAAAGTTCGCATAAAAATTTAAACATAAACTTTAAAGCAACAACTTTCTATGAACTATTTAACTTTCGATTAATTAAAAACACTGTATAATCTCTCAAATAAGTTAACTATACGAAAACTTTAATCAATATTTCAAATACAAGTAGAGAAAAATTTGAAAAATAAAATGTAGACATTAAAATTACAAAATCAAAGTAACGCAACCTAAATAGATATTTTTTGAAAATTTCGTCATAAAAATCCGTCAAGCTGTTGCCCGAAATACCAGAGCCGAATTCCGCTCCGCCGGTTTTGACCCCAGTGTCCTTTGGGGACAAGCACCGAGTGCGAGTGACACCACCAGGGATGAAACCGGACAGCGGGGTGCGGGAGGCATTGGAGGATAGGGACCCTAATAAGCTGAATCAACATGTTCAGGTGAGTTATTATGAAGAGATTGATGTAAAAGTATCACATTGTTATCATATCGAAGCTATAAACATTTTCATTTTGTCTTTACAGAACAGCTCTTTAAATAAAAGTTGATTAGTTCAGTTGTAAATCGATACCTCCCACGTAAGTTATTGTAAGCCACAAAATTGCCGTTAGCGTTTTTACTGAATACTACACGAATTTGCATTGCTTAATGCATTCAAAGTGAAAAAATACCAAAAATCTTTTTTTTTTCAAGGAATGTTACAACTAAATACGCCTGAAAAAGGCGTATTTTGTTGTAACTTTTAAACTAAAACGGATTAAAAGTGCTCTACTGTAAAATTGTAATTTTGGGGTTACAACAACTTACGTGGGAGGTATCGAAATGTTTCGATTCCCCGTTCATAACAAATATTTAGTCTTGTTTTAGTGATCTATGTTCTTAACACTTTGGTATACTTTATGATTTCTTTATTGTGTTGATAATTCGTGTTAAAATTGATTAGTCTTAATTTCTCGTGTTATTCGCGAGTTCAGTTTCGGCAGTGTTTGACAATCTAGGTATACTAGTATGGCAAAGACGTAAGATTTGTTTGTAATTTTGTATGTATGTATGTGGCAGGTAATCTCAGAAACTATTGATCCGATTAAAAAAAATCTTTTTGTGTTGGATAGCTCTTTTATTGTAAAAGGTTATAGGCTACATTACATCACGCTACGACTCACAGAAGCGAAACAGTAACTGAAAACGCGAGGGAAAGCTAGTATTTTATCAATCTCTTCAACCTTTATTCTAACGGCACATTGAGGTTAACGCTACACTGCCGTGACACTAGTTGTCTAACCTATCGCGTATCGATGGGAAAATTACTAAGCCAACATGACAATACACTCGCCCTTTGAGTGCAGTGAAGGTCAACACAACAGTTTGTAACTTTTATTCCGGAGACCTAATTCCGTCCTTCGGGTTGAACTGTCATATGTAAAAATCAAAATCAAAATATGCTTTATTTAAGTAGGCTTTTATAAGCACTTTTGAATCGTCAAAACAAAAACAAAAGAAAACAAAACACTAATTAATTAATTAATTTACCACCGGTTCGGAATGTAGATTCTACCGAGAAGAACCGGCAAGAAACTCGATAGTTACTCTTTTTAAAAGTTTTACGATGGGTATGTACTCATGTATGTACATTTATGAGTTAAAAATATATTGAATACCCTGTGTGAATCCAGCTTATACTAAATCCAAGCATCTTTATCATCTATATAATCTTGAACAGAATAATATGCTTTAGCTACTAAGGATTTTTTAATATGTACTTTAAATTTCTTTTTTGTAAACTGTAACCCTTTCTGCGGAATTTTATTATAAAAACGAATACCTTGCCCCATAAAGGTAACATTGACTTTGCGAAGTCGAAACTTATTTTAGTAAATATAAATAAATAAATAAATTATAAATAAACGCATCACACTCAACTGACCCCCATTAGGATCTTATGATCCTGTGTCGGGGATCCGGAAACACATACAATACAAGCACAAACACTAACCGACCGTTAGCGCTTCAATCAGTTGTAGTGACCACTACGCCAACGCCAGTCAATAAAATAAAAATAATAAAATATAGCTACTTTGATTTTTCTTTCTTCCAAAAAAAGGAGAAGGATCTCAATTCGTCGGGGACTTATTTTTATGTATGTTCGCCGATTACTCAACCGTTTATGGAGCGATTTTCAAAATTTTTCTTTTATTTAAAAGTGAAATTTTTTTATACTTCTAAGGTCCCATTGTCTTCAAGTCAGGATCTGATAATAATCCTGGCGAAATCGAGGGAACTCCTCAAATATTATAGGCACGTTTATTTTTTGCCTTTTAGTCCATTTGTATCTCCTAGGTTCGTTTTGCGAAGTCGGTTACTTTTTTTGAAAAAAAAAAATTGTACTATATTAAACCACACGGACTTAATTTTGAGAAAATGTCGTCTAAAGATGTCGAACCTATTTTTAATAAATTTGTTTGAAGGAAAATATAACCATCTTTTCTTTATATTTCGATAAAAGATACTCGTATAATGCACATTAAAGAGCACAGCACGTATACGAGCTATAGTCGGTGGATTACAGCTAGGCTCTACTATATACACTGAGTGATGTTCGGGTTTCAATCTATAACAATTACTCTTAAGACACTTTATATATTATTTTAATAGAATTTATTTCCAAATTTCTAATTAGCCACTGCGATTAACTGAAGTGCTAACGGTCGTAGCTTCGATCCCCGTTTACGGCAAACGTATCGGTCATATGAATGTTTGTCGTAGTGTGGGTGTTTGTGTTTGTGCTGGGTGTGTTTCCGGAGCACACACACATGATCATGAGATCCTAATTGGGGCCGTTAAGTGTGATGCGTTTATTATTTATTCATTACTATGAAAATACCAACACAACATTGTATGCTGATATTTAATTTTCTTTCACAGTAATAATAGAAATAATTACATAATTCGACCTTGACCAGCTTTCAAGTAAACGATAGAATATTTACACGACAGCATGTGCGCCTGAACTATAACAATCACTATATAAAAAGTCAATATATATCTAGAGGTATGTTGTGTCTTTATTATATAATATGAGGTGCGTCTTGCGATTTTACTCAATATATATAATCCAAAATGATAAAAAAAGACCACATTTTACATAATGGCTCGTAATCGTAAAAGTTCCTTGGTTTCTGAGATAGGTTCAGATACCAAGGAACTTTTACGAAAACGATTTTTTGTCTACAGACTCGTTATGACCTGGCCTATATCCCATTTCAATTTAATCGTTGACTTTCGGGACACCCGGTATATGAGTGTGTATATACATATATGTGTATTATATACATATATATATGTATAACATAACGCTGCAACCGCCTATAAACTTCCTTATTTAAAAGATAAATAGAGTTTCTAAAGGAAAAATATTTGTTCAAATCTGACTGATAAAATTTCCAAAATTAGAGTTAGGTGCTGAATAAACGTAGACAATTTTTGCCTACACTAAACACTTTTTGTGTGGAGTGAAAGCATCCGAACGCATATAGTGGCTACGTCGGCGCAGGGAATGTTTGATTTCATATCGATTACATGAGATTTAAATATTGACTTGCGCCTTATATTCGATATACGATACATACATTCTATTGGCGCAGCATCGTTATATAATAGATATATGTATTTAGAAAATCCTACTCTTATTAAAGATTATTTAATTTTATTTATTGAGCCTACCTGTAGCCATCTGACTGTAGCTCGTACAGAGGTTAGGTCGACCGTACCTCACTCTCACAGGTGAGTAGACAGCTACGTTTAGTACGGTGAGTCAGAGAGCCGGAAGCCTCTCCCATAACCTTCTTTTCGTTCTATTCCCTTCATCCCTTATTCCTTTTAAAGTTGCCATAGCATTTGTGGCTCCTGTGGAGCTGTAAATTTCACTTAACATCAGATGTCTTACCTGCTCGTTTGTCAGCTATTTTTATAATAAAAAATATGAAGATGATTTAACGTGCATTGAAACGTCTTGATTTATTTACAAGCTACAATACCGGAGTTATACATAAAAGGTTTCAAACGTACAACAAAAAAATTTTATGAGGATAGATATAACGTTACATCGATCATAATCAAGACTTTATATTAAATATCAAAGCAAGCCCCAGTGTGAAAGCAATCAACCCCATCGTCCCCATTTCCCTCGCAAATCATGTTTAATACAAACAGCTTGTAGACAGCGCTACTGCGTAAACAATAGAAATGGCAAGCGTGACTCGACAATACGGTTCCGTACATTCGTGATTTTATATTTTTTTATTACCCGACCAAAAAGAAAAATAATGTTTTCCGCGCGCATATACATATCGTCGGTGATAGTGTAAAACCGCGTAACTAGCTTTCACAATAAGGTCCATTTTTGCGCAATGGAAAATGCCCACAAGCCTTATTTTTATCAATAATGTGATTTTGTATTTGATTCAAATTTTAACTTTATAGGAAAAGTTAGATACGCGGTTTTGAAATATCACCGACGATATATGTATGTCCATATATAAGTAAGCCTTTACCATTTGTAGCCTTAACGTATCGATCAATTTTGATGTGTAATTTGTAGTTCGATTTGTATTCTTCCTCGGAGTATATGATGTCAATTCAATTCCTAGATTTGTGAATTTAAATGTATATGATGTCAGCAAAAAAAATGAACATGGCGGACATAAGTTGGCAAAACTGGCTAACTGATGTGACGTTTTGCAGCCTAAATGCGAGGTGTCGTCATTAGGCAGTTTAATACAAATTATTAAGGTTTTTGGTAATACTAAAACTTAGTACACTATAAGTATATTATACAAATAAAATTAAACTGAATGCAATTCTATATTTCTGTTACGTTTTCATAATTCAAGTACTGAACCAAACGACAAAATTTAATGCGAAAATACATAGGATAGAAAAATATTTTTTTTTCTATCCTAT
This sequence comes from Hypolimnas misippus, assembly GCA_037950945.1. NCBI lineage: Eukaryota > Metazoa > Arthropoda > Insecta > Lepidoptera > Nymphalidae > Hypolimnas > Hypolimnas misippus. The sequence goes on along the minus strand of JBBEEQ010000017.1, from coordinate 16,715,708 downwards.
ATTCCTTATTAATATTCCAGTTAACAGATATCAGATCTAATAGGCTGAAATAATTGTTCATGTTTTATTTTAACTTTTAAAACGGTTCTACTTCTACACATTTACCTCAAAAAGCGCGCCAATTTGTTTTAATTCTACATACTTGTCGTCTACTGGTGTTGCTGGTCCGACAATTGATAAGAATTAAAAAGATTCTTATAAATATTTATTTCATTGTATATACAATAAAAAATAATTAGGTATAAATTTATCATACATTACATTACCTACCACGGAACCCAAAAAATACAAAAGCAAGTAATAAAGAAAAGCAAAATTAAATAAACCGTCATCGCGTGACCACGAGCCGGCGCCGGTCATTTCTTTACTTATTATGCTCTGGGTGTGGGCGAGAAATGAACGAAATTGTTTCAAACGAAACTTATCAGATTTTACCCCTTGTAAATGTCCTAAAATATGAATTTATGAATAAAAAACGTTAAAAATAATCAAAGTTACTTATTATTCAGCAAAATTAGTGAAAGACTCGTAAAAATAGACATCATTTTTTTTGGTTAAATGCTACGGCATGCACGGCACAATGTCTTAAATATTAATTTAGTAACAAATTGTTATTTTGATATTACGAACAGTAATTTAATATATATATATATATATATATATATATATATATATATAGATAGAAGTATATATATATATATATATATATATATATATATATATATATATATATATATATATATATATATATATATATATACTTCTATCTATATAGATAGAAGATAAAAACTTAGGTCCAGAGATTAGGCATTGAAGGTTTTTTTAAGTGGTTTTAACCTATTTCTAAAGAAGCAAGAGGTTCTCAACACGTCAGGGACTTTTTTTATGTATGTTCTCCAATTAACTCTAAAACGGCTAGACCGATTTGGTTAATTCTTTTAAAAGATTATACTGTTCTATTGGTCTAGAATATTTATCAAAATAAAAACAACTGGAATAAATATGTCATGCAAATAAACCTAATTACGTACTTTTAAAGTTGGTTCTTTTTTTTAAGTCTTTAATAATGCCTACTCACGTTACCATTCACTATTTTCATTTTAACAGATAGTATGGGACGACATAGTGGGCGAGCCAGAAGGTGCGAGAAGTCCAGAATGCGCGTGGCGCCTCAGCCACATCTGCTTCCGGCACGCCAGAAACTGGTGCTACACATTGTTAGCAGTCATTGCTGCTCCGCCCTGCGCTTTGCTGCTCGGCTGCGGTTTCGCTTGTCTGGCATTTGAGGTATATTTTATGCCATATTTTTATATCAGTTGTACGAAACTTAAAAATTTAAAATATATTATCATAATTCACGTTGATTCATTTTATTCAATGATAATATTATGATCAGCGTATCAGAATATAAAATTGCCTTTGAATATAGGTTAAATTTAATTAAAGCCATCGTTTGATGAACACAATACTGATACAATTTTTAGTTTACCATGAAACGACGAACAGCGTTAAAAAAATATATTTATATATTTTTTTAGCAAATCTGGTGTACAACCCCTTGCCTGAGATGTATGAAAATCTACTGGGCGTCTTTAAGAACTCTAGTACAGTCTTGTATGGCGGCAACAGTGGCGCCAACTATGGAAGCCGTCGGCCACGTTTGCCGCCATATTCGTATCAACGTACGAAAGGACGCTCCGGAAGACCGAGACCTGTTGATCGTGTAGTGTGGATGCGGCTTTATGCCTAATTTTATTTAGTATTACTAATTATTAATTGTGTGTTATTACGTAAAGTTAATTATTTAAGATATATTTTATGTGCTACTATGAATATAGAAATACCGTATGTGCCTTCGTGAGAACTTCGTAAAAATAAAATATAATTCTTTAATAATGATAAGTGCTTTCCTACTTAAAAAAGTACTAATTACATTTCTTTACAGAAAGTGTTATATTACTTTAAAGTTTAATTAAATTGTAGGTTTTATATTTTTTTTTACATTTATAGTCCGCAGAACGAACAGATATATAATTTTTACGAAGTTTTTTTATTTAATAATATTTATATCTTAAATAAATTATTTTTAAAACAAATTTCATATTCTAAAGTTCATGAAAATATTTAAAGAGTAAATAAGTTTTTATCTGTTAATCAATACATTCATCAAAAGCCTCAATATTAATTCTTTAGAAAAATAACGATAAATAATTCTATTGAAAATTATTTACTTACAAACAAAAATCTGAAATTGTAACGAGTAGATTAACATAAATAAAATATGTATTTTCTTTCATAATAAATTATATTATTGCAAATTAAAATAATAAAATTGTTTCAATTACATTTTATAAAAAAAGAAGCTGAAAACGTTGGACTTCGTTCAACATTTTACAAAAAAAAAAGTTAACGTAACTGATTTGGCGGGAAACGTGAATCAATTTTGACACTACAAAAAAAGAAAAATCGAAGAAAAGATTTCTTCTAATTCAACTATAATTATCGTTCTTATAATTAATTAAATACGGTAAAGAAAATGTTTGATAGTGAAGAAACCTCTGTAGCGCATTTGTGTACAATCGATGGCACTTCCAGTGCAACAAAAAATTCAAGGGAAAGTCATTTTGTTATTTCTAAATGCAAAAGGTATGTTTTTAATTACTTATAACCGTATTATGTTTTAATGTATGTATGCATATGATATATGTTCTCATTAGCTTTGCAATAGGGACTTAGTAAGGGGCAAGGGTTTATATGGCGTAGATAAAACTGAACATATAGAATTTGACTTTAAAATCTTGATGAAAAATGAGTATTATATTACTTACCTAATTTTCAATTCCTAGTACCTAATGTATGCCACATTTTCTTTTAAGTAAAACTTCTATAAACACAAATTCAAAGGACTGCTCTATATTTAAATCGTTCTATTTTCTTATTCCGTGGAAAAATTAACCATTATGGATTTTTATCGTAGTAGTCCGAAGGTCCTATCACGCAATACAAAGCTTACTCAATTGTTCCATACTGTATTAAATGTTCTAAATATATAGTTAAGAATTACGTATGTAAATTAGCTATGACATCGGAGTCACTGTTTTTAATTAATTTTTTAAGGAAAGTTTTATATTTGTATTCTTTTTATAACTGAAAGTGAAATGTGCCATAGACAAAATACAGTATATATTTACTTTAATGATATATTCCTGACAACGTAATGTCGGTTTTCAACATGAGCAGTGCAAGCAGCCCCTCTTTTCCACTGGGCACTCTGGGCAAATGCCCATGGCCCCGAGCACTCTGTCATAGTAAAATGGACTCCATTATAATAATGTGCCCAGTTGGAGGCAATAGATTAAAGACGGGCCTGAATACAAGTCGATACTTCCCAAAATTAACTAAAATTTTACACGAGAGCACTTTAAGTCCTTTTTCGTTTGAAAGTTACAACAAAATATGTCAGAAAAATCCTTGAAAAAAACAGATTTTTGGAATTTTTTAACTTTAAATGCTTTCAGCTATGCGAACTAGTGTAGTATTCAGTAAAAACGCTAACGGCATTTTTGTGGCTTACAACCACTAACTCGGGAGGTACCGAAGTGTTGTATTGTGTAAAACATTAGTACGTTTCTCTTTACGAGTAAAAATTACAAATACCGTTAATAATTCGAAATTTGACTCTATTATTATAGATAGCCTGGTGGAAGTCTTGAGGCGTAAATCCTCTATATCTTGAAAACTGTATCAAAGTTACATAAATTTTTCGTAGAAAAATATAATCGATTATAAACAGAACTGTTGTACCTATAATTTGACAAACGATCGTTGAAACATTTGCTGTAACTAATCAAAGAATTTTTTTCTTTATCTCCGAATGTATTCATCAGATCCCTATATATTATATACTAAAACCTTCCTTGAAAATATATACATTTAAATAGCGAAAATCTTATTTAAATCTAATCTCGAATTTTTGAGAGATTCACATACCTAAATCTACTTTTTTGGAAGTCGGTTAAAAATAAAACATATTTTATACTAAAACATTTTTATACAGAAATCCATTAGATGCTCCGTTAAGAAATGATGATCAAGATACAGGCGAGGAAATTGAGAATGAAGAGGTAATAAGTTAAATCTATATAATATATAAAAGCACTCACTCACTCATCATGAAATCTCAAAAAATACAAGTGCTAGGAGTTTCGAAATTTGCATGGGGGTTCTTTTTAGAATATAGGTGCTCACTAAGATGGGATTTTGCAAAATCTATTGCAAAATCCCATCTTTGTGCCGCTATTATTTATATAAAAAGATATAATTTTCAAATGGTCACTGCAACTGATTGAAATGCTAACGGTCGCGGGTTCGATCCCCAGTCACGGCACGTCGGTATAGGCTATACGGGTGTTTGTCGTGGCCTGGGTTTGTGTTTGTGTTGTGTGTTTCCGGACACACGATCATGAGAACCTAGTGGGGGACCGTTGAATGTGGTGTGTTTATTCATTTTACTATATATTCCAACCAATTTTCAGGTCATTACTGTTAAGGTTGGGTTGGGTGGTTATTAGGTTGGGTTAGTTACTTTATACTAATGATATATTTATGAGAGTGAGGACGAGCAATCTGTTCTATAGAGGGAGGTCGCGTACTTACAATACACAGGTCAACTGCCTAGTTGCCTTTGTGTTGGACATTTTACCAACGTTATCAGAATCGATATTTAAATGTAAAAAAAAAAAACTAATTTTAATATTTTTTAAGCCTACAAGATCCAACGTTTCAATAAAAGTTTTTTTTATTAAAACGGGTGTCAATCCTGTATAGTAGGTACTTAATGATCAATGACTTTTCCATAGACAAATTACGGTCTATATTATTTTATGATGTATTCCCAACAATTACTTTGTAATCAATTGTACTGTCAATGAGGACATCGAAAAAAATTATCCCTTTCTACATTTTATATTAAATCCACCCCTCATACAGTCACAATAGCTGAAGAACGATACTCATTCTAACAACAATAATAGTCTCTACTAAGCGTTCGTTAGTCACGTGATCAATTACGTATGGTTTCAGTGGCTTTCATGTTAATTGTACAACGCTGTTCATTCTCGTGAATTGTTTAACTTATCAAGATTTTGTGTCAGCAAAATGACCCCAAAAGGACTTTTTAAAAAGTCACGCACAAAGGTTACAGCTTGTTTTACAATATTTGTAATGTTTTAATATATGAAATATTTCGTCAACTTACAATATTAAAAATTTACAATTAAATATTAAATCAACATGTAATTTAAAAAAAAAAACTTACTTAAGCTTTACTTGAATTTGACATAAGTTTAAACACGTGCTAGCCGTACCTAAGTGCAGTTTCGTGTTATTGTTGTGGACAAGCTACGAAAAAATTATGTTATTACTTTAAGTGAAATAATAAATAACAATTCCTACTCGCTTTTCTAATAATATTATGAATATACCCAACGTAGTTTTCACAAATTTGTAAGTGGCTCAAGCCCCACTAAATTCTGGGTTCACCTCTCAAAAATTTCAATTTAGCATGATATATTATGATATTTTTAAATTTTTTGCAAATTCAACTTAATCAACAAGTTATATAGGTAATATACATAAACGCATAAATAACGCATCACACTTAACCCCATTAAGATCTCATGACCTTGTGTCGGGGGTCCGAAAACACTCACAACACTAACACAAACACCCAGACCACGACAAACATCTGTATGGCCAATACACACGTTTGCCGTGAGCGGGGATCGAACCCGCGACCGTTAGCGCTTTAGTCAGTTGCAGTGACCATTGCGCCAACGTGTCTGTTAATAGGTATATTGTCAAATTTTAAATTTCTCTGAAGAACTACCTATAGCCCGCGCCAAACCCGATAGCCTACTGCCAAAATAAAATTTGATGTGCTTTGAAGGTTTTCTTAAAAAGGACTGCTGAAGTAGGCAACAGTATTCAATATACCTTATATAACAAAACTTTGTTTTAGCGTCTTCTGACAGTGTGCTGTAGATCAGGAAGGCTTGGAGCAACTTGCTATACATTGCAGACGGGGGAGGTTTGTCTCGAGTTCATCATTATTTTATTTGTACTACACATTTTGCATTATTTAAAATAATTATTTGTGCAACCAAAAGACCAAATGATCATATTTATATAAGTTTAAATAGAGTTCCAGACTGACACTACTTTTATACTTCTTTTGCTCTCTTCCAAAAAAAATATTTTTTTTTTATTATATTTTTATTTGATTTTTGATGACGTCACTATGCTAACACTGAAAGGCTTGAAACTGTATTTATAATAATCGCGTCAATCTGATATATTAAATAAAAAGACACATTTTGTCATTTTTTATAAGTTTTGAATTACATACACAATTTATTAAATTATTAGCAAGATAAAAGGATCTTCTTTATCATGTTTACATTTTTAATTATTTTAATCATTAATTATAATTAAATAATACCACTAGCGTTAATTGTGTGTGATCTTATAGCTGCTAATCTTAGAAGAAATAGTCGATCGAGCTCCAGAACATCAGATATTCGTATCTCTGTACAATCAAATAGAGCCAGTAAAGATCATTATAGACGGGAAATCTCAGGGTACCCTCATAAACGCTATAAAGAAAATCGTCTTTAACGACAGCAACGAGGGAAAGTGTAAACTTATTTTTGTATCCGCTAAGGAATATAGTATGTATATTATTTTCTTCTATCTTTGTTTTTCTTATATTAATTCAGCATTACATCTGTACATATAAATTAAAAAATAAAAATATTTTATAATATGAATGCTGATAAGTAATAATGTGTTAACCCACAAAAAGTCAAATTCGTAAATATTGAAGTATTTTAATACCGCGTCACCCGTTTAACATTATTAAAAATAATTGCAAGTCATATCGACTAAATAAGTACAGAAAAAGTTTCTTAATTTAATGTTTCGATTTTCAAGTGCGTTCTATATTTTGCAATTTGTACATTCATTTCAAATATTTAAAAAAATGTATTATATAACACAGTCTTTAAATGAATGAATTAAAAATAGGTTTGACAACTTTAGACGCCATTTTCTCAAAATGAAGTCCGTGTGACTTGACACAGTTTTTCTTATCAGCGTCCATATATCAATTATCAATAAAAAAGTAGAATTTTTACTTTAACTTACATTTAATAGCATGTTGTAAAAAATATGCTTTTGCCTTTAGTTTATCGTATTCTATAACTTCAATATATAATAAGTAACACTATCAGATGTTCCAAAAATATGTGTTTTTTCTTTAAAATCAGCGGGTTCGATTCCTGGGTAGGAGAAATATTTTTCAAAAAACTAATGATGCAATTTTAGTTTAAGTATTTTTCGTTATTCCTTATAGTTTCGGATTTGATCTACCACTACGCCCAGTTAAAATATTCGCTCAGTTTGTCTTTCTAATCAATGAGTTCCATAGACAAAATTCTGTGTATTTACTTTTATGATATATTCCTAAAATTTGTCTTTAAGATTTCGAAGCCTGTAAACGTCGTATCCACTCCCTCTCCCTCCCACATGAGCCTCCTCACTGTACAGATGAGGAACGCCTTGTCTTTCTCCGTACAGTCATAGACTTTTCTCAGACGCAGACTGTACACGCGCTAGGCGCTATGCTTAGATATTTAGATCTTAACTGGTCAAATCTAAGCTTGAATCTATATGGAAAACCCGAGTTCTTAAGCTTGAAGAGAATATCGTTGTAAGTAGCTTTTTAGGGTAAATTAAATGCGGTGAATGAAAAAAAATCCAATAGTAACAAAATTATTACCATAAACTGACGCTTAGCTTAACATAATCATATAGTTTCCAGAGTAAAATTTTAACAATACAACCAGAAAATTTAATAAAATACAGATTTAATTACTTAGTTTCCTAAAACTTTAACAATAAAAGATAACTTAATACCTACATAAGATGTACCACGTTGGGCGCCAATTTAAACATTTTTTTAGTAAATCCTTTTAGAATAAAACATTAATTTCCAAGTCACTACTTCCATTATATTTAAATTATGGGTGATATTCAGAAACGATATAGTATCAATGGATGAGGACACATACCGCGGCTTGCAAGTCTTTAGCTCTCTCTCACATCCAAGCGGATTTAAGAAAGGCGTGCAAGGCAGCAATAAGGAAGGGCTGAGCCTCTTTCAAATCTTTAGCAAATGTTCCTCCAAAGTCGGACATAGACGCATGAGGTATATTGCTAAACATATATGAGATTAACAGTGCAAATCTTAATACTCGTTAAGACTCGTTTACATTTTATTCTTATGTTAAATGTCCTAATTTTTGTTTGTTAATTTGGTAAGAAAAATGCTATCTTCGAGTTATCAAAGTCCCAGAGTGACTCGGAAAATTCGTCACTGATAAGAATTGGAAAAGAACCTTTTATTGCAAAATATAAAACAAAAACAGCAAGATGACATTTACTTAATGTCCATATCTAAACACGAACTACTTTCAATCCTGCAAAAGTCAATGTCCCTAAACTTCAAAATTTCATTATATAAATAATCAATTAAGTGAGTTTTACGAGAGAATTACACTTATAAGTTTCGCTCTCAAACTTTCATAAAGATTTACATAAATAGTTAGTCATTGCATCTGAAAAATCTGACACATCTGAAAAAAATTGACTGATAGTTCCTTTACTTCTGACACACACAGCTTTCGTAAGGTTACCAGTTACCGAGTTACAGACTTGTTTGATATAAATTAGGAGAGTAAAACTCACAAATGTAATTCTCGCCTTATAGTAAATCTCTAAGCCCTGAAGGCCATAAAACTTCGTAGGCTATTCCTCCGACACCCTACAAAAGACATCGAAACACTTAAGCGGAGACAAGACGTTATAGCATACTTCATGCGACCACAGAGTGATTCCATTCTAAGGAATATCTGTGCTTCTTTACGATTCGTAAAAAATGTTAACGTAAGTATTTCGTAACTAAAATATGTATTATCTATACAAATAAATAAAATTAATGTGTCTGTTTGTAATTTCAAATTAACAGCTTTTATTAATTAAAATTCATTCACATGTATTTAATACATGTGAAAGTAGATACGGTACTTATATCGAAAATAAGTCTATTGGTTCCGGCTAATCTCTGAAACGGCTGAATCAATTTTGATGGGACTTTCACTAGTGTAGTCTTTGATTCGATCTTAATATTTTATCTTGTTAACTTTTATTTAATATACAAGAAAATAAGTGGAGTTTTATGAATACTAACATAATGTTCAACATTTGTTCCTTAGGGAATTCTTGCAAAAATAAAAGCTTTATCGGCAAAGGCTTATCAATGGAAATCACTTTACAACGTTAGTATCTATCGAATATCTTCTATTTGTGTATGCTTTTAAATCTTTAATTAATAACAACATATCCTTCATATTTAACATAACGGGTCTTATCGCGATATATAATGGTAATAATCCCTTTTTATTGCCCGACGTTTCGACGAAGTTGCATTCGTCGTGGTCAGTATGGTGGAGCTGACTGGCGAGTTTTCTTTACGCATTTGCCGCCGGAGGGCGCGCGGTACACCAGTCAGCTCGTGACCACGACGAATGCAACTTCGTCGAAACGTCGGGCAATAAAAAGGTATTACTACCATTAGTTATCGCGATAAGACCCGTTATATTAAATATGAATAGTATAAGTCGCGAAAGTTTGAAATATATAACATGATATTCCTTTTTAACCGACTTCAAAAAGGTTATCAATTCGGATGTTTACTTTTTTATGTACGTGCGGTCATATATTCTCTTATTGTCCGATAGAGTAAACTTTTAGTTTGGTCCTGTAGAATTTAAATCAAAGTCGGTTCAGAATTGGATGCTGATATGCAATACTGTGTCAAGCCACACGGACTTCATTTTGAGAAAATGGCGTCTAAAGATTTCGAACCTATTCTTAACACATCTGTTTGAAGAAGCATATATCCACCTTTTCTTTTCTATTTTGATAAAAAGTATAATTAATTTATAGCAGATAGGCTAATAAGGATTTTAATCTAATTATATGTTTTTCAAATATATTAAATTATTGCATAATCCAAAATATGGAACTTACTTCAATATTCTAAGCATTTGATTGAGAAACTTTTTTCCGTACTTATTTAGTTCAAATGACTTGAAATTTTTTGTACAACGTTAAATACGAAATGCACTATCAGAATACATCATCTCTAAATTTGACTTTTTGTGGGTTGACACATTATTGCTTATCAGCATCCAATTATTGTTTTAAAATCGAAATAAGAATATCACTGGAATAATATTGTCATCCCAGTAAACGATAACTGGAATAAGAATGTCATCCCAATAAACGAAATTACTAATTTGCTTCTAAAGTCATTTGATTTTTTAATTAATTCCTCATTAGTAGTTTATTTACCATTTCACCAATGCCCAAGGGTTTTCATGTCTCTCCTATCACAGACTCTATACAACGTAGTCCTTATTTGTGAAATGTGTGAAAATACTGGACAAGCTTGTGAATATTTGGAGCAATTGGCGACATTCGATACTAACAAACTTTATGAGGTCAGACTTATTTTTCTAAAGAGAATAATTATTAAAATATATTATAAAAATAGTTTTAGGTTTTAGACAATGAGATCTTCATGAAACGAGAGTTACATTTGTAAGTCTTACTCCCTTAAATTAATTTTTTTTTTTATTATTATTATCATCTTGGTTTTTTTTTTTAATATTTATCGATGCTATGTCTTTCTTTTTCTCCTTAGTATTGTTGTTTATTTTTGCAAGTTTTTTTCTGTGTATGTACCCGAATAATGTTATTCTATTCTATTCTATTTGGCATAAAACTAATTTGTCACCGGGTACTAGTTACATATGTAACATTTGGAAAGCTGTGAATGTTTAAAAAAGTCACAAACAGTAAATTCTTTCAATAAAAATTTATGTAAATCTTATGAAAATCTAAGCAAAATTTACAAGAGTTATTCGAGCATTAGCCTTAATAAATATTATACGCAATAGATGGCGCTGTACATGAATCGAATTATCGATTTCGATTTATCGAAATCTGAGGGTAAATTTACGGTGAAAGCAGGAGTTGACCCCGATCTAGATATAAGTAAGTAATATTAACTAATTACACGGAATTCCATATTATCTTTCATATTGCAACTTGTAATCGTATTTACAGCACCATAATAAGAATTAAATTAACCCTCAAAAATACCTTCAAATCATTTAATTTTTCATAAATTTTTAAACAAAAGCATTCTACATTTTTTGTGTAATTTGAAATTTTAACTTTAAACGTTTAAAACCTCTTTCTCTCTTTTTACTCTTTCTCTCTTTGAAAATCTAGAAAAACAAACAATGGCTAGTCTTCACGGTTTAATGTCTGAAACGGCCAAGGTTGAATTGGAACGTTTACCGACTTTCATAGAAGAGTGTGCTATGTTATACATGCCGCATTTAGGGTACTTATTGGGCGTTAAGGCGTGGAAGGAAAACCTGACCATGGAAGAAAAGGAACTGCCTAATATGAAATTCATGGTAAGAAGATTTATGTACGGAATTTCAACATTTTTAATATGTGATAATACACGACGTTGATGGCTACGTAAATCTATACTAATATTATAAAGCTGAAGAGTTTGTTTGTTTGTTTAAACGCGCTAATCTCAGGGACTACTTGTTCAAATTGAAAATATTTTTATTTAAGATAGTTTATTTACTGAAGAAGGCTATAGACTATATAACATCGCTACTACTCATAGGAGCAAAACAGTATTCATTAACGTGAGTGAAATCGCAAGGGACAGCTAGTTTAAGAATAAATAAACGCATCACACTCAACGGCCCCCATTAAGATCGCGTGACATTGTGTTGGGGTCCGTAAACACTGACAACACTAACACAAACACCCAGACCACGACAAACATCCATATGGCCAATACGTTTGCCGTGAGCGGGGATCGAACCCGCGACCGTTAGCGCTTGAGTCAGTTGCAGTGACCACTGCGCCAACGTGTCTCTCATAATTAAAACATATCGATCATTTTTAATAAACAATTAGAGTCATATTCTATATATATAAAATGTTTATTTAAGTTTGATAAGCTAGTTAATTGACTTTTTGACCCAAAGTAATCATGTCTATCATATCCAATCGCTAGTTGGTTGCTTGGCAACGTCATCCAAAGTGGTCGGCATTTTGGGCGCCAAAATTTATGAGCTATAACATATCTATAGTGATATAATATTGGTTGTTATAACATCCTTTATGTTAGCAAAATTTTTCTAACTTAAAATGTAAAATTATGATGAGCTAATAAAATTATGACTAGATACTTTTCCGTACCTTGGGCCATTCATTTTTTTTTAACTTAATATAAAAAAAAACATCTTTTCAGTTTCAAAATAACGATTACATACATTACAAAAGCAAAGGATGTGAAGGTAAGTGTAAAACATTAATTACCAAAAGAAATCAATTTAAATATTTAAATTTCGAATTCTATTATTTTCTTACGTAAAATTATTACCATTTGCCTAGAACTAGACGTAATGATAGGCGACACATACCCTGAGATAGTGGCTCACGAGACGCGGATCATGATGCGGCTCACTTCTATTCTACTAGAAAACTTGCATACTCTAGCCACTGTTATAGACAAATGTGCTGAGTTAGATTGGTAAGAATCTAATACCTTTAAACGAGCAATTCTTGTATAATCTATATCTTGAAAACGGCTCTCACGATTTTCATGAAATTTTGTAAGGGGTTTCGGGGACGATAAATCGATCGAGCTTTTTCGCGAGGTTTCATTTGTAGAAAACATCGTTTTACCCGTGTTTTCAGGCAATTAGTAAAATCGAAATATTATTCGTATATTTTCATCAGTATGTAATTCGTATTTAAATATAATTTTCAAAAAACACGATTTACCAAAAAACTGAGCAAATCTCTGTCATCCAGATACTGTTACTATATCAAAATCTATGCTATGTTACATTATGTTATTTCTGTATAGGTACTATTATTATTTATATGAATTCCAAATAACCACTATTTTAAATTTCATGTTCGTAATTCAAATACTAATTTAACGAGTTAAAGGTTAAAGAAAAATTGCCAATTTTTTTTTAAATAAAAATATTATGGGTTATGAGCCAAAATATAATTATCTTGTATTAATATTGTATCATAAAGCACACTGTTAAACTTTTATTTAAAACACTTTTTCTAATCAATAATATGATTTCAAATTATTATTTTTATATTAATATAAATACAAGAACCACATTCAAAATAAAATTATTAAATGTGTCTAGAAAATATTTTAACAACAATTCCAGCTTAATAACGATATCAAAAGTGTGCAAAGAATACAATTATATTAAACCAACATTAACACTAGACAAAGTGATAGACATAAAACAGGGCAAACACCCATTATATATAGCGACAAGTGATAACTTCGTACCCAATGATATTGAGTGCAGCCGGGAAGCAGGACACGTTAAGATTCTAACCGGCCCGAACTCTAGTGGAAAATCTGTTTATATGAAGCAAATAGGTCTGGATTTTGAATCATATTAAAATTATTGATAAAATCTTGTCAATTCACTACACTCCTTGATAAAAAAAATTCTCTGTTTGATTTTGATTGCTTAATATTGTTATTAATATTTTGGATTAATAAAGTTATAGCTTAAATATAAGCGCAGGGCGATCTTTATTAAATTATTCCATTTTTTCGTACGCTGGGCAAAGATATTGTCAAAAAAATGATATAGTTTCAATAAGATGTTTCTCATGACTTAGTCTGCATAAAAAATTGAATTCCTTAAATCATCCACGTGATATTTTATTTTCACGACAGAAAGTAGTTTAAATCTTACTTCAAATTCAAAGATACAAAATCAAACCACGACAATAATATTTTTTTTCATTTTATCATTGTAATAGACGAACATAAACAATAAACAATTTATCCACTCTTAAGAAATATTTAAAAATCCTCATTCAGGTCTGATAGTATATCTAGCGCACATTGGCAGCTTCGTGCCAGCCGATTCAGCTACTATTGGCATAGTTAGCCACATATATTCCAGGATTCAGTCCACAGAGTGTATTGCGGCTCATATGTCAGCTTTTCTTATTGATTTGAGACAGGTGAGTTGCTTTTATATTAGAAGTTAAAAACGTTTACAATTATTTGCAAATCTTAGTTGCGCCACTTTTCACTAAATATTCTTAATGAAAATTGCAATAACAGATCCATTCTTTAAATTATAAATTCCACACTTAGTATTGTATAACTTAATTTTATGACCATTAAAATTTTTAATTTTTATAAATTTAATGTATTCATAATATCCACCTTGTAAACCACCTTCGAACGATCAGTGCTTTGATTGTTTAGAATTTTTTTATAACCTGAGAAGAGTCCATTTATGTTATTATCAACATGAAGACAGATTCTGCCAAAAATTCTACGCATAACATTTCATTAATTTCACATTAAAATTTTCCACTAAATTTCCCATTATCTTGCAAAATCAAGATGTCCCTTGCTCTCCAAGAGTCAACCAGTAACTCCCTCATCATCATCGATGAGTTTGGCAAAGGAACTTCAGAAACAGATGGTCTGGCGTTACTCGCTGCTTGCTTGAACACTTTGCTGTTTAGAGGAGACGATTGTCCACATTTATTGTTATCGACCCACTTCTTAAACATCAAAGAATTGATTGTGGATACGCCGATCGTCAAGTTTATGGTATATCTTTAATTAGAAATTATTTTAATCAAATTTATACACCAACATCAAGATCTTAAAGTGATTGACTTTTTTTAACCTTGCGTTCTTATCGGCTGGTTGCCAAAAACTTGGCAATAAACTTCGTAATTAATCCGCAAAATTTTTTTCTTTGCAACATCATTTGTATTACAACTGACTATGACTGAGAAATATGGAGAGCATCTTTGTTTATTTACCATTGACATTCTAAAAATACTTAGCTTTAAAAAAAAAATTTATACACGTCCAAATTTTTCCACAAACACTTTCACATTTACTATATTATGTGGATGCTGATAGGCAATAATGTGTCAACCCATAAAAAGTCAAATTCGGAAATATTGATGCATTCTGATAAGGCGTACGTATTTAACATTATTCAAAAATTTATCGAATCATCTAAGTTAAAGAAGCCTGGAAAAAAGTGTCTTAATTTAATTTTTCGAATGTTGAAGTTTGCTTCATATTTTGGATTTGAATGCAAAAATATTTGAAAACTATAAAATATAAGTTTTAATAAAAAAAATAGAAAAGAACAGACGAAAATATCTTCTCCAAACAAATTAATTAAGAATAGGATTGACATCTTTAGACGCCATTTTCTCAAAATAAAGTCCGTGTGGCTTGACATAGTATTGCTTATCAGCGTCCAAGTATATTTAGAGATTCGAGCATATACTACAAGATGGCGAACCAGTTTTCCTATTCCGTATAACGGAAGGCACTTCAGAAGCCAGCTTCGCCCACCAAGTGGCTGAAGCCAGTGGAATAGATACTGAAATAGTTGATCGTGCCAGACAAGTGTTGGACGCTTTGACGGTAATATTTAAATTAATAATAAAAAATAAATGATTGATAGTTAGCTCGTTTTTAAATATGTGTAAAGATTTTTTTTTATTATTTTCTAAGAGATAGGTTTAAATATATACCATTTTTTTTTTATTTCCAGCCATATTTACTAAATATGTTAATCTATACAATTAAATAAAATTTAAGTGTCTGTTTGTAATTTCAAATTATCAGCTTTTAACTAAATGCATATGAAAGTATATACGGGTACTTAAATCAAGAACACAATTTTTAAATAGTTATGTCTGTCTGATTCATTTAGGATTATATAATCGTACCTTACAAATAATATAAAAATATAATTTGTCCTCAAATTACAGCGGTTGAAATGCCGAGGCTTAGCTAGTAAACTATATAATGTGACTATTACAATTCTACATGATTTGATTTCATCAATTTGAAAATAAAATGGCTATTATTTTAAGTGACAAAAAATAATTTCAATGAACAATTTTTTCAGAAAAACACCATTCCACCGGCCAATAATAAAATTATAAATAAACTTAAAAACATAACAGAAATGATGAAGACCGAACTTCTCGCAGAAGAAATTTAATAATATAAAAATTAATTATAAACAAGATGATATCCTTCGCTTAGCACTAGCAACAATATAATAAATACAATATAAAATTTAAAACATGTAAAAATATACACCCTTACGCTCTATCGCTTGTATTTCCCATAATTTAAACAATCTTCATTGGAATGGTTTGTCATGAAAACATTTTTAAAATAAATATATTATTTGTGTTGTGACGTTTTATTCCTAGAGGGACCATAGATTATGTATTTAATATCAAACTTTTAAGTTATATATAAACAAACTTTTTAATTTTTAATTATTAATATGTAAGGGAGGAGGAAGTCAATTGAATTACAGTTTAAAATAGTTACATTTCAAAATGATCTTTTCTTAAAAAAGATTAAGAAACTTTATGCATTTATATATTGATATAATTTATTTACCTAATTTATATTTTCTTATATATGTCCCAGAGTAAGTGTATTTAGCTCGCACAATTACAATATAGCTATGTATTACATTAAATGACAATCACAAAAAACAATTTACTCATATAAATAAAGCTTTTTATTTATTTATTTTGTATATTCATTATTTTATTTTTGTATTAATTTTATCAACGTACCAAACTATTCAATCATAAATAATTTAATCGGTAAATCATTAGCACCATTGCCTATATCTTACCATATGAACAAAACCTTTTCAATAAAAGACTAATAAAATAGAAATAAAATTCGATTAAACGTGTAGCGTCAGCATTACAAGAAAACAATTTTAAAAATATACACATCAATAAAACTTAAAATGCCTTGATTGGAAAAAATATTAATATAATGCAAACATAATATACATACAACATTATCAGAATTAAGTATATTTCTCTATAATATATGATATTAATCTATCTATCAACATTTACTCTTGAGCACATACACAGATAAGCAAGTAGTAAGCGAGCTTAACATTAACATAGAAAGCCACTACCATACCATAGTAATATAATAATTGAGTCTATATATATTTAATCGATACTTCAATATACATAACTGATAAATTTGAAAATATTTGTGACAACGGTATTCAAAGGAAAAAGCATTAATGAAAACTCTAGGTAATCACTACAAACCACATATTCAAATAAAAATAACAGCTTCATTTTTCTTTAAAACATTCGACTTTAATAATTTAATTTATATGAGAGTAAAAATTCAACGTAAGAAATATTATTAAAAAAAATTCTCACTAGTCATTAAAAAAAATGGCTACTAACATTCGCAACGATGCTACATATTAGCGAGTCCTGGTATAACGTTATTACATTGATATTATAAAACTATAGATATGTTATAAGCTCATGGATTTTGGCAACCAGAGTCGATCACTTTGGACGACGTTGCAACCAGTTGGCCACTGAGTATAACACGCGAGAATCTTTAAACCAAAAATAATATGAACATAACACATCTATAGTTATCCAATATCACTGCTTATATATATCGATATGGTTATTCTATATAAATACACCGACAGCTCACATAACTTTTCGATGCATTAATTTGTAAATTAGCTGACTCCATGTTAGTAAATTTCTCAAGTGTATATAATAAAAAATAATTACATAATGTTATGTATTATGTAAATAAAAACCAATTTCAGAACGGTGAACGGTGGCATGTATTTGGCTAATTCTATTTTTCTGTTTGGTTTGCAATTGCTAGAAAAAAATTGTATAAAAGAAAATGTATGAAAACCATATAAATAAATGAAAAATTAACAATCAATTGGTAAGATAGGCCATAATCATTGCTTATAAACACATTACAAAGTGTTACATATTTTTGTTACAAAGTCTAAAAGTAAAATTTACTAACATGAAGTTATCTGCGAATTAAAGTATCGAGTTGAACCAACAATTACACCTATCTGCATCAGCCGATTTATACCCAGAACGCTTCACATTACACTTGAACATAGCACATTCACATGGACTTCATCTGCTGCATCAGCTCCTCGAGTGACAGCTCGGAGGCAGCCACTGCCCCACCGGAGCTGGTTTCTGGGGTGCTATTGTCTACTGGTATGCTGTATGCCACCTGTGAATTAAATATTATTCTTAAGATAATTCATAAATGATGTATGTTCTTAACGATATTGTGCAATAAAAGACCATATTTAGAAACGAAATATTTATAATTCAAAATCTAGACAAGGCTATTACAAATGCGAGACTAAAAATCTTATGTATCTTATGTGATAGATATTGTTATTATTTAGGCTACGAAAAAAAAAATGTAATTAAGTTTTAAAAATTCAATAAAATGAAATAATTATAATAATTGTTAAAATAATTTTGAGAAAAGTGCATCTTTTTCAACTTTTAAAGGTTTATAAAAATATCTTAACATAATCGCATGGACTATGGAAGACGCTTGTTCATTAATTATTATATAAATAAAATAGTTTCAATATAGTTACAAGTTAATAAAAATTCATACAAAATTATATTTCAGCTTTTAATAGCCTATATATATATATATATATATATATATATATATATATATATATATATATATATATATATATATATATATATATATATATTTTTATATATTATTTTTTTTTTTATTTATTGAAAGCACACTTACAACATACATATTAACATTTACAGCAAAAAATACAATAGTATAATAATAATTTACCTAATATGCATGTCAATTACAAGTGTACATAAGCATTCACTGTGATTCATAAAATTAAAAGTAACAAAAGATTAAAATAAAATTTTAAATTAATTTAATTATTTCATTATAACAATTATCAAAACAATATTAAAAATTAAAATTAGAAAAAAAAATAGAATTAAAAACATCATCTTTATAATGAGAAAAATTAAAAAATAATAAATAATAATAATCAATTTACACAAAAACTAGTCATGCATTTTATAGTAATTAAAAAGTTTATTTCTAAAGGCTGAGGAAGAATCATAAAAAATATCAATGCCTGGTATTGATTATATATTAATATAATCGCATGGACTATTGAAGACGCTTTTTAATAAAAAAAGTTTAATACAGTTACAAGTTAATAATAATGCATACAAAAAGTCATATATACCTGAACACCATCCACAAGCTTTAAATTAGGCGTTTCCTCTTCAGGAGAATTCTCATCCACCAAACTTATACCTAGACAAAGAAATAATTCTTTATTTCAATTGTAAATGATTGACATAAGTCAACCCAAAAAATACTTAGATCATAAGAAATCTCTGAAAAGCCACCAGAATTTTTTTTTTAAATTTTTTATTCTAAGTTCTGACTTTTTGATATACACATTTTTTATTCTAATCAATTGCCGAGCCTCGTGAACACTTCAAATTGATATCACCGATTATTTTTTAAAATTGTTTTATTCATTTTGGGGTGATTTAGAAAAAACATTAAGGAAGGGCTGAAAAATCGAAAAAAATTAAATTGAGCATTTTCGATGGTACAAAGTTCATCGGGCTATCTAATCCAGACTAATAAATAATATTGAAGTCTGTTTATAATATCAAATAAACAGCTTTTTACTAAACACAGTATACACAGTAAATACATCAAAAACACAGTTTTTTATCTGTCTACCTGTCTGTTCCGGCTATTCTCTGAAACGGATGGACCGATTTTAATGGGATTTTCACTAGCAGATAACTAATGTTACAAAGAGTGACTTAGAAGAAACTTACTACTTTTTTAAAAATTTTATTTATTTTAATTTTTCGCAAATTCGTGGGCACCGGTTAGTTAATAATTATTATCTTACCCCATTCGTTATCAGCATGAATTGGAGTAGAATCCTCTTTGACTTCAGTAGCTAGTTCAACAACAGGCTTCGCTTTGAACTCTGTCTGACGTTGACGACAGTATGAATCATCACATTGTGGGTTTGGCTGGAAACATACAATAATATTACAAAAAAAAAGCTTTTAATATTTTCTTATTATATATTTTAATGTTTGACCTTACTGGTGATTTAATTAAAAATGTATTCCACTTTTGTAAAACCGAGCAAATAGTTGTCGCATAATTATTTTATTTTTAATTTTTTTATTTTAATTTTATTTTAGAATATCCAACAAAAGATACACATACATAGTCTAATTAGTAAAGTATTTTATTTAAGGGTGGAGTTTGTTCATAGAAAATCTATTTGTGTTAGATAGCCTATTTATTAAGGAAGAGAGGAACCAATAGGAATATCCGTAACTGTCCCGATGAATAAAGTCTTGTAATTAACATTAAATGCTTTTACTTTACATTTAAGGACTTTTTATATGTAAGGAAGAAAGTGAAGCCCATAGAGGGGAAGGGGGTCTGGGAAGAAACCAAATATCACATGGGGAGGTATGGGGTTTTCTAGGATATCACATGAGTTTGTTTTAGAAACTTGTAAGCTATATATATACGGTTCCATAATTTTACAGAATTCAATGCGATTATACCTGTTTTTAAAGATAAGCATTTTTTTTAATATTCCTACCTATAACACGTAGGTCGTGGGTAGAAAAAAATACACATCTTACTCAAATTAAAAATATATTTTATTCAAATGGGCTTTTTAAAGCAGTTTCAAAAAGTCAAGTTGTCAGTTTTTTTTTTTTTAGTTTTTTATAAAGCTACCAGCTTTTTAAAGCTACCTAGCTTAGGTTGGAGGAAGAGGTAGTACAAAACCTCAGGGGACTAAAAAGTTGCTAAAATCATCACGGGTTTAATGGACGACCCCTACAATATAAAGTATTCTCACCTTCAAAGTCATTGTAGGGAAGAAGTCAGTCAATGCACTGTATCCTAAATAATGACTAACACTTCCGAAGTTTAATAAATATTTCAATGTGTTTTGAACTGAAAGAAAAATTAGGGTGTCAATTTTATACCTTTTAACATAAAATAAACAATTTTTATCGTGTTATGTTTATCAAAACAACAGAATTTTTAACTATTTGTTTTTATTTAAACTGATTGAACGATTTAAACTCTCAGACTGGTATAATTTTTTTTTATTATTATTTTTTTACAAAATCACATGATTATGACAGTTAAATAACTAGGATTGTATTCACATTGCTAGATTTTTATTAATTCAAAACAATTTAGTACAGATAGCTTCTTATAAAAAGTTGATGCCAATAAAAATATTTTTTTAATTATTCTATTTTTAAATAATTTACCTAGAAAGCCTGCAACTATGCCCATTGTTGTAGGTAAACTAGCAGCACAAACGCCTTCTCGTTTTAGCGTTTTTTCATCAATTTTTGAAGCCACAACTAATGGTGGAGCACACTGGAAGAAATAAAAATATATTTATTATTAAAGAAAATAAATAATCAATTTAAATTCCTCGCATTAAGTATAGAACTTAACTACTACTAACAATTATTCTTGTAATCTTAATTAATATTAACATGTTGCGGGGTTTTTTAAAAGTCTAAAAACCTAACAGCCAGACAAAATACTAATTTATATACAGGATCTTGAACTTAATAATCATTAACCAAAAATAATCTATAATTGACAGACATGTTGGCGCAGTGGTCACTGACTGTAGCGCTAACGGTCGCGGGTTCGATCCCCGCTCACGGAAAATGTCTGTATTGGCCATACGGATGTTTGTCGTGGTCTGGGTGTTTGTGTTAGTGTTGTGTATGTTTCCGGACCCCCGACACAAGGTCACAAGATCTTAATGAGGGCCGTTGAGTGTGATATGTTTATTTATTTATTAATTTTAACTAATAGTAAATTATTTTGTTAAATCACTAATGTATAATATATCTTAATAATTGCGTAATATCTAAACGACATAATATCACAAATGGAAGGATTATCACCTAATGCGAAAAAATTAATTGATTGATCGAGTTTGTTCAAAACATTTGGGAATAATTAATGCGTTTGAATGATTAAACGCAGATCATGCTAAAAGTTAAAACTAGCACTTGATTTATTATGAAAATCCAACATCTGACGTATATTAACACAGATTAAGTTAATAACTCACCGCAAAGCAAGCAGTCTCTCCGGGTATAATAAACTGTATGTGTCCCGAAACAGCATTCTCACTCACTCCGGATTCAAACCAGCGTTGGTTTAGTTCATTGCAAGCGGTATTGATAGCCATACGAGCTTCGAAATTGTCTACACAGCTTAGTACTAAATCTACAGGGCCACCGGTAAGACTGCCTGTACTGAAAAACAATAATATATTTTCAAATAAATTACTTATTCTATGTTTACCTTTTTTTACCAGAAAACATTTAAATGTTAAAATATTGTAATGTGATAAAAGATTGGCTCTAGCTAATAAGTCGGTTGAACGACCAGAAATACAGAATAAACATCAGAACCAATAAATTAAACCTTAAATATAATTTACAACCTGTTCCTTGTGGTTTATGATTACTGTTTCATTTCTATGAGTCATAACGCGATCTAATACAGCCCTTTAATATTGCTCAATAAAAAAGCTATCTTTATTGATGTCTGGTACTGCTGTTAGTCATTGGCATTATGTAACTAATATAACTTTAACAGATAAAACGTAAAAAAAAAAAATATTAACTAAAAATAGTAATGTCTAAGACTGTTTTTTGCACAATTGCCTTTGTTCTATGAGTGTGATGATAAATCCTGAATTATATATTTAAATAATTTGAATACAAATAACAAAACAACAACATTTTACAACTATTAAATAATTGAAATATAATTAAAATACCAACCTAATAGTGTCGCAAAACTTCTGGAAGTTATCAACGGTTGTTATGTTATAGTTATAAGCGTCAATTGCAACATCAGGATTGATGGATTGGAGTGTACTAGCAGCGGCATCCACTTTGCTGAGCCCAGCTTGATGGGGTTGGAAGAACAGCCTGTTCATATTCGCCAACTCCACTTTATCATAGTCAAATAATATTAGCTGAAATAAATACACAAATTTTATGTTACATTATACTAAATTTGTCAATAATATTGCTGAAATTTTGTTAATAATGATGCATAATAATGAAAAATTGTGGCCGATTTTTGATAATTAATAAATAAATGCTTTGATTGGCATTAATATTTTGACTTCATTGTCTACTATTTAATTAAGTATTAATAAATACATATCATATTTTATGAAACAACTTCTCTCCATTTGTCTTAAGATTGTGATATAAGAAATTAAATAAATATAATTAGATTAATAAAAAACAACAGTTAATAAGATGTTATAATTTAGACCATTTTCATACCTTGCCAATACCGCATCTAGTGAGCATTTCTGCTGTGACACTGCCCACTCCCCCCACTCCCACCACAGCAACTGACAGTTCCCTGATTTTTTCGTAGTTGTCAACTATACCCATCCTCTTGAGGGCCATCAGACGACTGTAACAAACCAATACAAAATTAGAGATTTATCTTCATCAAAATTTGACTTTACAAATATATGCCGTATATAGTAATGTTTTAAAAAGTTTAATTTATATTGGCTTACCTGTTACATATGAGAAAAATAATAAAATGCTATTTTCTGTCGTACTGTGACTTAACTTTTATAATTTGCAATAGTAGTACATATTAAAGGCAACATTATATCGTATAATGAATAAATTTCAAGAATAAGTTTATATCATAGGAGTAAAACTAGACATATTTTAATAACATATGTTGCGATATAAACAATATACCTGTAAGGATTAGAGTCGACCACTTCCGATGACATTACATCGATTTTCTGCCGAACTGGCCCCGCATTTCCCTGAGCCACCGCTAATTTAGCCTCCAATTCACTTATTTTTTTCTTCAATTCTTCTATATTTGCCATTTTTAATACAATATGTGTATTTTTCCACCTATGCGAGAAAGTTGTCGATTTTCTGACTAAAGCAACGACTATTGACTTTCAACGTCACGTCACTATGACATATGACACGAGATTGTAGAGTTGTCGCACAAAAAGCTACGTTCATTTCAATATTAAAACGAAAACTTGCTCTTTTGATTTTATTGTTTTTATAACTTATAATTTTTATTTGAATACCTACGTAGCTAAGAAAAATTCTATAATAGAACTCATGGATTTTGGTACAATGTCGTTTATTTGGGCTGAGTATAACAGTATCTTTAAGCCAAGATAAGTGACGCGCTTGTCATAGTTGAAAATGGTCATAGATTTTTATTATTTGGTATAACAATTGAATTGAATTTTTATCATCAAATAGTATTAACGCAAGTAACATGTCTATAGTTATAAAATAGTATAAATTCTGATCATGCGTCATGCAATTCGTATTATAAAAAAATCAAGTCATCTAAATTAATTAAGTACGGAAACAATTTCTTAATTTAACGTTTTGAATATTAAAGTGTTCTTAATATTTTGCAATATGCAATAATCCAATATATTTGAGAAATTTATTATCAGATAAAGCTTTTTATTATACCAATCTGCTTTTAAATAATTAATTTATTATACATTTTATTAAAATAGAAAAAAAAGATGGATATAGGTATACTTCTTCAAACAAATTTATTAAGAATATATATTTGACACCTGGATGTTGTTAAGTAAGATTATATCTGTATGACTTAGTATTGCTTATCAACGTCCAAATATCAACGATTAGCATGAATTTACTCTGTAGTTCCGTTTTTCAATATAAAAGAAATTCTTCGGATTAAAATTGATTAAAATATTTAATCGTTCTAGCTTCCATCCACGGTAATACTATAAATGTGAAAGTAACTCCGTCTGTCTGTTTAAATAATTGTTGTTCACGTGTAAACCGCTAAACCAATTTGATGAGGCTACTTTTTATTGCGGAAATCAAACTTAAACGTGGTGAAAAACCCACCCAAATAAGAACATCCTCCTTATTGGTAGTCGATTGAAAATATAGATGGAAATATTATATTTCTATTTTAAAATACCGCATTTCGGTCCAAGGCTGGAAACTTTATACCCAAATGAAACTCGGGCCAGTATCTGTTACGTAATACCTAATAGGCCATTGACTTATAACAAAAATTGTTAGTCAGTTAAATTAGGTGTGGAATAATATTTTCTTACATTTTAGATTACTACACATTCACATAAAAGTATTTTTTTTAATTGCATGTTCTGATTATTTAGAATTGTCGTCTGTCCAACTCTATATCTTTTGTGTCATAATATGTCCGGTTGTCTAGCCAATTAAAAATTACAAGTATTACAGAATATTATAACGTTTTTTGCATGAAATCAACGTACAATACCCTGTTTCCGTTAGCAGCGGGTTACATATATAAATAAATATATGTGTATATAAATAATTAAGGTCCTTCAAATGATTGGTTCTATGATGTTGAACACATCACATTCCGCATATTGTTTTAATTACCTATATTTTTTTAAACAAAAAAAAAGAATTAAATAAAACGATCAAGCCGTTTTCGAGTGATCGGTGAACATAGATATAACAAAAGTTCCCGATGAATTAAGAACCTTTTTTGAAAGTTAACAAAAGTATTAAAAAAGAAAATAGTGTTATATCTTGTTTGTTTGTACCAAGTACCCTTAATATGCGAGCCCGCCTCGCACTTGACTGGTTTTATATACTTTAGTACATATAATTTTATACATAAGTTTTTCCTAACTGAACTTTTATCCTTTGCTAGTAAGCGAGCCGAGTCTCATTGTACAGTCGCGACCGCGTGCGTGAGCTGAGCAACGTGTTTGAACTTTGTGAAGTGTGTTTTTGTATTATGAAAAGTTTTTTTGAATTTTTGAGTACCCTTTGATTTAATTAAGGTAAGAAGTTTTGTATTTTTAGTTTATTTTATTTTTGTTTAGTATATATTGTGTGTTTCATCGAATACTTATATTATGGAAAATAGTTAATATTAAATTCGATAAACAACTAATAAATAATAGAATTTAAAATATGTAATATTTATATATTTAATACTGCTATGTCTCGAAACTTTTGATTTGATATTTAAAATTTGACAATATTTTTTTAATTATATTTTCTACGTTATTTGGATAAACGCGAAATAATAATTAAACATTTTATCTTTTTATTGCTATTGACTGGGACTTTTATTTTTTTAATCGACTTTAAATAGGGGAGGTTTTAATGCTTAGTATTATTTTTTATATATTTTACCTCTTTTTCTTCTTTTTTATCTGGAAGTATTTACTTTAATTTTTACCTGGAAAAATTCCTGTCAATGAATTCACCAAATGCTAGATAACTTTTGTAGACATAATTTATTTTTCGTTCGAAAAATTTAATATTTTTGAAAACAGAAATTACTAAAAAATATTTATATGAGGACAAAAAAAAATTATTTTGGAAAAATTTATTTAATTGTCCTTTTTTTTCATTCCAGGAACTAAATTTCTAGATTGATTTAGAAAATTTTTGTGCGTTAGATAGCTGGTTTAGTGAAAAGGTTTTATAATCTATAGTTAAATATTATAGTTATCCTATCCCATCAGATGGTAGACTAATAGTTAGTGCAATAACAGTGATGCAACTTTGTGAACTTCTTTAAGTAATTTGTCTAATTTTTTTTATTAAAATATTTATTTAATAATTAATACCGTCTCGGTACTCTATAAATGACTTCTTTTGCATTCCGTTAAAGCTCGATTACAATAGTCTATCACTTTCCCCAGAGTTCACGTTACGTAGAAAATTTTTATCTTTATACTACGCTGCCTCACGCAGTTTAACTCGTGTTTATGGTTACTGCTTAGCCCCTGCGAGTCATAGCGTGATGTAATATAGCCTTTTACCATATTCTATAAATGGGCTATCCAATCCAACGAGAATATTTCAAATGGAATCAGTAGGTTCAGATAATACTTCCTATATACAAACATACGAACTAATTTTACGTTTTTATATACATATGAGTATAGATAAAGCTAAAAATATATATGTTTTATACATATAAAATAAATTGCTCTTAAATCACTCTATTTATAGATTAAAACTGCATTAAAATTCGTTGCGTAGTTTTAAAGATTTAAGAGCACAGATGGCAAGAAGGAAAGGAAAGGTGATTTTTTTTCTACTATGCAAAAACAGACATTTTCTTTTCAATCTAAATTCTGGAATTTTGAGATTAATGATATCTTAATATAGCTAATAAGGATGTGGCTAATTAATTTCTTCTATCAAAATCAACTTTCAAATCTGAGTAATGATATTATCGATGAACAGGCTATCAAAAGGTTTTCAAACTTTTCAATTCTATTTTATAACAATGTAGGTACTAGCTGTGCCTCGTGGTTTTACGTTAATTTGAGCAAAATTATATTTACATATTAATTTCAATTTCGCATAATCCTCTTTTTGAATTTATTAATTAAAATAAAAGTATCGAAGTTAATCCTTATAACACTAGCTATCTAGGCGTGAAAGTCCCATCAATATCAGTCCAACCATTTCAGAGATCAGACGGAACAAACAAACAAACAGACTAATGAAAGTAACAATTCGTATTTTTGATATAAGTACCGTGTATATCGTATGCATCTACTTAAAAGCCGGTAATTTGAAATTACAAACAGTCACATTAATTTTATTTATTTGTATAGGTGTATATAATGTTTTCTTAATGTTTTAAAAGTCTTATGTCTTCGTATTTAGTCAATAGCGGTCTAAGGTTTCCTATTAACTGATTAATTGGTTCATTCGATATTGAGGTCTATCCGCCGCGGCACCGCTGACCGAATCCTTACGATTTCATTAGAAGCTTCCTCTTTTACAATATAAGTTCTACTTTGTATTAATGAGTGCACTGGTTAAATAAATTCATTGAGCCTAGCTGAAGCACACTGAATTATTAATATACGTAATGGATTACTTCGTATATGCGTTGATTCGACCGAGGCAGTACTACACTCTCGAAGAAAATCAGCGTTAATCTATACTAATATTAAAAAGAGGTAAAATTTGTGCGTTTATGGTTACTGCTACGCTCCTATGAGTTGTAGCGTGATGGAATATAACATATACTTCTTCCTCAATAAATAAACTATCTAACATAACTTTTCAATTCGAACCAGTAGTTCCTGAGATTAGCGCGTTCACACAAACTCTTCAGTTTTATATTAGTATAGATAAATATATAAATAATAATAAATAAATAAACGCATCACACTCAACGGCCCCAATTAGATCTCGTGACCTTGTGTCGGGGGCCCGGAAACATACACAACACTAACACAAACACCGAGAGCACGACAAACATCCGTAAGGCCAATACAGACATTTGCCGTGAGCGGGGATCGAACCCGTTAGCGCTACAGTCAGTTGGAGTAACCACTGCGCCAACGTGTCTATCATATGTCTGACATGATCATAATTTGTCGCAATCAATTTTATTCTCATTCCGAAAATATCTACAATATTCTTAATACAAACGATGAAGATAAAGATTATCGGATAAAAAACCTTTAAGAAATATGATGATTAATATGTTATGCAAAAACGATGTTGCTATAAAATAGACGCAATATTAATTATCGAAAAAAAGATCGATGAACTTAACTAGTAAACCGGTTTAAAAATTAATTTCATAAAGATTATGAATTTTTGTACTTATTGGACATAACATACAAGAATAGGATTAGATAATTTATAATTTAATATTTGGATGCTGTTAAAAATATTGTGTCAACTCACATAAAGTCATATTCGGTGAAATTCGACAGACGCGTTGGCGCAATGGTCACTGCAACTGACTAAAGCGCTAACGGTCGCGGGTTCGATCCCCGCTCACGGCAAACGTGTGTATTAGTCATACAGATGTTAGTCGTGGTCTGGGTGTTTGTGTTAGTGTTGTGAGTGTTTCCGGACCCCCGACACAAGGTCATGAGATCTTAATGGGGGCCGTTGAGTGTGATGCGTTATTAAAAAAAATTATAAATTGAAATTGAAATTGATTTATGTCATCTACAGAAAAATTTCATGTCATATAAACTAAATAATTACGGAAAAAGGTTTCTTAATTAATTGTTTCGAATTTTAACTGCGTTTCATATTTTGCAATTTATACAATATATTAAATATATCAATCTGCTTATTATTTATTATACTTTTTATTAAAAAAGAAAAGAAAAGATGGATATATACTTCTTCAAACAAATTTATTAAGAATAGGTTTGACATCTTTAGACGCCATTTTTCTCAAAATGAACCCCGTGTGTCTTGACACAGTATTGCTTATCAGCATCCATTTATTGTAGTTCCTTATTAATTACTAGCTGTTCCTAACGATCTCATACCTATAACCTTCCTCAATAGACAGACTATCTAGCACATACTCGTAAATATTTTCAAATCGGATCAGAAGATTTAGAGTTATCCCCTACGTACAGACTTACAAACATACAAACAAACTTTACCTATTTATAATATTAGTATAGATTTAGCAGGTACAATCGCGACGCATATGAAAAATCAAAAGAGGCGTCAGGTGTTTAGGATAAACTCTTTCTGTCATACTACAAAAGACGCATTAAAACCATGTTGAACACGTGTCTAGCTAAACAGTGTTTAAGATTTAAACATTGCTTAAAATATTATCTAAATTGCCTTATAGCGAATAAACTCATAAAAAAACTAATTGATAAAATGTTATACATATATTACATTTGACAACAAAAATAGGTTTTAAACATCTATTAAACTCACTTAAACGTCTATTAAACTCACTTAAAAATCTATGTCTAAAGCATGTTTAACTCAAAACTGTCTTAGACGCGCGTTTAACGTCTGTTTAAATCTTTTGTAGTAAGGCAGTTTGCTTTTTAAGCTTATTATGATTTTTTAAAATATTTTATAAATAGCGCCTCGTTCACGATTATTTTAATGTTGAAATGTCGTGGATTTTATTATATATTGGTTTTCTAACAAGTTCAATTCATTTATATTTTAATAAAGTACTAGCTGTGCCCGCGACTTCGTTCGCGTGGATTACAGAATGCTTGGCATGTCTCCTGCAAAGCAAGGTTATAATAGTCTGCGGTGCTGCTCAAGAAAGGAGCTTCTTACTTTGGATTTGGGAACTTTCTGGTTGTATTTATAAGCAGACTCTAATTCAGATATTCCTCCACGGTTTTCACTATAAATGTTGAATAAAAGTGTTTTGTGCTAGTCTTTAAAATTTCGACTGTATACCAGTATATTCTCGCCGAGGTTTTCCTTGTATTATATATCGGGTGACTTTTTTAACTGGGCTTGATAGGCCATATCCGGAACTTTAAGGAATCGCGAAAAATACTTAAAGGAGTCTCGTGTCCGATTTTAAGAAATCTAAAACTGCATCATAAGTTTTTTTAATTTCATGATTCTCCTGACCTGGAATTAAACCCACTAATTAAAAAAAAAAATACATTCTGTATTATTGCACCACCTACCTAATAGTGTCACTTGTAAGAATCAACTTTTGGAAAGTTTTAGGAAAAGATTTATTTTTTAACAAAATAACATTAAATCTATACATAAATTAGAAGTTAAGTAATCGATTCTATATATATTAAATATATATATCAAATATGTGGGTTAAATCACGGCTCCCGGTAAGTTTAGAAAAAAAGTCTGCATAACTTCGAACGATTCGTTTATTTGCATCAAAATGCTAGTCACCTACTAAAGTAAGGAAGAGTGTAAAGAATATCAAAAATATATAAAATGAATAACTCACAGTAACTTCTTTTATGTTTGTCTATTTTTTCTATGTGAGCTATACAAAGTAGATACAATGTGACGTTTGTTTTGGTCCCCGTCACCTACTCCGTTACCTAAGTAGGTTTAGATAATTCCTAAAAAGATGAATCAATTTATTGAAAATCTACATTTCACTGGACTCGGCTATTGTACTCACCCGCTATTAGTGTTACAACATCCCGTTATAATTTAAAAATTTCACTTTTAGGTATGATCGTTTTTTTGAAGAATTACAAAAGATTTAATTAATTTATGAATTTGATAGAATTCTGTAAAAAATTTGCCCATTCTTTTTGTTGCAGTTAACTATATAATAATACCTCTCTGAAGTTGATTCTTATAATATGTGACAGTATCAGATGATGCAATCATACAGAATGTTAATTTTTTCCAAAATCAACGTGTTCGTTTCTGGCTAGGAGAATTTATTTTTCAAAAAACTTATGAAATAGTTTTAGTTTTTATTAAAATCGGCTCTGTTACTTCTTTAATTATTTTTCGCTATTGTTTATAGTTTCGGATTTGGTCTATCATATCCAGTAAAAAAATTACCCAGTAAATATATTATTTTCCAAATTATTATATTTATATAATATACATATATCTTCCATATTTGAATTAGATGTTGTTCACTTTTTCATTGGTTTCAATTTTGTTTTTATTACATTAGCTTTCAGCAGTGAAAGTTTCGTCAAAATCGGTCCAGCTGTTTCAGATATTAGCCGAAAAAAATTGAGTGACAGAAAGACAGACAAAAATTTTAAGATTGGTAATTTTGTTGTAAGTACCGTGTATACTTTAATATGCATTTATTTAAAATTACAAACAGACATCAATTTTATTTATTTTTATACCTTCCCTTCTTAAATCGGAAATTGTTCACTATTTTATTGGTTTCTACAATATTTTGTTATCGCGTAATTCTCTTTTTTACTTATTCATTAAAATAAACATATTAAAAAAAGTAGCTAAAGTTAATCCTTATAATATTAGCCATTAAATACGTCATGTTTTGAAGAACTTTTTAGACTTTGTAATATTTCGTGAATTTCTTCTTCCATCTCCTCTCCCTTTCTGGACCTCACGTGATTAATGGACATTCCCTAATTGCTTGTGAAAGTCCCATCAAATTTGATTCAGCTGTTTCAGAGATTAGTCGTAAGAAACAGACTGACAGACAAAAAATTAAAAAAATGATTTTTTGATGTAAGTAATGTATATACTTTTATGCATTTAGTGAAAAGCATAAAATACTGTTCGACGTGAACCCTTAAATTGACATAACTTTTTTTTATAAATCGATTGAAATTAAATAAACACCAAATGTTAAGTGAATCTTACTGCAATATAATCATGAAAACCACATCTAAATCGGATAAGCCGTTTCTGAGATTAGTGGGCGCAAACGCACTGATAAACAGACAAACAGACAAAAATTCTAACAATTATTGTTTTGGGTTCTATTGCGTATGTAAAGGCCCAAATAATTTGTTTTTTTTTTTTTTTAAATATATCTTCTATGTACAGACAGCGACCCGTTAGAATTTTTTTTATATGTATAGATTAAAAATATCTAAAATAGAAGTAAGCCTAAGTCACTTCTTATAACATTTGCTAACTGCAAGTAAAAGTACCATCAAAATTGGTTTAGCCGTTTTAAAGATTAGTCGGAACAAACAGATAGGCAGACAGACTGACAGACAAAAATTTTAAAATGTATTTTTTGATATAAGTACTGTATATATGTATGTACTTTCATGCATTTAGTAAAAAGTACAAAATAATGTTCGACGTGAACCCTTAAATTGACATAACTTTTTTATTTATGAACCGATTGACATGAAACAAACCCTAAATGTTAAGTGAAGCTTACCACAATATATTAGTGAAAACCGCATCTAAATCGGATAAGCCGTTTCTGAGATTAGCGTGCACAAACGCACAGATAAACAGACAAACAGACAAACAGACAAACAGACAAACAGACAAACAGACAAACAGATAAGAATTCTAAAAATCTTTGTTTTGGGTTCTATTGCGTTGGTAAAGGCCCCCAGTAAGATTTTTTTTCATATATCTTCCATGTACAGACATCGACCCTCTAGAATTTTATTATTAGTATAGATATTCATTGTATATTTTAAACTTAAATTTTGATTGCTATTATTTTATTAAAGTAAGCGCTCTATGTACAGACATCACAAACCAAGCATAAATTTAATTAAGCGTTAATTTAAACATTACCTGCCTTACAATTAAAACATACGTTAAACGCGTTTTTATAAAAATATGCACTACAAATCCGCGTCTAAAGACAGTTTTGAGTAAAACTTGGTTTAGATATAGTTCAACTATGTATAAACGTATGATTATATGATTTTAATACACGCATGTTTAAAATTTACTTTAGCTGTCAAATATAACGCGTAATACTTTATTAATAAGTTTTCTTTTTATAATTTCGCACGCATTATAGCAACTTTGACAGTATTTTAAACGATGTTTAATTTTTAAACAATGTTTAGCTTGACACATGTTAAACATGGTTTTATTTCATCTTTTGTAGTAAAGCAGTATATGATTATATTTTGAGTTACATAAAACCTTTTTCTTCTGCACTAAAGAACCAAGGTCTGTTAATACAACACAACACCTATAATAGGACCACAGTGGGATCTTTTTACAATGATAACTTATTAAAAAGATATGCAATAAAGACGTTATTCTTATATCATTTATCTTTGGCTTTACATAAACTTACGAGTGCATTAATATACGTGATAATGATGTAAACTGTACGTGGTCACTGTACACTACGGAGCTATTAAATGCTAATGAAACAAAACACATAATATTATTTATTACGACGAATAGTATATAAATTACCAACTTACATTATGTGTTTATAAATTATTATTATTAAGGTATTCAATCATTGATAATATATATAAATATATATGACTCAAACGTGACTGACTGACATAGTGATCTAACGATGCACACCCCAAAAAACTGGTCGGATGGGGCTGAAATATTGCATGTAGGTAGATGTTATAACGTGAGCTAAGAAAGGATTTTGATTTATCCTACCTTCAAGAGGATAAAATAGTTTTTCAATTTTAAATTCGTGGAATTCCTGCGCAGACGAAGTCGCAAGCACCAGCTTGTAAAACATATAAATGAATCACTGAATTTGTTGCTAAGCGCGAACTCGAGCAACTGAACCGTTTTCGCTAATTCTTTTATAATATTCCTTGAAGTACGAGGATTGTTCTTACGGCGAGAGAAATTTTAAAAATTGCCTGAAAAAGTCTAAATACGACACTTTTCTATCTTCCCATACAGAAGAATCGTAATAATAATTTAATGAACTTTATGTGTTTTATAATTTTGATTTCTTATTTATTAACTTCCTTTTTTATTTTTTATATCTAATTAACTGACCCGGGGTCTCGAAAAGCTGAATAAGTATAAAAAACTAAAATAAAGAATCTACTGTTAGACGGCACGAAGTTCGCCGGGTCAACTAGTATTATTAATATTTATAATCGTATGCTTCTAAGACACCACTGTCGTAACTGAGCCTAATTTAAAAAATATCTAACATTTGAAAGGGACATTATTAATTTAAGGACTTCTAGATCATGATTGACAACTGGAGGGCGTCGATCTAAGGGGGAAGCGCGACAGCTTTGGTCGTAAAAAGTATTTTTAAAGATTTTCAAATTTTCACGCGGCACAGATACGGTTAGCGATGCGAATGAAAAACAAAATGACAATCGCAATACAAATTCACCAGTTGGTTCATTAGGTGCAGCCATAGTGTTATCATTAATTGCTTACTTTATTTTTTACTTTATTTTTTCTGATGCTTGAAACCTACTTGTCATCTGAATAAAAATAAAGACTATTGGACGCGGTGTTTTATTATAACATCGGGTGAGGTGCATTGTATAAACGGTTTTGAAAACCCTATTCTAAAAACACAATGTAGATTAAATTAGTCATTTTTTTATGTAAAAAAGGGGGGCAAACGTGCAAATAGTTTCACCTGGTGCTAAGTGGTTACCATCGCCCATGGACATTCGCAACACCAGGGGCGTTGCGGGTGCGTTGCTAGTCTTTGACGGAAATGTGTATATATCGATACCTCCCACGTAAGTTATTGTAAGCCACAAAATTGCCGTTAGCGTTTTTACTGAATACTACACGAATTTGCATTACTTAATGCATTCAAAGTGAAAAAATACAAAAAATCTTTTTTTTTTCAAGGAAAGATACAACAAAATACGCCTGAAAAAAGGCGTATTTTGTTGTAACTTTCAAACTATAACGGATTAAAAGTGCTCTACTGTAAAACTGTAATTTTGGGGTTACAACAACTTTCGTGGGAGGTATCGATATACTCGACGCTTGAAAACCCCAAATTATAGTGGTCTGGGAAAACCTCAGGAGGTAGATCATTCCACAGCCTGCACATACGCGAGAAAAATGATCGTGATCGTGAACATTCCAGATTACATTAAGGCGAGCGAAGCCGCGAGCAAAAACTAGTAAATAATAAAAACTTTAAAAAGCGTCGACAAATAAATAAGTTATAGAACACAATTTTAACAAAACATAGGCCCATCTTTAAGTTATTTATTGTAATGAGAATCGTTATCAACTTGTTTTCGAAATATAAGTAAAAAACTTGTCTAGCGGAGTCCGGAACCGTTCAAGGCTGCGCATAAATTTCATTTTTCGAAGTTTTCGTTCCAACATTTCGATCTGAGATTTTCGAAATTATTTATAACTTATGTGTTTTACTGTTGTTTCTAACTGTTTCTCTCGTGTTCATATTTACTTTTATTTTTAGGCGGGAATTATATTTGTAAATTTTATTTCACAGTTGGACGCTGATTAGCAATACTGTGTCAAGTCACACGGACCTCATTTTGAGAAAATAACGTCTAAAGATTTCAAACCTATACTTAATCAATCTGTTTGAAGACGTATATATCCACCTTTTCTTTTATATTTTGATATAAGATCTAACGAATTAAAAGCAGATTGATATATTTAATGTGTTATCTAATAATAAGGTAATCAAATATTTCAGATTATTGTATAAATTGAAAATTAAGGAGAGAACTTAAAATTCGAGGCATTAAATTAAGAAATTTTCCGTACCTATTTAGTTAAGATAACTTGAAATTATTTTTAATCATAAATAGGTTACGCATTGTCAAAATACATCAATATCTCCGAATTCGACTTTTTGTGGGTTGACACATTATTGCTTATCAGCATCCATTGAAAGATTAATTTAAGGTGAGAAATACACTAATTAGTTCTACTCTTAGACTTTTATAAAGATTTACATAATATATTTGTCATTGCTTTACATCTGAAAGAATTTACTGTCCGTGGCTAAATTTGACAATCTTTAATCTCAAACTCTCGTAAGGTTATCCAGGTAACTATTATCAGGTTACAGAACTGTTCGATATCAAATACGAGAGTAAAACTTACGAATGTACTAAATCATAAATTTTTGAACATTCACATTGTCTTAATAAAGGCCTTGTCAGAATTTATGTAAGACGATGTAATAATGTAACATGATATTTTATCAACCGACTTCGAAAAAAGAGAAGCTTCTCCATTGTAGCGTATATATATATATATATATATATATATATATATATATATATATATATTAAATGTTGCCCAAGAACTCTGTAAATTCTAAACCGATTTCTAAAAATTTAATTCTATTTATTTATTTCTCTTTTTCGTAGGTTAATCAAGATGCAGAGACCTCAGACCAGCTCGGAGAGGACTCCGCTCGTCCCTCCCACCTACATGTTCGAGTCTAGCATCTCCAGGACCTACCAAAAGAGGCTCAGGAATTTTCAGTGTGCTATCTGTGTTTTATTAATGTACGTATTATTTTGTGGTACAAAATAGACACTCATTGTACGTATACATTTCGAGGTTAAGCTTTTTATAAAGCGAGAATTACATTTATAAGTTCGTTCTCAATCATACTGTTATAAAAAAAAACATTACATTGTTTTACGCTTGACAGAATTTACTGCCAGTGCCTTTTTTGACACCAACAGCTTTTGGTTATCCAGGAAACTATTGCCAGGTTACAATTTTGCCTAATGTCATTTACGATGGTAAAACTTACAAATGTAATGCACTTATATTTATAAAAAAAATATAACAAAAATAATACTTGAAATTAATTGTAAAATATCATTTCGAAATAAAAATATATAGCTACGTAATTTTATATAATCATTTTTTTGTTAAAGCCGACACAATAGTTTGTGTTTAAAATTTTCTGTATTAGATTACCGTTAGATGAGCGATTCGTTGACCGAGAAAATGTTTAATTTCCTAAAACCACGCTCAGTTTTCCATATACACAGAAAGACAATTTTTCAAAATATTTTGAACTTTCTATATCTCGTATTATATTATTACTAGCTGTACACCGCGGTTTCACGGTTAATTTGAGGGACTAAACTACAGTAATATAATCCATACTTTAACCGTTTACACAGCGCACGCAACAGAAGCTCTCAAAAAGAATATTTTTTTCTCGTTTTTGCAACATTTTTTATCAATGTCGTAGCGTGATGTTATATAGCCTAGGTCTTTCTCGATTATCCAGCACAAAAATAATTTTTCAATTCGAACCAAACAAATACATTAGCTTTTAAATATTATTATTGATTAATGTTTCAAAAATCTTTTGCTACTATTTTAATATTATTTTCAATCAGACGCAGTCTTAGGACTACCTTTGTGAATTTTTTGCCATCTATAAATATATAATTATTTGTCCTGACAGATTCATGAACACGGAACCTAAATAACCTTAAACTTAAAATTTTAGTAGTTAAAAACTTTTATATTGTAAGCAATCACTAAGGAACGATGTTTGATATTTTCACCCCCCAAAGGTGTAAAGAAAGGAATGACCGGTTGTATGGAGTCACTTATTTTCAATGTAAAAAACACAAAATTCAAATAAAAATAAATACACATATTACGACATCATATCGACATATCGACGTCTTTGGAAAAAATACCCCTAACATAGTGAATTAAGGTTTATAAATGTATATGTTACTCGGGCGAAACAGTTTTAATGATTTCAGAATTAACCATCGACACATTTAAAAAATTCACTCAATATTAAAACATATTTTACGAAATGCAATAAAACAGCTTTATTAACATTTCGGCGAAATAAAGGTGTATTATTAATGTATTATACAGTACTAGCTGCCCCTCGCGGCTTCACTTGCGTTTATGGTTACTGTTTCGCTCCTTTGAGTCGTGGAGTGTTATAATATATACTTTATAATCTTCCTCAAAAAATG
Organism: Hypolimnas misippus; assembly: GCA_037950945.1. Classification (NCBI taxonomy): domain Eukaryota; kingdom Metazoa; phylum Arthropoda; class Insecta; order Lepidoptera; family Nymphalidae; genus Hypolimnas; species Hypolimnas misippus. Next base: position 16,677,336 of record JBBEEQ010000017.1, on the reverse strand, counting down.
GGCTCACCAATATGAAAAGAATTAAACTCAAACTCAAAATATACTTTATTCAAATGGGCTTTTAAAGCACTTTCGAATCGTCAAGTTACATGTCATATTTTTATTTTAGATTTTTATAAAGCTACCACCGGTTCGGAATGTAGTCTGTACCGAGAAGAACCGGTAAGAAACTCGATAGTAACTCTTTTAAAATCAGTTATACATAATGTATTTTTATTACATTTTAATTATGTTATCCGGATAGAAAATCAACGCTTATCAATGTTAAAATCAAGTTTTGAAGCCTATTCGATGCAAACAAACAAACAATCAAATATTTCCTCTTTATTAGTAATGATATAATGGTATTAGTATGGATAATAATAACGTTGAATATTGGAGTCAAGGCAATAATTTAAATTCCACTAGGCAGGAAACTATATGGACTTAGTAGCAACATCTCAAAGTGTCTATTCAAAAACATATTAAAAAAATTAACATAATAAAACAATCACTAATACCAAATTATACTGGTACGATTTAGTCCACGTGCGTAACTTGTAAAATAATTATAACAAGTGATCACTTAGCGGTCGGAATTTGACCGTAGTTCATTAAATTTTCAACCGATTACAAGATTGACCACAGATGATTTATTCTCAATTTGACTAGAGACTTTAACAATATACAAAAGATTATACATGTGTGGGTGTCAAACACGTGGTAATGTGTGTAATGTTTTTTTTTTAATTAATTTAATGTTTTTTTATGCATAATTAAAAAATACCACTCGTCTCTCATTCTCTATATGATATATAATTGTGCGAATTTTCATACTTCTTCATCCCTGCATTTTTTGTAAAAAAAAGGTACGAAATGTTTGCTTCACGTATTAATATATCTATAGATTTCGTCTTTACATTTCTTTTTAATGAACCCCCGATTTAAAAAGAGCGGTGTTTTAAATTCGGCTTGTTTACCTATGTATCTGTCTGTGGCATCGTAACGCCTTAACGACAGGACTAAATTCGAATTTTTGTTTATGTAATCAAGATGGTCCTTAGCTATAATTTATGAAGATCTATTCACACATTTGAAGGTTATCAGCTCTTTTCTAGTTCTTAAAAGAATTTAAGTTATACTGATCTAATCGAATCAAAATTTACTATACTGTAAACTATAATAAAAGAATATATTTGCGTAACCTTGACGCTACAGCATCGTCTGAAATCAGTAGGATGCACAACTCCTCACCTAAATACATCAGAAGTATCATGTTGGGGCTCTTTGAAAGGGTCGCAATGACTACTTGTCGTTAATTTTCGATGTTATCTTGTTATGTGTCTCTATACAAAATTACGTTGACAATAAAGACGCGTGGGCTTAGTATGCTGAATTTCATACAGGATAAATAATTAATTTGTAATCATAAACTGTGTTGTATTTACAATATTTTAAAAGAGTAACTATCGAGTTTCTTGCCGGTTCTTCTCGGTAGAATCTGCGTTCCGAACCGGCGGTAGCTTCATTATTTATGTATTTTTTTTTTGTTATTTTCATGTATGACGATTCAAAAGTGCTCGTAAGAGCCTACTTGAATAAAGTATTTTTTGATTTGATTTGATTTGATATTTAATAGCAAACGATTTAAGGGGACACCTATTGTTAATTGATAAACGCCACATATGGACATTTGAAGCATCAAACGAGCCACAAATGCGTTACCAGCCTAAAAAAGAATAACACATAAAGGGAAATAGGAAATTATGAAATGATGGGAAAAAAAGTTAGGCTTCCGGCTCCCTCACTTGAAGTACTAAATGGGATATTAGTAGCTGTATTAGCTCCCTCACGCCGATCTTCTGCGAGGGTGTAGCAATGCCCTGGTCCAGCCAGGCCATGTACGAGCTGTAGGCGACAGCTAAGCTCTACCACTCACCGTACAAAAAGCTTGTTATTCACTTCACGTCGATTTTCTCTGAGAGTGTGATACTGCTCGTCTACCACCGTAAAATATATATAAATTGTGTTATATAAATAATTTATGATAATCATCTTTGCAGCAGTGTCCTGCTGACAATCTCCGTGTTAGTGACCATCTCCTACAACCTCGGGCTGGAGCCCGATGGAACCACTCCCGGACCTTCTCCTGCGCCAGGGAACCTGACGATGAGCCTGCATGACGACCTACAACCGCTTTTGGACAAGAGCTGGCCTTTAAATGGTATGTTCTAATTTTTAAAGTACTTAATTACTTTAATTTTTAAAGTAGTTATGCGCTAACGGTCGCGGATTTGATTCCCGCTCATGGCATTCATCTGTATTGGCCATACAGATGATTATCGTGGTTTGTTTGTGTTTGTGCTGTGTGTGTTGACGGACTCCTGAAACAGGATCATTAGATCCTAATGGGAGCCGTTAAATGTGATATGTTTATTATAAAATATATAATAAAATCAATTTCAAGATTATATTATTCAAGTAGACTTTCACAAGCAATATTTAATCGTCAAACAAAAGACAAAAAACAAAAGATAAAAAAAAGTATTTTTTAAATAATCTTTGAGGTAAATCTGACTCTTTATTTTTGTTGAAAAAGTTTTCACTCTTTTTTTTTAATTTTCCTAAATTTCCTAAAGGAAACGCAAACTTATTTCCTTGTGCTAGAAATGTGTACATTATGTCGTGACTCGTGACGCATCAAAGATGACTTTATTAAAGATGCGTAAAATATTTTTATTTTATGTGTTGTAATTTTATGAAGTAAAATAATTTTATATCCTTTTAACAATAGAAGAACGAAACAATAAAATGTGACAAATGTTTTAAAGTAGAGTGTACATATGACTGTGAAATTGTACAATGTACACGGACGTCGAGCTTTTACATGAGAGGAGCCTGTCCAAGGAAAGAGTCGGAGAGAGGAAGTCCCTAATGTACAATATTATATAAATAACAACATGTATAAACGATTTTAAAAGAGTTACTATCGAGTTTCTTGCCGGTTCTTCTCGGTAGAGACTACATTCCGAGCCGGTGTTAGCTTTATAAAAATCATGGTATTATTCAAAATGCTAAACTCATTTATTGAGAAATTATATAACGCATTGCCATTCGTAAAATTTGATTTTGAGTTGATTTTGATTTTGATTACGTATAAGTAAGTCGTATACTAAGGAGTAGGCGCGGGGGGAGGGGGTCCGGACCCTCTTTCCCCCCTTATATACGTCCATGTGTATGTGTGATCGTGTTTATAATTAACGCATGATTTAGAATACAGGTTTTTTTGTTAACCTTTGATATAAAATTGATTCATAAATATATTATAATCAAAATAAATTAAAGATTATTAGAAGATTATTATATAATATATTATGGTGATAACTCCTTAATCCCACTTAAGAAAAGAATATTTCGACGTATATACCGACATGTATGTATTTTTATGATGTATGTTATTTCATATTATTGCCGAAAGTAGTTTTAACGTAATTTAAGTAGTTTGAGAGCTGAGATGGCCTAGAATTTTCGACAATGATGATGTTCGCGGATTCAAACCTCGTCTAGCACCGCTGAGTTTTCTAGTGCTAATTTCATGTTTAAAATTAATCTCGTGCTCGGCGGTGAAGGAAAACAACAAGAAGATGATTGATGAAAATTTTGACACATGTCCGCCAACTCACAGTAAAGCGGCGTGATGGATTAAGCTCTAAATCTTCTCCTTAATAGGAGAGGAGGCCTTTGCCCAAAAGTGGGATATTTACAGTTACTTAACTAATCTCACTAGTAAATTAATGAAAATTTAATACTGAGATCAAATTTAGACCTCATATCAAAAGGTAATTACGCATTGATCTATCACAGACGATTTGTTTTTTTTTTCATTCTGTGATATATTTAACCCTATCAGGTAAATTACGATTCATAAGATTCATTTTAGTCATTCTTCCTTACTTTTCAATTTCGTCTCTTACTCCGTCTAAAGCTGACAAGGTATTGGGGCTACTCTGGTGCTGCAAATGTACACGGGCAGCGGGTGATCCCATAACATGTCGCCTGCTCAATATTACAATAAATTAAACTCAATCTCCATTCGAAACGCAGATATACTAGACAATTTATAACAATTTTTTTGCGAGTCTGGTGTATCAAATGACGAGCCAGCGAACATACGAGCTGCAGTCAGTAATCTACAACTAGGCTCCACATTATTGATATCATCAAAATATTCACACCTGACATTCTACGCTAGAAACGCCAGAAAATTAAGGATATAATGAAACGGTCCTACTCATTTTACGACCTCCATAAAAGTTAGATTTGTATCGTATTTACAAGATGATAATATACTATGAATAAAAATAAATAACTTTTCATATAAATTATTAACAAAAACATAAAATTTATTAAGAATGAATAACAGAACACTTTCATTTACTTCTGGTTTGTGGATATTTGTACCACATTATAACAGTGATGCACCAATTCGTCTCACACGCTGTCCCGGGCAAAAGAGGGTCAAATTGACAATCTATTTGACAGTTTGACGTAACAACGTTCGGAAAAATTAACTGATTCTCTTATAATACTATTACATTGTTGAAATATCATTATAAATAAATATACAGTAATTTCAATGAATTGCTTAAAAGGATCATTCCATTTTTATGTAATCTTATAAATTAATAGCTGATATCTACGACTATTGATACTTTTAAGTTGAGTTAGTGGAAGTCGCAGAATAGTGGCTTTATGGCGGTAGGTGTCATAACTGCGTTAAGTACTGTCTTTGAGAGAAGCGAAGCCTCAACTCAACGGCTCCCATTAAGATCTCATGGTCTTGTGTCAGGAGTCCGGAAACACACACAATACTAACACAGACACCCAGACCACGATAAACATCCGTATGGCCAATACAGACGTTTGTTTTTGGTATCGCAAATGCTCATGTTCGGTGATCTATTACGCTTAATTTTAATATAATAAGGAAAAATACGAAAACTTTATAAAAATCTCTGTCATCATTATAACATTTAGATAACGAAAATATTAAAAAATTATAATTTTTAATGTATGTTTATTTATAATAAATAGAATATTAAAAACTTTTTACATACTAAGCTGATCAATACGTAATCAACTAAAAATGTTAATGATCTCACAAAATCCGACTAATCCGATATTATCTACATTTATTCCGCAAAAAAAAATATGCAATAAATTTAATTTAGTGCTTAATTTTAGGTACTTAAAAACATAGACAGAACACATAATATAATAGCAATGTCATTTTATAACTACACTCGTAGATACGGGCAATAATTGCATGACAATTCGAATGGATAAATTCCAGATTTACTTTTGTTTTTACTAGAGGAATGTACAGTATTATCTTTTTTGATTTTCTACTTTATTAAACTAGCTGGTGCTCGCGGCTTCGTCTGCGCAGGATTAGTTTCGACACGCTTACACGTAAAAGATGAGATGTATGCTGATCACGGAGTTTTTGTAGGAGTATTTAAGATAAGCATTTTATATATGTATACAGCGCTCATTTTTAATAAATGTCTTGATACGGGTTCATTTCGAGATCTATTAAAATTTAGCAAAATATTACCAATTTTTAAAAAGGGACACAAAGATGATTCCAGCAATTATAGGCTTTCTATACTACCTTCATTAAGTAAAATTTTCGAAAAAATTATTTTAAGTCAAATCAAAGTCTTATACATTGTAATGTAAATAGTATTTTTCATAGGGAACAATACGGCTTTACAAAAAATCGTTCTACAACGGATGCAGGCATGGCTACTTAAACACATATATGGTGCTTGGGAGAAATCACAGAATGCTATTGGTGTATTTTGTGATTTATCTAAAGCATTTGACTGTGTGGAACATGAAACGCTATTATGTACGCTAGAATATTACGGAGTTAAAGGGAAGGCTCTTGATCTTATTGCTTCGTACCTGTCTCAGAGAGTTCAACATGTTTCTATAAATGGAATAAAGTCATCTGGATCTGTCTTAAAAATGGGTGTTCCACAGGGATCAATTTTAGGTCCTTTATTATTTTTAATATATATCAACGATCTTCCATTTTATGTTAAAGGTGATTGTGACATTGTACTGTTTGCTGACGATACCTCACTTATTTTCAAAGTTGACAGAAATAGAACTAATTATGAATATGTAAACAATGCATTATCACTGATACATGGTTGGTTTGCAACTAATAATCTTATTTTAAATGCTAAAAAAACGAAATGTGTGGTATTTACTTTACCTAACGTAAAACAACATAACTATAATCTAGTATTGAATAATGAGATCCTTGATATAAGTGACACAACAGTATTCCTGGGAATAACTTTGGATTCGAAGCTTCAGTGGAATTCCCATTTGTCATCTCTTACGGGAAGACTCAGCTCCGCAGTATTTACCGCGGTTATGAAAGTTCGTCAACTAACCGACGTTGATACAGCTCGATTAGTATATTTTGGTTATTTTCATAGTATCATATCCTATGTTTTGATGCTATGGGGTAGCGCTTCGGACATTAATACAGTTTTTATTTTGCAAAAAAGAGCTATTCGTAGTATTTATAATTTAGGAGCTCGGGAATCCCTTCGAGATGTTTTTAGTAAAATAAGTATACTAACGGTTGCGTCACAATATATTTATAACAATATTATACATATCCATAATAATATTGATTTGTTGGAGAAAAATAGTGACTCGCATTGTATTAACACAAGAAGAAAGGATAAACTCATAACACCAAGCTTTCGACTTCGCAAAGTAAATGTTTCCTTTCTGGGGCAAGGTGTCCCTTTTTATAACAAAATACCCCAGAAATTTTTGCAATTTTCAATGAATAAGTTTAAATTGTATATTAAAAAGTCTTTGATAGCTAAAGCATATTATTCTGTACAAGATTATATAGATGATAATAATGCATGGATTTAGTATAGCTGGATTTCATACAGGATGTTTAATATACACATTTGTAATTTTTAAATGTACATACTTAAAAACATAATTTTTAAAGAGTACCTATCGAGTTTCTTGCCGGTTCTTCTCGGTAGAATCTACATTCCGAACCGATGATAGCTTTTCATTAATTTAAGCAACTTTTATTTGTTATGACGATTCAAAAGTGCTTTTAAAAGCCTACCAGTATATATATCCAGTAAAACAATATAATGGAACTGATGCAAAAATACTATGTCACACTTAATTTTTTTAGAACGTTTTTGTTACCTCTGTAACGAAAATAGTATTACTTTTTAATCAAGTTGGACGTGTTTTGGAATAGGATTATCAGTTGTTATATAAACGAGTTTATGTAAAGAAAACAAGACGATTAATAAAATTAACAAATATAATTTAATAAATAATAAATATAAATTAACAAAAAAAGTTGTAATCATAATAACAAATTTTTATTTTTGTTTATATCAGGTCTTACAACATATTATAATTTGAATGCCTACGATGTTTGCAATAGTAATTATAATCTATGTACGAAGTATGTATATGGGAATTTAATTGTTAGTCATTAATCTAAAACAACACAAAACTCATAATAAACATTATACGTAATTGGATAAAAATATAAACATTTTTCTACTACTTACGAATATATTAACAAAAGTAAATTTCTCTTCTATCAGGTCCACCGCCAAAAACATGGGTAGGAAGTACACCAACAAAAACTGATATAGCAGCCGCAGTTTTAAAAGGGAAAGACGCGTTGAAGAAACGAAGGTCACTGGAGGGTACTCTGACTCCTCTTGACAATGACTCTCCCGCGTCCCGGGCGCAGAGAGCAGCCGCCACTGCGTCTACTGTTAAGCCGTTAGCTGAAGCGGGATTTGCAGCTGAAGAAGCTACAAGAGCTTTGGTTAATGGGTGAGTGCAAATTGTATTTTTTTAATGAAATATCAAGCGACAAAGTCGTTACATTCTATGTACGGACTTCACGATCATTTTTCCCGCGTACTTGCAGGCTGTGGAGTGATCTACCTCCTGTGGTTATCCCAGAGCGCTTTAATTTAGGAGTTTTCAAGGGTCGAGTATATAGACAACTTTCTGTCAGAGGCCGGCACCGCCCCCGCAACGCCCCTGGTGTTGCAGATATCCATGGGCGTGGTAGCTACTTAACATTAGGTGGTACTGTTTGCTCATTTGTCTCCCTTTTTTTATACAAAAAACTCTCGAATGAAATTTCGGCTTTGGTCGTAGTTTCGGCAGATTGGCCGCCGAAACCGAAACTAAACCGAAAACCATTCTTTTACCGACACTCGACCGAAACGGAACATTCTGTGGGACACTAATTCAGAGTATAATAATTCCCAATAATTTGTCAAGAAAGTCACCCATACACATTCCTATAACATATCTTTATCGTTTTAAAAACGATAATACTTTTGCACTAATCTCTTCATCTCTTTCATAAGGAAAGATGTTACGTCAAATCGGGTTTTTAGACTTCAGACCGATGACCTACACACGTGTATGTAATAAAAAGTCTTGTCAATGTCTTATCTGTTGTCAATATGTAATACCAACAGGATATAATATTTCAAAAATATATCTACATTCTTAACTAATAATGTTTAATGCTGTATTTTTTTAAATTTGATGCTGTATTTTTTTAACACGCTAATGTCAAGATAATTCTCTGTCAGTGTCGGATTAATTTAATAGCAGGATTTAGCAAAGGCTGCGAATTCTACGCATATAGGATCCCCGCGTGTGGTTGTAAAAAAATTTCAAGTATTTTAGTGATTATTTTTACGCACAGTAATAAAGACCTTGTTCGCTTTTTAGTAGTACGATTTATCCAGCATTGCTCTTTACCATTGTGATAAAAAAAATATCGATCGCTTGTAAAAAAAGATTGAGATATTTTAGCACTTAATAATTTTTTTTCTAGTATAACTAGACCTGCAGCTTCGCTTAGTTTAATCTTAATCGATTGACCATATGTCCGTTTCGGTACCCTTCCTGTGTACGAAATTTCATGATAATCGTTTCAGTGAAGCGTAACAAATAAACAAATTAACATTCGTATATATATATAATATTAGTTAGAATAAGGATTAGGATTTACATATATATTCTGAGCTTCGTCAACGGTATCCACTTATTTATAATACGACGTGGTTGACAACTTATGTGAACGAAAATAGATTCGTTGAAAAGTCGATGCAATAAATAATCTATTTCCTCTATTTATTTACGGTATTTTTTAGCGACGATGACATTTGAAATTAATAATTTAGAAGTTGTTTTTAATTTGTTTTTTTTTTTTTTTTTATCTAATCGGATTTATTGTAAAAAAATTTCTCACATTTATTAGAATGCTTATCTATTAGGTATTTATTATTTTATACTAACTGTACCTCGCGGTTCCACTCGCGTGGAATCTAGATAGGTAATAGTCTATAAAATATTACGCTACGACTCACAGGAGCGAAGCTGCAACCATAAAATTCTTTTTGTCTTGGACGCTCTGTTTTTTGTTCTCATCGCAAAAATTATTTTTTTAAATCGGACCAGTAGTTTCTGAATTACATCATACATACAAATTTACGACAAACAAAATTTAACCTCTTTATAATATTAGAATTTAGATTACTTATTTTGATTCAGCTTCACTTCCTAGTAAATATTGTTTTCATGTGTTGTTATAAATTGTGCAGAAGCTTGACTATTTTACAGACAAATATAGAACTAGCTATCGTATCGTTTCTCTCGTATTTATGATAACATCTTCGCTGATATGAGTCATAGCGTGATGTAATACAGCCTATAACTTTTCTCAACTACCAGGCTCTCTAGTGCAAAAATAGTTTTTTAAATCAAATTAGTAGTTTCAGAGATTAACACCTACATACAATCCAAGAAACACATTTTACCTGTATATATTAGTATAGAAGAATATCGGCATACAGTAAACATTGAAATAAAACTATTTTAAACGGATATAAATCGCGTATATTAATTATTTTTATCATCCCGACGTTTCGAGCACTTTACAGCGTTCGTGTCTACCTGTGACCACCATAATATACGCGATTTAAATCCGTTTAAAATAGTTTTATTTCAATGAATAATAATCGCGAAAATCTAAGTAAACATTGTTAGCTGCACAGTCATTGAGAAAGTCTGAAGCCTAACAACCCATAACTCCCTCTTCGTGCCATCTTAACCTGACAACGCAATTGTGCGTCAGCTGCAAATGTTCATGGCGACTGTGGTCTCTTAACACCAGATGACCCGCCTGCTCGCATCGTGTATCTTTCTTACTTCGAAGGTATGGCTGCAGAATCAAATCGCTAAGGCCATACAGGAAATTATCCTTATTTATTAGTATTTATTCATTTTTATGTTTGCATTTTCTTAATTAAATGTTACATGTATCAACCAGGATAATGTGTTATAATGTAATTTTGTGTCGCAACAAATATTAATAAAAAAAAAAACTCGCATCGCACTGTGGGAAAAAATTCGGCGCTAGAGGAAATAGAATCTTGAATTTTTTTTGTTTTTTATGAAAATTGTAAACTTTTTTTAAATAATGCATAGTTAAGTAAATAAACGTCTTATTAGATTTCCGTTGTATGAAAATCGAGTTTCAATCAAACCTATAGTTTTGTACCGAAAACTACCGGTCTCAAAACTTGCATTGATGGAAAGGTCTACTGGTAGCTCATCCCATCCAAGTAAAATTTTATACCCCTACGTCCCCGTTTCTCATTTCACAAGCGCATAAATTTGGCAAAAAATCAAGTACATTTATTTTATTTCAAAACAGACTAATTTATATTAAAATGTACTTTTAAGGAGTAATAATATATGGAATACTACGAACAGGTAAAATCCATATATTGTACACGATGCATCGTGTACAATAAATAGATTGTCGTTGTATCTGCACTAAGTTGGTGAGGTGTTATATCCTGATCTCAGATGTTCAGGTCAAGGTTACGTAACTATATTTAGATATCATTCGCGATATAGTAGATTTCGATACGATTAAACCAGTAGAAGTTGTTCAGATCCTTTCGACAACTAAAAAAGAGCTGATAACCTTGAAATGCTTAAAATAGATCATCATAAATTATAGCTAAGAACCATTTTGATTACATCATCTTTCAAACATAAAAAACTGCATTAAAATTGATCGATTCGTTAGAGAGCCTGTTTCACACGTAAAAATTATATTTCACACGTAATAATTATACTCCTCATTTTGAGTCGGCGATTAAAAAAGTAACGATAAATGTGTCAACCCACAAAAGTCAAATTCGGAGATATTGATGCGTTATGTATTAAACATTATGCAAGAATTTTTAAACTCATATAAACTAAATAAGTAAAAAAGGTTTCATATATTAATGTTTCTAATATTGAAGTGTGTTCCATATTTTGAAATATATCATTATCTCATATATTAGAAAAACGCATTATTAGATAAACTTTTGATGAAAACTTTTGATTATACTAATCTGCTTTTAATTCAATATTACTTTTATTGAAAATAAAAAATGGCTATATAATTTTTTCAAACTAATTTATTAGGAATATGTTTGATGTTTTGAACACCATTTTTTCGAATTTGTGTGGCTTGACACAGCGTCCAAATAAATTCACTCTTACATTACACAAGTCAAAATATGAACACGACTTAAGATTCAATTAACTCCGTGATCATATTAAGTAATTTCCCTACATTGGACTTAACAAACGAATTAGTCAATCAATACATAACTTTGTCTAGGCCCGCTGTGCGCTGAATATTGGATCAATTGTGTCTCATTAAAGTTTGTTTTCTTAATAATACATTTCGCTATTCAATGTCGTTTTAAACCAGGTTGAAATTCATGAGCAATGGCTTATCTAAATGTTTATAATATTATACTGTTGTGATCAATTTATATATATTTATTGTTATTTCATATTTATTATATTGTTATATATTTAAATAGGATTTATAAAATGTGTAATTGATTTCGTTGTGCAACTGGCCGTAATTATTTTTTCTTCTTCTTTCAAATTTAGAATGTAAAAATGATGTATTGATTTTTGTGTTGCGTAATATGTTTTATTGTTGTTACAATGAGTTATGAATATAAAGTTTTTCTGTTTACTTAATATTCATATAAAATTTATTTAATCTCTAATGAACTATTGAACATAGAATATATCAATTTTTTTACAAAACAAAATTAAAATTTTTCCAACATTTTCAACAAAATTGTGTGAATATTTTTACGTACATAGATATAAAAAGTCTTTTATAAGAAATTAAAACTTTTCAACCAATCGATCAGAAAAGATCGTTTGTTACGAATAATCGAATAGACCTTGGGGATAAAGATCTCAAAAACAAGTCAATATAGCACCGGAACTAACTCGAAAAACCCGCTTAAATTTTTAATTGTATTGCAATTCAATAGAGACGTTATTAGCGAATATATAGACTAACGTTGGTTGCGACTTTTTTGTGATAAATCATACTAATATTAATTTCATCATTTATTTGTCTATGTATTTTTTACTTTTTCACGCCGAAACCGTTGAATCATTTTTAATGAATTTGGTGAATAGATAGATATGACCTTGGAGAAGTCCTTGTGTCGCGAAAATAAAATGTGAAAGTAATAGTTACTTTCACGTATATATGCTACATTCATATTATTTGACGTTAGAATTTGTACCAACTTTGATAATCTTGTCAAATGGCTTGGTCCAGCATTTATGTCGCTAGGTGGTTGTATGAAAACGTCAAAAATGTCGGCATTCTGTTCGCCAAGATCCATGAGTTTATAATAAGTGTATCTACAGTTATATAATGGACGCTGATAAACAATACTATGTCAAGCCACAAGGACTTCATTTTGAGAAAATGGCATCTAAACATGTCAAACCTATTCTTAACAAAATTGTTTGAAGACGTATTATATAGGTAATATATTCATCCTGTCTTCTCTTCTATTTCGATAAAATGTATATTGAATTAAAAGCAGATTGGTACAATAAAAAGTTTTTCAAATATATTAGATTATTAATTAAGAAACTATTTTCCGTATTTATTTCGTTTAGATGACTTGAAAATTTTTTGAATATATCGATAACTCCGAATTCGATTTTTTGTGGGTTTACAAATTATTGCTTATCAGCATCCAATTATCATTACATAAATGAGTAAAAATTTTTACGTCGACAAACTTACGAGAACCAATTATTACATTGATGTTAAAATCAACTCGAAAGCGATTCTAACATCTAATTTACATCAAAATAGGTATATTTTGATTTTGAATTTTAAATATCACTCTCTGGTATCTGATACGTGACGTTATTGAAGAACTAGTTTTTTTGAATCGGTATTTTATGTATCCACGACTGGTCTATACCGAAAAATATACCTACGAGATAATTAATTCTAACTTGGCCTATTTTGTTTCGAAGAATGGCGTACAATATTAGGTGATATAATTTTAAATGTATTTATTTAAAAATTAGGCATATAAATTGTTTTAATTATAATAATTAACTAAAACCTTTTAAAAAGTCTTAAGTAATACGTGTTGGATGATCTGTCAAATACATGCGCTCGTAATTAATACTAAAGTAAAATCTACGTAGTCAAAAGCCGCGGGTAAAAACTAGTGTTTTATATACATTTTGAATATCACCATAATTAAAATAGATTGGTTGTTTGTCTCAGTGCCCGTTGTGGTAAAATATACGTAATATGTAAAGTATATAGAATATGTCGTAGTAATACAATCGACAGAGTAGAAGGTGCTTCAGACGAACAATTATCGGCAGCGATTGTTAGCCACGACTTGCAACTGATTAATACTGTATTACAATAAAATACATTAAAAAAATCTTATTATTATAAATGCGAATGTGAGTTTCTCAACCAACCATTATGAAATTTTGTATACACGGTGACAGGGGTACAGAAAAAGACCGTTTATATACCTTTAATACAGACAATATTATTGATCCGGCCGCTCAGTATTATAAAGTCAACATGTGCTGTATAATACTGAGCGGCCGTTTTATGACATATAATGTTATATATAGTATGTACATATGTTGCGTTAATACGCAAGAGAAATCGCAAGAGGAGAGGGAACTAGTTTTTATAAAAAAAAAAAAAAATTAATTTCAATCATTGTTTTCTACGTGTGAAAATATGTTGAGCTGTAAACATGTTGAATATGACTGAACTTATAAATGATTTTTTATACAGAATATAGTCTTATATATATAATAATAGTATTATATATATCGATATTGGAATCCTTAGTGTAACGTAACACGATAACACTGATTTTATTTTTAACAATTAAAACATTTATACCGTTTCATAAACTTTAACAGTAAACAACCTTTCAAACATTAACTAATGAATCAAACTTCGAATAATCTCTAATACGTTATTAACCTCAAAATAGCACCATATACTACACGGCCTCAAGTGCTATTTGACCACTGCGTTTTATTTGATCGTGTGACGACGACTTAACCGCGAAACTCTACCCGGCCTAGTTTGGCTTCACACTTCACCGAGTCGACACGGGATCCTAATACTGGCTTTGTGTTATTTAATACTAGACACAAATATACCTAGTATTAGAAAATACAATGTTATTTTTCATTGATAATTTTTTTTTTTTTGAGAAAGTATTTACGTTAATCTTTATTTTATATACCGGACGACCGTTTAAACTTATTTTTCTATCTAGCCGCTACACGCGCGCCGTCTATAGAAAATTAATTACACCATGGTTACGGTTTTCTCGCGAATGTTAAAGAAAAAGTTAATAAAATGTTATCACAGTCGAATGAACGGTATGGCAGCACATAATACGAGCAAACAAACAAATTCTCACTATCAACATACATAAACTAACATAACAGAACCAAGGTGAAGGAATTTTGATATAATCCAATATGACACGCACGTCCGCCAACCGATCTGTAGTGGAGCAAGGTGGATTTAGCTCCATAGTTATCCTTCACCTTTGCCCAGTAAAACACTTAAATACTGTTACTAGTATGGGTCAATCACTACACATTCAATTAATTTCTATGTAGTGATTAACCTGGATGCTGATAGGCAATAATGTGTCAACCCACAAAAAGTAAAATTCGGAGATATTGATGTATTTCGATATTTCGTTACATGTTTAACATTATTCAAAATAAATTCAAGTCATTTAAACAAAATAAGTACGGAAAAGAGTGTCTTAATTTAATGATTAGACTTTTAAAGTTACATTTTTTGAGATATTCAAGAATATCATATAATATCTGAAAAACTTATTAGTGGATAAAACCTTTTATTATACTAATTTGCAATGAATTCATTACACCTTTTATCAAAATAGTAAAGTAAAATGGATACGTCTTTAAACCAATTTATTAAGAATATGTATGTTATTTTTAAACGCCATTTTCTCAAAATGTATTCCGTGTGGCTTGACACAGTATTGCTTATCAGCGTCCATATATAGATAATTAAATACAAAAGTTAATTTTATAAACACGACTAAAACATATACGCATGTATTAATCTTCCTTAAGCTACCTATACCCGTGTATTAGTCTTTAATTATCGTACATATTTCAAAAAAAATTAAAAAAAATGTGTGTTTTTTTATAGAATCCATTCCAAATTTATAAAAAAAAATACAATATATCTAAAGATAAAATATTAAATAAGAAATAGTTTGAATCCGTTTTCTATCTTTGGAAATGTTACATCGCACGCGGGTGCAGGAAAGTAAGAATAGTCTTTGCTTGATCAACCATATGAAAATTCTGACGAAACCTTTATCAAGAAATCACAAGTGAATATTCAAAAATATATCATTTATATCATATATGTATCTACACTGTAACTGCCACTGTTGAAAAGACATTTCTTCGACATTAAAAGACAATTCTTCGATAAAGAAGAGGGAGGGAGAACGATTTAATTCAGTTTATTCTAATAAGCCACACATAAATAATAAAAAAAAATCCAATTTCAGAACCGATGCAGCTAAAATTGAAGCTGGTGTAGGTTTGGGACCGCTGACCAACAGCTCCTTCGAAGAGCCAGCCTACTGCCGACCACCGACGACGCCTTGTATCATTTCAAAGTACAGAACCATAGATGGTTCTTGTAATAATTTAGACAACCCCCTCACTTGGGGAGTGTCCAACACACCCTTCAGGAGAGTACTCCCGCCAGATTATGGCGATGGTAAGTGGAGTGGTTATGAGTATATTAATTTAATTTAAAATCATATTAAAAATTGTGATATTTTTTTCATCATTGAAATTCGATTATAAGTCCCTGTGTACACACGTGTTTGGTGTGCCAAATGCTCTGCCATTAGGCTATATGTCGTCATAATTACAGCGTCAAAATTTTTAAGTTTTGCCGAAATTCATATCTTCGAACCTAAACGACCTTATAGCCTAAGATAAAGAAATGAAAAAGATATACCTTGATGTACCTTCGGTGGTTCGAAATAATTAGGGCCATAGGAGAGATTGCTTGTTAGATCATTAACAAATAATGCCTGATGATAACTCAATAGCAATTACTCACATTTACAGAATAATTATAAATTAAATTTAAAAATTAAATTAAATTTATTAAGTCTTGTTTTAAAAAAATATAGGAATTAAAAATACAAAATTTATATATAAAAAAATACTTAATTAAATTAGGTCAAAAATTACAACTACATGCATATCTACCTACTTTTTATAGGTATCAGCTCACCGCGTAGTGGGCGAAACGGCTCGTCTCTACCAAGTGCTCGAGACGTGAGTGTGACAGTCCACCGGCCGAGCTATGCTCATGACTCTTCCTTCACTGTCATGCTGGCTGTATGGGGACAGTTCATCGACCACGACATCACTGCTACAGCTCTGAGCAAGGGTGAGACTTGGTCATCACCACTTTAGGATTCCATGCCGAAGGGTGACGATACTCTACTACTAAGCCACCATTTTATATTAGTCTGTCTCATGAACCGTAATAAGAAGAAAATTGTAATCACAGGGCGTGTTTTTCTTTTGCCGCTGTAACAACAAAATCTGTCATTTGTCAACAGATTTTAAAAAATTCTTTCTTTATTTCAAAGAATATAGTTTCTGATTGATCTTATATATTTTTTATCAAAACGGGTTTAGTAGTTAACGTATTTTGCTTGTAAAATCTGTTGCTTTTTATGTTAGATAATCTTAATTTTTATTAGAAGTTTTGATTTTTTGACGACAGCTCGACGTAGTGGTTACTGCAACTGAATCAATCACTAACGGTTGGTCGTTCGATCCCCACTCACGGCAAACATTTATATTGGCCATACAAATGTTTGTCGAGGTGTCCTTCTGGCCCCTCGACATAGGATAATGACTTAATGGAGGCCGTTGAGTGTGAAGGGTTCATTGTTTGGATGGCAGAATCAGAATCCCATTCAATATTTTAGTAAATCTAAAAAGCAAACGCTCGTTGACGAAACCTACCATATCACTATTCCTGTATGTTTATGGTAACCTAAGATGAATTTCTTCCAGGTCAAAACAGTAGTTCCATATCCTGCTGTAACTTGAATGAAACGCATCCAGAGTGCTTCCCCGTTAAGCTGGACGTTGAAGATCCTTTCTACCAAGACTACAACGTTACTTGCATGGAATTTGTGAGATCTGCTTCTGCTCCTACCTGCCATTTTGGTAAGTGTAATTTCTACAATTTTATGTAAATTTACTGTTGTTAATCGAAACATAGGCCAATAAAATAGACTCACAGTCTCATAGTCATAGTCATATATGTATATATTTCGTGTCATTCCGAACTACGTAACAATTAAAGTAATATTACAAAAAGGACTAGACTAAGGAAAATATTTTTACCCAGAGACCTGTAAATGCTAATGTTTTTTAGTATATGTAGTCCATACTTAGAACCCATTAAAACGAACGAATGTTTCTTTAATATTAAGATTATATATTTTTCAGGACAACGTGAACAGCTGAATCAAGCATCAGCTTTCCTGGACGGCTCGACTGTGTACAGCTTCGCTGAGAATAAGACAAAGCAACTCCGAGCTGGGTTAGACGGTCAGCTGCGGATGCTGAAGCTTGGACCCTGGGAGCTCTTACCACCGTCCATGGATCCTAATGATGGCTGCAATACCATCGAGATGAATGCGAAAGGGCGTTACTGTTTTGAATCGGGTAAGATATCTTCTGCTTTACGGAAATATTAAAAAACCCAAGGTATTGAAAAATAATTGGTTGATATTTACTAATGTAAATCTTAAACAAAATTAATTAGGTATTTTATTGTCAAAATAATGTTTTTATTCATAAATATGAACAAAAAACGAGATGGCCTACTAATAACAACACGTTCTTAACTGATGATCACAGATTCAAAACTATACTAGCCGGCTAGCATCGCTGTGTTTTTAAGCGCTAAATTTGTGTTTTAATTCATCTCGCGCTAGATGATGAAGAAAATGGCGTAAGAAAACCTACAAGTAGTAATTCTAACTAATGCTTATCTGCAAATCTGCATTGGAGGAGCGTGGCAAATTATCTAGCCATCTACAATAACTATCAACAGAAGAGGTTATTAAAATGTAGTGTAATATAATATTTACATATTTTTCTTTTAACTAAAATATTAAGTGGACGGTCATAAATTTTACACTCTTCACGATTAATCTAAAACTTGATGCCTGCAATGATTAAATATTTTGGTTTTTATTCTAGGTGATGATCGATCTAATGAAAATCTCCATTTAACAACCATGCATCTGATCTGGGCTCGCCAGCACAACAGACTAGCGGTGATACTGAAGAAGTTGAACCCTGAATGGGACGATGAAATAATATTCCAGGAAGCTCGAAGAATTGTTGGAGCTCAGATGCAACACATCACCTATGCTGAATTTCTACCTTCGATTCTTGGTAATTATAAACTTGTAAACACGAATTTTAGCAAATGTATTCATTTTATAAAAAAGCTGGCAGGAAACCTGGTTTTTTGATTTAGTGCCGCCTATGAATAGTTACACCAACAGATAAGCCACAAGTACGCTACCAGCTGAAAAAGGAATTAAGGTTGAAAGGGAATAAATAGGAAGTACGGTAAGGACAATTTCTTCTCGACTCAAAGTCAGGACATTTCCTTCTCGACTCAAGGTCAAATGTATTTCTCGCTTAGAACATTATTAAAAAACCATATTTTCTGCAGGTCAAGACGTGATGTGGGCCCTGAACCTGACGTTGCAGAGCGAAGGCTACTCGGACCTGTATGACCCCACAGTGGACCCTTCCATCGCTAACCACTTCTCATCGGCTGCTTTTAGATTTGCACACACCTTACTACCAGTATGTCTTTTTAATCTATAAATAAAACTTTTATAACTACCTCATTACAAAAAATTTAAACGCGTGTCAATAAAATCCTGTACTACAAATCAAAGCTTGGGTGTTTTTAATATATGCTTAAAAACTATTTTAACTGTAAAATGTAATATGATATTAATAAGTTTTTTATAATTTTAAACGCAGTATTGCAATTTTGACTTATATATTTTAAACATTATTTAATTTTTAAACAATGTTTACCTAGACACGTGTTGAACGTGGTTTCATTTCATTTTCGTAGTGAAGCAGTTGTTATATGATTTCGAGAAATCCGCTGTAGATAGAAAAGTATCTACTGTTTTATATAAACTATTTATTATATATTTTCTATATGTGATCTAAATACTACGACCAAAGCTATTTTATTCAATAGTTAAAAATGGATAAACATTTAAGTATTTTGTCCAATATTTTTTATCTATAGATATGTCACGCTCATATGATTTAACATTAAAAGCTGTACCCACTTCCAACAAACTCGTCAATTGACTTTTTGGTCTACGCTTGCCGGTTATTGACCATGACTAATTTATGAAACCGCAATTTTTAGGGAAATCCCCAAATCATTTTATAAGGATCAAAACATAAAACAATGCATAACTAAAATTTGGGAAATAAACATTTTCTGAAAAAATAACACAATGTATTTGAATTATTTAATTCTTCCAGGGTCTAATCCACAATGTAGACTCTAACACCGGGACAGTAAGCTATACCCATTTGCATGAAATGCTGTTCAACCCGTACGCGCTGTACCAGGAGAAGGGCCCCAAGTACGCCGTGAAGTCGGCTCTCGACACGCCCGTGCATTCCGTGGACCCTCATATCACTTCGGAGGTAAATATCTAATTATAGGCGAAAATTACACTTGTAAGTCTTAAACGAGAATCACACTTGTAAGTCTTAGGCAGGAATTACATTTGTAAGTTTTACCCTCGTAATTGACATAAAACTATGTTAATTATTTACCAAATTTTCACTTTTGAGATTTGATTATTTCTTTGAAGCATTTACTAGATAGTAAGTTCTTAAAGTGGAATTAATGTATGAATTTAATAGCATTTTGTTAAAAAAATAAGCCTTTTTCTTTTGTTTGTCGTATGTTATCACTTCACAGAAGTTGATCCTTAAAAATAACAATATCAGATGGTGCAGTAATATGGAATGTAATTTTTTTTTTCAAATCATCGAGATCGATTTATGGTTAGAATATTTTTACACTTACAAATACTAATGTTACAATTTCAGTTTTCATTTGAATCAACCGTGTGTTTTTCGCTTTCTTAAAGTTTCTGATTTGGCCTACCATGACCAGTTAAAAAATTCACCTCGTACATAAGTACACCATAACATTCCCTATGTTCACTTTAACTTGTATTTCGTCACGGGTTCGATCCCCGCTCACAGCGAACGTCTGTATTTTCCATACGGATGTTTGTCGTTGTCTGTGTATCACCAGACTTCCAACACAGGATCATAAGATCCTAATTCTCTTAAATGTGATGAGTTTGTTTATCACTATTTCCTCCACCAGCTAACAGAGCATCTCTTCGAGCGCAAGCCTACATTCAACGGCTCCACCAACCCCGCGCCGATCCGGAAGCCGTGCGGGCTGGACCTCGTGTCGCTGAACATCCAGCGCGGCCGCGACCACGGCCTGCCCGGCTACCCCGCCTGGCGGCAGCACTGCGGCTTCCCGAAGCCCGCCAGCCTCGCCGACTTGGACGGCGTGTTCGACGAGTCCTCGATGAGCCGCATCTCGAAAATCTATGAGTGAGTTCAATCTTTAGGAAGTACTTGGATTTTTGATCTAGCTAGATCGTTTATCGCTCCTGGAAATCGTTGAACGGCTGTGTATATACAAGTAGCCCCTCACTGACGCTTAACATAAAACTTGTATACAAAATTCCAAGCCCAGTTTTATCAAATTAGTTGTCCAATTTTGATAAATCCCGTCAAATAAATATAAAGTAATATCTATTATCTCAAATTTCAGCAATGTTGACGATATAGACCTTTACACGGGAGCCTTAGCAGAAGATCCCAAAGGCCGCCTGTTGGGCCCCACCTTCACCTGCCTCATCGCTGACCAGTTCCTAAGACTTAAGGTCGGGGACAGGTTCTGGTACGAGACCTCCGATGAGACTGTTAGATTTACAATAGGTAAATATGCATTTTATCATCATAATTTGTAAACAGGAAACATTATATACATAACACGTAATGTATTTAATTTGGTACATTAAAATTACTCTTATAATGTACAATAAATAAAATGATTTAAGTGAAGTATAAAACAAATAAAATTTTGTTAAGCTATAAGTCACCATATATTACGAAAGAACAGAATTTAACTTCTATATACTTAAATAAGTACAGGAACAGCCGCAAAATGTATCATTATTAGGAATCTTCTCCTGCAATACGAAATCTTTCAAATCAGTCCAACTATTTCACTACGCTGATAATGAAAGGCCATTTATAACAATAAATACATAAACGCATCACACTCGATGGCCTTCATAATATCTTATCTGGTTCCTGTGTCGGGGGTCCGGAAACACAACACAAACACCCAAACCACGACAAACATTCGAATGACCAATACAGACGTTTGTCGTGAGCTAGAATCGAATCTACCACTGCGCCAATTGTCTGTTTAATTATCTTAAAAAAACATCTCTTTTAGAACAACTAGAGGAAATCCGCAAAACGACACTAGCTGGCGTGATCTGCGCCAACGAAGACCTGCTGGACCAGGCTCAGCCAAAAGTCATGGAAGCCTTGAGCGCCACCAACCCCCTCGTAGATTGCAAGGAACTCCCGCAGCCGAACTTCAAACCCTGGCAAGAAATACCTCCCGCAGAAAATCAACCCAAAAAACCTGGTAAATCCTCTAAGAAATCCAAAAAACCTTGAAACCAAATGAATGAGTTAAACTATTAAGTATTTTATAGAAGTTTTAGAAGTGACAAAGATTTGAGTTTTTATATCTAAAATCTGATTTATTTCCTAAGTGGTTCTAGACAAATGGTGCCTTATAAATACTATCCAACATAATGGCAAGAACTAATGACATTTCGAATTAACATTCGATTGTGATTCGACACGAGGTGTCATTGAGACTGGCCAGCATTCTAGATTAAAAGAAAATGGCTTAACCATCAGATTAATTATATCATTCAGAGTTGTGCAGCTTCCATAGCCGAGATTAAATCGAGTGTGCTAATTTTTAATGGCGGCTATTTTTTTTTATTAGCTGTCATAAATAGCAGGCAGTCTACAAAATAAAAAAATACAAATTGTAATGGAATTTAATATTAACAACTATACCAATGTGTTATAGTTTTGCAAATCTAATTAAATTTAAACTTGTTCGAGAATTTTGTTTATATCTTACATTATCTGTCAATATTTGATAGTGGTAAAAGCTTAGCGCATTTGCATGGGTACATTTTTATCTATGGAAATCCCACCTCTTCGTACGTATACTACGTGTGATAATATACTGTTTGATATCACCTTAATATACATTTTGAATTGTCTACAAACGAATTCTTTGTCTAGAACCGCAGACCCAATAAAAAACCGTTACGATATCTCCTTAAAGTTACTAAGACAATATTGTTTTGATGTTGTAGCGACAAAATGGCGCATTGAAAAGTTAAATTCGGCGGTTGACGTGTTTTCTATACAAAATAGTTATAACGAGAATATGATTTTATCATTTAATGTTAAGTGTATCGAGTTTGAAGTGCATGTTCAAATCATTTAAATGTAAGATTTAGTCTTACAATTAGTTACAATATAGCATATTCCTATTTGTGATATGGTATCGTTATTATTTTATTAAGTTTTATAAAATGACTTAAAACGTTTTGTTGTTTTGCTTCTTTTTATTCCGATCATAAGATGTAATATACCTTTGAATTCTGTCCCAATAAATAAAATATTATTATGGACTCACACTTAAAATAAAACAATTTAATATTCATACAGAATTATTTTTATTGTTTTTTTTTTTAACTAATATCATTGCGAGACGGGGCGGCGTGAAAATAACGGAATGTTTACATCTACTGAAGTAGCCTACGTGGTATGGTCGCAGGGCGCGGTGCGGCGCGACGCGAATTGTAGCGAATGCGATCAGTGTACCTTGGTAAAGTTTTGTGTAAAATTTACTGACGTTAACTATTCGACGTATCAAAATTATTGCCCGCACTCACAAAATAATAAAATCCACCAATCACATGCGCTTTTGTTTCAATCAACCAATCACTTTTCACTCACTATATTCACTAATTAAACTGTATGTGTATTATACTCGATTTTGTTAGTGGACTGTATATTTTTATGACATGACTTTATCCAATGACAAAAAAATATTTGAAACACCATGGAACCAACTCACCAGCGTTTATCCATGGTCTGCTGTAGAGTTCAGGGGCGATACAATCCCGGATTAACGAAAAATACTTCGTACGCTTATTATGAGGTTATGATATGTATGATGTATAAAACGACAATTCGAGCTCATATATTCGAGTTCGACAACGACAATATGGCGAATACGCATCTCTTCATTGAATTTTTTTTCTTCGGCTTTGACAATATAGCGAGCGGCGCACAGTCACCAATATCTACCCTCACTGGATTTAACTGTTAATTAAAAATGATGTAACTATCTACAATCTAAATGTCGTTAATGTTGCTAATGTAATTAAATGAATACGAAAGGAATCAAAAATATTTAAAATACCTTCTTGGTAATATAATGATTCTACAAGTACCTTCTCATTACCATGAGATGGCGCTGATACAACCCCATACAAATCTGCGTTTTTTTACCGGAATCGAGTAGTCAGAAAACTCGCGCTAGGCTCAATTCAATTCAATTCTTTGGTAATGGCTTTTAGTCTCGCACTAGGTTGTTGACTTGATATTTTCCGGCAATTGAGTTTCGATGTGTCTTATTTTGACATGACAGAGACAATTTGGAACACCGCAATCTGAGCCTATATGGAACAACTGAAAGCCATTAAACCTAAGAATTAAATTGAATTTTAGGTTAAACTGCCGCATCGCGCCGCATCGCTTTGAATCGCCTATCACGTCGTCGTACACGGCATTTGTATTATTCGGATTATTTTGAGGTCGCATTGCTTTTTTATAAATTTAAAGAAACACTGTAACTATTGTCTTGTAATTTTTTTTATTACTTTTATATGACGAAACCCAATAAACATTGCTAGATATAAAACTATGGTGTTTTTCTTTGGTTTGATTTATTTCACTATAATTGTAACACTATCAGTGATATGTTGGTGAAATAGTTTTTAAATTTAAAGTACGTATATAATTTATATCGTCATAAAAAAAAATGTACATAATTTCTTTGGACTGTGAATTAAAGCTGTGCCAAATGCGAAATAAAATTATTGTGTGTTTGTTTTTATTAAAATAATATATTATTAATCTTCATAGAATTTATATGAAAAAAAGAAACACTCACACAACATTCACACATTTTTTTGACACTGTGCCGTTGCATAAAGGGGTGAACCCTTTTTGCAATAGGATATAATTCAAGTTGGATGACAACATTTACGAAGAATAGACTTATCGTTTTTTTTTTGTACTACTGGAGCCGTAGGCGCCGGCAGGTCGCAGAAAGGGGCACTGGCACTTGCCCCTTGCGCTCGTTGGCATAGAAAAAAATATTACATTATCGATTATATAGAGTTTTGCAAAACAATGCATACCTTTAAATAATACTTCCAGTGCAAACAATTTTTGTACAACTTCATATTTAATTCAAAGTTAGTTGCATTGAGTTTGCTACTTAGACCAATTTTGAAGAATTTTTGTATAGAGATAGATTAAGACAAGACTACTTTGTACAAAAACAAAACGTGATGGGAGTGAAATGAGAAGTGACCGTTTTTACGCAGAGAAGGCGCAGGACCATCTCGTTAGATATGATTAATATAAGTAATTATTGTTCTAGAAACTCATAACTGTTTTTTGGTAAGTATAAAATAGTAAAAGAACAGTCTGTAATGTAGGTTGGGCAAATTCCTCTTTTTGAATTTTCTTAATAGAACTTAATCCAACACACTGTTCCACTACAAGGTGGATAAACATGTGTCAGAATTTCTCCCGGCACATGCAGGTTCCTCGCGATGTTTTCCTTCACCGCCAAACACGAGATGAATTTAAACACAAATTTGGCAGTTGAAAACTCAGCAGTGTTAGCCGAGGATTAAACCTGTGATCATCAGTTGAAATCGACGTGTCTAACTCCTAAGCCATCTCGGCATTTTTCTTAACCTTGACTGAAAGGATTTAAGAAAGCATTAACTCAATTTTTATACTCATACTAATACCATAGTACATAGTTGTAATAAACGACATTCTACGGAACTCTCCTGAAACGAATTTAATTGTAACTTAATTTATTATTACAATATGTTATTAAAAATATGTGAAATGTAATGAAATAAATGTTTGTGATTTTATTATTTGACTTTTATTTAATAAAACCATATCTTTAGATATAACAATTGAAATGAAATAATACTGGCAACTTTTTGATTTTGTATTTAAAATAAAGACTTTTTTTTACTTTATTACATTATTTAATTTGATGGAATTCTTAATAAAGATTAAGAATCAGCACATTAAAAAGTCCTCATTAAGCTGAATGTGAACTTTTTAAATATGCTAATTATTTTTTTTTTGTTTTTGTGTTACATTTAATTGCACTCGTTAATTGTCATTCTACCGCCTTTGCCTAGCTTAAAAAGGAAAAATGAGTTTTTGAAAACTTAGCATTGTATAAATTCCATGTTTATTATTTTTATGTCAAATATTTATTTCTTAATTTTATTAATACAATAACTATACATTAAATAAATTGAATAGAGGAATTAGTAATGCAGTAATTTATTAAATTACCAGCATTTGCCCGCGATTACGCTCGCGCGGTCGTGTGGTACGTTGAGAAAAAATAACCTTAATGTTTTTTTGATATAAAACCTATATTCCTGTAAAGTTTCATTGAAATCTGTTCTCTAGTTTTTGCATAAAACATAATATTAGTGAGGATTATTCAATATATATTTAACAAAAATAATAAAATAATTAATATTCATAGACTTTATTTGTTTCTTTTAGGCAGTACATGAGCATAAAAATACACAATTTTTATACATTTTATACCCACTAAAATTATTGAAAAAAAATCAATTTAACATGCAAAATAAAAATTCGATTGTCAATAATAAAAAAAAATATTTCCATTAAATTCACATAAAAGTCGCCTATTTTAACGTTGTAAAGTCCTCATGACTCAGACATCCTTAGCATTGTTATTTGGCTCACCGTAGGAAGGTGTTAGCCTTGTTACTGCAAAATAAACAATCACAGAAAAATATACCTTACTCTATTGTAATAAGAACCATAAATAAGTTAAAAAAATAACTTATCCTAGCTAGGCTAGATCATGTATGACATAACCGTTACTGTGTTGCAAGGTCAAGATTATCTCTGGTTTTTTTTTTTTTTATTATTGACTTAGATTTTAGTGTAGGTATGCCTAATAATCAATATTAAAAATAATTATTGTTATCTGAAAAATGTTTGTGTGGGTTTATCTATCTATCTGTAAGTTTTTTGTTGTTGTTATTTTTATAGACGTATTTCCCTGTTCATTTCACGAAAATTTTTAATTTCTATGGTTTTACCAATGGCTTAGGAACCGATTTTCAGAACTTGTCCTTAATCTCCTAAGTCACAGATGCCGTTTCAGAGAACAAAATTTTGCCCTCACATAAGAAAACAAATTTGTTACTCACATTACATTTGGTCATAATAACATCCCACTCACATTTTACTCAGGACATTAAAATGGTTGCTATTTTATAATTAGAAAGAAAGATTTAAACTTTCTTATAACTAACATTTGAAAAGTCCCAAGTCTTAAGAGATTAAAGTACTCGTGCATAAATAAAGTATCCAAAATCTTAATGAGCCATTACGTTAAGCGCCTTGGCATTGAGATGTAAATAAAACAGAATTGGCATTAACAGAATGGGATTGGCATCTATTGGCGTTTGGCGCGAATGCAGTCGTTATGTCATAACGCCAACGTAAGCGGGTGTTTTGATTTGAATTTATGCTCCTATATCATTATATCGGAGCTTCGTTTAATTTGTAACGTGCAATTTAATTCATTTCAATTATTTGGTGTTCACGACGTTTAATGACATATTATTTATATTTAGCATTATTGGGCAGAATGCATTATTATCTTGCTCAATGTCATATGAAAGAAAAACAAGAAAAGAAATGCGCGCCAATTTCGTTGTCATTAAAAATAAGAGTGAAAATTATTGTAGTTATGCTTTAAAATAAAATTATTGTAAATTAATAAAAATAAGTTATTAAAGCATTTTAATTATTTACTAGAATATGAAATTATACACAAACACCCAGCCATAACTAAAAGTCCTTATACATTCGGTTAATTGCTTTAAGTTGTTAACTACAATCCTAATATAAAAATATGAATGTCAGTTTATTTATGTGTTTCATGAGTTAACTATTTAACCAATCATCGTGATATTTTGCATACACTTTCTCAGGGGTACATTTTTTATGGAAAAACTACCGCTCACTTATTATTAGTGTATAATAATGTATTATAATAGGTCATTATTAAATTTGGACAGGAAAACGTCTTTAGGGTCAGCTAGTTGTTACAATAAGTAAATAATTTAAAAAGTCGAAAACCCGACTGCATTACAAGACCATTTGAAATAAAAATCGTAACGAACGTTAACGAAGCAACTTTAAATCGATATAGATCCTAAACGGTAATTCTAATTGAAGACCTACAAATGATTTTTAAATACCTATTTAACTATACCTCACTTAATACGTTTCGTCGATGTTTATTTCTTTTACATTATGGCGTCCAAAATCGGCCATTTTGATTATTCAAAATTATTATACTTTCTATGACATTCGTTCCCTTATAATGAATCAAGCCACATGTCATTTATTAATATCGGCCAAGCGTTTGGTCTAAATAATGCCACAAAGGTACAAACCCACATGTATACATCTATACTAATATTATAAAGCTGAAGAGTTTGTTTGTTTATTTATTTGATTGTTTGCTTGAACGCGCTAATCTCAGGAACTACTGGTCCGATTTGAAAAATTCTTTCACTGTTAGATAGCCCATTTATCGAGAAAGGCTATACGCTATATATTATCACGCTAACACCAAAAGGAGCGGAGCACCAATAAAGAATGTTTCAAAATCGGGGGATATTTTCCTATTGAGAGAACTGACGTTGCGTGCGCTGCGTAAACGGTTAAAGTTTCGCAAAAACCATGTATAACAGTATTGTTCCCCTTTAAAAGTTCTAAATAAAAGTCCGCTACACCCTATGTCTATCTTTTAAGGTTAGCTCACTATAACCTTTTTTATGCTAACTTAATTTGGTCTAAAATAATGCATTATTAGCCAAAAGTAACTATTCCACGCGGACGGTGTCGCGGGCGGAAGCTAGTACACTGATAAACATAAAAATCTAAATCTTAAATTTCCACATAACCCGATCTCCCCCTCCAGGAATTGGGTATCTTTTCGAAGATTTCCCCTGCGTAAAAAAAAGACTGATAAACACATTACCCTCTCTTACGTCGCACAGTCGGGTAAAAAATATCTGTATGGTAGCGTTTCAGTTGCAGTAACCAATGCGAAAACCAGTCGTCAATAAGTGTAAGTAAAACCACGAAGCGCGTTAGAATGTCATCACCGGGGAAATACAGTTAGCATTATTTCAATTCGACAAACTATTTATGACGTGATAATGAAGTATCAATTTACGTTCGTCATCGTTAGATAATATGTCGTATCTGTAACATGTATATACTTTGTAACTAGTATGTTATACGCGCTGTTTCCTTGGTTTAGTATTAACTCGCGGTTTCATTCGCATTTATTCGTTCATGTGTGTCGTAACGTGATGTAATATAGCCTATAACCTTCCTCAATAAACAGGTTACCTAATTAAGTAACCACAATTAGTATTACTACAAACCTGAAAAAGAATTTTCAAATCGTTTCAGTAGTTTCAGAGATTACCTCAAATATACTAACAAATTTTACGTTTTTATAATATTTGTATAGAAGTATAAATTACTACCCTTGCTCCGTACGTAAAAGTTTGTATAGATGTTTGTTACCCTTTCACGCAATAACTACTGAATATGTTTTAATTAAGCTTTAAAATAATATAGCTTATGCATCAAAGTAAAATTAGTAAAAGATTCTGTGTGATTTGTCCAAAATGTAACGAAAAGTGTCAAGTTAGTAAGAAAACGCTCTGCCATCTGCGAGCTATTCTGACGCGCGCAGCTAAAACCGTTAAGAGTTACACGTATATAATGTTTAATGGAAATGTTTATCTTAAATAGTTCCACAAAAAATCCCGCGACAGCATATATTTTATGTATAAGACATTATCCAAAATAGCCATAAATATTATAAAAAATGATAATTTATTTATAATGCACATTTGGTTGTAACAAACGTTACGTTTTAACGACTAAATCGCAGAACCAATTTTGATGAATTTTGATATAAAGATAGGTAACACTTTAGCGAAGATAATAAGCTACTCGAAGTACTAATGTTGGGCAGACGAAGTCCAGCTAGTATCTCTTAAAATAAACAACATAAACAAATTCTCTATTGTCTTTCCAGAACAATCTAGCTTTTAATTTTTTTTAAGTATAGTTGGATGCTGATAAGCAATAATGTGTCAACCCACGAAAAGTCAAATTCGGAGATATTGATATATTTTGATAGTGTGATACACTATCAAAATTTACCTATTTAACATTATTCAATAAAAAATAAAGTCATATAAACTAAATAAGTACGGGGAAAAGATTCTTAATTTATTGTTTCGAATTTCAAGGTCGTTCCATATTATGTAATCTTTTCAATAATCTCATATATTTAAAAGACTTTTTATTAGATAATTTATTAAATATATCAATCTGCTTTTAATACATTATACCTTTTATCAAAATAGAAAAGAAAATATGGATAAATACTTATTCAAACAAATGTATTAAGGATAGGTTTGATATCTTTAGACGCCATTTTCTTAAAATGAAGTTCGTGGGGCTTGACACATTATTGCTTATCAGCGTCCAGTTATGTTACGTCCATACTAGTTAACGTAAAAAATCTTTACCCATTTCCAACTGACTATCTCATCAATTTATTGGTTGCTAGGCAACGTCGTACAAAGTGATCGGCTTTCTGGATGCCAAAATCGATGAGCTTATAACCTATTATATGTAATATAATATCATTGCCTGTATATAGCTAATGTCACCTAGTTTAAACAAAATATGATTAATAGTAGTTTTGGCGTTACGGTGGAATACACGTTAATACATACAAAGACTGCTAAAATCACAATACTTTCTTGATTTTGGCGAAGTCAAGTAATAAACCTGTATTCGTGAAATGATCACGAAGATTAACATTGAATCGTAAGAGGTAAAAATACAAGTAAGTGACGTTTATTTATTGTAATTACCACCGTCAATATATTTCTTAGTCCATTTAGTTAATTGAGCAATTAATACATATCCTAGGATATCCTAGGGTTGCCAGTTCTGGTTTTGCTAGATATTTTGTGTTAAAAATTTTTTTTTTTTTTAAACTTAATAAACTATAATAATATTTGGTTTGACCTGTCTGTAGGTTTTTCTTCGTCCCCTAAATTCTTGCTATAGAGTAGCGATAAGGTATAAAGCTTTGTCATTCTTATAATTTCATAAATAAATGAATAATGCCAGTTAAATTTCGGAGGGCGATGATTTCTCTATTATTCCTTCCACCCAAGCACCTGTAAATTAACTGGAACCCACTGACAACAGCTCGTTTGTTGCCTGTCTCGACCGGGGTCTCACTCTCACAGAATATCGACGTGAAGTGTTTAATATACTTGCGTTTTGTACAGTGAGTAATAGAGCCAGATCTCTTCCTCATTCTATTCCTTATTTCCTATTCTTTTTCATTCCTTATTTCTTTTATGTGATCTCTGGGGTTCTCGTCACTAGTTTACTTGTAATTATGAATATATTTCTGAGAGTAAAGACGAGCGATCTATCCTAGAGAGAGGGAGGGCGCGTACTGCCGATATATAATAATAACTGATCAACGAGCTACCATAGACAAAATACAGTATTATTAACTTTTATGATGCATTCCTAATAACTTCTTTATAAGCTGGCAACGCGTTTGCTGCTTCTCGGGTACTGCCAATTTCCTTAGGTAGTGGTGATCACATAAAATCAGGTGTGTGTGTGTGTGTGTGTGTGTGTGTGTGTGCTTTTGCAAATATTTTTTATAAAATAAACCAAAAATAATATGCCAACAGATTTCCAATTAAGTTGACAGCCCTAGCGTCATATAACCTTATCTGGCAGTGTTGTCTGTACGTCATTATTTGCTTTTCCTTGTACGACTGTCGTCTTTGTTGTCGGATGCTTCTCGCGTCACGATTGCGTCAACTGCAATATAGTTAATATCTCAATTTGCACCATCTATCTAAATATATAAAAATCAAAACTGACTGGCTGACATATTCACTGACTGATCGATCAACGCAGAGCTGAAACCGCTGGGTCTAGAAACATGACATTCTGCATAAACGTTCCAAAAATGGATGCTGAATAATGTGTCAACCCTCAAAAAGTCAAATTCGGAGATATTCTTATAATTTCTCACCTATATTGATGTATTCTTATAATTTATGACCTATTTAATATTATTCAAAATAAATTCAAGCAATCTAAACAACCTAAAGAACAAAATAAGTTTCTTATTTTAATGTTTGGAATCTCTAGTGTTACCTATTTTGCAATTTATACAATAACGCCATTTATTTAAAAAGGTTTTCAATAGATTGATATTTTTATGATACCAATCTGCTTTTAATTCATTATACCATTTATCAAAAGAAAAAATTGATATATACGTCTTCAAACACATTTATTGAGAATAGTTTTGACATCTTTAGATGCCATTTTCTCTCAAGTCCCTGTGGCTTGACATAGTATTGCTTATCAGCGTCCAAATGTCGTAAGTGTACACTACGAATGGATTTTCGAAAATCCATCACCTAAAGCGTTAGAAAGAACGTTGAAAGTTAGTTAAGGATAAAATTCCCAAGTATACGCAGGCAAAGCTGCAGGGTACTGCTAGTTTTGATTAATTTTATACCCTAGACAAATTTTATTACTTTCCATGAGATAATAAACATGAAACTTTTTTGTAATTGCAATTTATATTCTATACTAATGTTATAATATTATAAGACTGTCTGTTTGTTTATTTGTTACTTTTTCAAGCCTAAACTATTAAATCTTAGAGATAGATTAATGCGTTGAGAAGGACATGGCCTACTTTTTGTCGATAATAAAACGTGAAGGACGAAAGTTTGCTACGGAACAAAGACGCAGAGATTAACAAGTTTATAACAAATATGACTACTACCTAAACTAAAATAAAAAAAATTAACAACCTGTAAACGTCCCACTACTGGGCAAAGGCCTTCTCTAATACTAAGGAAAAGGTTTAGAGTTTAATCCACCACGCTGCTCCACTGCGGGCTGGCCGGATATACATGTGTCAGAATTTCCCCCGGCTCATGCAGGTTTTCTCACAATGTTTTCCTTCCGCCGAGCTCGAGATGAGTTTAAATACAAATTTAGCACTTTGAAAACTTAGTGGTGCTAGCCGGGGTTTGAACCCGCGATCATCGGTTGAGATCCATACAAGAATTATATCAAGAATTGTAGCGATATAATAAGTTTATAATAGTTTTAATCATATCAAGAAAAATCTCGACAAAACATGTGTGAAAACTGAAGGGAGAAGATACCGTGTCCTGCTTTGTCACTTTATACTCTTTATAGATCTATACTTAATTAGCGTGGATTAGCATATTCATATTGTAATAATAAAATTTATGATAACGTATTACAGTTTAATGACATGTAATATATGTTTAAATTATTTTCCATTGACATTGGAAACGTCTCGATGCAATTGGCGCGGGCGCCTTGGCGCTAAAGCAAGCGTAACTAGCTAAATTAATAATATTACTTCTAAATTATTAAATAATAACTAAACCAATTAATCGTTTAATATTAATGGCATCATATCCGTATAGACTGCATTGTTCGAAAATAAAAAAGTATATATATATATACATTTTATCTAATTCAAAACAATTAGTAATAAATATATCAAAAAGTACGAACGAACGACTTAATCACATTGTAAGATAAGTAATCTACCACATTATATATATATATATACAAAGTAAATATACATATGTAAATAAAAAATTCATTTGTGTGTACGCTAATCTCACACGTAATCTCACATGGAAAATACAAATTTTTAGAAGATATTTCTTGAACCAAAGAAATTTCCTCGATTCAAGAAACAATTTTTGTCTTTTTTTATGATGATCCACGTATAATTGTTAGCTTACACAACATAGCATACGGGCTAAAAAATAGTACAATTAATAAGTAAGAAGCCGCAAGATAAGAAGTTATAATTTAAAAGTACCAGGCGATCATAAGCAGACAGGAGCTTACTTTAATGAACATAGGTCTCCCGTGGTGCGTGACCGAACAATATATAATTAAACCTAAATGACGTACAATCTGCTTCACATAACTGCACGTGCCGCATCTACACGTGGAGTGATAACGCAACCATTCCAGAAGCATCTATCCGTTACGTTGTATTACACACGTGAGACGCTATCTTTTTCAATGTTTATGAAAAATGATAGGGTTTTGATAACAATGATTTATCGTTGCCATTATTTAGTATAGTAAATTGTAAGGTTTTATGTAATAGGAAATATTTTTAATTGGTTGGTGGAAAATTCTTATTCTTCCTAACATTCTTCTAAGGTTTTATTATGCAAAGGCAATCTCAATTAATTACGTTTAATTATATTTATTATGTATTATTATTATTTAGAAATATTCCCATGAGCCAATATATTGAAATAAAAAGATTTTATTTAATGAATTATTTATTATTCTGGTTCGTTCGAAAAAAAACCTTGTAAAACAAGAAATTCTTTCCATTTCATTGGATTTAATCGGTCCATTTCTTTTGTCTTTTTCTATTTTTCACAGCCGGTTGATGGTAACTTAGACCCTAAGTCCAATATGTCTAATACACTCGATAAGGTCGCTAGGGTTGAATTAGATTAGGCCAAGGTTAATTGAGAAGGTGACATGATATATTATAATAAAATGCTTCAAACAAAAAGGCTCAAGCCCACTTTTGGAACGAAAATAAATGCCATCAAAAACATAATTTGTAAAAGAAACCAACTCTTACAACTCCGTTCATTTACTGTAAATAGTGTGAGATCCGTGTAATACCAAGTCGGTTAATTTATTTAGTCCCTACTTAAGGGACCTTTTGTCTTTATTATGTATTTAGCTAACCTAACAACATCTTATAGTAACCATATCAACATTAAAAATTTGCTGTCATACTACAAAAGACGCATTGAAACCATGTTCAACACGTGTCTAGCTAAATAGAGTTTAAAAATTAAACATTGCTTAAAATATTATCTAAATTGCTTAACAGCGAATAAACTCATAAAAAACTTATTGATAAAATGTTATAGGTACGTTACATTTGGCAGCTAAAATAGATTTTAGACATCTATTAAACTCACTCAAACGTATGTTAATCTATATCTAACGCATGTTTAACTCAAAACTGTGCCTCTAACCTCTGTATAAATCTTTTTTAGTGAGGCTGTTAATGTTTTAAATAAATAAATTGACGCCCTACGATTGCCTTTTTTTTTTATAAAATCTTATGTTATTTAACAATGTTATTGTGGTTTGTCGTTTGTGTTGTATAGTTAACTCTGTAACCTAGTAACAGATACATTGCAAGCAGTTAGGACAGCTGTGTCACCAACAAGGCACTGACAGTAAATTCTTTCAGGCGGAAAGCAATGAGAAATAACTTATGTAAATCTTTATGAAAGTCTGAGAGCAAAACTTATAAGTGTAATTCTAGCATATGGAACTAAATGTATGCAATCAAAAACGTAAATATGAAATGAGAGCCAAGTTCAATATTATGATAATTGCCTTGGTTTGTTGACTTCAACGACAAAAGAAGTGAGATCTAAATGGGTGCCAAGTTCAATGGTCAGTCCTGAAATTTATTTATAAGTAACAGTATAACATATCATATCTTCTTATAACATAAGATAATATATTGTAGCCTGAGATCTGTCTTATGATATATTATTATTATAAGCTTATGAAATTTAGAACACATATGTATCTCGCAAGTTTGAATATATGAGCCAAATTTGATACAAGTGTCTCCAAATGGTTCGTGTAATATTACACACGGTGCGGCTCGCCAGTTTTGTTTCTTGAACTTGGCTTGACACACAACCGCGTATCTAGATACACCGCAATCAATAATAATCATGCACAGTCGTGCTAGATGGCTTGTTTAAATGAATTTATAAAGTGCTAAATATTTATCAAGTATCATATCTGCGTGTAATCGCTTTCACCTCTAAGTCATTCAATTACTTTATTAAATTAATATCGCAATATTGATTAACGTTAGGTATTTAAACGGATGCGGTGGAAGAGTTATATAAACAATTAAAACCAATATTTTTATTTAAAATAAGGAATTTACATTCTCTTTTTGAACGTCTAGCAAATGAATATCGGTTTCGGAAAAGATTAAGCTGAGAAGAAACCGCGAAAGGAACTCAGCGGGATTCATTTTTGCTTTTTGTTGAACTATTATTATTTATTCAACAACGTCTAATTTATTACAAATTATAAAATTAATTAAGATAGCTTGGAAGCGATCGTGTTATTCTCATGGTGTGTCATCATCTACAAAATCTTTAATATCGTAATATCCTCTAGCACACAAACGTTTCTTTACAATATTTTTGAACTTTGAACTTTCCCAATCCCAAGGTGAATCATGATTCGACAAATGGTTTCCCGAAAGTTCGGGTTTTGATAGAAATGCAGAATTCAATTGGAGATTGGCGTAAAAATATTAATAATTTAAATTTTACTTTAATATTTTTATATACAAACTAACAAGCGGGATCACTTAACGTTAGGTACGTTAAGTGATCACCGAGAGGAGTCACAAATGCGTCGTCAGCTCAAAAAGGAATAAGAAATGAAAGAGAATAGGAAGTAAGGAACGGAATAGAAGAAGGCTTTCGGCTTTCTCACTCTCTATACGAAACAATCAATGATCAATGTTAGCTTCTTCACGCAGATCTACGAGAGTGAGGTACTGCCCCGGTCGCACTCGGGCTATTTATTGATAGCTAGGCTCTACCTCAACTATCACTTCAAAATGTTAGTAATTTTATTTGTATATTCAACGGGACATTATTTAAAGAGTTGAAATCCTAAAACTACACTAAATTGTACTAAAACAACTTTCTCGAGGGAATTTCCCAAACACGCACATAATATTATAGGTACTTACAACATGATGAAGAATCATAATAATTCATTGTAAAGACTATCCATCATTATAATTAACGTCAAGGGAAAGGAAAGTCAGAAATAGTGACAAGGCAGGAAAAAGTCGCTTTGTGACGTCACAACGATCATAAATTATTAATTAAAAAAAAAACAATGACATAATGTATGTATGTAGGGGGTAATCTCTGAAACTACTTATCCGATATGAAAAATTCTTTTTTCGTTGGATATTCCATTTATCGAGAAAGGTTGTAAGCAATATGACATCACGCTACTATATTATATAGAAGCGAAGCAGTAACCATAAACGCGAGTGAAACCACGTGGTGTAACTAGCTAATAACTATACATACCTATTAAAAATTGCATATTCTACGACATTATAATGAATGTGGTTATTTAGTGATCTTTATGGTATTTGGATGCTGATAAGCAATAATGTGTTAACCCACAAAAGCCAAATTTGGAGATAATCATATATTCTGATACTGCACCACCTATTTAACATTATTAAAAAAAATTCAAATCATATAAACTAAATAAGTATGGAAAAAAGTCTCTTAATTAATTGTTTCGATTTCCAAGTGCGTTCCATATTTTGCAATTTGTACAATAATCTTAAATATTTGTAAAACTTTTTATTAGATAACACGTTAAATGTATCAATACGCTTTTAATTCATTATACCTTTTATCAAAAAAGAAAAGAAAAGATGGATATATACTTCTTCAAACATATTTGTTAAGAAATAGGTTTGGCAACTTTGGACGCCATTTTCTCAAAATGAAGTCCGTGTGGCTTGACACAGTATTTCATATCAGCGTCCATATAATCTTTAAATCGTCAATTGTATAAAAAGTTGATTCTTTTATTTCTTTCACAAACACACCTGGTTTGAACACGATTATAACTATTTAGGGACACAAACAATCATAGATAGTCCCTAATCGACAAAAAAAATCTAAAGGATATTACTACTCGTTTTATTGCCTCCAGGCGACCGGAGGGTGTATTTTTCGCCCAGCGAATCGGAATTGCCATTCAAAAGGAACACTGCTCCGCGGACATGATTTCCATTATATACGTTACATTATATATCGCTGGTTCGCAAGAATATCGTCGCAATTCTAAATTCTAACAAATAGAACGAAGTACGTCAAAAGACCATAAATCTTTGATGTTTTATCATGAAAAGTGTTGCGATGATGAATTTTCTTTAAATCAATAAAGTTATAACATCAAGGGATCGTTTAATTTTTGCAGCAATGTACCATTAAGTAAATTAATGGTAAATAAATGTAAGAAATTTAAAAACCCCATTCCCTAAAATTCTTAATTTTTAGTTGCATCGATATTTTGGAAAAGCAGCGATATTACGATTTGTAAACAGGCAACTTTCTCTTTTTTGTTAAAAAAAAGTAAAATAACAGCTGATAAAAATCCCACTGCTGGGCAAAGGCCTCCACTCCTATGAAGGAGAAGGTTTAGAGCTTAATCCACCACGCTGCTCCACTGCGGGTTGGCGGATATACATGTGTCAGATTTTCTCCCGACACATGCAGGTTTCCTCACGATGTTTTCCTTCACCGCCGAGCTCTAGATAAATTTAAAGTTAATTTAGCACTTGAAAAATCAGCGGTGCTAGCCGGGGTTTGAACCCGCGATCATCGGTTGAGATTGACGTGTTCTAACCATTAGGCATAAGAGTGACATATTTTGTACTGGGATTTCTTAGTAATAAATATTAGTAACTTTTCTGGAACCTCATTGACTATAGTTACGTATTAATGACTGATTAACCTTCAAGTACTAAGTAAAGTGGCATCCGCTTGTTTTGTAATAAATAATGTTAAGTACATGTGGAAGAGGTTAGTTTGGCGTGCACTTAGCATCTCATTGAATGCATCGTCAGAATGCCTTATATAGAACAATTTTCCAGAACATTAAACTCGTAGGTCATACTAATATCATCAGTCTATTAATAATAAATAATTAATATCAATGTCTGTATTGTTTATTTCTTTTTAACAGACTTCAAAAAAAGGAGCGTTCTCAATTCGACCGTATATATATTTTTTTATTTTGTGACCGCCTTGCAAATTTTTTTTTGTTTGAAAGGGTATATATACTTCCAAGATGGTCGAATTGTCCTTAAGTCAGGATCTGATGATGGAATCCTGGAGAATATGCCATTTCATTATATTTAGTTCATCTCTTAGGTTCGTTTTTGAAGTCGGTTTAACTTTTTGAAAAAAAAAATTATGTAGTTTATTTAAAGACTGAAAGAGTCATGAACAGTTTTCAATGTTTTCATTTTCAATTATTAGTCAAAATGCCATCATCATGTACCTGGCATTTTTTCTGGTTACACCAGGGTTTGCTTATTATTCTAGTCTAGATATTGACCAATTACTAACTTTTGCACAGAGCGATTACCATCTGGCCTCTGCAACCTCTGAGAGTAAGCCAATAACCATTTAGACTAGTATAATCTCTGTATTAAAAGTAACGATAATTATCAATAAAAATCATAATAATTAGTTAAAATGTTAACACTCAACTAAGTGTCGGAATTCTTAAATATTAATTATATCTGTATGTGGTTATGCGCAGAGTATGTGGTACACTACACACACACTATGACATAAGTTTCGGGATTAATTGCCTGCAATTTTAATAACTTTGCTACGTTCATACAATTTGACGTTAAAAATTTATACCCATATCGTTGTCTTAGATTTTCGCGATTATTACTCATTGAAATAAAACTATTTTAAACGGATTTAAATCGCGTATATTAACTATTTGTAGACGGGTAGACTCTACCCGTGACCACGAACGCTGTAAAGTGCTCCAAACGTCGGGATGATAAAAACAGTTAATATACGCGATTTAAATCCGTTTAAAATAGTTTTGCTTCAATTTGTACCCATTTAAAACTTTGACGAGCTAGTCAGTTGTCTCGTTGGCCTTTGCCTTTGATACACACGGCAGTCATTGCAGCCAGCTGGTTAGTAAGACAAGCAACGTCGTCCAAAGTAGACGATATTCTAGTTGCCAATATCCACGAGCTTATAACATGTCTATAATTCTATGTATAATATCACTAGCTGTGCCCCGCGGTTTGAACCGCGTTAATTTGAAGAAAAATTATATTTATATAATGTTTACCTTACCTCCTTGATTCGGTAATTGTTCACTATTTCATTGGTTTCAATTTTGTTTTGCGTAACATTCTTTTTTATTTATCGATTAAAATAAATACATTTTTAAAATAAAACTTGTAACATTTGCTGTCTGCTAGTGAAAGTCTAGTCAAAATAGGTCCAGCCGTTTCAGAGATTAGCCAGTACAAACAGGCAGACAAGCAAAAATTTTAAAAATTATGTTTTTTATGTAAGTACCTTATATATTTTCACATGCACTTAGTCAAAAGCTCTTAATTTGAAATTACAAACATTCACTTCAATTGTATTCATTTGTATAGATAGATAAGCCAACTTAACAATAAGGCAGGAACTACACTTGTAAGTTTTACTCTCTTAAATAATATAACAACTCTGTAACTTAGCAATAGTTATCAAAGTAACTTTACGTATTAAGTTGTGAATTTCAATAAACGTGTTATTGAAAGTAAATTATTTTATAAGTAAAAACAATGAGAAATAATTTATATAAAGTTTATGAAAGTCTATAAGAAAAACTTACAGATGTAACTATCGCCTTATAAACGATTCTTACATATTATTTTCTATACTAAAGATCTTTAAACAATCGATTGTGTACTTCCCAAGTATAATCTTAATAAATGGTAAACGGTATAAAACAAGTACTTTTACTACTGCTGTGAAGACTTCTTAAAACAGTTAAGTTATAGTTGGTGAAATATAGCTCGCGTGTCGCCGCGAGTCACGTTTTTTAGGCACGTGACGTTCAAATGAGCACGTGTATTATTTTTTTTATTGCCCGCTCTGGTTAACAATTTATAAATTTTCCCTTATTTGATGGAGAATTTTGATATGACTTGTATATTGCCATCGGTGCTACATTGCTCTACTCATATTCTACTACCACAAAATTGACCAAGAAAACGCTTTAATGTTAATAAAAATATATAAACAATAAAAACGGCAATATTGTAGACTTTGTTTGTGTCCTTTAACCACTTAAATCGTTAAAAATAATATTTGAAAGAACAATGATCGTTACTGTTAAGCCATTTAATTCAATAGATAGATTTAAAACACAAAAAAAAAAAACATTTTTACACATATTTTTACATTTTTATTGTAAAAATGTAAAAGTCCCAATTAGGATCTCATGATCTTCTGTTGGGGATCGAACACACAAAATACAAACACAAACGCAAAGATCCAATACAGACGTTTAAGCGACCTAAAAATAAAATCTAAGCAATATAAAAAAAAATGGTTAATTTTGCTCACGAATCTAGCAACACAGATTAAGTGGCAAAATGTTTATATAATATACTCTGTATCTGTGGCACAGCAGATACCGGTTCAACTTGATTACAGCGAGTTCCTTCTCGAATGCGCCCCGATGGGAATTGTTCGAGTATGTTCGGTCGCCTTCGAGAGAACTCGGTCACGTTCGGCGCCATAACACCTAATGAAATTCTTAATGATATTCCTTAAATAAAATATGTAACGTGTTTTTTTTTTTAATTTTAAAAATATAAACAAGCTACATAAGCGATGTTTACAGCCAATAAAATTATTTTTGTTTTTGATATCTTTTTAAATGTAGGTAGGACTATTGAAAACAAAACAATGATTTTGTTTGTAAACAATGTCGAGGCTATTTATTTTTACCGTACTTATATTTAAGTATCAATGTAAGATTTTATAACAGTTTTTATGACTTGTTAAGAATGAAATAACGGAGTATTTAGTACAAAATGTAACGTTAAAATAAAATGAGGACACAACTATGTAAAAGGAAAAATTCTTTCCTACATGATTTAATGATTCTTTTTAAATCAAAATCAAAATCAAAAAATACTTTATTCAAGTAGGCTCTCACGAGCACTTTTGAATCGTCAATACATGAAAAAACAAAAAAAAAAATTACATCAAATAATGAAGCTACCACCGGTTCGGAACGTAGATTCTACCGAGAAGAACCGGCAAGAAACTCGATAGTTACTCTTTTAAAATATTGTCAATACATCACAACACAGTTTATGATTACAAATTGATTATTTATCCTGTACGAAATTCAGCATATACTAAGCCCACGCATCTTTATCGTCAACGTAATCTTGTATAGAGTAATATGCTTTAGCTATTAGAGACTTTTTAACATATGATTTAAATCTATTTATGGAAAACTGCAAATATTTCTGGGGGATTTTATTATAAAAACGAATACCTTGCCCCAGAAAGGAAACATTTACTTTTGTGAAGTCGAAAACAAGGTGTTATAAGTTTATCTTTCTTTCTCGTGTTAATATTATGTTTATCTCTATTTCTTTCAAAATAATGAATATTTTTATGAATGTATACTATATTGTTATAAATGTATTGTGACGCAACAGTAAGTATACCTACTTTACTAAAAATATCCCGAAGGGAGTCTCGAGCTCCTAGATTATAAATACCACGAACAGCTCTTTTTTGTAAGATAAATACAGTATTAATATCTGTAGCACTACCCCATAGCATCAATCCATAAGACATGATACTATGAAAATAACCAAAATATACTAATCGAGCTGTATCAACATCGGTTAGTTGACGAACTTTTCTAACCGCGTACGATGCGGAGCTGAGTCTCCCCGTAAGAGATAACAAATGGGAGCTCCACTGAAGTTTCATATCCAAAGTTATTCCTAAAAACACCGTTGTATCAGTAACATCAAGGATCTCATTATTTAATATTAAACTATAAGTTTGCTGTTTAACATTAGGCAAGGTAAATATTACACATTTCGTTTTCTTAGCATTTAAGACCAGATTATTAGATGTAAACCAATATTGTATCAGTGACAATGCATTGTTTACATCGTCATAATTAGTTTTATTTCTGTCAACTTTAAAAATAAGCGAAGTATCATCAGCAAACAATACAATGTCACAAATACTTTTAACATAAAACGGAAGATCATTGATGTATAATAAAAATAGAAAAGGACCCAGAATTGACCCCTGTGGAACACCCATCTTTAGGACAGATCCAGAAGACTTTATTCCATTTATAGTAACATGTTGAAGTCTCTGTGTCAAGTATGAAGCAATGAGATCAAGAGCTTTGCCTTTCACACCGTAATATTTAAGTTTATATAAAAGCGTTTCGTGCTCCACGCAGTCAAATGCC
The DNA here is from genome assembly GCA_037950945.1 of Hypolimnas misippus. NCBI lineage: Eukaryota > Metazoa > Arthropoda > Insecta > Lepidoptera > Nymphalidae > Hypolimnas > Hypolimnas misippus. The sequence goes on along the minus strand of JBBEEQ010000017.1, from coordinate 16,633,911 downwards.
TTAGATAAATCACAGAATACACCAATAGCATTCTGTGATTTCTCCCACGCATCATATATGTGTTTGAGGAGTGCTATTCCTGCATCTGAAGTCGAGCGACCTTTAGTGAAACCGTATTGTTCACCATGAAAAATATTGTTTACATTAAAATAAACAAGGAGTTGATTTAAAATTAGTTTTTCAAATATTTTACTTAGGGAAGGTAATATAGAAATAGGTCTATAATTACCAGGATCACATTTGCTTCCCTTTTTAAAAAGTGGTAAAACTTTACTACATTTTAATAAATCTGGAAATGAACCCGTGTTAAGACATTTGTTAAATATACAAGCTAAATAGGGAGCAATGTCTCGGATGATACTACTAATTACTTTAACCGAGATACCCCATAGATCATTTGTTTTCTTGATTTTTAGAGTATTAAATGTTTTTACAATATCTAGTGATGTAATTTGTTTAAAAGAGAATTCGATATCATATTTGGGTACATTATTTGCTAACAATGTAGAAGCAGTTAATGAAGACGAATTTAACTGAGATGTTATATCTGTAGGTATTTTATCAAAAAATTGTTCGAATATATTTACAACTTCTAATTCTGAATTAACGAGTTTATTCTCTACATTCAATTCAATTGGCAAAATCTGCTTGTTAGATTTACCACATAAACTATTAATAACGTCCCAAGTAGCTTTAATTTTATCTTCCGAATTAAAAATTTTTCCTTTGATATGATTTGACTTAGCAGAAATGCACACCGCCTTAAAAGTTTTTGAATACTTTTTTACATATTCTACAAAATGTTCCTCATGATACCACCGCTTCACACTGTATAATTCATATAATTTATTTCTACTTTTATAAATGCCAGGAGTAGCCCAGTCACTAAATTTCAAGTTTACATTATTATAAAATGTCTTCATTTTGAAAATATTATTAAATTCATTTAAAATTAATTTAAAAACCGAATCATAAAGTACATCTGGTTATTATCTTGTAAGACAAGTTTCTTCATTAAATTTAATTATTACGGAACGAATTAGTAACGATAGAACTTATTGCAACTAAGCAACTATTCAATATGGAAATGGCATTTAGATTTAAAAAATATTTGCATACTGTGATATTTTATTACTATATATATGTAAAATTCATACTATTTTACTTTAAAAATCTATACATGCCGTTTTTAGAAATTCGTTCATTGGTCAAACAATACTCTCGTTTATCATAGTCAACCGTTAGTTGGTTGCTAGGCAAGGTCGTCCAAATTGGTCGAGATTTTTGAGTGCCAAAATCCACGAGTTAATATGTCCGTAGTTGGATGCTGATCAGTCGAAATCGGAGTCGAATTCGGAGATATTAATACATTTTGTTACTGCATCATCTATTTAACATTATTGAAAACGTACAGAAAAAAGTTTCTTAATTAATTCTTTCGATTTCCAAGTGTGTTCCATATTTTGCAATTTATACAATAATCTTAAATATTTAAAAAAAAACTTTTTATTAGATAATATATTAAATATATCAATCTGCTTTTAATTCATTCAACTTTTTATCAAAAAAGAAATGAAAAGATGATACTTCTTCAAACATATTTGTTAAAACTAGGTTTGACATATTTAGACGCCATTTTCTTAAAATAACGTGCGCGTAGCTTGACACAGTATTGCTTATCAGCGTCCATTTATTTATGTTAAGTACTTATTGAGCCCGGCTAGCACCAATAAGTCTTCAAGTTTTATGTTTACATAATCTTGTCCTCTAAAATTATGTATATCCGCCAATCCACAACAAAACAGCATAGTGGGCTAAGCTTTATGTCTCCTTTTTAATAGGACAGGAGGCTTATGGAAATTTACAAGCTATTAGACAGTTTTAACTTTAAAAGTACGTACCTACTTTTTTATTTAGTAAAAATAACTAACTGATATTCTGTGCAAATTAAATGATAGATTAGATTAAAATGTCAAAAAACAGGAACATATTTAGTAGGTCATTAATTCATAATTGTGCTAAATAACTAATTACCCTATTACGTATTTAAGTTTTTACATTATTTATTTAAGTAGGTACATACTTTGATTTGATGATTCGATATAAATATACTGTTTTGTAAATTTATTATTATTTTTTAATTAACTTTAATCATAATTCTTCCTAGCTTTGCCGAGCACACCCAAGTATGGCAAAATAATTTTAAAACAATAAGAGCGCACCAAACATGGCCATCTTACCTAGAACGTACGTCAAAGATTAAACCTATTAACTTATTAAGTGAAAGTCGGACGAACACTCACTTCAATGTCGCTGCCCACGTTCACTTCCGAGAAAATAACAACAATAAATTAATCAGAATAAGGACACAGTGTGCGTAATTTTTTCAACGAATTGTAAAAATCGTTAATTTTAAAATTAATGTAAAGTGATTGTTTTGATAATTTTGCAGTTGATATTAAAAAAGTGCATTTTGCATTGATTTATTAGGAAAAACAAGGATACATATTTTTATTGGCCTGTACCCGGCGTGGTTTATCCAATGATATTTAAAAACGAATTCGTAAATTTGTTTTTAGACGTTTATAAATATTTTACGTGCATTTTCGATTAAATATATTCAACAATCAGTTGCTACGGCATCCAAATAGCTGTGTGAATTCAACTATTTCGCAACATATATTTCTTTTAATTTCGGTATAAAAATATGGCAACACAGTCCAAATATGAAACCCCTCTTATAAATTAAAATAAATATGTCATATGTTGAAAACACTTATCGATAACCTAAGTTGGCTTAAGTAAAAATATATTCAATTGACGTTATTATTAATAATAACGACTTGGTGACCCCTGAGCAAGAGAGAGAAGGGAACCCTTAAAGTTGCCCTTCAGGTAGAAAGAAAAAAATTGCCGCCTTTTTGTCGCTTCTTTGTAGTTACGGCGCACAGATTATAAAATACAATACTTATAAAATTTGATGATTTAAGAGATTTTATGCACCAAATAAAGACAATAAGATTGTAATTTCTAATGTTAGAAAAGTCAGATTCACTTTTCGAATTAACTATACCTACATAATAAAAAAACAGCACAATAATTATTTGGTAACTAGTATCTATATATATCGTATACTAACTGTCACTTGCGGTTTCACTCGCGTTAATGGTGTCTGCTTCGCTCCTTTGAGTCATAGCGTAACGTATTATAACCTATTGCATTCCTCAATAAATAAACTATCTAACACAAAAAGAATTTTTCAATTCGAACCGGTAGTACCAGAGATGAGCGCGTTCAAACAAACTCTTCAGCTTTATAATTTAGTATAGATATTTGGACGATGGACAATTTAAAAAAAAAAACAAATCATACTATTGACGACAAAATAAGGTCAAAGTATATTAACACTGGGCGCTTATAAATTGTATTATAAAAGAATAATTTGAATTAAAGACTTGCTATGTTACTAACAAATACACTTGATAATTATATTATTATTTGATAATACTCTTAATTATACGTTTTAGGTATTATTACTGATTCAAAAAGTACTAACTATATGCACACATACATGCAGCTGTATTTATGTATGTATATGTTTACAGTTTACACCTAATTGTGCTAAACACTAGTGCCAAATGCATACTTCGTATTTGTATAAGTAGTAGCTGTGCCCCACGGTTTTAGTCGCGTTTATTTGAGGGGAAATCCCTACTATGATTTATTTAATACTGTAACAGTTAAATCAGTCAGTATTTGCAACGTTTTTCATTGATGCTCCGCACCTATTAATCGTAGCGTGATGTAATATGGCCTTCCTGGATAAATTATTTATAAAATACTAAAAGAATTTTTCAATTTGTACCAACCAGTACCCAGTAGGTAGTTCCTGGGATTAGCGCATTCAAACAAACGAATTCTTCAGCTCTATAATATTATTACAGATTCACAAGGTTTGTCGACACTTGGAAAAATCCTTACACGCGAGTCATTTCCAAATGACGAACCGAATTTATTTATTTGTTCATTGAACTTTTTCATTAATACATACCTAAGCATTCCTTCTATTTATAAATCTTACATAGGTATATGCATAGCATATAGTATCATCTTTCAAATTCCAAAAATATAAATTTACATTTTCCATTTTATTAAAACATTTGTTCGTGTTATAGCTATTTTTATAAATGTGCTAAATGTATAGGTAATTTTAATTTTAAAACAAAATTTTAATTATGATCTGGAAACCTATTTCTAGATAATCTTTCTTTTTATTACACTATTATTATTCGCCTAGCGATTCGATGTTGTCTTTTAAAGAGTTCTATAATTTCAAATAAAATTATTCACAATTGAAGCTTTCATTACAAGTCGTAACCTATTTACAGAAAAAATAACCGTATTAAGAATCTTCTTTTGAAATAAGTTTAAAATACCGGGAACACTATTGTCGGTTAAAATTAGGTTACAATGTCGCGGTCAATGGCCTAATCTAGTTTGACTAATTTCTAAGAATATATTCTCACATAACACCAAATATGTATTAAGCTAGCTGTTCCTCGCGGTTGAACTCGCATATACAGTAACTGCGTCGCTCCTATGAGTAATATAGCCTAGAAAATCAATAAACTGACTTACGCAATAATAACTATTCAAATTGATCAGTAGTTTTAACCCCTACATACAAACTTACAAGGCAAATTTTACTTCCTTATATATTAGGATAGATTAAAAATAGGAAAGTTTTAAAATTAATTAATGAAACTTTTATTTTGATGACTGACTTTTGCATGCGGCTTCGCTCGCGTTAACTTCGATTTTGTTATAATGGAGCCCGTTTAATTTTTTTTTTTACCACATATTCCGACAGCTGGAAGTTAATTGCACAGATTGTACTAAGTAAGCCTATAACCTCTGCGCGAGTTCAACAATATGTTGACAAAGTTGCGAAAGATACGAATCAACACACAAAACAAAAAATATTAATTTCTATGTATTAGATAATTAATATTAATTTACGTCGCAATTTTAGCGATGTTCTATTTGTGCGCATGCGTTTTGGTATTATAAGGCCTAGCCGTACATTGAACACAAAAAATCACAATGAACTATTAATTCATCAGTTTAGAATAAAAAAAAACACACAACGTTTTTACTATCTGTGTCCTTTTTTTTTCAAATATATTTTCATAATGCAATGTAAAATAAAACAATTTAAATTTCGCAGAACACTGGGCATATTACTTTAAATAAAAATACTAAAAATAAATTGCATATGTATCTTAACATAATATACTAGATGTGTATATTTCAAACAGTCAAATATTTTAATAAAAATGCAGAATAATCAGTTATCATCAAAATTAATTCAGAGGAACGTGGAGGCGGGCGCCGCGGATATTTTTACTAGTGACGCGAGAGCACTCTAATGCCCGCACATGTCTGAATGCGGCTTGAAGCCATGAAAAATGATTTATCGCATTAATACATTGACAAAAATTGCGTTGAATTACATATTTGCAAATGAAATACGATTTTGTGAGTATTGTATTGATTATCAAGAACTATGTAAATATTTATTTACATACACTTGTACGTCAAGTACACATAAACTACCTTTATCGGGATGCAGGTTTAAATGACGTTGTTTGTTTTTTTGAGAAGTAAACAATTAGCTATATTTATTGACAATGACCACAGCACAGGAAATTCACTGAACCAGAAATCTAAGAACAACGTATTTATTAAATTGTTTCATGTGCCACTTGTTCTCATCGTAATATAAACAATTGAATACAATTCTTTACACACATTAATAGTTTCATGATAATAATCATTTCAATAATTAAAATAAACTTTTATATTTTCAAAAGTGCATTGAGACAAATTATTTTTACACATCTGCCATTAGTAAAATAGTGTCTTTTTAACATATTTTTTAAAAACGCCTACAATAAATATTTTATATTTCAAAAACAAACCACGTTCAATATTAAAAAAAATTGTTGAGCAATAAAATTAGTCGGGCGCTAGTTTAGTGGCCGCACTCTTCCAGCTCGCCAAGGCCTCTCCCCGTGCCAACTGGCGATGGCGTCACTTAATTCCTTTACAGCTGTTTACACACTACACTAAATGTGGAAAGCTATATTGTCCCACGCTGAAATTTTTAGTTTATTTCTAAAAGGGCTTGAACCCCGGTCTGTAGTTTAAAAAAAAATTGCAAAAAGATCTTTTTACAATTATATACAACCTATATAAGGTTGTATATAATTTTAAAAAGGGTAAGAATATTTTAAGAAATATTTGAGTGTGAAATCAAAAACCATAACTCATTTAAATATTTTATTACCATTTCAACAGTAATTATAAGTGATAAGTTTTTTTTATTCGTCAATAAACAATTATTACAAGATTACAAATCACTTTTACATTCATAAATCACTATTTCAAACTATGTATTGTTAATGAAAAACATTTTTGCAATTGTCAGTTTTATTCCAGCAGACTATTGAACCTAAAACTTACAATCACTGCTCTAGTTGAAATATATACACAATTCAATTATTTACATCTTAAAAAATTAAATAATACACAAGGAATTACTTCACAACCATCCCGTTTTTTCATCCTAAAACGCATGAAAAATCCTCAGACACACAGATTAGCTATTAACTATCATAACCAGACAATGTCAATAAATTAATTTTATCCTATCACGCCGAGAATACGACTCGCAAAATAGAATCAGTATATTAATAGTCATAGAGTAATTTTACAGAGGTCAACGAGTATTTATGTGAGTAAACTCGTTACCTACGAAGCTCTGCAACATCTCCAACTTACTCATATTTTCATTAAACAAGTAAGTTCTTATTGGAAACCTAGATGGAATGTCCCATTGTAACAATTGAGCAAAGTGTAGTCCCACACTAGGGTCCACAGTACTCTTAAGTTGTTAATGAGATATCCAAGTCTTCAATGGTTTAATTTGGTAGAGTGTCCATGAGGATTTCCTTGACTCCTGAACTCAGACGATCGGGGAATTTAATGTCAAATGCAACAAGCAGATCACCTTTCCTCGTTGGTTCCTTGGGGAATGGTAACCCATAACCGGGGAACCGTTTCACTGTGTATGGCTTCACCACTTCACCCTGAAGGTTGACGGTCAGTTTCTCTCCAGACATCGTTGGCACTTCGATTATCGTTCCACAAAGAGCCTATTAAAGAAAAGAAATTAAATTTAATAAAATTGTTAATAATACCAAGATATGTACTATGCAAAATGATCTAGAACAATTAAGAATTTACATTATGTGACTCATCAATTTTACTATAGCTAGAGATAATTTGTGATTCAACAAACTTATTAAGTTAATGGAATTCCCATACAGATGAAAGAATACGAAAAAAAAAAACATGAATATTTCATAAATAAAATGATATAACTTCTTACCTGTTTGAGTGATATCTTTGCCGTATATCTGATGTCACTGCCTTCTCTCTTGAACAATGGATTCGGTTTGTCTCTAATGATGAACACAATGTCTGCAGGGATCTTGTTTCTGCCTTGGTCGCCTTCTTTCTGGAACGTGATCTTTGTGCCCGCCTTCCAACCGGGTTTCACGTGGATTGTCAACACCTTATCCTCCTTCTTCGATGTTCCGTCCGGTTGGATGACGCGACGAGATATCTTCATTTTCTTAACACAACCGCGGGAAATGTCTTCAAGAGACACGTACAAATCGTGCTCTATTGGCGGATCTTGCGTCTTTTCTTTCCTGTTCGGGGATCCGTGGAAATTGAAACTGTGACTCCTGAACGCTCCGCCGGGGCCGCCCGGCCTTGTCTGTCCCATACCCATGTTCGCAAACGGGTCCATGTCGACGTCCATGTCTCGGTCGAAGAACATCGTGGTGCCACCTGTCCCGTTTAGATCAAAGAACGCTTGGAACGGGCTCGCCGAACCGAAGAACTGTGCGAAGGTCGCTCTTGGGTCTCCGTGGAACGTGTACGAGAACGATTGGCCACCTCCTGGTCCGTTCTGTCCACCCATTCCGCCCTTAAGTCCTTCCTCCCCATGAGCATCGTAAATCTCACGTTTTTTCTTATCCGACAGCACTTCGTAGGCTTCTGCTACTTCCTTGAACCTCTCCTCGGCCCCGGGTGCTTTATTTTTATCCGGATGGTATTTCAGTGCCAGTTTCCGATATGCCTTTTTGATTTCGTCGTCTGTCGCGCCTTTCGACAATCCCAATATTTTGTAGTAATCCTTTCCCATTTTGATGGTTTATCCTGAAACAAAGAAACCATTCCTTTTAGTCTCCGCTGACACCATTTTTGGAGACGCAGACTTAAGAACCGCGCAATCCTACACGACTTCCAATAGCTTTATATTTCTCATTATTTATTGCCACTAACGTAATAAAATCAAACACACATAATATAATACGCAAGATATACTTACAATTGCAGTTTTAATTAGAAATCCACTAATAACTAGATGAAAGTCTTAAAATATCCACACACAACACAACTCACAAGTTCACACTATCTACTTCACAAATGAATGAAACGTAGCGCTGTCGTCGCGGCAAAATATATACATTAAAACGTCTAGAACATTCTGGGGCCTTCAGTTGATGTGTAAAAGAGACAAAACATAAAAAACATTTAACCAAGGCGTGAGTTAGAAAGAGATAAATATAATTTTACGAATTCAAATAGAACTGAACTCTGAATGCAGACTTGACGTCGCTTTTGTATACAGTCTGTTTTTTATAGCAAGCGCATGACTGTGACGCTATGTTTGCATTATTTTCAACCAATAACAAGCGAGTGTTTAAATATTTTCCAATCAAAATAAAGCACAGCAAAGTTAAAGAGAGTGAATAAATTCCAAGAAAATCAAATAAAATATCAAAATGTACATTGAAAACTAACTACATTTTAGTGACGTCGTTTTTCGTACGCAGAAAGGGATAGATAGGAAATATAATGATCGAGTCACAGTCAGTGCGAAAATTACTTTTATTTTGGGTTTTATTTTTATTTAGTTATGGTTTAATTTATTCCCTGCAAAGAAAAAGGGGTCTTTGTGTTTACGGCTACGATCGCTTGGCAAATCGAACCATTTACGACATTTGATTTAGAATAGACAAAACATTATCATTGTTTATATTTTTCATTGATTATAAAATAAATCTACTTTATCTTAAAGTTAGGTTGTAGAATATAGACAATACGCCGTATGGCGCATATGAGTATTTTATGAGCATTATACACGTGATCGAGATAAATTGGAATGTGGGTCAAGAAATAGCCAGCGGCAGGTCACGTGTACGCGCATATAATTCACTTAAAGCCAAAATTACTTATTTTATAATTAGTATTTAATGCTCTACTTCCTCGATATATATCATTTTACTGAATAGATATTTTATCGCGTCAGATAGCTTCCTTGTTATGTTAATTCGAAAGAAAGTATATGCGTCGAGAACAGTCTAGAATTTTCTGCGGTTTTCTAAGTCGCATAACTTGAAGCGCTTAGTGATAAACATAAAGAGTAAATTATTAAACAAAGTGCATAGCTATTTATACGTTACATTAACTGACAGCTCATATCTAATTACAATAACATAACAACAACTATATATTATATAAATTTATTATCGGGTTAAAATAAGTTCTAGAAGAATATATTCTTTAGAGTTAACAGATGTTATTGTTATTTGTTATTTTTTGTTGTTAAAATCGTTACTGTAATCCTAGTGCTATTTACTAAATGATGTTTCTAGAAATTAATATAGTCAGAGGGCATAATTCCGTTCGCCCCGTGAACACGTCTCCAGTAAAAAAATAATAACAGGCGCTACAATACAGTTAGAGCTTTGATAGTTGTGTCAGTAAAAGAAAATGGGTTTTTATACAGATTTTTTCACTTAAGGGCCATATATAATAAAATAAGTGGGTAAATTTAATGTTTAAAACTTGTGTTTTTAAAGGGAAACGTACATATCGCTTAATGCTGATTTATTTAAGTTAAAATATGTAAATTTTGTAATTATTAAATGTATGTACCAATTCAATTTTTTTAAATCTGTCGGAATAGCCCTGTTTTGCAGTTTTTATTACATTATCTTTAAGACATGTAGGCATACAATGAACGATTTTTTACTAACCTAATTATTACATCATGAGTATTTTTGAAAATCTAAAGATTAATTAGGGGTTTTGCCGTCGGGTTTATTTCAATAATTCCTAAGAATAAGTTCACATTAGTCATCCATATAACAACGAATATGCTATGATTATTATGCAATATTTATATAAAGCAAATAATAATATGAGTTAATGAGATTGGAAGTCAAGTAGTGGACCATGACGTAAGGACTAATGTTCGCTGGTTTCAGTTCTGCGACCGAGAATCATAGGTCACTGTGCGGTTATAATTTATATTTATTTACCTAACTAATATTAGATATATATATTTTTATTTATTTGTTACGCTTTAATAAGGTACTTAATATAAAATTTTGGATACATTTCAGGGGTATAGAAAATGACATAGAACGTCTTTGATCCAAAAACTATACTGTTCCCGAAGAAAAAAGGTTTTAAATAGTGGTATAACAAAATTTATATAAGTATAAAGGCAAATTTAGTACAGATAAAGCAAATACTTAAATTATATACAATTTTTTAAGTAGTCTGTGTAATGTAGTCAATTAAAATTGAACGTGATGCACAAAGATAATATCTGATTTGAGAGAAACTTACAAGTAGCGTTTGAAAATTTGTTCTGAACTTCATCATTTTGTTTAATTAATAAAGAAAACTAGAAAAATCGTCGAATATAACATAAATGCATAACCTGGCTGAATTAATGATTGTATGTTAGATAAATGTTTCAAGTGGGTACAATACGATTTCAATAATGAATTTATAGCAAGAAAGCTAGTTTCCGTAGATAACTGAAACTGTTTCTCTAGGATGGTGGTATCAGTAAATATCGATACAATATGACAAAAATAAAAACTATTTGAAATTAGAAATCTACGCAAACGTGCGAAATTGTTTTCTTTTAAAAAAGAATGAATGACATTGTCCAACGCTATAAAACGGCCGCTAACTTATAATAACTGTTATACTAAGTACCCAGAGCTTAAACGACAATTATGTTCATTTTTAATAGTTTTACATCTATAACCTGTTTTATACATCTACATTTTTAATGGTTTTAATTTATTATGTTATATTATTTGAAAATTAAGGTTTCTAATTGATTAATTATAATATAAGGTATTTTATTTCATTCATATAAAATTAAATTACCAATGTTATTATAAGATTTTTTGTCTATTTTTACATCCTACAAATTGTACAATTAAAATAAATCTTTGTCTTAATTATATGAATTATTTAACATGATCCCTGTTATTTCTGTCACTTGCTTGCGTTTCGCTTTGTTTTGACAAGTCGAGTACTCGAGTTACAACTTGACATTGACAAGACATTAATAAAATAACAATTAAATCGTACCATGTTTATTTCATTTTCGCTGGAACGTGTATGAAATTCGTGAAATAATATTGTGATTTAGGATTTATAAGGTTCAGTGTTGGATATTAAATAAAACTACAAGAAAAAAATAACACACTTCATTTATTCATCGAACTAATCTCAAGAATAGCGCATGCCGACAGCCCTTGTAATCGATGTCGTAATATTTTTCGTAGAAATCTTGTATTAACTCCTCGACCTGTAAACGAAAATGGCTAATGATTTATTGCAAGTAAAATGTGACATTTGTGCGGAAATCGCCCATGAACCTTACATAGAATGTTGTGAATGCGAAACTAATTTATGTTGTTCGTGTTTCGCGTCAGGGAGAGAGAAGGGCGATCATAAAAATGACCATAAATATGCCGTAAGGAGAAACGACTTCCCGCTTTTTGAAAACTGTAATTGGTCAGCGAAGGAGGAATGTAAGTTACTCTCTGCTCTCTCGACATATGGTTACGGTAACTGGGAAGAAATATCGAAAAGTGTACACACGCGAACGAAATTAGAATGTCAAGAGCACTACAAGAAATATTACATAGAAAAAGTCCAGTACAACGAATTAAAACTAATACCGGAAACGGAATACTCTTTATTTTTAAAACCATTGACTCCATATCTGTATAACACAGAATTGAGTACTAATCCACCTAGAAATAACCAGTCAGATCAACTTTTAGCTGGTTATAACGCTTACCGATCAGAATTTGAACTAAGTTATGATCATAACGCAGAGAGCATATTTAATATTGAAGATGGTTATTCCGATGATGATGATGAGTGTATGGATGCTTTAAAAGTTAGTTTAGTAAGTGCACTGAACACAAGATTAAAAGAAAGGCAGCGTCGTTATACAATAATTCAGAATCATGGACTTATTATGCCTAATAGACTTCTGTCTTGGTTGAAAAGATTTGATGCTACGTTATCAAGACCAAAGTCTGAACGTTTGCTTCCATTCATGCAATTCATGACCGGTATGCAGTTTGATGCGTTTATGGAATCTTTAAATTTAGAAGAGGATTTGTTGAATCAGATAGTAAGATTAAGTAAGTATCGTAGAAATGGTATGAGAACTATATACTCGGCAAGACTTTATGTCCAGTTGAAGAAGGATAAAGACTTGGCTTATAAAGAACAGAGATATGCTACATCTATTATGATGAAGAAATTTGACAGTCAATCACCGATTAAACATAAGTTATGTTTCGGAAATGCCATCGCCAAGAGATATAGGAAAGCGTCATTGCCGCTAGACATCGTCGATCTTCCAGGGTTTAACCTTTTGTCCGAGAGTGAGAAGACATTGTGTTCAAGTATAAGACTAATACCTAGAAATTATTTGGAGATTAAAAAGATACTTATCACAGAAAACAATAAGCTAGGGTTTCTACGTTTGTTGGACGCTCGGAGGATTGTTAAAATTGATGTTAATAAAACTAGAAAGATATATGATTATCTACTGTCAGAAGGATTTGTTTCAAAGCCTTAGAATACATTTTTTATACCTTTTCTTTTTGTTTTATTTTCGAAAGTAAAACCTAAATTAAATAATAAAAACATGTATATGTACATGACTATTCTTTCATTATTTCGATTATGCATCACATATACCTGGATATACCTGACGAAACAATTTATTGAACTTATTTTGTATGATATATTCGGTAATTGTATTCAATTGATTATGCAAAACAAAATATTTTCAGAAGTATATTTAGCATATACCATGTAAAATATACATAGAAAACATAAAGAATTGTGTTTATAATATTATAATATGATTATATACATATAATTATGACAGTATAAAATGATATTAGAGTAATACTTACTTTGAAACCAAACTTTTGATATAAAAATATAGCTGGATTGGTGGGCGATACATGTAGAGTTACATCTTTATCCGTGCAGGTCTGTAAAAAATTAACATATTAGTTAAAACAATGTTAAAAATATCTTATTTACATGGCTTTTAGTTTCGTTATTGACTAATAAGAATGTAGCAATGTCATACATCGACGGGGTTACTGCAAAACCGCGTATCTACCTCTATCTTTTCCTGTAAAGTCTAAATTTGAAACTAATATTAAATGTACAGTATTAACAAAAATATGACTTCATGGTTATATTTTTATATTTTCATTATGCAGTGTATTGTGTTTGTTGTGCCATCAACAATATGTCAAAGTTGTAGGCGCTGTAGTTTGTCCAAAGATCTTCTGTACCAGTAGAGTTGTGCTATATACTGCATAATGGTGGGTATCTGCAGTAGGTGGTAGAGCAGTGCTAGTGGGTGTAGTGTGTACCACCAGAAAACGGTAAAGCTATACTAGCGGGTGTAGTGGTTATCTGCAGTAGGTGGTTTAGCAGTACTAGTGGGTGTAGTGGTTATCTTCACTAGGTGGTTGAGCAGTACTAGTGGGTGTAGTGGTTATCTTCACTAGGTGATTGAGCAGTACTAGTGGGTGTAGTGGTTATCTGCAGTAGGTGGTTGAACAGTACTAGTGGGTGTAGTGGTTATCTGCACTAGGTAGTTGAGCAGTACTAGTGGGTGTAGTGGTTATCTGCTGTAGGTGGTTGAGCAGTACTAGTGGGTGTAGTGGTTATTTGCTGTAGGTGGTTTAGCAGTACTAGTGGGTGTAGTGGTTATCTGCACTAGGTGGTTGAGCAGTACTAGTGGATGTAGTGGTTATTTGCTGTAGGTGGTTTAGCAGTACTAGTGGGTGTAGTGGTTATCTGCACTAGGTGGTTGAGCAGTACTAGTGGGTGTAGTGGTTATTTGCTGTAGGTGGTTTAGCAGTACTAGTGGGTGTAGTGGTTATCTGCACTAGGTGGTTGAGCAGTACTAATGGATGTAGTGGTTATTTGCTGTAGGTGGTTTAGCAGTACTAGTGGGTGTAGTGGTTATCTGCACTAGGTGGTTGAGCAGTACTAATGGATGTAGTGGTTATTTGCTGTAGGTGGTTTAGCAGTACTAGTGGGTGTAGTGGTTATCTGCACTAGGTGGTTGAGCAGTACTAGTGGGTGTAGTGGTTATTTGCTGTAGGTGGTTTAGCAGTACTAGTGGGTGTAGTGGTTATCTGCACTAGGTGGTTGAGCAGTACTAGTGGGTGTAGTGGTTATTTGCTGTAGGTGGTTTAGCAGTACTAGTGGGTGTAGTGGTTATCTGCACTAGGTGGTTGAGCAGTACTAGTGGGTGTAGTGGTTATTTGCTGTAGGTGGTTTAGCAGTACTAGTGGGTGTAGTGGTTATCTGCACTAGGTGGTTGAGCAGTGCTAGTGGGTGTAGTGGTTATTTGCTGTAGGTGGTTGAGCAGTACTAGTGGATGTAGTGGTTAGTAAGTTGTAGAGTAGTACTAGTAGGTATAGTGTGTAAATGGTAAAGCAGTAGCAGTGGGTGTAGTGGATACCTGCAGCAAGTGGTAGAGCATGAAGGCGGCGAGGCCCGCGCGACGCCACTCCGGTCGCGCCAGTATGAAGGATACGTAAGCCTGCCCAGCCGCCGCGTCCGGCACTAGGAACGCACAGCCCACCACGAGCCGCTTGTATGATACCACGCAGCTGAACTCTGGATACTGCAACGCTTCCGTCACTGTACAGTGCACGACCATTTCGGTATTATTAACCCTAATTTGGCAAAGTACAAAATGCAGTAGAAAGCTTTTTTTTTGAAAACTAATTTTAAAAATCTGAAAAGCTTAGTTTTCCTGAAAACTTATGTATGCCACAAGATACATATTGCCAATTATTATACCAGGTTATATTTGCAATTAAAAAAAAATATTTTTTTTTTTAAATCAAGGGTTGAATTAGTAAGTTTATTATCAAAATAATAAATTAGGAAAGTACTGATTAAAGAGGGATTAATGGGTGTAATTTGGGAATTATGTTGTTCTAGTCAATGGTTTTAATTTAAGAAGAATTGTTTACATTGGTAAGATTATATTTAGAATTACCTGGATATCTAATTCGAATTGATATACAACGGTAAAAAATATATAATTTTGTATGGACCCAAACTCAAAGACTCATTTTAGGGGAAAATACTCACAGTCAATCCCGGGCCAGAAGAATTGAGCACAAAGACTGTTCACAGCGGCGATATGTTGCGGTCTCACATATGAGTAGTCGATAGTGGCACGTGGGGGAGGCTCGTAGTCTTTTATATGCCTTACAGATTATATATCAAAATTTAATCCAGAAGAATCACGACAAAATTACCAAAATATAAGGCAAGAATTATATTTGTTAGTTGTATTTTCGTAATGGACATAAACCAACTCTGTAGCTTGGTAACAGTTAGGCTCGCAAAAGATGTGGCTGCCAAAAATAAAGGAACTGACAGTAAATTCTTTCTGATGAAAAAGCAATGACAAAAAGCTTATGTAAATCTTTAGGAAGGTCTGCGAGCAAAACTTATAATGTAATTTTCGCTTAAAGGATAGCTAAGGATCTAAATCCAGGCGTAATATATACAGTTTATAAACTGATATTATACAGACATAATTTTTTATACTAAAACAGTTTTTTTGATTTGCCCTTAATGAAATGGCAAAACGACGTAATGTAAAATTTCACTAACTCCGAAAAAAAATACGATATACTTAGTATTAGAAAGTACTGCCGCTAAATTAGGAAAAAAGTAAAATTTTTAAAACGTAGATACGGTTATCTGACTTTTTTCCGTGAAATGGATGATACTTTTTTCGAGAGTATGTAGGACCTGTATAAAAATTTATCAATAAAATTACTTTTTTTACACAAATCTGTCAGTTTTGGAGAATTGGTAAAATCTTCAAAAAACATTACCTATTAGTTTTCCTCAAAAGTTCGTCCATGAGTTTTAACCATGTTGGTGTGGTAGTTGCATCCCTACGGATGTAAGGTTTCAGAATAGTTCCTGAATAAGCGGAACGGAAGACCGTAGGTTCGATGTGCGACAACAGTAAAGTACCATAATTGGTACTTGATATCGTCCCGCAGAGGTTGTCTATTAGATACTGTGAAACAAATCATTAGTTTTATGTAAAAATTATGCGTTTTGTAAATTAGGAGCTGTCGTCATGAGTTCATGGCGTTTTGTGATGTTAACATTTTACAGTAAATCTTTTTCTTTCGTTGTCCAATGGAAACTCCGTTTATTTCAGAAACTTAGTAGTCAGAAATACTAATTCAGAAACTATAATTTAAAATCGTTTATGATTAATTCAAATCTCAAATCTGACTAACAGCTTCTCAGATTAGCACGTTCAAACAATTTAATAAGTTTCAGCAATACCTGTCTAATAAACAAAGTCAAGTTCTAAAATAATTTCGTTACAATTACCAGATAAAAATGTATTATTAAGATTTTTTTATAGGAAAATTTCTCTTACCGATCTTTGGAATCTGTCTAGAACGCGTTCAGCATTCATTACTACCCCCGGATCTTCAGTTACGTAACCACCTAACAGTTTCACAGTCCTAGAATAAAAGTATACTTTGAATAAAACTAAAATTTTATAGAAAACATTATATTTATTTTATCCCAACCAATTTTCATAATCGTATGTCCTGATGAATAGGACATGTTGATCTGAATGTAAAATTTTGTTATATAACAAAAATATTAACAAAGAAAAATTAAAGTGATATATAGAGCGAATTATTATGAAATAAGATTTTTTAAGAAAAATTCTTCAATAAAACTTTCATTCTAGTAATTAAATACATCACAGAAAACCTTGCACTTTATTCAAGTGCCTAAGTGCTTCTGTTTCTCATAAAATATTTTAATTATTATTTTGGACTTAAAGTAATTATATTAATATAAACATTTTCTATAAATAACGCTAAATATAGGGATATTTTTTAAAAAATCACATCACGATAACCTCAATATACTTACTTATCCAAATCAAACATCGGCAGATGGTGATGTCGTTTCAGCCTCCGCAACGCCAACTTAGCCTTCAATCTATGTAAATCCGCTTTCTTATTCTGATCTTTCACTTTTGGTATAAGATTCTCCACAGTTTTCAGCAATTGTATCTCCTCATACTCCGTCATTCTGACCAAATCTTTCTCCTTGTCTTCTGGTTCGTGTTCTACCCATGGCATATCTGTTGAGTTTGGTAGCGAAGAGAACAGAGAGTGGGTTCTAAAAACTGGTTTCTCTTCGACTTTCTTCGGTTTTGGCTCACTTTTTTTAGATTCTTTTGATTTTTCGTCGTCCGATTGGAATTCTGTGTGGATGTGTGAGCTGCGTGAGTCTGAATCGTAGTTTAGGGAGGGTTTGTTTGAGTGTAAGCTAGATGTGTCGCTCTGGAATGTTAGTTTTAAAATGATGTTGAGTTATGATTGATGAACAACTCAATGTGCAATTAATATATGAATTTAATAGCATTTTGTAAAAGATAATCCTATTTCTTTAGTTTACCGTATATTATTACTTTCCAAAAGTTGATCCATAAATAGGACATCATCAGATGGTACAAAAATATAGGTGTTCTATTATTTTTCAAAAAACTAATTATACAGTTTAAGTATTTATCAAAATCGGCGCCGAGGTTTCTTTATATTTTTTATAGTGTCGGATTCTATTTCTTATAGTGTCGGATGGGGCCTACCATGCCCAGTTAAAAATTCATTGTGTATATAATTATTAAAATTTTCACTCACCGGAGCTGGTTGACCAGATGGAGTGAACTGAAACCCTCTGAAGATACTCTCCACATCCGTGAAGTTGTCCTTAGCAGTCACGTAGGTTAAGTCATTTTGAATTTCTCTATCCATTGACTCGTCGAGATAGTCCTTTCTACATTACCGATATATCCAATAAATAAAGAAAATTGATGTGTCTGTTTGTAATTTCATAATTCTTAAGCAGAACACTATTATATGCCTATCGTACTTCGCGATATTTACCCGACTATTACGATCTTAAAGGGAAGGATAATGATTTTGACAGTCTATGTTTGTACGTTCCACCCAGAGGCGTAACTATACCATCTGAGGCCCGTAGCAAATTCTTTGGATGGAGCCTCTCAGCAAAAATCGTCACGTTTTAACTTAATTTTAATGAACCACCTAAGTAGTTACCCAAAACTATTAATAATATTGTGTACATTTTAGTTAAATATCTAATAAATCATACGTTATAAATGTTGAAATGTACTTTTAATAATATTTTTATTCATGAAGTGTTTTTAAGCCAGGGCCCTCTCGGGTCAGGGCCCGTGGCGTTTTGCCACCCTATAGTTACGCGCCTGGTTCCTCTGTAGCATATTAACTACTAATTTTAATGAACGAAGTGTCAATAGATTCATAATAATGGACCGGGTGCTATAGGCTATATACATTTTATCAAAATTTTATATGAAGGAATTTATTCAGATATTAGTTTATATAGTTTTTTAAATTTTATCCGTTTTTTTTTTAAACTGAACTTTTCCTATTATAGACAGGCTACTTACCTCATGTCAGAATCAAACGATTCACTGACAGAAGATGTGGATACAGCACTCTGTTCATCCGTGTCCAAGCGTCGTTTCTTCGGTGGCCCTTCATCAACGTTAATTAGTGGACGATCAGGTTTATGGTTTAAATAATCTTGGTAACCTGAAATATGAAATTGATTATTATTAAATTTTCAAACACTAGGGTTTGTTTAAAAATGTACTGGCAATAAAATAATAAATTATATTATATACTCGAAAAGTTTATGGATTTAGCACCCAGACCGAACCATTTTGGACGACATTGCCTAGCAACCAGTTAACACGCGAGAGCATATTTGTACCAACTAATCAGTTGACGACCTTGTCAAAGTTGAAAATAAGTACAGATTTTCAACGTCAAATAGAATTAACGTAATATATCTATAGTTTTAAAACACCATTGAAAAAAAAGTACGTTTCACAAGAGAAAAAAATTACCCATTTCCGTTATTTTATCGATGAAAATAGATTGATCCAAAGCCATGTGGCTGCGTGCGCGCACGCCTTTTGGTTTATCACGAGCCAGTTCCTGTACTGAAATACAAAATAATGAAAATAAATTCAACTGTTTAGGTGATCAAATCTTACTACTATTATTTATGCGAAAGTGTTTGAGGATGGGTGTTTGTTGTTCTTTCATGTAAAAAGTACTGAACAGAATAAAACTTTGCAGTAGGCTACTTTTTACAAATATACTATTCGGACGATACCGAGCGAAAGTAAGTGGTTTATATAATTTAATCATATAAGTAAGATTATTGTAAAAATTTGACAAAATCAAATCATTCAACATCAATTTCATCAAAAACATAATTTTTACATATATGTGCAGCAACAGCGGGCGAGAAATAGTGTTGTAGCTGCCACCATCCCGACTCGCCGAGTGCATTTGATCCTGAACGAAAGAAAAAATTGCTGTGTACTGAAAGTGTTCCTGCTATCGTCCCAATCCAATTCTTCTTCTGTTTACTGCAAAAAATATAAGAATAGTTTAAAGTACAATCAGGTCTGGAAATCCTAAACTAACAGTGGAAGCTCTGGGTCAACAAAGTATAGTGGAGACCTTAATCATTTTATAAATAAAAAAAAGATATAAAACCTTTCTTTGTAAGAAATGAAAACTAATCAGATATTGTTACATCAATGTTTTACAAATTGAAATTAACAATATAATAATTCTAGGAAAAAATTTAAAGAATATTTTTTTCCAAAATAATTAATATAGTAGGTATATTTACTTTGCAAGATCATAGGCAGGATTTATTTTATTTTACAACTGATGAGCCAGAAGCCTAACTCTCACTCATTCTCTTCCTTACTTCCTTTCATCCCTTACACTTTTTCAAGCTAACAGCACATTTGTGACTCCTCTGGTGCTGCAAATGTCCATGGCTAGCGGTGACCATATAACATCAGATCTCGTCTACTCAATTGCCTACTATTTTTATTAAAAAAAATAATAATAATAACCATGAACTTACAATTGATCTCCAAACAGTTGAACCCAAAACCTATCAACAAAAGAACATATATGTGTCTTGTAATGAAAGAAGCCATGGTTGCTGATACCTTGCATCTGGATACCGAGGTGATTTAAGGTTAACAAGAGAACATTTACCCTGAAAAAGGCATAAAAAAAATTACTTGATAAATATTTTTTACATTATGACAAAGTATATATATTTATATGAGTAATTTTCAAATCACTTAACAAAAGTGTTTATTTATTTGAACTAGTATTGACAGTCTTTTTTTTTTATGTTTTAGCAATGATACACAAATTATGGTAATCTTATGAGTCTTCGAGAAAAACTTACAAGTGTAATTCTCATCTAATACAGCTAAATAAAAGAATAAAGAAATATGAAATCAAAGTTCAAAATTATTTTAATTATACTTATTTTTATTTTATGTATCCACATAATATTACATTTCACAAATATTATTCTCAATGTTATTTAAGTATGTATCAAATATGTGAATAAACATATTCTTCTTCTAAAATTTTGTAAATGTACATTGCAATGTTTAAGCCAAAAAAACCTGGTTATCTAAAATAAAAAGAGCGACCGACAAAATATGGGCCCTTTAAAAGTATGATGAAAATTCTACTAGTACAAGTTCAAGTCTTACCATGAGAGTTTATTACGTCTAAACTGTTCCTCGGAGTCCGTAGAACAATCAGCACACGTAAAATCGAAGAACACATCGCCAATGAAATCACCAGGAGTGCCCTGCCTTCGTAAACAGTTCAAATGCACAAAACATATACAGGTGTCGCAAATAAGTCCAGGACGATCTTGTTTGTTCTCAGGTTCATTGCAATATTTGCACGTTGTACTCATTTTGTGTTATATTTTATAATATTTCAGGTTTACAATATTTGTTTTGATTTTATATTGACAAAAATATAACCTTTCAATGATGAAGTAATGTCAGTGTCATTTGTCTACATTTTTAAAATGTGAAATTACCGAGTCGTGAACTCTGGATACAATTTGTTTACATTTGTCCAAAATAAGCGAAGTGTTGCCAGAATTTCTTATAAATATAGCTTATCATCAATGATATTTTATAAGTATATATCGATGTTACGTTCTTACAATTTGACTTACCCATTTTAAACTCGTCAATTGACTAGTTTGGTACTTGCCTGGTTACATTTGGTTTTGCCTGTCATACTCAGTCGCTAGCTGATTCCTAGGCAACGTCATCGAAATTTATCGGCATTCTTGGTGCCAGAATGCATGATCTGATAACATATCTATAGTTATATAATATCATATAAGGACTGATATTTATTTTTATTTTATATTTCCTATTTTTTTCAAATGGTAACTTCAATTCTCATTTTAATAGTTCCTGCAGAAAATCCTTATTAAGACACTACATTTATGATTGGAATTAAATTGCTGGTGAAAAAGATGAGGTATTTTTATACATAAATATGTCATTTATAACATTTTATACATAATGTCGACAGACACGTTGGCGCAGTGGTCACTGCAACTGACTGTAGCGCTAACAGTCGCGGGTTCGATCCCCGCTCACGGCAAATGTCTGTATTGGCCATACGGATGTTTGTCGTTGTCTGGGTGTTTGTGTTAGTGTTGTGTATGTTTCCGGACCCCCGACACAAGGTCACAAGATCTTAATGGGGGCCGTTGAGTGTGATGCGTTTATGTTTTATGTTAAATAAAAATAACACACTTCTATAAAAATATTTTATTTTAATATAATAAAAAAGGACTATTAACAACTAATAGTAATACATCTTTATTAGTGTAGTTGTAGAATATTCGAAGTCTTAACATAAATCACTGTTTTGTAGAGCGCTGCTCACGGAACTGCCTTATCCATTTCTGTATATTTTGTTTATGGATGTTTCTCGCCATCTTCACAGAGGCAGGGTCGTTGGAGTTGGAGGGCATCAAGTCTAGATGGTGGGCGGCGTCAATAATGACGACTGCGGTTACTGAGCTGCTGATGCTGTTGAGGATACCACCTATGGACCGGACAAAATGCATTAAATTAGTCGATTGCCAGTAACTTCTTCAACTTGTTTCTTTTTAATTTACTTTAAAATGTGTTTTCCTATTATTTTACTTAATGGTAATAGTTTACTTTAGGCAATGTATACTATATTTTTTTAAATTACTTTACAATGTTTTAGTTTGTACCGTACGTTGCATACACAATCATACTATCCATTTTTATTTTTTTTTTCATTGTATTTTACGTATTCGCGCCTAAACTGCAGGGCCAATCTTAATAAAAATAGATTATTTAAAATATTTATTCTACAAAGACGAAATTGCAAGTAGGCACTAATTAATATAATACACAACACCGAGAAGATCCTTACCTCCAGCCCAGGGATCTAACAGTCCATTACTGAAGACAATATTCGAAGCAGCTTGCAGCTTCGCACCTCCATACTCCACCCTGGCGCCCTGAGGGCGAGGGTACACGTTGTACTTCTTGTAACAGTCGTCAGCATATTTCGTAAAGTTCCAGGGATTTGGTTCGAACATGTCATTTTCACCATTTGAGCATACCGGCAACACCATTTCTGTGCAGGCCTGTAGTAATAGTGCAAAATAAACGGTTTATATTATTCCATTAATAAAAAATATATATCCACTTTTTAAATAAAATATTACGATTTTCTAGTGGCGATTGAAAATCGAGTAATTTATAAGTGACGTAGAGCCTTGCTGTTGCCAACTGACTAGAGCTCTTATATTTTCACAGAAGATTGGCGTGAAATAGCTATGTTTCATGCGGTAAGTGAGAGAGCTCGAAGCCTAAACCCCTTCGCCATTCCTTTTCTTTATTCCTTTTTCAGTAAACATGATATTTTTGGCTGACTCTTTGGGAGCTGCAAATGATCACTTAGTATTTAGTGTCCCGCTCGTTTACTACCTTATAAAAAGATTTATATATATATATATATATATATATATATATATATATATATATATATATATATATATATATATATATATATATATATATATTTTTTTTTTTTACGTTAATTTCTACTATCTCTGAACTCACCTGGACTTCTATCTCATTTTCCTATTATTTTTGTCTAATTTATTTTAAAACGTTCAATAGATACCTGATAATCCCAACCGCTTGCATCAAGGTTGCCATAATTGTCTCCACTCTTGTAATCCAAACAACTTATCTTGCCGGTGTAATTGGCGAATGTCTTCAAAACTTTACCTATACCCTGAAATATGAGTACAATCCATAAATCAAATAATACTTGTATACGTAATTCTGGAAGAATCTGTAAATGTCTACTGCGAGGGAAAAACCTCCACTTTTATTAACAAGAAGTTTCTCTTGACCTATTCCTTAACAGAAGAGGGTTTTGTACTTAATTCATTACGCTGCTATAATGCAGATTTGGAGAATATAAATGAGTCAGAATTTTTCTCGACACATGAAGGATTCCTCACGACATTTTCCTGTAGCGCCAAGCATGAACTTTGAACTGATGAAACACAAATTTATCACTTAAAAACTCGTCATTGGTAGCCGGTATTTAAACCCATAATTATCGGCTGAGACCGACACGTTCTAACTACCAAGCATTCTCGGCTCTGATGTAAATGATACTAACATAATATCTTTAGCAAAATTTAAATTTTATGAGCGAATCAGTCTAAGGTAATAAATAATTTTATCGTTTAGAAAGAATTCGAAGAATTCTATGATTATAATTTGAGATTTTGTCTAGGCATGCTGACATTACTAATTTATTTACAGTTTAATTTTAAACAATGTACTATGTTAGGAATGTTATAGTAACAAAACAATATGTGTAACAAATGGTGTGTAATACAGATGGCGTAAACTCATATCAGCATAACTTCCTGCCTAGTGCTTTGATAATATATAAAACTAGCATTTGTTCGCGTCTTCGCTCGCGTTAATGTAGATCGACCGTCGACGATCGTCTAAAGCTTATTTTTAATTTCAAACTAAAAAAGAGATATAGATATATCTGTCTGTGGCATCGTAGCTCCGTAACAAAAGGACCGACTAATGGGATTTTTTCTGTGTAATATCTGATGTAAATTATGAAGATCTGTTTCGACGTTTGAAGGCTATCAGCCTTTTTTTAGTCTTCGAAAGGATCTCAGCTTCGAAAGGAGATCAGAACTTCTATTTGTCTTATCTACTAAAATTTACTATACTATAAATGTTATTAAAATAACTTAGTTTCGCAACCTTGATCGGATGTATACACAACTCTTGAACAACTTACGGCAGAAGTATAGTAGTAATTTAGTTTATTTTAAAAGTCGACTGCCATACTTAACCGATTATATAATTGTCTGATTGCGATATAACTTAGTCGACTTCTTAGTAGCAATTGAGCGAAGGTTATAGATGTAGTACAGTGAACTAAGAGTAGGTGGAGCACGTAAAAGTTTGTGTTTAAATTCATTTCGAGCTTAGCGGTGAAGGGAAACATCGCGAGGAAATCTGCATGTGCCGGGAGACATTCTGACACACGTATATCTGCCAACCGGCATTGAGCAGCGTGGTAGATTGAGCTCTAAACCGTCTTAATAGGAGAGGAGCCTATTTACAGTCTGTTACTTTACTTTACTACTTTAAGTGGAGCACGCAACGTTTATTAAATACGAGTAGTGCTAAGACTAGTAATTTTGGCTACTTATTTCCATGTCAGTTACCTCAAGTAGTTTCTGATCTTTTAACGTCACGTTCAAGTACTGGCACACGACTCTCACAGGTTGCGCCGGTAGTGGTAGTAGGAAATCTGATTCAAACGGATAGTTGACCATCGCCAATGTCTCATACATCGACTGAAGGTACTCAACCAGTGATTGAATGTCCGAAGAGTTTTTGACAGGATGGCACAGGTTCCAGTTCTTTTGCAACCACTCGCTGTTGTTTTGGGACTTTACGAACGTTCTGAAAGTTTGAATAGGTAATTTCTATTAGAAAGATAGTTGTAGTTTAGTTGTTTTTGTGTTTGTTTTAACTCTAATAAGGCACTATTTTAAAAGAAAAAAATAATCCACAATCCTTTAATAATCAACAATAAAAGCCCTTTCTTTATACCATAGTTCTTATCCAATTTTTTTTTATTTACTAGCTTTCACCTGCGGCTTTGCGAGCGTGGTATTTTGATAAAGAATAGTTTATGCGTTATTTCATCAGTACTGCGTAATCGATTCAGTACTGCGTGAAAGAGCAACAAAGATACATAGGTTCAAACATCCATTCCCTTTTACAAATTTTCGCTCTTTTATCAATTTTGACAGTGATTATCTTACCTTAAAGTGCTCCACGAGTTTCTGATATTAGAAACACATTTCGCATTAGCAATATTAAAGCTTGAAGTCACAATCCTGTCGAATACTCCGCAAGGCACCATCCCAGGGTACATGTGAATGGGAGCAGAGGCTGCGATGGCACCGTTCACTAAATGTGGGTATTTTATCCTCATATACGCAGCTAACATTCCTCCGTATGATCCTGAAAATGGAAAAAAATAGGTTACAATAGAAATCCTCTATTATAGAAGTAATTGGTAAACGAGCAGGTTGATGTTAATTGAATATGTAATCGATGTTGTGTGATCACCGCCGTCCATGAATATTTGCAGCACCAAAGGAGATAAAAATGTATAACCAGCTTAAAAAGGAATACGGTATGCAATGGAAAGGAAATAAGAAAAGGAATAGGAAGGCGTTATATTTTTGTTCTCTGACGCATCATATGCTATATTAGTTATATTAGCTACTTCACGTCGATCTTCTGTGATAGTCAGGTACTGGCCCGAATCAGCTTGTATGTGAATTATAGTCAGTAACCTACAGCTAGGCTCTATGGCTCTCTATTCTATATTAGGACCGAAAGGTCAACAGTCAGAAGTTTATTTGGGCAGTTTTTTTTTTGAAAAAAATGTTTTAAATATTAACTGTCATACTACAAAAGACGCATTAAAACCATGTTGAACACGTGTTTAGCTAAACAGTGTTTAAAAATTAAACATTGCTTAAAATATTATCTAACTTGCTTAACAGCGAATAAGTTCATGAAAAACTTATTGATAAAATGTTATACGTTACATTTGGCAGCTAAAATAGGTTTTAAACATCTATTATACTCACTTAAACGTATTTTAATCTATATCTAAAGCATGTTTTACTCAAAACTGTGCTTAGAAGCGGATTTGTAGTATGGATTTTTTTAAACACGCGTTTAACGTCTGTTTCAATCTTTTGTAGTAAGGCAGCTAATTATTAAAATGCTTTGTGATAGGAGACAAAAAGGCATTTAATGATTACATGTTTGTTTCCCATAAAGGTAAAGATACAAAAATAAAATTTTGTAAAAATTACTGCATTTGTAATTTACGCCTGAAATGGTGTAAACAAGACTAGCAGCTTTTTCTCGCCAAATTTTAATTCCCGTTCTTTCACTAAAAAATAAAACCGATAAGAGTAAGACAAGACATTTATATATAAATTTATTTGAATAAGACTAAGGCGAGAATTACATTTTTGTAACTCTTACTCGCGTAATTAACCTAGAACAACTCTGTGGTAACAGTAACCTAGGTAGCCTTACGAAAGTTCTTGCTGTTGAAAATAAAGACACTGACGGCGTATTCCTTTAGGTGTAAAGGAATAACAACCAATTTTATGATAATATGAGAGCAAAACTTATATGTGTAATTTTCGTCTAAAGGAAATAACTTTAAGGCAAATAGGATTCACATTCTTTATGTTTCTTAACACATAATTATGTTTATCAAATCCTTGTTAATTAATTTGCTTAGAATGTTTTATTAGAAGTCAATGACTCTTCAGAATATAAATGTATTATAACAGCGGTTATTGTTCCTCATTTTGCAAATGAGACATATCTACGGCTATTAAATTAAATCGATTGTATAGAATGTGCTACTTATGCGGAATTCGAGCCAATGTTTACTTAAATATTGTTTCAATTTTCAATGGGTTTAAATACACATCTATTAATTGAAAACGTTTTATTAATTTGTTATTATTCTTTAATAAGTGTGCTCTGTTCCGTTAGCTTGGTGTCATTAATTTTTTTTATTTCCATTGCCCTTGCCGTATTTCGTAGTGCTATTTGAAGGTGACATTCCAAAAATTACTTTAGTGGTTTGTTTTACGAGCACAGCCTAACCTAAATCTAACCCTGTTCTTCTTTTTCTTACTTCCTATTGCTTTTTATCCTCTATTCCTTTTTAAGCTGGTAGCGTATTTGTGGCTTCTCTGCTGCTGCAAATATCCACAGGCGATAACATTAAGTGTCCCACCGACTCGTTTTCGAAAATAAAATTTAGCTGAAAGTTTTGACAGCACTTTCGTAATTCCTCTTGATAGCAAAAATAACAAATTACAGCTATAAACCTGTAGGTAAAATTAGGGGACGTATTTTTTTATAATAATATTATATCAGTTATTTGTAATAACGTACCTCCGAAAGCAATAACAGGGTACTTCGGTTCTACCTTGTCACCCTGAAGGTAGTTGATGAGTTCGGCGTAGTCGGCCATCGCCTGCGCAGACGTCAGGTAGCCGATGTTCTCGTTCTCTAAGGACTTGTTGCCGAAGGGCATTGATTGGCCATAGTATCTGGTGAAAATTAGTACTCTATTAATATACAGGATGTAAATGTCCCGTTGCTGGGCAAAGGTGCTGCTCCACTGCGGATTTGCGGATATATGTACATGTGTCAAACTTTTTTAAGGCGACTCCATATTTTCTAATGGTGTTTTCCTTCACCGCCCAGCACGAAAATTTTTTAAACACAAATTTAGCTCTTGTAAACTTAACGGTGCTAGCCGTGGTTGGAATTCTTGATTACGGGTTAAGACCAATGTATTCTAACCACGAGACCAGGAGACCACGAGATGAATATATGTACCAGTATGTCTTCTGTCCATGTGTATGTCACTGAACTAAACGGTTGGACTGATTTTGATAAACTTTTTTGTGTGCGCCTTCGAATGGTTTTCTAGATAATTTAGATCCACATTGGACATCTATTAGGCCCTCTAGTAAATGAATACAGTTGAAGAGTTTGATTGTAATAACGCGCTATCTCTAGCACTTTGATATGAAAAATGTTTTTAAATTAGATAAGATAGCTTAATTGTTAAGGAAGGTTATGGACATTAGAATTCAAGGCAACCACTCTTGAGAGCGGAGCAGTAGCCATAAAGTCCTGCGCAGATGAGAACATTTATAACTTTAGCACATAAATGGCAAGTTGGCCTCAATTTACCGCGAACAGCAACAATAAATACTTTGATTTTGTAACAGAAATGTCCCTCATCAAAACTATAAACCTTTGTATATAGATTTAAGGCAGACGAAAAAATTGAGGGACATTGAACTTAATTACATAGGTTTAAATATTTACAACGACAGTTTTTGGTATAGTGATAAATTGGTAGTGATAAGTGGAATCGTTTCGGGTCAGATAATTGAATAAATAAATACAAATAAGCAGACAAAATGAATCTGTTCAATGTTATTTTAGATCTATATGTAGATATGTTCATATTACATAACGTTAATTGTTTTTCGCTTTTTTTCCTTAGAGGGAAAAGGCAAAGATATTATACCGTACAGCCAAGTATTTTGTAATTTCTATTATGGCGTTAAAAATCTGTGCCCATTTTCTACTTTGACAAACTCGTAATTTGTTTTATTGGGAAAGAGTTAATCAGTAGCTAGCTAGTTGTTAGGCAATGTCGTCTAAAGTAGTCGGCAATTTGGGTGCCAAATACGACGAGCTTATATCTTCAGTTATATAATATTATTTTATCTGTTCGTATTGGCTCTCCACCATATTATCTCTAGTGCCTGATAACGGCACTGCCCTTGGTAAGGGAGTTATACTAATTATGTGTGCCTAGCTTGTCCTTAAATATTGTGGATGTCAAAAATGATAAAACCGCTTTGTTTGTAGAATATTATAGTATAGTCCGGAAATGATTCTGGACTAACATAGTAAATAGACCCTTGAAAGAAAGGACGCGGAAAATATACGAAGAACTAAAAGAAAATTCCATAAGACGAGAATTACAGTTGTTAGTTTTACTATTGTAATTGATATAAAACAAATCTGTAACCCGGTAACAGTTTCCTAGGTATGACACAATTTATGTAAATTTTATGAAAGTTTGAGAGTAAAATTTTTTAGGACTAGGATATAGTTTTTGGCGTCGAAATTAAATGCGAAGGGGGTAAAGTGGAGGCTGTAAGCTTCTATACAAATCAGGCGAATCAACTGGTAATCAATGGAAATTAATAATTATCAAAATGAGAAAGAGAAGCGGGTAAGAATCTTATTGTTTAGATAGATCTTGTTTAGTTAATAAATATGCATACCGAGCAAGAGCTTGACTGTAGCGCACCGGTTACACCTCATATTCTGGCTCGTGGGCAGTATCTCACGAGCAAGAGAAGATCGGCACGAATTACCAAATATACCTGAGTTTTGTACGGTGAGAGAGAGAGCCCGAAGCTTTAGCTTTCTTCCTTTACTTCCTATTCTCTTTCAGTCTCTTTTAGTCTCGTTTAGCTGGCATCGCACTCGACGCAACTCTGGTACTACAAATGTATGGGCAGGGGTGATCACTTAACATTAGGTGTCCCGTCTGTTCGTTTGCCAGATATTTTTATTAGACAAAACTCACCTATGTTCCGCAAAAATTAATTTCGCGCTGAATTCGGATGCAATTTCCCACATGAATCCCGTGTGCTGCGCGAACGCTTCGATCTGACCCTGTTGATCACAGTGTTAAGAGTTGTTAATTTTTTATATAATAATTAATAATTAATTAGTACCGACGACGTTTATAAGGTAGGGTTCAGGAGGTACGGAACCTCCCCACTAGTATACGATTTACTTATACTTAGTACATTGAACGAATGGTAATGACATTGGTTTAAATAATTTTTAAATAACTGATATTATCATTTAGCATCAAAATAAAAAAATACTTTTTCAAGTAGGCTTTTAAAAGCACTTTTGAATCGTCGAAACAAACAAAAAGTACTTGAATTAAGGAAAAGCTACCACCGGTTCGGAATGTAGATTCTACCGAGACGAACCAGCAAGAAACTCGATAGGTACTATTTTATAATTGTGTTATTAAGTGTATACATTCAATAAAAATTAATCACATCATCTCTTGTACATTTTGGAGTTACAACTATCCTTCGGACTCTTCGCTTGGACGGACCTCTTCTATAAAAGCTACGCCCGAGAGTACTAGCTAAAGATTGTTTCGTTATTCTCGTTTAAAATCAAAATATATTTTATTCGAGTAGTCTTTCATAAGTATTTATGAGTCGTCAAACAGAAAAAAAAAAGATATTTTTCAGATAAAAAACACTGATAGCCTGACAGGTCTGTTACCACACATGCTCCGGTATACCGTGAGAGGCCGTCATAAGCACAAGATGTATATTAATATCTTAAGCATTTGAAAAACTCACCAATGCTGTGATTTGAAGTCTCAAAAATAGTTATGCCACCTACGCATCTCAATTTACTGTGTGGGACCAAAACACATAACCACGATGCGACATTACGTCGTGATACGTTATGACGTCTCGAAACGATGAGACGTGACGTCGTATACATCTACTACATGCATCGTGAAAAATTGTGACACCGTGGCATGATGATATGATTTTATATTTAAAATTAATCACAGTATAATGGTTCGAGGTCGCGTTTTTACGATGCACAACGTACATTTTCAAGATGCGACGTCGTTACGTTTCACGACGTCGTTGTGCCACGTCACGTCGCGTGTGTGTTTCGGACATGATGTAATATAATTTGATAAAAATTGTTCAGTTGTTTTTAGAAAAAAAAAAAACAAGTGTCGATAAGTGTAAATAACCTCGTCAATTAATTTACATGGTTAGTCGATTAGGTTTTTAATTAGAATCATAATCTAACTACATAATTAAATTAGTTTTAAGCTATTTAGTTTGAAATTTCAAGTTTTTTATCAAAAAAGGGGGAAGGAGGTGCGCTTCTTTAGGCTGGTGTTTTAGTATAAAGACGATTTGCTTGGATGATGTGAGATACATTGATTAAAGATATTTATACTAATATTATTAAGAAATAAAATTTTTTATTAAGTTCGTATGTAGGGGCTAATTTTAGAAATTACTAATCCGGTTTGAAAAACACTTTTTTAATTTGGTTAGCATGTTTATTGAGGAAGGTTAAGGAAGGTTAAAGGCTATATTACATCACGCTACGACTCACAGGAGCGAAGCAGTGACCATAAACGTAAGTGAAAACGCGTGGGGCAGCTAGTTTTAAGTAAATTACATATTTACTATATAGTAACATGCAAAGGTTTCGATCTTACTTTCTTTTCAATTAAGTTAGGATAGCATTCATATTTGTATGCTGATAAGCAATAATGTGTCAACCCACAAAAAGTTGAATTGGGAGATATTGATGTATATTGATACTGAATCACCTATTTAACAGTATTAATAAAAATTGAAGTCTATATGACTTCAATTTTCAACTTTAAACTGAATAAATACGGAAAAAAGTTTCTTAATTAATTGTTTCGAATTTCAAGTGCATTCCATATTTTGCAATTTATACAATAATCTCAAACATTTAAAAAACTTTTTATTAGATAATATATTAAATATATCAATCTAATTTTTATTCATTATACCTTTTATCAAAAAATAAAAGAAAAGATGGATATACTCGTATACTTCTTCAAACATATTTCTTAAGAATAGGTTTGTCATCTTTAGATGTCATTTTCTCAAAATGACGTTCGTGTGGCTTAACACAGTATTGCTTATAAGCGTCCATTTATACTTAAACGTTTACAGGTTACTTAGAATAATGTTTACAGGTATCAATTTACAATCTGATGTAACCACAGAAATATGTTTTGTATACATATATATTCCGATATAATAATATAAAATTCCCACTTGCCTTTTACATGTATTATAATTAATTATTTTTTGTATATTGGGTATGAATATCATTTTGAACTAACAGTAGCTCGCAGCTTCGCCTGTGTAAAGTTCAGAATTTGACAGATCCGATTTAGAAAATTGGATAATTATAAAATAAGTTTCTAGCTTTAAAAATTATGTCATTTCCATCCCGTATTTCAACAACAAACAGATCTTTTTTTACATTAAATAGTAGCTTATATCCTTTGTTAAACTATAGACTATTTCTGTACTAAATTGCGTTCAAATTGGTTTAGCGGTTTAGGCGTGAATGAGTAACACACAGATAGAATTACATTCGCATTTATAATATTAGTAATTTTGTTAAAGGCATAATTATGTTGTCAGAATTCAAATGATTCATTTTGATTGGAGTAATAATTTTATTCAAATAACACAAATGAAATAGTTTAAAGTTAAACGCTAATATTAATAGTATTGTGACATACTCTTTATCACCACTAACAATATTTATAAACAAACTTTTTCCTCATATTTACAATAAACACAGATAATATAAACTGAAAGGTCAATTTAAAATAACATAAGATATAACTATTTTAAACTAATTTAAAAAAAGTTCTCAATATTTATTCTTTTCACATTTCGTCTCCTTGTGAAATGATTTTAGATAATTACACTTTTAATATTGAATCTGCTAAAATCAAAGGCTGAAAGTTGATCCTATTCAAATTTTAAGTAAAAAATTCCCTAATTTTATTTTCTTTACTTATTATAAAAATATTTCCATAACTAGTCTCCGTCCGCGGCTTCGTCTGCAATGTTGATAAATAGCCCATGTGTTATTCTGATATATATGCTATATTATATATGTTGAGATTCATTAAAATCTGTCCAATAATTTTCGCGTGAAATAACCACAAATATCCATTCAAACGTCCATCCATTCTCACAAATTTTTGCATTTACAATAGTAGTAAGATTATTATGTGCATATACAACTTATATAAGTATAAATATATGTATTCACCTCATTTCCTGTGTAGAAGAATATCGGACCGTGGCCATCGTCCCAATAATCACTATTCTCTAAAAACCTTATCTCAAACGTTTTATTGTTTTGAAAATTAAAATGATCCAAGGGTACTGTGAATTTTTTTGTTTCGTACTTGTATTTACAACTAACTATACCTAAAACTGTGACTAAATATATAAGTAATATCTTCGCCATTGCGGCGTGCTGTTCTCGCTGTGTTTGATACGATAATAATGTGTAAACGGTGGCTTGAATACTGTGACGTCACGGTACAGTGGTCGGCTCAAGTGTCGTATTAAATAACAAGGATCATTATAAAGGTCTCAGGATAATTCCAATAACATAATATAATAATATTATGTTTGCTACATATTGTCATGGATCAATATTTTTTTAGTTACTTAATTTGATTTTTTCGTAATCGTAAAATTTGTCTTTTTTTTTAAATTATAAATGACAACGTCAACAGATGCCGTTTTTAATTTCAATTCAATTTTTTTTTCTACACAGTACAATTCTTATGATTGACGACGTAAACGTAAAAAATGACTATCCCTGCAATGGTTCCAGCGGGTACCTGTATGTATATATACTTTATCGATGTTTGTGACATGGTTCAAAAACGACAAACGAGATATTTAATTAAGTTTCTTTTAACTCTGTTGTAACATGAAGGTCCATTGTGGCTGCATGTGATCCCCTGCACGATGCGCCTTCCATTTTAATACACCTAAAATGTAGATAGGTCACGTGGTGACCACATCAAATTTTCTTCAATAACGATTATGAAAAAAGCTACCGAAATCTAGACACGCGGTAGCGTGTCAAGCCAAGTTCAAGAAACATAATGTATTCAATAAGTATTTGATATAATGTTTTTCATTACGAAAAAATATACTAATAACTATACAACATCTGTCATACTACAAAAGACGCATTAAAACCATGTTGAACACGTGTCTAGCTAAACAGTGTTTAAGATTTAAACATTGCTTAAAATATTATCTAAATTGCTTAACAGAGAATAAACTCATAAAAAAACTTATTGATAAAATGTTATACGTTACATTTGACAGCAAAAATAGGTTTTAAACATCTATTAAATTCACTTAAACGTATATTAATCTATGTCTAAAGCATGTTTAACTAAAAACTGTCTTAGACGCGCGTTTAACGTCTGTTTAAATCTTTTGTAGTAAGACAGTATGTATTTAAACTAAAATAAATGTTAAAATTAAACATGTGGATAAGTACTGTATGTATTGTACACATATGTATTGTTTATTTATTTTACTACAGATATTAATATAATCAATAATTAAACGGCAGATTTCTCATGCGGTTTCATAAAACTTGCCGTCCTTTGCGGTTACATCCTCGAATATTAACTGCTCCTCTTCTATGATGTTGCGTGATGTTTTATAGCCTCTAAGCTTCCTCAACAAGTGAGCTATTTAATGTGAAAATATTTTTTAAAACTGGACTGTTAGAGCTTAAGATTAGAGCGTTTAAAGAAAGAATAGTCTGTTTTGTAGTGTGTGTATAGATAAAAGCGGTCATGTGCGAGCTTGACTCGAACATGAAGGGTTCCTTACTATGGTACCTAAAAAGGAAAAACGGAACCTTTTTTAGGATCACCTTGTGGTCCGTCTGTCTGTCTTGCAGGACCTTTTTCTCATGAACGCGTGAAGGTATCAAGCAGAAATGAATATCATATACTCTTGCTTAACACAATTTCTACGTCGATGCAATCAAAATATAAGGCCATTTATGTCATACATTTTTAGCATTTTAGCATTTTCGCAAAGGATTCCAAACATATAATATCATAGTTCCCATTAATTTAACGACATGAAATTTGGCAAGCAGTAAGTAAAGAATTATTAATATAATTATTATTAAAGGAAAAAGTCTCAAAATTATAATTTTCTATCTGTTTGTTTGTTTACGTACGAGTTTTTTTTCCGAGATTTATCCCAGGGACGCCGAAAAATGTGAAGTTCAAATTAATATCAAAATAGTCAGTGCAATTACTTAGAGCTGTGAAAAATCAAACTTCTCAGTCAAACCAATCAAAAGATACGGCCGTGTAGGCGCATTATTTTAACATGGAAGCGCAAGGAAATCAAAACCTATAGGGTACTTCCCCTAAAAAGTTAATTTGTTGCTATATTAAAATTACGTTAATACAATTTATTGATATCATGTTTTAGAAACTTCAAAGTCAAATAGATAATCAAACAACTTGAATTGTTGTATAATTATATAGTTCTAGTTCTTAGTAATATAATTAGTTAAGTCTTCAGTTAAGTCTTTTTTAATATGAAGTTGTACTGATATACTAATATAATATATATAATAAATAATACACAAATTGTTTAAGCGAACTTTTAATTACACATATACCAGTTTGAAAACGATGTAAGTTACAAAATTTTACATTTAACTGAAATAAATCAGCAGCACGTTTAACTGATTTTTCGCTTTAAAAACTCAACTGGACTATGAACACTGTCTTAACCCACTTCTACACTAAAATATGACATCGAGGTGATATTATTTTCTTTTACCGACAGAACTTCCAAAGTTCAAAACTGTACTGTAAAATGTAAAAAATAAAAATCAAGAAAACAAAAAAAAACCGAAACAGATAAATTATGTAAGGTTTTCGACTCACGTACTTAAAGACTTTAAAATAGTTCTAAGTACTTGTTGATCTAAAATTTAATAACAAACATTGTCATATAAATAAACAAAAGACATGGCCAATTTTGAGCCCATGGATGTCATATCATTAAAGAAAAACTACTGTAGCCTACAGGGGCTACAATTGACGTATTGCGAGAAGACGGATTCACCCCGTAGACGGAATTCGATCCCCTGAATATAAAATCGTTTAAGTACAAAGACTTTTTATTAAAATTAAAAATATTTTTATCAAAATAAAGATGTTTATCGTGAGTGTACTTCGGTTATCATCATTTGACCTGTCCTGCTCTCTGCCGCGCTCTTATGGTCTGTGTTTTTAAGATATTATGTAACCAGGGGCGTAACTATAGGGTGGCAGGGCTGGCAAAAAGCCACGGGCCCCTGACCCAAGAGGGGCCCGGCCTAAAGGAATTTTATTAAAAAAAAAACTTATTAAAAGTAAATGGTTATTTCATTATAAATGTGTATAAACCTATGCTCATGAAAATAAAACTTATCAGATATATAATTAAAATACAAACAATATTATTATTAGTTTTGGGTAACTTCTTAAGCGGTTCATTAAAATTAAATTATAACATGAGGATTTT
This sequence comes from Hypolimnas misippus, assembly GCA_037950945.1. Lineage (NCBI taxonomy): Eukaryota > Metazoa > Arthropoda > Insecta > Lepidoptera > Nymphalidae > Hypolimnas > Hypolimnas misippus. The sequence continues at coordinate 16,597,026 of JBBEEQ010000017.1, read as the reverse complement.
TACTTGGAGGCCCCAAAGAATTTGCCACGGGCCTCAGACGGTATAGCTACGCCTCTGTATGTAACAATAAATTTATTGTTATTATTTAATATCTGTTAGAGTAATATAATTATATAATTATTTGTAAATTATATTATAAATGATATCATTCTATCAGGAAATCAAACTATCTATATTTGTATCAATGTATAAAAATACGTCTTTGTTCGTTTCTTATCATTGCTAATATTTTGTCGACTATAAGTATAAAAACTTAAAAAAAAACCGTCATCGAGAACGATACACGTAAACTAAAAAGTAAATATTTTATACAACACCCTGAAGTTGGTGCCAAGTAAAACATTCGAAGTAGGATCTAAGTAAAACCTTTTACATGTTATTTAGTGGCACTGACTAAATAAAAAAAAATTATACAGCCATTTTCGAAGTCGGTTAAAAAATTCAAAACCATTAATAATCAAATCGATTAGGTAAACTTACCTAGATTAATAAAATAGCAGCATATATAATTGTGTAAGCTACACGTTATTCACCACCACCACTACAATATAATATAAATAAAATTCAACTGATAATGAAGACCACAGACGGCCACAATGCATGTGGTAAAGAGAACACAAAAAGAACTCAATAATTAACAGCTCTGCACCTTTTACGTGTAAAAAAGACATAAAAAGTTTTACATGACACCGACTTCGAATGTTTTACTTAGTATTGAGTTTAAAATAATCATCATCTACCTAGCTATTTTCCCGGTTTCACCAGGGCCTGGTTACTATTCTAGTGCAGTTATTACAAAGTTACTGATTTTTACACAGAGCGATTGTCTCCACAACCCAAGGGCAAGCCAATAACCGACTAGACTAGAATAATCTCTCTACTAAGAGTAAGGATGATTATGAGGTGATCGTGATAAGAAACGGGACCGACAGCTTTATGTGCTCTCCGAGGCAGGGCGGAGAGACCCACAAGGTGAAACACTCAGACCTAGGAACAAATATCTATACAAATATAAATCTGCCGTTTTTTTTTCTCGTTACGATAAAATCCTATTTACATGTATGGAGAAAATAAGTTTTCATATTTAATAAACCTATTTTTATACATTTTAAACTTTTGCGATTTATACTAGTCATAGTCCTTCAAGTCAGCTCGTGACCACGACGGATGCAACTTCGTCGAAACGTCGGGCAATAAAAAAGGTATTACTACCATTAGTTATCGCGATAAGACCCGTTATATTAAATATGAATAGTATAAATCGCGAAAGTTTGAAATATATGAAAATAAGTTTCATAATTTTCAACGAAAAATATTTATTGTAAAAGTTCCCTCATCAATTTTTTTAAATTAATAATAAATAAAGTTTTTAAATTATTTCATAATGTGAAACACATGACGCATTATCATAATATATCAATTTCTTTTCTTGTGGGTTGAAACATTATTGCTTATCAGCGCTCAAATGACTGTTCAGTTTTTAGTGTAACGTTCTTTGTGAAACTGTCTTATCCACTTTCTTATATGCTTTTTATGGACGATTCTCGCCATCTTCACAGAGGCAGGGTCTTGAGGACTGGAAGTCATCAGGTCGAGGTGAAGGGCGGCGTCCTTGATTATTACTGCGGTTACTGAGCTGCTGATACTCTTAAGGATTCCTCCTGTGAGTGACAATTTTAAAATGCTTTACTAACACTTTAATACATTTAATTCAATATATTTAATATATATACACATATATATATATATTTGACATTTATGATGTATATATACAGTACAAATTGTCAATAACCCTTTCGAAGCTAACGTTGAAGAAGAAATTGCCCATTTGAAGGTAACAATTCAAATGCTGTAAAACGAGCGAAATTATATATAACTAATAATGCACTTTGATGAAAACAGAGCTCTTTTTTATATATACAACAATTTAAACTATGACATTACTTTTGTGCCACCTTGTATAAATATAATCTAAATATCGTAAATGGCTCCAACGATTGTCATGAAATTTAGTATGCAGATTTCGGGGGCGTAAATCGATTTAATTAGGTTTCATTTTTAGAAATTGTCGTTATATTCGTGTATTCAGGCAAGGGAAAACTGCTACTATTTTTTTTATTCACTATTACATCGAAATATAATTTTCAAAAAGGCGAATCACCAAAAACGTTTTCTAAACTGTTTTAACATGTTCAAAGCTCTCTCTTTATATAAAAAGTCGGGTTAGTTACACAATTTATAATATAAAAATAACTGGATCGATTTTTATTAAAAGTAAATATATACAGTATTTTGTCTGTGGTATCTCGTTGATTAGTTGCTATTATATATCCTCAGTACGCACCCTCCCCCTCTCTAGGATAGATTACTTGTCCTCGCTCTTATAAATAAATTCACAATTACACGCAAATAAGAGACTAGAACCCTAGTGATGCCCCTAAAAAGTATGTAATACTATGCAAGGATCCGTCTGTATTGTGCACATACTTCCATTATTTGTGAGTGTGTGTGTTATTTTCTTAAATCAAGCTCATATGTAATTCGGGCTTAATTGAAATTATTAAGAAATATAAATAAATTACGATTTTATAATATTTAAATTCATCAATCATGTTTTGCGACTACACAAAAAATGCACTTACATGATTATATCTGTCTCTAAGAAATTTATTTCAAATCATAATCTGTAATGCTTAACCAATCTTAATAAATTTTGATGTAGATAAAGTCCATCGGTGGTAGATTTCTAAGTACTGAGTAGCATATGTCCTTAGAAAATGTATAGTCGCAAAAAATTTTATGCGGCAAAATGGCAGATCAAAATTAGTATGAACAACCCATAATTTCTATTGAGCATTTAAAATAGGTATTATTAAAAATATTGACTATTGTAAATATCCATAATTTCTATTGAGTATTTAAAATATTAGTAAAAATATTGACTATTGAATATATGTATTCTGTGCACACGCAGTCGCGGTAATCAACTAGTGTAGCTTACAAAACACAGACCTCATACGCAGAATACTCATTACTAGTGAGGTGTCGAATTGTTAAATATACACGGTTACGGGTCCGAATACGGATCTTTGTTGTCCCTCGGATATCCACGCATACGGGTATCCGACACATCACTAATCATTACCTCCAGCCCAGGGATCCATCAGTCCATTACTGAAGACGATATTGGTAGCAGCCTGTATCCTCGCTCCACCATACTCCACCTTAGCACCATCGGGTCGAGGGTACACGTTGTACTTCTCGTAGCAATATTCAGAGTATTTCTTAAAGTTCCACGGATTCGGTTCGAACATATCGTTTACACCGTCTGTACACACTGCCAGCACCATGTCTGTGCAAGCCTGTAAATAAAAAAAATCTAATATTTTTCCAAAAACAATTTTCTCCTAAACTGTTTTAAAACGTACCGTTAACATTACAAGACTTTTTTAAAAAAGATGAACCGACTTCAAAGTAACATACATAATTTTTTAAATATAGAATTTTACTTCTTTATAAAATTCGTATAATTAGGTTCGTATAATTAATTTTGTAGATATATTCAGTGGCTACCTGATAATCCCAACCTCTTGCGTCAAGCTCGCCGTAGTTGTTTCCATTTTTATAATCCACACAATTTATCTTGCCGGTGTAATTGGTGAATGTGTTTAAAACTTTTCCTATGCCCTAGAATATTAACAAAATGTATAATTACTAAATGAAAAAAAAAAAATAAACCGACTTCAAAACGAAAACAGCTCCACTACAAGTAAACTCAAAGCAAAGAATAAATATTATCGACAACGTTTTGAAGTCCAGAAGGTACCAAGTAAAACTTTTTATAATATTTACTGGCACCGACTTTAAAATGTAGATAAAAGATATTTTTTGGTTTTTAATTTACTTGTATCAAATTCGTTTTTAAGTCGATTTGCTTTTTCAAAGTTTTCATTAGTCTGGTTATTCAAGATTTTTATTTTTAATATTGGTATTGTTTTTCTATTGTACCTTTACTTACCTCAAGAAGTTTCTGGCCTTTTAACGTCTCATTCAAATACTGACACACGGTCCTAATAGGCTGTGCTGGTAGTGGTAGCATGTAGTCAGATTTGAAAGGATAATTGACTATCGCCAATGTCTCATACATCGACTGAAGGTACCCTATAAGCGTCTGAATGTCTGAGGAGTCTTTGACAGGATTGCAGAGTTTCCACTTTTTTTGTAACCACTCGCTGCTGTCTTGGGATTTCAAAATAGTTCTGAAAAAAAAAGTCTATGTTAATTGTATTATTTAACAGACAAATCGATACCTCCCACGTAAGTTATTGTAAGCCACAAAATTGCCGTTAGCGTTTTTACTGAATACTACACGAATTTGCATTGCTTAATGCATTCAAAGTGAAAAAATACCAAAAATCTTTTTTTTTTCACGGAAACTAAAACGGATTAAAAGTGCTCTACTGTAAAATTGTAATTTTGGTGTTACAACAACTTACGTGGGAGGTATCGAAATATGGCGTTCTTCTAACCACACATAAGAGTTAGAGATGTGGAAATATCACTTGAATGATTGAACTGAATCATTTATTGTAATGAAAAATCATATTCGAAAATTCGTGATTTTCGGGATTTGTTATTAAATAAGACAAGTACAAAAATTCTATAGCGTTATGTGATCGCTAGGGTTCTAATCACTAGTTCTCTTGTTTCTTGTTTCTAGAAAGAAGGAGAGTGCGAACTGCCGATATATAATAATAACTAACTAGTAAACGAGGTACCATAGACAAAATACAGTATTCTTAAACATCTAGGTATAGTAGGCTATAGGTAGTTATAAATATTAGGCTCTCTTTAATTTATTATACGGTTTTATTTATCTGAAACTTTGGAAACAACAATATAACCTCAAAGTGCTCCACGAGTTCTTTATGTTAGTAACACATTTCGGATTGACAACATTAAAACTTGAAGTCACAATCCTGTTGAAAACTTCACAAGGCACCATCCCAGGGTACATGTGAATGGGAGCAGAGGCTGCGATGGCACCGTTCACTAAATGTGGGTATTTTATCCTCATATACGCAGCTAACATTCCTCCGTATGATCCTGAAAATGGGAATAATCTGGGTTAAAACATCTTCTTCTGAGAATTCCTTGTTTTATAGAAGTAGTTATCATATACACAACTAACATTTTTCCATATGTGCCTGAAAAGCAATACAATAAAATACTATTTTAACAGTCCAATTTCATTACTTCTATAATCAGATCGAAGAGCCGAAATTAGAGTCGTAAAAATTTTAAAAGAAAAATGTCTTAATTTAAGCGAACAAGAATACAACTTCAGAACACGTGCATATTATACGCGTCACCGAAATAATATTATATTCTTATAATAATAAATTATTCTTTGGGAAATAAAAAGACGTCGTTTCTTATTATGTTTAATATTGAATGGATTGTATATTAAAGACTAGTTCTTTATCAATTACAAATGGACTACAAATGGTATCGTTTTTATTATACATTGCGATATATGTTTTATAAGTATTAGTACTAGGTTTGACGAAAACACTTTCAAAGAACCCACAGTATACTCAGCATACTTCTTCAGCGTTGTTAATTTGTTGTTGATTGCCGAAGGAGAGATAACCTAGCCCCACTAGCGCTCGGGGCAGAGTAAGTATTGTGCGCCCTCGGGCCGTGGGTGCGTGAGATGGGGGTCCCACGCATCCGTTTTTTTTCGTCCCGAGGAGGATGGCAGCCGGGCTGGCCCCGAACTGCCGCACGCACCAGTGAGGGGAGCAGGGGGGGCAATACCACACTTTGCCCTCCTGCGACGAGCTCCGCCAGCCACAAGCGGAGCGTCGCACGAGAGAGGCAGCGGATGCGCATGCGCAAGCGATCCCGAGGTCTTTCTATTTCCATGCTAAGGCCATCGCAGGGGTTTTAGTGGGTACAATCGCCACATAACCCGATCTCCCCCCAGGAATCGGGTATCTTTTTGAAGATTTCCTCTGCGAAAACAAAAACAAAAAAAGGAGAGATAACCGTCTTCATTGTTTCGTTAATATATTTGATACCACCATAATTGCGTAGGCTCCTTTTTATTAAGAATGATTTGCATACGTTTTAAATTTTTCGTAACATTTACCGTGAACTATTTTTGTCTGTAGGATAATAGCAAAAATCCGTCATAATCCCGTGGGTAGTTAAAAATTAAAGTTTTGAAAAGCATATTATAATGTTTTAAATATCGATGCTGGTAAAGCTGGTAAAATGTCCAGCACATGCCCAGTTAACCACCTGTATGTAAATGTTATGTAGAATAGTGTAGTATAGAATAGTTTATTGTTGAATAGTTTAGTGTACCCTCTTGCTGGTATAACATGTTTTTTTTGTATTAGATTACAATCTCGCTATTTTGAACTCGATCAGGTCAACCTACCTCCAAAAGCAATAACGGGATATTTCGGTGTTATCTTTTCACCCTGAAGGTAGTTGATGAGTTCAGCGAAGTCAGCCAGCGCTTGCGAAGCCATCAAGTATCTGAGGTTCTCTTTCTCGAAAGTTTTGTTGCCGAAGGGCATGGAATCGCCATAGTATCTGAAGAGGGAAATTTTAATAGTTACAACTATTGATGAGCCGGATATTCGTATCCATATCTGCGTATATTCGAGGGAGAATAAACTTCCGTATCCGTTACTTTTCAATAGATGAAATTCTATACATACGTGTTTAGAGGTTAGTATGCAAAACGTATAATTTATATTCACATTATATTTTATTTCTTAAAATCAAATATTAGCCATCTTATTTGGCTAACATTTTTTGCAGTAAGTTACTATATCAATAGTATATACAACGCAAAGGTACTACATTAACTATCTTTATAATGAGATCAATCACAAATCGTATCCAAACGATGTTTTTATAAATATTAATTAAATGATCTTAAGAATGATATATTTTAAGTTCTTGTAGTAAACTTGATAAAATATATAAATATTGTAATATCCGTATCCGTATCCGCGGATACACATTTTTAACGATCCGGCACATCACTAGTTTCAATAGAACTAATAAAAGACACAGTGATTGACAATTTCAGTGTAAATAATTTAAAATATAGTATGGAAATGACTATGCAGAGACCATCTTAAAGCATTTTAATTTGTCAACGAAGGAATTCTTTCAATTAATCGAATGACACGGTTATTGAATTATGAAACTCACATAATATACATTCAATAAACAAATTCGATCTAGCAATCTAAATTAGCCGATGTTACTGCTAAAATGGTCGATTATTTTTAATTTAACCAAAAAGAAATCCTTGGTTTATATGCGAGTCATTATGATGCTAATGTTAAGTTTGTTTCTGGTAGGGTTGCTATCTTTAAAATTTGGCAATCAGGACAAGACGCGTAAAAACCCCGGATTTTAGAGTCTAGAACCCGGACATGTCAGATTTTTTTTAATAGTGATGTTAAATCAAAAACAGTTCAAAATGACATAAATTAATTTTATTTATTTTCTGACTATAAAATTAAATTTAGTCATCTTTTATCATAATTTTAAATGTACCTAAAACAGAATCTTATTACAGTTTGCTACAAATTGTTTTAATAATCATTTACATTTTTTTTAACCCGGTCTACAAATGAAATTTTTCCCGGACGGTCACCGGATGCCCTAAAAACTGGGACAAATCCGGGAAAACCCGGACGGATGGCACATTAAATTAAACATTAAAGTAAACATTAAATTATGTTCCTTTGTTTAATAAATACTAACCTATGTTCTGCGAAAACTAGTTTTGCTTTGAACTCAGCTGCAATTTCCCACATAAAACCCATGTGCTGCGCAAAAACTTCGACGTGACCCTGATGATCACAAAGAAAATTAAAATTAAAATACTGTCTTTTTTTAATCGTGAAAAAAGTACTGATTAATAAAAATTATGCGGGATAAAAGATACTACTTCTTATAAATTATGTTGTTTAATATATTTACCTCATTTCCTGTGTAGAAGAATATTGGACCATGTCCATCGTCCCAATAATCACTGTTCTCTAAATATTTTATTTCAAATATTTTGTTATTTTGGAAATCAAAATGATCCAAGCGTACTTTAAACCATTTTGTTTCATACTTATATTGACAATCAACTATACCCAAAATTGCAAATAAAATTATAAAGGACGACTTCGCTGACATTATGCGATGTAGTTTTCGTGATGTCCCCACAGAGTTTGATACGATAATAAGTGATAGGTAATTACAATAAAATATGTAGATATATTACGAATAGTGCGATCCAAATTAAAAAACAACATTTAAACGTACACATAAATAACGTAATATTATAACGTCTCACTAACACATCAAAGAACTAAAGAAGGATTATTTTTATTTATACACTTTATTGTACACCACAAATTAAACAAAATTATTTTGCTAATAAAGATGAAAAGAAATGTACAATAGGCGATAATAGCGATATAGCGATTTCTTCCAGTAACCGTGGTTATAGGAAAATAAAATCAATGAGCAGATGGTAGGTTGTGTAAAATATACACTTACATAAGTACCAATAATATATCAAACACATAATCATCTTAATTAACAGGCGTGAAAAAAAGTCACATATATGGGTGCTGATAAGCAATACTGTGTCAAGCCACACGGACATCATTTTGAGAAAATGGCGTCTAAAGATGTCGAACCTATTCTTAATAAATATGTTTAAAGAAGTATATATCCATATTTTCTTTTCCTTTTTGATAAAATTTATAATGAATTGAAAGCAGATTGATATATTTAATATACTATCTAATACAGAGTTATTTAAAATTTGAAATTATTGTATAAATTGCAAAATACGGAACGCAATTGAAATTCGAAACAATTAATTAAGAAACTTTTTTCCGTACTTATTTAGTTTATATGACTTGAAAAGTTTTTTAATAATGTTAAATAGGTAATGTTGTATCAAAATACGTCAATATCTCCGAATTTGACTTTTTGTGGGTTGACACGTTATTGCTTATCAGCATCCAAATTTATCTAATATTATTTATTTATTTATATTTTATTTATTTAAAGGTACAAAACCACACTTTACAAAATTACACCAAAATGAAATAAATTTTGGGAATATATAATGTCATAATACAATAGTCTCTTTAAAAAAACTGAAAAAAGATAATTACCGGAAGAGAAAAAGAATCAAGTATGTATACATATGTATTTTATTAAATAGAAAAGTAGAATGCGTCATATTTATGGATAAATTACTAAAATTGGATTGACTCATGAGTTTATATATAGTTTAATGTAAACGTATTAAAGTTTATTGAAAATAGGTAAATAAAAAGCATATATATATTATATAAATTTTAATTTATTAACAAATAAATGGTAGCCTTTAAAAGTATGTTTTTATCTCCGTTCCTAAAATAAGGAAATTTAAAGATTCAAGGATTACTTAACCTTATTGATTGGGCTACCAGTATTCTTCTTTCTCTATCTCCCTGTTTCTCTGTTTGCGAAAAATATTCATCCATCGAGTACGCTCTATTTCATTAATAGTTGTAATACACTCATAATATTTAATGGAACTAATAAGCTAACACAAAATTTAGATTTTGTACCGATACGAAGTTGACCGGGTCAGTTAGTTTTACATACTGCCGGGGAAAGAGCAAAACCGCGTAACTAACTTTTAAAATAAGGTCCATCTTTGAGTAAAATGTTAAATTTTATTATTAATAAACATGCTAGTTAAAAATTATCGAATCGATATCGATAATGTTATTTTATATGGATGCTAATATGCAATAACGTGTCAATCCACAAAAAGTGTAATTCGGAGATATTGGTGTATTTTGATACTGCATCACCTATTTAACATTATTCAATAAAAAATAAAGTCATATAAACTAAATACGTACGGAAAGTTTCTTAATTAATTGTTTCGAAATTCCAGGTCGTTTCTTATTTTGTAATTTATACGATAATTTTATATTTTTAAAAACTTTTTATTAGATAATATATTAAATATATCGAACTGATTTTAATTAATTACAGCTTTTATCAAAAAAGAAAAGAAAATATGGATAAATACTTATTCAAACAAACTTGTTAAGAATAGGTTTGACATCTTTAGACGCCATTTTCTCAAAATGAAGTTCGTGTGGCTTGACACAGTATTGCATATTAGCATCCATATTTGGTTCAAATTTAGGACTTTATAAAAGAACTAGATACGCGGTTTTGCAATATTCCCGACGATATATTCAATCGTTTGTTAATGTTAATTAAAATCACGTACCTGTATATCACTGGTATGTGTTTACTCATCAATTCGTAATTCGATTTTTTTGGTATACGATTGAACTTTGCGTTAAGAGATGTAGTGCAGCAGCCTGACGCGGTTAAAAATAAAATAAAATGAATTATTAAATATTTTTGAAAAATAGACTATTGATTCCAAATTTACTATATTGTGTATGCTATCAAAATCACATGGTTGCATAACCTTCCCAACAATAAAATACAATTTTCTAATGTATTCAAATTGTTTGAAGATAACAATCAATTTTGAATACCTTATTATTACATTTGTAACGTATTAACAGATACGTCGTTAGTAGTAACGATAAGTTGTGAATGTCAAAAATGGCAAGTAGCACTGACAGTAAAGTCTCTCAGATGTTAAGTAATAAGAAATAACTTAAGTAAATCTTTATGAAAGTCTGAGAACAGTATTTATAAATGTTATTCTAGCCCAACAGTAATTCATAAAAAATATTTTCTTATGGCTCTCAAGAGATTTAAAAGGTCTCGTTTGAAATTAATAAAAAGGTTAATTTTTTTCGAGATGGTCCACTCAGAACCACCAATCAAGTCATCTCCAGATCCTGCAGGTGTTGTCCTTTGAGGCTGTGATGATGGCGTCCCCCGCGTAAGAGTACGCGCAAGAGAATATCTCGCCTTGATGACCAGACAACACCTGGTAATGTACAATAATCAGATTACATCGTCGATTTAATGAATAGATATAAACTAATATTATAAGGAGGTAAAATTTGTTTGTAAGTTTGTATGTATGGGGTAATTTCTGAAAGTACTGATCCGACTTAAAAAATTCTTTTCGCGTTGGACAGCCAGAGTATTGAGGAATACTATAGGATACAAGGGTGTAACTATAGGTGGCAAGGCTGGCAAAAAACCACAGGCCCCTGACCCGAGAGGGCCCCGGCCTAAACGAATTTTATTAATAAAAATATTATTAAAAGTAAATTTTTATTTCATTATAAATGCGTATAAACCTATACTCTTGAAAATAAAACTTATCAGTTATTATTAATAGTTTTGGGTAACTTCTTAAGTGGTTCATTGAAATTAAGTTATAACATGACGATTTTTAATTGGAGGCCCTATCCAAAAAATTTGCCACATGGTAAAGTACGCCTCTGATAAGCTACATTACATGTCGCTACGACTCACATAAGCGAAATAGTACCATAAACGCGAGTGAAACCGCGAAGGGCCGCTATAATCAATTATATGATGAGAATAAGATGTACCTGAACACAATTTCCCGTGCCGGTGTTCCAGACCCGCGCGCTGCGGTCGGCGGACGCGGTCAGTAGACAGCCTCCCGCTGGGCTGAAGCACACCTGTGAGACATCTATTCTATACAGGTCAACTGGGCAAGTGGACGTATTACGAGTAAAATAAATAAATAAATAAAATAATTTTTCATATATTATACCTTTACTGTGAAATGAAAAAGTACTTTTTATTAAAAAAATAAAAAAATTTTTTGCTCTTAAATATCGATTCTGCTATGTTTGTATTCTCCATACGGATATTTATCGTGTCGTGTCTCCGGACTTTCGACACAAGATCATGACATCTTAATGGGAGCCATTGAGTGTGGAGAGTTTATTTTTTCTCCGTGTATACCTTGGACACTTCCTCCCTATGCCCCTTCATGACAGCTAACTCCTTGAAGTCGGAGCGCACGTCGTAAACCCGCGCGGAGCAGTCGCTCGACGACGTCGCCATGCGCTGCCCCGCCCAGTCGAAGCATATGTCCAATACCTGACCGAGTTATCATCGCATTCATAACAAAATATAAGAAAAATTAAACTCGTCGGGGACACTGCAAAACCACGTATCTAGCTTTCCCTAGAACCAAATTTTAAATTTAATTAAACTTATCAACAAATATATTTTAAAACAGATATATTATTGGAGCATGTAACTTGGTGCCAGGGGCGTAACTATAGGGTGGAAGCGCTGGCAAAAAGCCACGGGCCCATGACTCGAGAGGGCCCTCCCTAAAATAATTTTATTCATAAAGATCTTATTAAAATTGTTATTTAATTACATAAAATATCTAAAAACCTATGCTCTTGAACGTAAAATTATCAGACATGTTAGTTACATATCACACAATATTATTAATAGTTTTGGGGTAACTACTAAAGTGGTTCATTAAAATTAAGTTATAACGTGACGATTTTTACTGGAAGGCTAATCCGAAAAATTCGCCACGGGCCTCGAATAAAATAGCCGTTACCTAGCGGTCTGTTAAAAGACCGATTGTCAAAATTAGAAATTGATACAGATTTTTAATATCAAGCAAAATAACGCAACATATCTATAGTTATAAAATATCATTGAAAATAATCATTATATAAATCAATTTAAATTAACAAATCTTACCAATTTTAATTACCTATAATATACAAACAGTTAAATTTTTTCGTACCTCGTCAGTGTGTGAAGCGACGGTGGCGAGACAGGTGCTGCTGCGCGCGTCCCATAGACGAGCACTGCCGTCCAGTGACGCGGATCCCACGAGCGAACTATCCCAATTGAACTGAACGTTCGAGATTTCACCCTCGTGACCACGTAGCACTGACACACGCCTATTTTTATTAAAATAAATAAATAAATAATAATGTTTTTTTTTTATAAAATAAAATGGCTGGCAAACGAGCAGCACGATGACAATGTACTTGTAATGACTACTTTGTAAAATGATCACTGCCGCCCATGAACAATTGCAGCTTCCAAGCCACAAATGTTTTTTTTTCAGTTTAAAAAGAAATGAGGGATGAACAGGAAGTAAGGAAAGGAATTCGAAAGAAGATATATTTTCGGCTCACTCACACATTGTACGAAGCGCTGATATTCTGTGAGAGTAAGGTGGAGTACCTGGTCGAGTCAGTGTGTATATGAGTTGTAGTAGAGGGCTACAGCTAAGCTCTACCTCAAATAAATAATTTGATATAATTATGTCGTGTATGTAGTACGTACTCATTAACTCTTGTATCCCAGAGTGATATTGTCCCGTCAAAGGATCCAGTTATTAGTCTGTGACCTTCGTTGGGGTCAAACTGCAAGGCGATTACTTCTGCTGTATGTCCAGAGTAAGTTTTAATTTCAGTGCCTGATTAAAAAAAATACTGTGTATTATCAAGTACAGTCAATTACAAAAGATGTATATTTTTATATTTAGAATAATAGGCTGTTAAAATGTTAAACTCAAATGCCGCGCCTGACAAATTTATTAAAGCAATATTGTGAAATCATAAAATAGATAAAAATTATTTAGAAACTATTAAATTATTAAACGAGTTTTGAATTTTTATCACCAAATTTTATAATTAACTTAATTTTAAATTGCTAAATCTCGTACTATCACTGTTTACTACATTGATTTTAACAGGGACAAGAAGAGACTTAAAGCTACTTAAAATTGTAAAATATTATACTATTAATAGATTGAAGATTTAGCTGTAAGTTGGGTCCACACCCGACGATTCATCAAAGAATCGGCGATCCACAAGGAACAGCAAGCTAGAACTAAAAAAACTTGAACCAACTCTTGCGCTGGCGTGCAATTCATCCAGTTCACAATCACAATCACAGACTTTTGAATCGTTTTGCTGGATCGTTCGGTGTGCTCCCATAGGATTACAAATTCTCACCCGTCCCAGCGTCATACAACTTAGCAAGGTGGTCCATGGAACCGGTAGCGACGTGGTCCCCCTTAGGGCTAAACTGAACAGCTACCACCTCCCCGCTGTGCCCCCACAGGGTGGCGAGACACTCGCCCGTCTCCGGGTCCCAGATCTTCGCTGTCTTGTCGAAGGAACCGGTTATCACTCGATTGCTGATAAGGACTTAAAATATTAGCGTCCTAAGTATAGCGTAAGATAGTATAGTTAGATGACAGATTGCGCAGTGGTCACTGCAACTGACTGAGGAGTTAATGATCGCGGTTTCCCCGCTCATAGCAAGCGTCTATATTGGCGACACAGATGTATATCGTGGTCTGGGTGTTTATATTGTGTGTGTATCCGGACCCCCGGCACAGGATCAGAAGATCTTATAAAATCCGTTGAGTGTGAAATGTCTATAACTTTTTTTACACGTATAGAAGATGTAGTACAGTAATAGCCTACAACGACAAAAGAAAATAAATTTATGGAAAAATTAGATATATTTTTTATAATAAATATTTGTATAAATTTAATAAATATATTATTATAACTTTATGTTTTATATGTAATATGTGTATATATATAATCAAGTGTTACACCTCCAAACCCCTCTTGTTTAGTATTAAATGTCCTCTATCCAAAGGTTGTCTGGAAGAGATCGCTCTCTTAGCGATACGACCGCCTTATGTGTACCGTGTTTTTTTATTCTGTTATGTTTTTACTTGTGTTTGTGTTTTTTTTTTTTGGTGTACAATAAAGTATATTTGTATTGTATTGTCTCATGTAAAAATTAATAATCAAATTAAACTAGTGGTTTAATTTTATTATCTTAAAAATGAATTATGAAACTAATTACCATATTACATATTTCGGGCAAAATTCGATCATACTTACCAAGCTGGAAAATTAAAGCCAACAGAATATACAACATTTTGATGACCGGTCAGAGACTTCAGCTCCTTGCCCGTCTCCACGTCCCATATCTTACAAGTTCGGTCATAGCTGCCCGAGAGACATCTATGGACAATAATACAAATATTCAAATCAATATAACATGGAAATGAAAATGTATAAAATGACCTTATCGCTAATAGCAGATATATGAAGACCTTTTGTAAAAAAATATGTAATGTAAAATTGTAATGTTTTTAATTCTCTCTTCTCGAAAAGAAAAGGAATTGATGCTTTATACACTACGCTGCGCATTATGCAAAATATTGACAAATGTTTCAGAATTCCTTTGGCTACACATGCTAGGCTACATATGTGTTTCCAGATGACTTTTCAACAGACTTCAAAAAGTAGGACATTCACAATTCATAGTGTTATTTTAAACGTGTGCTACGTCAGAACACCGTCATTTCTTATCAGATTTTGAAAATGTTATCGATAGGGTATATATTTCTTCCAATTCTTTCCATAGAACTTTCACCAAAATCGGTCTAGTAATTAAAATAATTGGAATAAGTATGTCATACGAGTGAACGATAAAACGTATTTTGCTTTAGAAGTCGACTGCTTTTTTTTTAAATATGACAGAATTAAGATCCACGCATTTTATCCACAGGGACTTCTACCGCATACCTGGCACCATTTTTGTCAAAGCAGACATTCGTCAAAGGGAGCACGTGAGTCTGCAAGGTCTTGTAGATGTAGAACCGCTTGCCAGTTGGCCCTTCGTGTTCGATCCTCCTCTTCAGCGTGTCGAGGCACTGTTCCAGCTGATCGCGAACATCCTCCGTGATCAGCAGTTCTCTTTGGTACAGACGGTTTGCTATTTCTTTCGTATCGGAACTGCACAAATAATTTAATTATATCCGATGCGACTTATCGAGCTTTGATCGGGGTAAACGATTTTACTACATTTCATAAAAATCGTGTGAGCCGTTTCCGAGGTTCAGATTATATTTTTTTATACAGGTGAGTTTTTGAACTGTGCTTGGTAGGCCAAATCTGAAACTATAAGGATTAGCCAAAAAAATTTCTTACTCGATCCTTAGGGTCGATTTTGATAAAAGCTAAAACTGTATTATTAGTTTTTTGAAATTTTACTTTTCCTAGCTAGTAATCGAACCCGATAGACTGTATACAAGATTTGCTTGTTTATAGGTATATAAAAGATTAAGTTATATATATATTATTGTTCACAAATATGTTAAAGCTATAACTATACTGTCGTACCTATAGTGCTAGTAGACGGTTATACAGCAAAGACGGAATCAGGACCTGATTATAAGCAGTTGTTAGTAACTGCCCCGCTGTCTGTAGCATAATGTCTTATAGCAGATAACATTTTTCACTAAACAGTCTATTAAAATGTGAAATAATATCTACGTATATAGTTCATAAAATTCAGTTAAAATCTCATACACACAAAAATAGCCAAATAAGAACTTACTTATTTTAAACCGGATAAACTGTGATATTGTAAATGTTTACTTAAAGTGCATTTAAATTTAATTTTAATGATACACACATTTTTTTTATTTATAGAGAATTTAACTTACTTGCAATTTAAATCTAAAAGGTCAATGTCCTTGTTTTTAACGATGCCTTTTTGCAAGTATTCCAAAATGATTCCTGGGGGATAATATCTTAAGTGGAATTTAAGTAACTTCATAGTTATTTTAATATTTTATTTATTTAATAGGGCATTTTTCCTTTTAACTATGTAGTGTTACTAGATGTCACATTTTATCAATAACGCAGTTGCCAAGGCGATAGAGGTTATGTCAAAGAAGTAAAACCTCTTTTGACTTATATGTATGACCTACGTCTTATATTACTACACAGCCTACTTAAATATATCGACAAAATGATTAAGTAATTATAAAATAGTTTTTAAACTCAATTTAAATTTACTGATTGTTCCTAATGATAACATACGGAAACTAACATAATTTATAATATTAATAAAATTAAAATTTAAACAGATAAGCCCAGTCCAGCTTTTGTGTGAGACGTTATAGTGCATGGATTCCAAACTAGTGAGGCGCGTCTTGGGGGATGATTGTTGATCTAAGCGTGGTTGCATCGGCTCCGCTTGTAAGAAAATATCGTTAAAGGAATTAATAAATGATATGTTCACCATTCAAAGGACACGTTCAACACTGATTTATTTTTTATGTTTCAATTTAGTCTTTTACTTGATTTTCTACTTGTCATCGTTTGTTACATTTTATTATTTCCTGGGAAAGAGGAGGGGGGGGGGGGGTCCTTGGAATCTAAATCATAGTTTAAAGTTGGGTGAATCTGTTATAGTGTGCAGGTGTAACAATTTAATACCAAAACTCCATACTCTTTATTAAATAAAAATTAATAAAATTTAAGTGTCTGTTTATAATGTTAAAATATTAAAGTAGTTTTTTTACTTAATGAAATTTTTCTCTGTCTGTCTGATTGTTTTGGGTACCGGCTAATCTCATCCGCTGAATGAATTTTGACGGGATGTTCACTGGCAGATGGATATTGTAAGAAGTAACGTAGGATACTTTTATTTTAAAAAAATAGTCGCGGGCAAAAGGGTAGCACAAAATAACATCAAGTTGTTAGAATTATTTAGTTAGTAATTAACATTAAACCTTTGTGCAAGTCTTATGTTATAATTTAATTAATTTTTAGGGTTCCGTACCTTAAAAGGAAAAACGGAACCCTTATAGGATCACTTTGTTGTCCGTCTGTCTGTCTGTCTGTCTGTCTGTCTGTCTGTCTGTCTGTCTGTCTGTCTGTCGGGATGTCAACCCTTTTTTCTCAGAAATGCATAGACGTATCATGTTGAAATTAATATCATATACTCAAGTCTACGATGACATGCGGCCGTGAAAATATTAAAGTTCTAAGTCAACGCAATCAAAAGATAATGGCAAATATGTCGAATATTTTGACCATTTTTGCGTTTTCGCAAGGGAATCAAAACCTATAGGGTACTTCCCATTGACCTAGCACGATGAAATTTGGCAAGAAGTAAGATCTTATGGTACAAATAAAGGAAAAAATCTGAAAACTGTAAATTTTTGTATGTATGTTTGTCTGTTTGTAAGTTTGTCTTTCAACCTTTTTCTCAGAAACGCGTGAAGGTAACAAATTTTTATCAATGTCAAGTACTCAGAGTTGTAATTACTAAGAGCTGTGAAAAAATCAAACTTCTAAGTTTACGCAATCAAAAGATACGGTCATTTATATCACATATTTTAAGTATGATAGCGTGTTTAATGTTTTCGCAAGGGAATCAAAACCTATAGGGTACTTCCCATTGACCAAGCATTATGAAATTTGGCCAGGAGCAAGGTCCTTTAGTATACATAAAGGAAAAAATCCGAAAACTGTAAATTTCTGTTCGTGTTTCTGTCAGTCTGTACGTCTGTCTTTCAACCTTTTTCTCAGGAACGCGTAAATATATCAAGTTGTAAATTGATCAAGCGGAAAATATATTAATCTTAGAATTAAAATTATATGTACTTGTAATAAATTAACATAGAAGTTGACCATGGTCAAAAAAACAATTTTACAAACACTGAGAAGAAATTTGTATCAATACGAAAACATTAAAAAGCAGCAAACCTTTATAAACAACGCAATGCAATGTATATATCGCAGCTAACAAAATGATAGCGCGATGCAGCGTACAGCTAATGCCATCTATTACAACATTATGATATTAACTGTGATATAATTCTGCTCGATTAATAAAAATTTTTATTTTAATTATTATTTAAACGCGCTAAAAATTATAAAATAAACTTTTCATTTAAAAGTTTTATCGTCGATTTATAACGTCAATACGTAATTAACATTCAATATAAGAGCTTCACGCGATTTGATTTAAGTACTCGTATTGACTTAGTATGAAAATTTTAAAATTAAATTCAAACAGATCGAGTTATTTAATTTACTTATTTATCTACACATATAAGTCTTCTGGTTATTAGTAATATAATTAGTTATTTATAAATAAACAATTAGTTTTGTTCGAATTAAGGACTAATTATTTTCGTCTTGGCAACACTAATATATATTTCGATATTTTGATTGATAATGTAAATCTAAATATTTTACGAACGTAGTGCAGGGGTAGTGGAGTGTAGTAGAATATAAATAAAAATAAAACGAGAGTAAAATATAATATAATTATGTTGTTAATGTCAAAGTCAACAAGTTAGTTCATTGAAATTGTCAAGAGATGGCGCTAGGTGTATCCTGAATCGCGCTATAACTTTTTTTTTTGAAAGTATAAGGTGTATTAGTACTTAAAATAAAATTTTGTGTTTCCATAGATTGCATCCATGATTGTGTTTTAAATTAAAGTGCTCCTAAGTCGTTTCAAAATAGTTTTTGGGACGTGATCCATATTTACATAATATTTGATTATATTTAAGCGACTTCTAAAAAGGAGTGTTTTCAATTCGACCTTGTATTTAATTTTTTTTATGTTTGTTCGCCGATTACGCCGCCATTTGGGTACCGATTTTCAAATTTTTTTTTTGTTTGAAAAGGTATACTTCCAAGGTGGTCCCATTGTCTTTAGGTCAGGATCAGATGATGGGATCCTTGAGAAATTGAGGGAACTCCTCAAATATTATAGGCAAGCGTATACCGATTTAGGTATTTTTGATAGTAACTTATGTTGGAACTGATGATGAAGACCACAATTGGCGTAGATGGGTTAGTCTTATGTAGATTTCTATAAGTTTGTACGGAACCCTCGGTGCGCGAGTCCTACTCGCACTTGACCAGTTATTTTTTTGTTGGTTGCTATGTTACGTTGTTGACTTCACTTTTAGAGTTAATAAAAGAATCTTGCTATTTTAATATTATTTCAGATTTTTTCTTTATTTTATTTATTCCAAATTTATATTTCACACATTAACACAAGTATCTCATGGGCACATTGCTGTAGTAATGGAACATTGAAATATTTGCATGAACTATTTGCAACATTCTAAGCGTTCCACTTGCACTACGTCCGGTAAATTACGACAACGGAAAATGCATGCATGTGTTAACACGATGACCTAAGAACAAGAGTCAATGATACAAATCATATTCTTGTAAAATATTGTATAAAATTGTAAAATCAAGTCACATGCATTTTTAATTTTGAGAGGGTGTCTAAACATGTCAAAACTATTCTTAATAAATCTGTTTGAAGAAATATATTTCCATGTTTTATTTTCTATTTCGATAAAATCATAATGAATTAAAAGCAGATTTGTGTAGTAAAGAGTTTTATTAAATAACTAGCTTTTGTCCGCGACTTCGTCCGCGTTTTCGTCATTTTTCGTAAAAAAGTAGCATATGTTACACACCTCCCTCAGGGTTCAATGGTTTTGATGTGAAAGACAGATTAATTTTCGTATAATAGTAGGGCAAATATAATATGTCAATCCATAATACTTGATTTCTATGTTTCTTTTTTTATTGAAGAGGTAAAAATGTTGACTTTTTTAAATTGAGTGAGAGTATTATAAACGTAAGAGTAAACAAATATAATCAGAATGCTCCGAACTGCTAACCTATCAGTAGTTATTCGTGTTGTGAGTCAACCATAAAAGATAGACAAATGCTGTTGCGGGATATTTTTTAGACAATTTTATGAAAAATATTGCCGTCATACACGATTTCTATGTAACTTTGACCATTAAGGCTGCATACGCGATGGAAGCCTAAAAATGGAGTAACTTCTCCCGTTTTCCCAAAATTTCCCTTCACTACTCTGCTCCTATTGATTGTAGCGTGATAAAAAGTATACTATAACCTACCCAGGAGTATGAAGAATAATTGTACCAAGTTTCGTTAAAATCCGTCGAGTAGTTTTTGTTTCTATAAGGAACATACATACAGACAGACAGACAGACAAAAATTTTACTGATTGCATATTTGGCATCAGTATCGATCACTAATCACTCCCTGATAGTTATTTTGAAAATATATTTCATGTACAGAATTGACCTCTTTACAGATTTATTATAAGTATAGAAGATGAGTTTTTCAAGTATATGTAATTTTTGCATAATCCAAAATATGGAACACACTTCAAAATTCTAAACATTAGATTAAGAAATTTTTACGGATCAAGTTAATAAAAGCATGTTCCATCAAGAGTGGACCTCGTTCAAGATATCCATAATATAAGCGTCTATACCTGAACCTGTTCCTATAAAGCCTAGTGCTCAAGACCAGAACAATAAGGTGCCCCAGTTCTTATAACCCGCGGCGTGTACTCTGTGGTGGAATGGTGCCGCATAGATTAGATCGATGGAAATGATATCCGGGTTTTTAGAACATCTTTGGATTCAAAGAGATATGCTCCTCTTTATTTTTGTGTAAAGGGACCGTCCATTAATAAGGTGATTTTTTTGTACTACCTCTACCTAAGATCACTTACTTTTTGTGCCTACTACCTAAGTAGGAATATTTTAAAAAAATGCTTAACTTTAAAAACTGGATTGATCGCATCGAATTCTGGAAAATTATGTAACTGTATATATAGCTTACAAAAGTTTCGAAAATAAATATGTCGTGATGTCTTAGAAAACGCCTCTGCATAAGGAGGTATATATTTAGTGAATTTTTCTAGACCCAATTTTTTTTACTTTTCTACAAAAAAAAAATTAGCCAAATACCCTATTGAAGGTCCGATAGGATATTTGGCTAAATATTTCTGTATCATGCTATTTCTATTTTACTCCGTCGTCTGAGATTACACAGTGCCTTTTAGCTCATGGACCATTTGTGCATGTTTTGTTTTTACTTCGAGGAATTCAGGTACAAATTGTTGTTTTTTTTTTATCCTTACTATAATTATAAAAGAAAAAGTAGCTTTGTCTGTGTGTTACGCAATCACGTCTAAACTTCTGAACCGATTTAAATGAAATTTGATACAGGGATTATCCAGAGAATGAAGGATATATGGATGCTGATAACCAATAATGTGTCAACCCACAAAAAGTCGAATTCGGAGATATTGATGTATTCTGATAGTGTATATTTAACATAATTGAAAAAGTTTTTAAGTCATCTAAAGTAAATAAATACGAAAAAAGCTCTTTGATTAAATGCTTCGAATATTGAAATGCGTGCTATATTTTGCAATATAAAATAATCTCATTTCTTAAAAAACTTATTATTTGATAAAACTTTTCATTAGACCAATCTGTTTCTAATTCATTATACATTTTATCAAAATAGAAAAGAAAACAGATTTGTTAAGAATCGGTAGACATCTTTAAACGCCATTTTCTCAAAATTAAGTCCGTGTGGCTTGACACATTATTGCTTATCAGCGTCCATATATGTTATTTTTTAATGCGAAAAAAGGCTATCTATATAGGTTGAAGTAAAATATTTATATATAGTGGTAAATAGTCCTGGGTAGACGAAGTCGCGCACACTATCTAGTTGTATTATAATCTTTCAGGTAGAACTAGGTAAAGTTTTAACGTTTTAAATTTAGAAGCCTTTGCTCGCTTTTAATTATTAGGCGACAGTTACGCTTATAAGATTTGCTCCCAGACTTTCATAGTTCAATTTACATAAGTTATTTGACATTGCTTTACATCTAAAGGGTCTACTGTCAGTATTTTTGTCATTCGAAGCTGTAACTACTTACGACGTATTCGTTACTAGGTTACAGAGGTGTTTATATCAATTACGAGAATAAAACCTACAAGTGCAATCCTCACCTTTAGGTAAATAAATAAAGATGAAGACTTAGAAATGTACGAAGCCCAACTTAAAAGCTCCTTAGACTCAAATCGTCAGATATCAAAAATGTTCTTGTTTCAGATAGGGTTTCAATGCGTTTTGTATTAAACAAGGATAAATGTAAAACAGCGTATCTAGCTTTTCCTATAAAGTCTAAATTTGAACGCAATATAACATTACATTGCTGATGAAAATAAGGTCTTTTGGGCATTTTCAATTACGTATTTGTAGTTGTCGCCGACTATATGTCAAAATGTATTTATGTTAAGTATTCATTTTACAAATATCGACTCTATAATTTTTAACTAGCTTGGTTTTTTATCAATAATGAAATTTAACATTTAATTAAAAAATCTACTTTATTGCAAAATCTAGTTACGCGGTTTTGCACTATCCCCGACGATATTATTTAACTTTTAAGCCACAAAAATAATTTTTCAAATCGCATCAATAGTTTCATTACCTTAAACTTACAAACAAATGTTATCGCTTTAAAACATTAGTATAGATAGGGTTTTATTTATTAATTAATTTCTTATAATATATATAAACATATATATAAAAATAAGGTTTTTTAAGGATACGGAAACTGAACTAGAATAGCCTTTCACCCAGAAAAAGTTTCCTACTTTCTCCAGAAAAAAAACGAGGCATAGAAAAATCACTTATAGATTACAGACGCCCATAACAAATTCTACATTAACGTGAGCCAAGCAACTGGCAGAAGCTAATCTATACATATAAAATCACTTGTCCCGACTGATTCATCAACGCAGAGCCTAAACCGCTGGGGCTACGAACTTGAAATTTTGGCAGTTGGTGGCTTTTAGATTGTAAGCATCCACTAAGAAAGGGATTTTCGATTATTCACCCCTATGTGGGTGAAAAGGGGTAAAACGTTTATATGCAAAATCTTATTCCGTTGTCGTATTAACTTAAAACTTTATACACATATGTACTTCTGGATAATAGTAATGAAATGTAAAAAAGAAAACGGGGTACACGGGGGTTGTAAACTTTGTATGGAGAAAATGTATTTTTTAGGCTGATTATCCTTAAATTCAGCACAAACATTACTTAGAGAGAATAACTAAATATATGCATCCCAGAATTTCAAAATCATCCCTTATAGTGACGCTAGTGGGTATTAAATCCTGGAACGGTAATAATTTCGCTGGTATATTTATTTAGCTGAAATTACAAAATATACGCGGTCGAAGCCGTGAGCAATTGCTAGCAAGCCTTTTATTTATATAATGGTGAAAGTATAATTAAAATCAATTCAGCAGTGAAAGGACAAGGAGTCGTTGATACGTTATAGGAACTTATACTCATTTAGAATATTTAAATTTTCCTACCAAGTACTATGAATGGGAAAGTTTATGTTCCTCGCAAAAATTGCTGAACACATTTCGATGATATTTTACAGAAATATAGCTTATACATCAGAATAATAAATAGACTATTTTTATCAACGTACCACGCTAGTGAAGCAGCTAGCAGAAGCTAGAAAATAATATGCAAATAATATATTTAATATTCTAGTTTATTGTGATACTTAGCAAATTCAAGGTTTTTTTTTTCATTTATATCTTCATGTGTTAAAAAAATATTTCGATACTCGTTACAAGCATTTCAAGATTAATTATTGACAGCAAAATTGATAGTCAAATTGTAAATGTAAGTCGAGAATTTGAAAGTTTCACTCTCGTAATTGATGTAAAACTCTGTAACCTATTAAAAGATACGTTATAAGTAGTTTCGAAAACTGTGTATGTTAAAAATAAGTCACTGTCAGTAAATTTATGAAAAAAAATTCAAGTTAAAAACAATGACAAACGACTCAAGTTAATCTTTATAAAAGTCTGGGAGTAACATTTACATGAGTATTGGACGCTGATAAGCAATATTGTGTCAAGCCACACGGACTTAATTGAAAGAAAATGGCGTCTAAAAATATCAAACGTATTCTTAAGAAATTTGTTTGAAGAAGTATATATACTTTTTCTTTCTGTTTTGATAAAAGTTATATTGAATTAAAAACAGATTAGTATAATTGAAAGTTTTGTCTACTAATAAGTTTCTCAAATATATAAGATTATTGTATATATTGCATAATATAGAATGCATTTGAAATTCGAAACATTAAATTAAGAAACTTTTTCCGTACTTATTTAGTTTAGATGACTTTAGAAGTTTTTGAATAATGTAAATGATCCATTATCAGACGATATTAATACGTCCAAATTTTACATTTTGTGGGTTTACACATTATTGCTTATCAGCGTCCAATTCTCGTCTAAATAATAAATTAAAGTATTTTCAATTTGATCGTTGGTTTTAATGCCAAAATGACAGACAGACAGACAGACAGACAGACGGACAACACAGTGATCCTATAAGGGTTCCGTTTTTCCTTTTAAGGTACGGAACTCTAAAAACTACTTACAGTATTATCTACACTAATATTATAAAGCTGAAGTGTTTATTTGTTTGTTTGTCTGGTTAAACACACTAATCTCAGGAACTACTGGTTCTAAATGAAAAAAATATTTTTGTGTTGGATAGTTCATTTATCGAGGCAGGCTTTTAAACATCACGCTACCACCAATAGGAGCGTTGCATCAATAAGAAATGTTGCTAAAATAGGAAAAATTATTCCTTTTGAGAGCCTCCGTTGCGCGCGCTGCGTAAATCGTTAGTATGGAATATATTTTTGTAGCTTTTTTCCTCAAACGCGGGTGAAGCTGCGGGGCACAGCTAATAAATAATAATTTATTAAAAGCTATAAAGGAATATAGCATAAGCTTTTTTTAAGCAACGAAGCGGAAAAAATCCATAGTTTCCATACACATTCAGCCACCCTACATTTCCGGTCAAACAGGTTGCCACGCGGTCTTTGACCAGGTAAGGGATTACGTTATCGATATTTTTTATCGATAGTCGATAAATGAAAATGACTTTTAAATTATTTTATTGATTGGTTAATGCAATATAGTAAATGCTAATGTTTGTGTGTACTTACACTTGTGTGTTCGTTAAATCTTTAGGCTGCAAAGTTTAACATATTTAAATATTTTAGATTGAGATACTTTACAGTTTTGATTAACACAAAGGTGAAATTGAAGTATTTGTAAGATAATCTGAATATAGATATACCATAATTGACTTATTAATTTAATTTAAATTAAGTATTATTTATTATAAATCTTATAAGTATAATCAGAAGTTATATAACTAATAAATAATATATAAGGTGTAACATAAATGATTTATATTGTAACCAGTTGATATAAAATCGACATTAAATGCATGTTATCAATATTATGAATTGTCAATAAATGTCGTCTATCAATTTTGACGTTTGTAATCGCATTTGTAACTATTGAATATAATATAAAGTTAACGTTATGTGACAATTAATTGATATTGAATTTCTAAATAGATCCTATGAATTTATAATTCTCAAGAGTTAAAAAATCTGAAATAAATATTGTATTTATTATCCATCCGTACTTCTATACTAGTATTAGAAGACGTTCTCATTTTAGACAATAGCTAATTCAAACTTCAATACGGAACCATAAAAATGCTTAATATCAGTTTATTTTATATAAGTCGAGACGGGTTATATATATAAACACTAGCGATCCATCCCTGCTTCACCCGGTTAACACATAGACTTTTTACCCTTAATTTACCATCTTGGGGATGAAATATGAATAACGGAGATTACATGTAGTTACATTCATTTTGAATCAGAAGTAGACTTGTAAAATTTCGTGTTTTTTACTTTGTAAATTCCATACAATCGTCTATAGCCCCTTAGAAGTGACATTTCCTTTCTTAGTAGACACTCTCAATATAAAAAGTATCAATTGTCAAAATTTCCCGTTTGCAGTCCCAGTGTGTATTAACCAAAAAATTCCTAAGTTAAGTTTTAAATATTATGTATTACTAATCGTGTATACTTTTAACAATTAAATTTCTAATTCATGTTAATTATGTTTTTAAAGTAGAATAAATGACTATAAAGATACAAAACTATGTTTATCGATATAAAATTACGTCATTGTTGGCAGCACTAGCGGCGCGCGCGCTGCACAGTCAGCCTCGCGACAGGTGAAACGGTGCACGCTTCGCGCGTAAAACAAAATTCAAAATTCGAATCACGTTCTGTACCGCAATTCACTTTTACTTTTCCCGCTCTTATATAATTCGTTATCTGTGCCGATAGTTTTGTGTTAACACGTGTAAATTAAATAGTGATTTATATATATGTTTGCTTATAATTGATGTTGTGATTTTAGTGTTGTTTTATGTTGGTCGTGTAATATCGTAGGGATGCAGTGTACTCGTTGAAGCGAGTCAGCTGACCTTTGCGAGTTGTGTGAAAAAAACAGGTGCTTGTATACAATTGCTCTATTGTTAAATAGTTGCATTATTATCTATGTAAATAACATAAGAATATTTAACAGCTAATAAAAGCATTTTTTTTAATTTGAATTGGTTCTTTGCGTTGTTTGTAAACAATGTATTGTTATTGTGAGAGGCAAACCATTAGAATTGTTTTAAAACATTTTAACAAAAGTTCTAAAGAGAACAATCGTAAAAATCGAATTTATACTGTAACTATGTTATCTAGACATTTGCTATAAAGACTGGTTTTAATAAATGGCTACCACCTACGTGGTTGATGTTGTAATATAAATAGAAATAGCTGAGAAGGACACGTTATCCAGTTTTACATATTTTATTTATAAAGCTATGTTACTATGTTCGAATATAAATTGCTATGTTCGAATAATTGTATTATAAAGTCTTAAGGGTAGTTTGTTCTATTGATAACAGTCGGCTAATAACAGTCAGCTCGTGACCACGACGGACGCAACTTCGTCGAAACGTCGGGCAATAAAAAGGGTATAACTACCATTAGTTATCGCGATAAGACCCGTTATATTAAATATGAATTGATAATTTATATTTGAAAAATACATATCAAAGTTTACATTGAAATAATTGAGAGAACCGTGACTTTTATAATATTAAATGGACGTTAATGTAATATATGGCTTATAAAGACACAACACGCTCTTAAAGATCCATTTTTATTTAATGATCGTCCTAGACATCGTCCGTCAAGTCAATCTCTTTTTAATAATATATGACATAAATATAGTAAACCTTATTATACAACAAAAGAATGCTGATGAAACTTCAAGGATATGATCTTACCATTAAATATAGTAAACCCTATTATACAAACAATAAGGCAGATGTGGCTAAATTATTTACCCGCATTTGCTTTGTATTTTGTTCCCGCATTTTTTTTCGCGTTAATGTACATTATATTATATAGGTACATATATCGGATGACCGTCTTAAAGTAATATTTCTATTCCTTGCAAAGAAGTCCTTTTTTCTAAATGAATTGAACCTAAAGTCTGTTTTTCTTTACTAGTCTTATTTGGATGCTGATATGCAATAATGTGTCAACCCACAAAAAGTGAAATTCCGAGATATTGGTTTATTTTGATACGGCATCACCTATTTAACATTATTCAATAAAAAATAAAGTCATATAAACTAAATAAGTACGGAAAAAAGTTTCTTAATTAATTGTGTCGAAATTCCAGATCTCTCCTTATTTTGTAATTTATACAATAATCTTATATTTTTTAAAACTTTTTATTAGGCAATATATTAAATATATCAACCTGCTTTTAATTAATTACAGCTTTAAAAAAAAAAGAAAATATGGATAAATACTTATTCAAACAAACTTATTAAGAATAGGTTTGACGACTTTAGACGCCATTTTCTCAAAATGAAGTTCGTGTGGCTTGACACAGTATTGCATATCAGCGTCCATTTAGCAGACAAATATAGCGTATTTCTAGCCACACATAAGATTTAGATAAGAAATTATCGATTGGATGATTGAACTGAATCATTTTTTATAATGAAAAATTACAATGAAAGAAAAAATATTCAAAAACCCGTGATTTTAGTTCGGGGTATTGTTATCAAATAGAGACAAGTACAAAAAAAAAACATTTTTGTACTTTTTCTGAACGCCTGTATACAAAATTTCATGATGATGGGTTAAGTAATTAGCATTAAAGCGTACCAAATCAAAATCGGCGTGAAAAAGTTAATAGTTAAATGGCTGCGCTTCGTACCGTAAGTCAGAGAGCCGTAAGTCTTTCCCCCCCTTCTTCATTACTGTCTTATTAGCTATTCATTCCTAGTTCCTTTTAAGCTAACAACACATTTTTGGCTCATTTGGTGCTGCATATTCACTTAACATCAGGTGGGACACCTGCTTGTTTTCCGGCTATTATATATGGACTACGTCCTTAGTGCCGGTTAAGTAAAGTATTGCCCTGTTTAATGTAGCAACACTCACATTAATTTAAATTTTATAGAAATAGTTTTTTTTATTATTGTTATAAGTACTATCATAAATGCGGTAACATTGTATTCTGTTATGTTATATCTGGGGTTCTAGTTACTAGTTACTCGTAATTATGAATATATTTGTGAGAGTGAAGACGTGCGATCTATTCTAGAGAGAGGGGTGCGTACTGCTGATATATAAGTGACTAATCAACGAGCTACCATAGACAAAATACAGTATTATAAAATTTAATGATATATTCCTAACATAGTAGACTATACGTAGTTATGGATATTAGGTTTTTTTTAATTTATTATTATATGGTGTTATTATTTTTATTATTATATGAAACTTTGGCAAGAACAGTATCACCTCAAAATGCTTCACGAGTTCTTTACGTTGGTCACACATTTCGGATTCACAATATTAAAACTTGAAGTCACAATCCTGTTGAAAACTATATATATACCTAACATATTCTTACATTAAAGTCGCCGTGCTAATCACTCTAACCTAGTGCTTGATAGATTAACAGAGAAGCAACTGCTTACACTAGACATATGTAGCTCATACAGCATTTCTAGAGGAACATTTCAATATTATACCACTTCTTACCTTTACTCATAGATATCCGCATTTTCTATATTATCAAATATGGTAAAAAAGTAAAGTAACAGCCTGTAAATGTCCCACTGCTGGGCAAATGCCTTCTCTCCTATTAAAGAGAAGGTTTAGAGCTTATCCACAACGCTGCTTCACTGCGAGTTGGCGGATATACATGTGTCAGAATTTCTCTCAGCACATGCAGGTTTCCTCACGATGTTTTCCTTCACCGCCCAGCTCAAGATGAATTTAAACACAAATTTAGTACTTAAAAACCAGCGATGCTGGTGTTTGAACCCGCGATCATCAATTGAGTTTGACGTGTTCTAACCACTAGGCCATCTCGACTCAAATATCAAATATGGTATGCCTCTAATATTTTTATTCCTAGTACTTAAGTAATATATTTGTATTTATAGTATAATTTGAGTTATGTCACGTATTTCAAAGACACGATTAATTGTTGCATCGCAACAAGCACTCAGACATGCTTGGAAGTCGAAGAAAATGAGATATTTCCAGAAGTAGAAAACCGGCTCATATGTGGATCTTGTTATCCAGTGAAGGAGAACATCTAAACTGATGTCTTATGTCAAACAAGATATGGACGCTGATAAGCAAAACTATGTCAAGCCACACGGACTTAATTTTGAGAAAATGGCAATATATACAATAAACTTCGTCATATCAAACACTTTATATCTTGGAGTATACAAAACCTTATCACGTGCAATCTCTTCCGGATAACCTTTGAGACAATCTTATTTAACCGGATAGCATAGTATTTATTTTTATTATTCACATTTAAAAGAGTAACTATCGAGTATCTTTCCGGTTCTTCCCGGTAGAATCTACGTTCCGAACCATTATTGATGTAATTTTTTTGTTTATTCATGTATTGACAATTCAAAAGTGCTCGTGAGAGCCTACTTGAATAAAGTATTTTTTGATTTTTGTTTTCATTTTGATATTAGTATTGTAATAAGTATAGTAGTAAATAATATATTGTAATTAACTATTTGGTTTTCACATCTATGTGGAATAATTTGAATAGCTTATTTCATTCAGAAATTATAGGTTCTCCTTCAGATTTTACTTTCGCGATAAAAAGTACGTCTGTTTTTGTTGAACGCGCGATTACTAAGTCATTTTTATCACCGCGCTTAATTTGGGAGAATTAAAATAGATTCTATATACGTGTATTTAAAGACGAAAAAATATATTTTCCATGCTAAATCTTTAATAAAATACAACTTCAATCGTCCAGACTGGTTTTGTAGTTTTTGGAAAATTGGAGAAAATGTTATGTAAAAAGAAACTCACGCTGTAAAGAGAACCTGCTTATTTCCTTGGAAGTTGAACAATAGCTGAAAATAATTTAGTGTGATTTCCTTAAAAAGTTTACAGCAATGTTAATTAGATAGTGATTGTACATTTTCCAAAACGTATTAATCATTTCCAAACTACTCGGGCGAAGTCGCGTGAAACTTCTAGCATTACATATAAATAATTAACAATTAATAAGGTTAATGAGTGAGATAGATAATTTCCTCAAGTAAGCGATTACAATGTTTCAGTACTTGAAATAATTCTCATGTAATTAACACAATATTAACGATACTTATATAAACTCTTTGGTAAGTAGCTGTATTTATCTTTAAAATACTTTTTTAAGATAAAAAATTTAGTTAACTTCTAGCGAATAATCAGTCCATCAAAATGTGTACTGAATACAAAAGAAAAACATTATAATTGATTCAAATTATGTACAAATAATATAAATGGTAAATTAAAAAAAGCCACCAATAACCATGAATCTACTCTGGAATGAAATTTTTAATATTTCAACGAGCTCTCACGTGTAGAAAAGAACTGATGATGTTTAAGAACCATCTAGATCACATCAATCTTCAAGTAAAATAACCGAATCTTGAATAGGTCCATTCATATGAGAGCTACGATGCCACAGTCAGCCGTACAGATAGACACGTTAACCATGTAACATGAATTGAGAACTTCATCCTTTTTGCCAAACTGCGCGACGCAAGGGAGAGTAATGTTTTTATCAGTCAATGTATGTATGTATTTAGGTTTGTACCTATGTGACTCTAATTGGACGAAACGCGTGAGCCGATTTTGATAAATGATATGTTTGATTCGTCATAATAACGCCAATATCATAGAAAGTATAATAATTTTGAAAAAATAAAATGGCCGATTTTGAACGCCATAATGTGAAAGAGAAAAAAAAGAAAATCAACGAACTGTGTTTAGTAGGGTATCGTTGAAGATGTTTTTAAAAATCAATTTTAGGTTTCTCATATCGTTTCTCAATAATATTTAGAACCTATAATGATTTAATGTAGGTTAGTAACGATTTTCTATAGTCTTGTTACGTAGTCGGGATTTTAAGTTAATTGGAAGTGGATAAATAAGCCCGATACTAAAGTCATCATTGTCCCTATAAACTATAATACAAAGGCCTAATATGCATCAAGCTGCTGTCGATAATCTCACTACCAGCGCTGATATACTTGTAATCTCAAGTAAATAGTTTTTATACCAGTCCAGAGCTCTCAGCCACTATAAAAGTGTATATTCGTAGCTTGCTAGGGCTGGCGTACACAGTTCCTTGCGACACGCCTAGAAATGTTGTAAAAACGAACAAGCACAGAGTTGCGTACACTCGATTAGATTATTTTATTAATGTTAATGTCATCATTTTGATTTATTATTATTTATTTACATTATTGTCTCATAATTTGTTTTAATTTATTCTAATTGTTTATAATTGTTTTTTTATTTAAAAATAGCACCTAGACTATTGTAATGATCATGTTTAGGAATATAATCTAGGTAAAATAGTATTAACAGTGTCAATTTTATTGAATGTTTTGATTGTAATCTGTTTGTGTGCCTAAATAAATAATTAAATTAATTAATAAATATACAAACGAACGAATGAACAAAACAAACAAATCGTAACTATGGAAACCTATGTGTATATATATATATATATATATATATATATATATATATAATGTCATGCCCTGCTTATTCTAAGTATCCTGTGCTGCATCTCAGCAAACGCGTAGTTTAACAGAGATGTCGGCATGGAGACGTATGAATTCTTTAAGGTCATTTGGTAAGTTTTGCCGGTGTTTCGTCAACCGTGAGACATGACTATTGCGTTATACGCCTGTAGTTACGCTTAGTTATTCACAATCGCACACTTAAACATAAAACATATACTGCTTTACTACAAAAGATGAAATAAAACCATGTTTAACACGGGTCTAGCTAAACATTGTTTAAAAATTAAACATCCACTAGTGACACTGGCTATTTTTATATGTATTTAAACCTCCTTTGTACCGTTGTTCTATATTTGATATTTACTGTATTGTCATTCCTTTTCCATCTGTTGTATTAAATAAACTGTTCAAACTATATATCCTATTATTTAGTAGTATAACTACAATAACACAATTTAAACAAGACGTATTTTTTTTCTTTTTTAGGACGACATACTTGTTTTAATTATGAGCCGATTTTTTTTTAAATGTGACCAATGAGAAAGTATACCTCTTCAAACAAAAAAGAATTAATCAAATCGATGAAACCGTTTTCGGGTAATCAAGGAACATAATAAAAAGTTCCTGACCGATTGAAAACCTCCTTTTTTTTTGGAATTCGATGAAAAAAATCGATAACCACCAACATGTTTTGTATATATTTAAAAGTTCCAGCTTCGCAAACAAATTTCTCATAAAGCGTCGTCCACAATCGCTCATACAATACTCCTGGGAACCAGCACACCGGCGCACACGCCTTTCTATTTAATTAGTGACGTCACTGCACCAATGTAATCACGTGATTCGCGTCACTGAGCAAACGGTTTTATATTGAATGCCGAATACGTACGAATATATGTATAGTTTGATTTGGTTTTAATCAGACTACCGTTGCTACATTTATAATGACAAAAATCTGATTAATCGATACCATAGACTAATAATACCATAACAAAATCATCATCACACAACATGATTTAAATTCATCTGCCCGAAAAATGTAAAGAACTGTACTAAATCGGCACTTTTCTTTCTGCAGTAAAACACAATCTTAAAAAGTGATACAAATAACACAAAGCAACACGAATATTTCTAAAAATTACAAATAGATATTCCAACTATTGTCTAGTTTCTTATACCAACTGTAAGATGTAAAAGTATAATAATAATATGTACTGCCGAGGTGATTGTTTTACTTGTTTTTTTATTTTTTTTTTGTTTTCTGTTATTATATTAAAGATAAATATAGTTCAATAAATCTTAATATAAAAAAATACATCTTAAAATCCAATCATGTTTCCGCTTATAATTAAGTATAAAAATAATAATGAAAGGATTAATTTACTAAAAAAAAAAAATATATGAAATTAAGTTCGGAAGGTTCGTCCAGATCTGACGAATGCGTTGCTCGCAAATTATTTCCTTTGCAAGCCTCGCGCTAAAGAGTACGAAATCATTGCACGGGTGCTGTGCGCGAACGGCACATTCGCCAGACCTGGACGCACCCTAAGATAATTGATGACAAAAAATATTACCTCTTAAAAATAAAAATAATACGTATTTAATTGTTTGACAAAAAATATTACCTCTTAAAAATAAAAATAATACGTATTTAATTGTTGAATACAGTCACACGGAAGAGCAAGATTATTAGGTTTTAGGTGCCTATGCGTGATATAATAATACGTATATATGTCCGTTTACAAAAGAAAAAAAGCATATACTAGAACAAGACGTTTTGTTTTTTTTTTAATAGAACCGATTTTAAAATTATTACGTAATTTCGTTTACTTTTATGACAAACTCATTCTAGTTATATTGATTTTAAAATAAACTACTGAACCAATTTTGATGAAAATTCTACGTGACTAATTTGGAAGTATATAGGTATCATCTTTGCATGTGTGTGACATTTTACTAGCGTTAGCAGAGTCAATATTTAAAGGTAAAAAAACTGAATTTTTTTTTTCTAAAAAAAAAAACTTTTATAAAATTGAAAGTTGGGTTTTGTAGGTTCTTACAGTATAGGTATCATTTATGAAAAAGGATTTAAAAAAAATCGGATTTTTTATTTTCAAACAAAACACCACCCTGTATTCGAACAAAAGCAGAATTAACTAAATCGTTTAAACCGTTTTCGAGCAGTCGTCGAAAGTCCAGACGAATTATTAATCCTTCCATCCTTCTTATTTGGAAGTCGTTAAAAACAGAAAACACTTCAGGTCCAGCAGAAATCTTATACTCTGATAAAAAAAGCTTTATTTAGCTTACAAGGTTATTAGGTAAAAATGTTTCGCCAGATTACGAAGTAATGTATGCATGGAAAGGGAATGACATGCATATATTCATGACCACGATCGACTCCGCTTGTTTGTAAGGCAGTGGAGTCTTCAATTTTTATAAATATGGATTTTTTTATATAATTATTTTCTTTGAGAAACTGTAATCTAGCTAAAATGTATAATCTATGTCAACATATCTTTATGTTTAACCTATCATGTCAATATATATCTATGTTTTAACCGACTTTATTCGCTCGCGTTAATGTAGATTTTGACCTGATGATCATCTAGAATAATGCACTTTCCAAATGGTACATAATTTTTTATTATAGGTCTAGCTGAGGTGATTTTTACTAAGCACGTACAATATCGCGGTCTCTTTATTACAATAAAATTAATCCTCATTGCTGAAAAAAGTTTTTGGTTACTGCCCCTTTACCTAGTGGTTAGAAAACATTGATTTTTGCAATTGAATCCAATGATTGCTGGTTCAAATCTCGGCTAGTACCGGTGACTTTTCAAGTGTCAAACTGTGTAAATTCATCTTGTGCTTAGTAGTGAAGAAATTATCGTGAGGTAAGCGCATGTGTCGAGAAGAAGAGAGAGAAATTCTGACAAATATATATCCGCCCCGCAGTGGAACAGCGTAGTGAATTAAGCTCATAACTTAATACTTAATATTCCTAATAAAGCCCACTGCTAGGCAAACGCTGAAGCCTTTATTTAAAGCCTGTTAAAGTACAGTATCACGCTTGGTGATAAATTTTCTTTTAATATTTTTATTTCGTCAACAGTGTACAATGCTGCCTGAGAATACAGGCGGCTGCATCAACAAGGCCTTTGACAGTATAGACGATGGCTTCCAGACCATCGACCTGCGCATTAGAAGAGAGGATGGAGAGAGGGTAACATTTTATATATATTTTTAATTAAATAACAAAACAACGACCACGATGGTGTAGTGGTACTGAATATACCTCTAACGCCGACGGTTGCGGTTTCGATCCCCGCTTGGAACAGATTCATATCTGCCCAACGTACCTCGGAAATTGCGTAAAGCTATCAGTCCCGGTTGTTATCACAGCCACCTCATAATGATCGTTACTCTTAGTAGGAAAATTATTATTAAATAAAAATTAGTTATATGGTTATGTGTTTAATGTTTTATGTTAATTTAAAGTCTAAATGGTTACTGGTTTGCTTTTATGGGTTAAAATTAGTAACTCGTCAATATCTGGACTAGAATAGTAAGCAGACCCTGGTATAACCGGGAAAAATGCTAGGTAGATGATAAATTTAATAACATAATATAATGTTTATTCTTTTCGTCTTTAGGATTAGATTCTTCA
Source organism: Hypolimnas misippus (assembly GCA_037950945.1). Classification (NCBI taxonomy): domain Eukaryota; kingdom Metazoa; phylum Arthropoda; class Insecta; order Lepidoptera; family Nymphalidae; genus Hypolimnas; species Hypolimnas misippus. The sequence continues at coordinate 16,560,588 of JBBEEQ010000017.1, read as the reverse complement.
CAAGCGATGTTTCCTATCGTGTTTTGATCTTTATATTATACCATACAAGAATCTTTGGACGACAACGAAGCGTGGTTTTGACAAGCGTTGACTTTCTATTCGGATAACATAATTAAAATGTAATAAAAATACATTATGTATAAATGATTTTAAAAGAGTTACTATCGAGTTTCTTGCCGGTTCTTCTCGGTAGAGACTACATTCTGAACCGTTGGTAGCTTTATAAAAATCTAAAATAAAAATATAACATGTAACTTGACGATTCGCAAGTGCATTAAAAGCCCATTTGAATAAAGTATATTTTGAGTTTGAGTTTGAGATCTTTATATAACGTCGCTCTGAAACGGGAAAAGAAAAAATTAAATAAATTCAATGTCAGCAAAGATATCGCAAAACATTACAAATAAAAACAAACATTTAGTCGAATTGAGAAACTAAAATATGTACTAAAAATATCACTCGACGTCACTCAAAAGATTTTTCTATTTACGTAAATACGCAAAGAAAAATATATTAACATAAAAACAACTACACGAGTCAGTTGAGTGTGAAATTAGTTCATCTCGCACGATTTCCCTCCAAAACGTAGGAATATGGCGGTTTTAATTCAGTTCCCAAATCATATTAAACGCACGTGAAGTGGCCGCACGTGCGCAGTTGACGCGCACAGAATACTGAAAGCACAGAGAACTCATTTTAAAGGGTCTATAATGTTAAAAAAAAAAACATGTTTTTTTTGTACTTTAATAATCTGTAATAATAGTAGTAAAAAAATAAACTACAAATTATTTGCAATAATATTTTATTTCGTTAATTGTGCGTTCATACGCTTAAAACATATAATTGGAATATATATTTTTTTTGTTTAATTTATTTCGAAAATCTATGCATTATTTAATTTACAATAAATAAATATACCGATAACAATAAAAACAAAAATCCGTATTTAAAATACCTACGCATTTTCAATGAAATAATTCGTTATTTATAGAAATATTTAATAACTATGTAACATAGAAACTAATCAGTTGAATTTAATCGATTATGGCTTTACAGTTACTCATTAGTCATAAGTTCGCAAGAGTTACTGATAAGCTACTATTTATAGGAATATTGTAGTGTTTTCAACATATTTGAATATAACATACAAATTCAAATTCATAATGTACTTTATTTAAGTAGTTTTAAAGCGCATTTGAATATATTTATAATTATATATAATAATAATATAATTGTAATTTATGCCAAAAATATCTGTGTTTATTAACAATCTACAAATCAATTTGACTCATTTTAAGCATGACTCCTGGTATTGCATGACGTCATAGTATTTCGAATTATTCAAAAACTATTAAATAAATTTAATAGCGGATTAAAATTTAGCTATACGAGACAACTATTCCATTATTTCTATCAATTTAGATTTTTATTTAAATTTGCTAGGGCAGTCAAATGGCATACAATTGTCCACATAAACTTTTTTTACCTACAAAAAGTTTTTAATGCAGCATGCAGTATCTACTCCTTTTATGTTATCTGTGACCCGCTTGTTTATATACAGTAGCGGGCTCCTTGAACCCTCAGTAGCCCGCGTGGGGTTGGCTTGGTAGTGTGGTTCTACGCTGGCCACGGTCGGATTCGAAACTTTTCACGTTATCGGAAAACTAGTCGTGTATTAAAATGTTTTAAATAATTCTTCTTGTGTACGGGAGTTCATTGGATGTACAAAAATGGTATTATTTGTATTTATTTAGTAGTTTTTATATATATTTTTAGATTAAATATTTTTTATTATAATTTTTTGTTTGAAAAAATATAGGTAGAACAGAAAATGTAATAAGAAAATTTACTTAAATATAATTACGTAATTTTTTTTAATTGTTTTGTTGCTTTTACTGTAATAACTTTCATTTCAATTATTGACTTATCGCATATAATATAACAATTGAAATAGTTTTTCCCGCGAAATTAAAGTATACGACTTTTTCTGAGTTTATTCCGCATCAAATTGAGTTATGATTTATAATATTTTGATATTTTTAACATATTCCTGGAACAAAATATAACATATTAAAAAATAAATGAATATTATAGTCTAGAATTTATAAAACCTATAAAACCTTTTTTACCCTCCATAATGTTTGTTTTGTTTTAAAGTATCTAACCTTTTTTTCCAAATTTTAAAATCAGTCCAGTCTCATATTTGTACCCATGAAAACTTAACAAACAGATAAAAATATATACTTTTACATTTTCAATAACATTACATATTAAATTTTTTAAACACTATTAATAATAAGTAGGTATGTACCTTTCTACAATTTATTTAAATAAAATAAATGAAATATATTGTAGTAGAATTTTACATTAAGATATAATTTTATGGAAATTTGATATGAAATCTGTTCTAATATTATGAAATCGAAAAGTCTGCGTTTGTTGGACTAATTAGGTGTTGCTGAAAATATAATAAGAGGACGTAAAAGTCATTTCTTTACACTAAAGATAACACTGATAAGAGCCCCGGTACGTGTTCGAATAAATATCGCCTTTTTATCTCAATTTTCAATTAAGCATGGCCTTATTTAAATTATAAAATGCGATTTTAAAAATAAAATGAAATGTGTGTAAAATGAATTGGTGCCGATAACCAATAATGTGTCAACCCATACAAATTCAATTTCGGAAAGATTGATACATTCTGATAATGCGCCATGTAGTTAACGTTATTCAAAAATCGTTCAAGTCATCCGAACTAAATAAGTACGGGAAAAAGTTTATTAAATTAATCTTTTGAATATTGAAGTGTGTTAAATATTTTGCAATATGCAATAATCTAATATATTTGAAAAACTTATTAAATAAAACGTTTTATTATACCATTCTGCTTCTAATTCATTATACCTTTTATCAAAATAGAAAAGAAAATGTAGTTACTTCTTCAAACAAATTAATTAAGAATAGATTTGACATCTTTAAACGCCATTTTCCAAAAAAATGAAGCCTTTGTGGCTTGACACAGTATTGCTTATCAGCGTCAATCTTGTAATCGGTTGAGCATTTAATGAATCACGGCCAAATTCCGAGCGCTAGACGACCACTTGTAATAATAAAGTTACAAACACACTACAAGAAATACAATATTATCTTAAAACATTGTACCTGTATCTTTATACGAATAATTTATAAAAATATATTAATTATATTCTAATACAATAAAATGTCTAAAAGTATTTGTTAAATAATAACGACAAAATAATTAAAAAGCAAATTTATTTAACAACTCCTCCGACGTACGCATACTTTTTATAAACAAATTGATAAAGAATAGGTTTGACATCTTTAGACGCTATTTTCTCAAAGTCCGTATGACTTGACATAGTATTGCTAATCAGTATCCAATTGCACAAATAGTTTCACATGTAAACGAAAATACATGCATAATTTTTATCTAACTGAGGTAGCCTAGCTGTATCCCATTGACTATCGCACACTTACGGACCATCCCAACCGGAGCAGTATCTCACGAGCACAGGAGATCAGCGTGAAATAGCTAACCAAACTGCGTTTCTAGGGTTGGTGAGAGGAAGCCTAAACCCCTCCTCCATTGCGCTCCTTACATTCTATTCTTTTTCATCTCTTATTAATTTCAAAGCTGGCGACGCATGGGTGGCGTCTTTTAATATCAAGTATCCCTCTGCTCCTTTGTAAGATATTTTCATTAAAAAATATCGAGAAATTAGTATATGAGCCGAGATAGCCTTAGAACACGTCGATCTCAACCGATGATCGTGGGTTCAAACCCCGGCTAGCACCGCTGATTTTTTAAGTGCTAAATTATTGTTTAAATTCATCTCGAGCTCGGCGGTGAAGGAAAACATCGTGAGGAAATCTGCATGTGCCGGGAGAAATTCTGACACACCTATAAGGATTAAGCTCTAAACCTTCTCCTTACTGTATGACTCCTCTCTTTACTGTATGGATAGTTAGTGACTATATAACTAACTTGAACAATACTGTTGAAACTGAGCTTAACAATACATTGTTTAAATAATGAACTACTAATTTCAAGGTGTCAACTCAGCCAAAGGTCAATGCTTTGAGGGCAATGAACTTTTGAATGATTATTTGATTGTATTCCATTTGTATTATCATATCTTCTTAATAAATATTTCAGATATAATTCACACTTTTTTTGTAACTTTAATTTTTAGATAACAGTTATAAGTAGCGAGTAGAATACCTTAAGGCGTGAATTACGCTATAAGTTTTGCTCTCAGACTTTTATAAAGATTTACATAAGTTATTTCTAATTGCTTTACACATGAAATCATTTAATTCGAAATCATTTCAACCAAACTTTCGTCTTCATAAAGTCAGTTCATCGTTTCTGGGGTTTGGTATTCGCATCTATAATAAAATCCCGCAAACAGTTTTACATTTGCCACTTAATAAGTTTAAAGCCTACGTTAAAAAATCTTTAATAAATAAAGCATATTATACCATACAAGAATATTTTGACGACAAAGAGGCGTGGATTTGATAAGCGTTGATTTTCTATCCGGATAACATAATTAAAATGTAATAAAAATACATTATGTATAAATGATTTTAAAAGAGTTACTATCGAGTTTCTTGCCGGTTCTTCTAGGTAGAGACTACATTCCGAACCGGTGGTAGCTTTATAAAAATCAAAAATGAAAATATGACATGTAACTTGACGATTCGAAAGTGCTGTTAAAGCCCATTTGAATAAAGTATATTTTGAGTTTGAGTTTGAGATTTACTGCCAGTAATAATAATTTACTGCCATAATTATTATAAAAATATGTATTATAAGGGGATTTGCCCTGGCTTATGATAATGCTCTTTCTTAGGCGAGAATTACACTTATAAGGTTTGCTTTCAGACTTATATAAATATTTACATAAGTTGCTTGTCATTGCTTTACACAAAAAGGAGTTTACTATCAGTGCCTTATTGTTCACATTCACAGCTTTCGTAACTACTTACGATGTATCTGTTACTAGGTTACAGAGTTGTTTAATATCGCTCTTGAGTGTAAAACTTACAATATAATTCTCGCCCAAGGAATAGCTTGCATCAAAAATTAAAGATATCTATTGATAACTAGCTTTTGCTCACAGTTTCGCACCAAGTTTGACTTTGCCTTAAAACTTTGGACCCCCGTTTCATCCCCTTCGGGGGTGGAAAAGCTTTTTTTGCGGATGCCTATACCATAATAAGTATATGCTTACCAAACAGTGGAATCCGTTAAGTTGTTGACACAGAAACAAATGCCTTTTATGTACACAGAAATGACCATTTAACGATTTACGAATTAACTAAAGTTATATATAAAACCATCTATTTTATTTAATTGATTTTTCTTACATACAAAGACTTAAAAATAAAAAGACTCTAGTTACTTCTTTTTACTTATTTAAAGATACATCTATACTAACATATAGAAGAGGTAAAATTTGTTTGTATCGGGAACTACTAATCCGATTTGAAAAAATATTTTTGTATTTGATAGCCAATTTATTGAGGAAGGTTACAGGCTATATTACGTCACGCTACGACTCAAAGAAGCGCAGCGGTAACCATAAACGCGAGTGAAACTGCGAGGGGCAGCTAGTAAATAGTAATATATTATTTTAATCTAGTATCTTATATGCTTATTTAAGATGCAATGCTATAGATCAACTAACACTGTTTTATACAAACCTTTTAATCCTAAGTTTTAGCCGCACATTGTATGTACTTCGTGAAATTGAAAAGAGAATGGTTCTGTTTGTACAGTGCGATACCAAAGTACCGTTTCTCAGAAACATTCGTTACTTCAACTAACGAGCAGAAAATAACAAGATAAAGAAAACGAAAATTGCCACATTAAATTCTTTTGTGATGAAAGTTTTGTTTAAGTTTCAAAATGTGGTTTTTTAAATGTTTCTTACCTCAGAACACTGCCATGTATTAATCGATTTTGAAAATTCTATTCCACTAACTTTCAGATTGATCATATGAAAATATCATTGACATCGGTTTAAAATTTGATTTTATAATAGAAATAACTTAAATAAAACCGCTCTTATATATGGACGCTGATAAGCAATACTGTGTTCAACAACGCGGATTTCATTTTGAGAAAATGGCGTCTAGATATGTCAAGCCTATTCCTGATAAATTAGTTTGGAGAAGTATATATCCATCTTTTCTTTTCTTTTTGATAAATTGTATAATGAATTAAAAGCAGATTAGAAAAGTTTAATCTAATAATAAGTTTTTCTAATACACGAGATTATTTTATAGTGCAAAATATTGAACACAATTCATATTTTTTCCTAACTTATTTACTTTAAATGACTTGAAATGTTTTGAATAATGTTAAATACATTATAAGAATACATAAATATCTCCGAATTTGAATTTTTGTGGGTTGACACATTACTTCTTATTAACATTCATATATGTAACCGTTAAAAAAGTCAAAAACAGTATTTAAAAATCATTTACATGTTTCTCATATGATTTTCCAATAATCTCATATCATTTTCCAATCAAAATTACCGTTTAAGATCAATTTTGATTTAAAGTTAGTTCGTAACGATTCTCATTTCAGAAGGTCTTAAAACGCAGTCAAATTTTTGACTTACTAAATTAATTACTCGTATTAGAAGTACTTTTATCCAAAGTCTGCTGTCAAATCTAGTTACAACTGATTTTGTCAGTCATAACTAGTTCGAACCGGTTAAGGGTTTCGACTAAAACACACCAACGTTTCCCGCTTCGTTCTGATTAGTATTTATTGGAATTTTAAAGTACAGTCTGGAATGTGACATGTAGAAGTCTGTCGGGATGTGGTGGGCGGTCCGGATTACCGATCGTAATGATCGTAATCATAGTGATTCATGCGGCTATTTTACATTAGCGGACAAGATTATGTCCATTAGATCTTGAGATTGTAGTATCCAATAAATGGAAAGCACGGATTTGTGTGCCACTTTATAATGAACAGCAAAAATATGTTTTGATAATATCATCTCTACATAGTATAAAGCAAAGTCGTTTCCCGCCGTCTGTACGTTTAGATCTTTTAAACTACGCAAGTGATTTTTATACTAATATCTTGATAAGTTCAATTCTGTTTTTTTTTTTCAAAATATCATGTGTTTTTTTTTCTATTATGTTTTGTAATTTTTTTGTAGCATAGTGCACGCTGTGGTCTCCTATAATTGAAGGAGCACACAATCAATGTACACGTCAAGAATAACGAATTTGTGAATGTGTAGTGTATACACACTACTTTTGTACTTTTGTTGGAGACTCATAAAATAAATAAATAAATACGGTTTTCATCAATACATCGAGTGATTCAAGAGAAAGGTTTAAATGTATAATACAAGCGGTTTATAGTTAAGAACAGACGAGAATTTCTAAGATTTGTGATGTGATGTAAAAAACTATATTATATCTATGCGAAGCTGGGGCGGGTCGCTAGTCTATATATATTTGTAAGCAGTTTCATTTACTTTGATGACATAGTAATACCTGTTATTTAGATTAAATCCAACTTTTGATAAAATTTGTGAGAAAAATCTGAAAGTATGTTCTTTCAAATAAAAAATAATTTAAAAATTCGGTTAAGTAATAACGCAGTTCTGCGGTAACGAAGAATTACAGAAAAACTACGAATTGAGACCTTTCTCCTTTTTTGATGATGGTTGAAAATAGTCGAGAAAACAACCATTTGGTTCACCTGGTGTTACGTGATATCGCGACATTTGCTACATTAGAGGAGACATAAACCATAATATATAAACCACCACACGGAACGTAACTATACCTAAATTCTTAGCAGACTTCCAAAAAAGGAGAAGGTTCTCAATTCGTTGCGGACTTCTTTTATATATGTTCTCGAAATACTCAAAAACTACTTGACCAATTTGATTTATTCTTTGGGTATACTCTCCCATGGGTCCCATAGATTTGTCATTTTGAATGTCATTACAATAGGTTCAGTAGTTTGTTCGTTAAAGGATCCGTAAAAGATCCTAAAAAGAAACGGATACGGATTTGATAGGGAATAAAAAACAGATTTTTTCGGATATCTATGTATATCAATTTTTTTTATCAATTCAGGTCTTGATAAAAAAAATCACGGAGTTATCATACTAACAGATTTCGATCGTATTTATAAAATTGGGATTTGCTTGTAAAGGTCACTTCGTGTCGTCCACCTCTATTACTAATCTCAAAATAATGGTACGACAACTTGGAAAATAACTATAATCATTCATAGGCCCTATTGTGCCATGAAGGTCAGATTACAATCGCTTTGCGCAAAGTCTAGAAATTAAACGAAACGTCATTAGCTGCCCCTTGAGATTTCACTCGCGTGTATGGATACTGCTTCGCTATTATTAGTCACAGCGTGATGTAATATAGCCTTAAATCTTCCTGGATAAGTAGTTTTAATTATTTCCGAAGAATTATCCAAAAAAAGATTAACAAATTACCAATAATTTCCAAACTTTTTGTTTTAGTAAGGTGCAAATGATGAGAGTATAAAATTTAATTCCATAATTAGAAAAGTCTCAGAGCTTCAATAAAGGGAGAGGAAATTTTGTATGTGCGAAGTGAATTCCCAAACTATTTTAAAATGTATGATCCTATTTTAAAGAGACATTAATTAATTTAGGTAATAGGCTATATTTAATATATGCGGATTGACAACATAATTATATAATTAGAAGTTATCATATCGTAATTTGAGGATATAATTGCAATCTTATTTATGATAAAAACAGTAACAGGCATTGTATTAACACGAGAAGAAAAGATAAACTTATAACGCCGAAGTTTCGACTCCGCAAAGTCAATGTTACCTTCTTGGGGCAAGGTATTCGTTTTTATAATAAAATTCCGCAGAAAGTGTTACAGTTTACAAAAAAGAAATTTAAAGTACATATTAAAAAATCCTTAGTAGCTAAAGCATATTATTCTGTTCAAGATTATATAGATGATAAACATGCTTGGATTTAGTATAAGCTGGTAAATCCAGGGTATTTAATATATTTGTAACTCATAAATGTATGTACCCATCGTAAAACTTTTAAAAAGAGTAAGTTACGAGTTTCTTGCCGGTTCTTCTCGGTAGAATCTACATTCCGAACCGGTGGTAAATTAATTAATTAATTAGTGTTTAGTTTTTTTTTTTTTGTTTTTGTATTGACGATTCAAAAGTGCTTGTAAAAGCCTACTTGAATAAAGCATATTTTGATTTTGATTGAAAAAAAAAAATACAATATATTCAAAAAAGAGAAATTTAAATATTTACAAATCGTAATAATTACTGTACAAATTATGTGCGTAATGGTGGCAAGAACGCTAGCAGGGATTTTCCTTTGAATCGCAATTCCGATTATGCGCCTCCTGTCACTAGTGGAGGCAATAATAGTGGTCGTCTAGCGGTCGGAATTCGACAGTAATTCATTAAATTTTTAACAGATTTCAAAATTACCCACAGACAATCTATTCTCAGTTTGACCACAGACTTAAACAATAATATAATAAATAGAATAGAATAGAATATTCTTTATTGTACACCAACAAGAATATATAAAAGAACTACACAAAAAATTAAAAGTACAAGGGGCGGCCTTATCGCCAAAACAGCGATCTCTTCCAGGCAACCTTAGGTAGAGGAAAGAAATAGGACGGTAGGGAAGTACATTATATATGAGAGAAACTCTAATACATATGGACGATGATAAGCAACACTGTGGCAGTACCAGCTATCGTCCCAACAGTAAACACTGCAACCACAACACTACAACAGCTTCCATCAACACACACTCATGAAATGGCACAAACAACAACACAAACAGCACCAAACTCAATAATAACACCGGAAAACCAACCCAGCCCAAGGAACAGACTGCAAGCCGTCCAAGCCACTATGCGGAACTTATTCAGAGGGAGAACTCAATCAACTTCGCCTCGACTAGGCACCCATTGCACCGCGTTTCCAAGCGTGCTGAAAATGCAAGGAACCGTAGGCGTGCCGAGTCTAAGACTGAGAGGCGTGGCTCTCTTTATGGACAACGATGCCGAAAATATAGGCATCGGGTTCTGCCGTCTGGAGAGTTCAGACCGAATGAGGATCTCGCCGGGGCTCGCCTTGCTAATAAAAGGCAGCACAAACAAAACGAGCATAAAGCGTAATAAGATCGATGCGCTAACGGATCAAATGTCGGGTGACCAAACCTACCGATGGGTGCGATTCAGGAACAAATCGATCGCCCTATTCGAATGGGGCATGCTCAGTACTGTCTAAACTTGGCGAGGAGAGCTGCGACGGAATTCCACGCAAAATAAGTGTGGATGCTGCTGTCGTCGGCTTTGAAAAAGGCGACGTAGCAGATCGCTACGGATGCCTATTAGCCTCCAAAATACACGAATTAATCGTGTACGAGGCAAGAGGGGAGGATCTAAGCTACCTAAAAGCTAGGGTCGAATCACCCGCTCCCTCTCCAAAGTCGACTCCAGCAGAACCCCCACCGAGCGGTTCTGAACGTCTACAGACCAAAATAGTGGCGCAAAGGACGGCAGCGAGCCCAGAAGCCCGGGAAGATCTCGACGGGAAGAACACAACGCTGAAGGCGTGGAGCAAAACAATCCATCGATTAGTCTCGCCCAAGAAGCGGTCCTCTTCGTCTTCCCACCCTGATCCCGAATCATTAGCTAGAACCGACAGACAGGCGAGTGCAGTAAAAAACTTTTTCAGCACATCGTACGGAACGCAATCCTTAGCGCCTCGCACCTGTCGGACACGAGCCGATAAGGGACAGGTAAATCCACCCATTCTGCGGCAAGCGTCTAGCCCACTTGACCATGCGATTAATGCGTTTATCGAGTTCCAGGCAATCGTAACAGCGACTAGAGAAGTCAACACAGCCAAATGCAAAAAGATCCTGCATACCTACCAGCGAGGTAACGACAAGCTGCTGGAGGTGGAACTCGGTGAAGCAGAAGCGGCCATCTACGACAACGACACACTCCAAGTCATGAAAGGAAACGTGTCGGGGTGGTACATGGCTGCTTATAACGCCACAAGAGGTTTTGTGGGCTTAGCTGAAGCAGAGGGACATAAAGACGGACCGCCGAAATATCTAACACCTGAGGGAGACCCGATCGTGGTGGTCGCCAGATGTACAAGAATCATGCTGGACGACAGGATACTCGACAATGCTAAAGCAATCTCCGAGTTCCCCAGCGTCGATACAGCATTTGACAACTGGCGACTACCGAGATTGGAATGGATTGACGGGGTACCAGGATGCGGCAAGACGACTTATGTCATCGGGATCTTCGATGAGACCAAAGACGTAATAGCCACAACCACAATCGAAGCCGCCAAAGACCTTAGGGCGAAGCTGGCGCACCGCTTTGGCGAGAGGGCCAAATTAAAGGTGCGTACTATGGCCTCCATTCTGGTCAACGGGTTCAGAGAGAACGAAAACTACAATCGATTGATTGTAGATGAAGCTCTCATGAACCACTTTGGAGCCATAGTAATGGCGGCACGACTGTCGAGAGTGGCAAACGTAGTCCTCATCGGAGATGTAAACCAGCTGCCTTACATCGATAGAGAAAATCTATTCGATGTAAGGTACTGCCGGCCAGACCTGGTGACAAATATCACCCGAGAGTTGTGTTGCACGCACCGAAACCCCATGGACGTCGCATACGCTCTCAGCGAAGTGTACAACTCCATTTATTCATCCCAGCCCACCGTACACTCCTTGAGCATGGAGAGGTTCACAGGCGCCCGAATACCGACCGCACAACACGGAACCCTATACTTGGTCTACACACAGGAAGAAAAGAAAATCCTGCTGGACCAAGGATATGGAACCGGCGTAGGGTCGAGCGTCATGACCATCCATGAAGCCCAAGGACAGACCTATGAGGCGGTTATCATCATCCAGAGTAGGAGCAAGAGACTCCGGATCCACGACAGCGTTCCACACGCAGTGGTGGCGGTGTCAAGACACATTAAGACCTGTGTATACTACACCGACGATGGAGATGACGCCATCGGCAGGTTTATCAGCCGAGCGGTGGAGGCTTCAACGAAGACCATCGTGGAGCATAGCCTCAAGATGTCGATGCGAAAGCGAGACACGAAAGTTATTGAGGCTATTCTCAAAAGCAATCGGAGTGGGGCAGGTTCCGAATAATTGTGTAACTGTGTATGTATAAAAATGAAATAAAAACTATGCATGTACGCAAACAAAAACAAAAAAAAAAAAAAAAAAAAAAAAAATTTAATTAAAATAAATAAATAAATAGATATTAACAAAAATAATAACAATAATAATAATAAGAATGTATACCTACTTTTATATCTAGAATAAGTATATAAAAAAAAAAAAAAAAAAAAAAAAAAAACAAAAAAAAAAAAAAAAAGTCAGGTATGGACTTACGTCCTTAAAGACACTAAGATAGTCTAAGAAATAGTTCTAAGTCATTGTTAGAAATAAGATCTCCAATTGTACGTCCACCATAATCAAATAAACATTTTTGTCAAAAAAGGCATGGGCAACTGTGAGCCCATGGATGTAGTTTAATTTATAAAAAAAAAAAAAAAACACTGTGGCAAGCCTATCGGACTTCGTTTTGAGAAAATGGCGTCTTAGGATGTCAAACCTATTGTACGCACTATTAATAAAAATACCAACAAAACCTGTGGAATCCGTGTAATCACTTTTCAGACTGACTTATTACATATTATTTTTTAATAATTGACAAAGAGGTTTTATACACATTTTAAACTACATAGTTCCCTTAAGTAAATCACACAAACATGCCGCCCACCAAGGACTCTGTTCTTAACTTCCACCCACCATAGGCTTCATGTACTCTCATCATTCGACGGCAATAGGATTAATTTTGATAACTGTCTCTTCAATAGTGACGTCTTTGTCTTAATAGTCACTACTCTTACTATATTATCCTGTCCCATATGTACATCCACTATTCTACCCATCAACCATTTCGCTGGTGGCATATCATCTTCCTTAACTATAACTAAATCACCCATTTTAGGTGTCTTTGCTTTAGTATGCCACTTTGAACGTTGTTGCAGTGTATGTAAAAACTCTTTAGACCATCTTTGCCAAAAATGCTGAGTCATTCTCTGAACTAGACGCCATCGTTCTAAGGGTGTAGTTAATTGGCCTTCATATCTCCTTTCGGGTAACAACATCAATGGCTCTCCTACTAAAAAGTGTGCTGGTGTTAAAGGTGTTAAATCATCTGGATGTTCGCTAATTTGACAAAGAGGGCGAGAATTAAGACAAGCCTCAATTTGTGATAATAATGTACTCATTTCTTCATATGTCAACGTTGTATTTCCAATTATCTTTGTTAAATGAGATTTAGCCATTTTAATACCTGCCTCCCATAGACCACCGAAATTAGGCGCTCTAGGTGGTATGAAATGCCACTTTGTGCCATCATTTGATAGTAACTCACTTATTTCCTTTACAAAGTTGCTCTTTCCTTGATCTAACAAAGTTTTAAGTTCTTTAGCTGCTCCAACAAAATTCAAACCGTTATCACTCCAAAGCTCTGCACAATGGCCTCTACGAGATGTGAATCGTCTGAATGCAGCTAAGAATCCAGAAGTAGTCAAATCACTTACAGCCTCAATATGAATAGCTCGTGTTTTCATACATATAAAAAGACAAATATATCCCTTGTATGCTTTGTACCCTCTACCTTTAGTTGTTCGCATATATATTGGTCCTGCATAGTCCACGCCGCTGCATTCAAATGGTCTGCCTGGATTCACACGTACTTCAGGTAAAATTCCCATCAAGGGTTGTGGAGTCATTGCCTTATGTCTGATACAAATCACACACTGCCGTACACATTTTTTGACCAATTGTTTCAGACCTAGTATCCAGTAACGACCTCTCAAGTAATTAATCATTAATGCGTAACCACCGTGAAATAATCTTTCATGAGCTTCTTTAACTATTAACCACGTTAAGTGTGAAGTTTGTGATAATATTATTGGATGTTTCACTTCCATCGCAACTTTTGCGTTTTGAAGTCTCCCCCCTACACAAAGGATTCCTGTATCATCAAGGTAAGGTGATAGAAAAATTAATTTACTTCTCTTTTTTATTTTATCCCTTTGCTTCAAATCTATAATTTCTTCATTAAAATCTTGATTTTGCGCTACTCTAATGCATGAATATAATGTGTCTTTTAATTCTTCACTATTTAAATATTGTGTTTGTTCTTTTCTTAATTCTTTCTTTTCTTTCAGTTGTAGCAGTCTTCGGCAATAGGTAAGTACACGTATCATTCTATTTAGTGTTGAAAATCTTTCCCATATAGGTTCTTCAATGTTACATAAATGTGTTTTAATCTTTAATTTACGTTGCTCAAGTTCTGTTTCAGGTATTATTTGTTTTCTTATAGAAGTCGATTTATTCATCAACCATGAAGGTCCTTTCCACCAAATAACTTTATTTATCAATTCTGATGGATAGATACCTCTGGACGCCAGATCAGCTGGGTTGTCTTCTGAAACCACGTGAAACCATCGATCATTCCTTAATAAATTTTGTATTTCAGATACTCTATTTCCAACGAATGTCTGCCATCTCATTGGCTGTGATTGTATCCATGCCAAGACAATCATTGAGTCAGTGTAGGCATATACTTGCTCTATTGGAACTTGTAAAATATTAATAGCTTTAGACAACAGTTTAGCTAACAACACTGCTGCGCAAAGTTCTAATCTTGCTATGGATATTTGTTTTAAAGGTGAAACTTTCGTCTTGCTTTCCAAGAGAGAAATCTGTATATTATCATTATGTATAACTTTGACATAAATAACTGCTGCGTAAGCTGAAATTGAAGCATCAGCATAGCCGTGGAGCTCAACAAGCGTGTTGTCTAGGTAAGTATGTAACCATCTATCTATTTGTACATTCTTCAATTCAAATAATTGTTCTCTAAATTTAACCCATTCTTTAACTATGTGAGGCGGTACTTCTTCGTCCCATTCAGAATTACATAGCCACAACTTCTGTATCAGAACCTTTGCAATAATAATTGTAGGTGAGATCCATCCAAATGGGTCAAAAAGTTCCGCTACATCTGACAATATGTTACGTTTTGTTATCGATTTTGATATTTCTGGTAAGTTGACTACAAATCTAAATTTATCATTATTTCGATCCCAAGTTAAACCTAATATCTTTATATTTTGATCTAATTTTATTTCAACAGTTTGTGTATTGCTGACATTATTGTTGTAACATATGTGTTCTAAAAACTCCTCTGAATTGCTTGACCACTTTTGTAATTCAAAACCACCAGATTGTAAAAGTTGTGTTAGTTGTTCATAGATATGGATTCCTTCTTGTACGTCATAGCATCCAGTCATCAAGTCATCAACGTAAAATGATTTTTTGAGAATATCAGCAGCTATTGGATATTTGTGACCTTCGTCATCTGCCAATTGAAATAATGTTCGAATAGCTAAATACGGAGCTGAAGCTGTCCCAAATGTTACAGTAATTAGTTTATAACTTTTTAAATCTTCATCTGGGTTATCCCGCCAAACTATTCTTTGAAACTCTGTGTCATTTTCATTTACTAAGACCTGTCTATACATTTTGACAATGTCACCAACAATAGCTATTTTGAATTTCCTCCATTCCATAATCAACGTAAGTAAGTCATTTTGTATGGTTGGTCCAATCATCAAAGTATCATTTAGTGAAAATCCATTTAAATCTTTCGCAGAAGCATCAAAAACCACCCGGACCTTAGTGGTGTCCTTATCATTTCTTATGACTGCATGGTGAGGTAAATATATTCCATTTTCATTATCCTTTTCAACTAAACGCATATGTCCTAATTCCAAATATTCATGTATCACATTTGTATAGTTGTTTCTTAGTTTAGCGTTCTTTTTTAATTTTCGTTCTAATTGTAAAAATCTAGTAGTTGCCATTTGTTTAGTATTTCCGCATTTCTCAATAGGATTCTGAACATCTTCGTTGAATGGCAAACTAACTATGTATCTTCCATTATTATTTCTTGTCACCGTTTTCTTGTAAATATTTTCACATTTTTCTTCCTCATTAGTATATTTTCTTTTAGATATTAGTGTTTCATTTTCTATTTTCCAAAATTTTCTGATAAATTCATTTTCACAGGTACATACATGCATACTAATAAATCGTTTGTTTTTCACAGGTTGTCCATCACAAGTATCTCCGGAAAGGATCCAACCAAGATGAGTGTATTGTGCAATAATTCCAGAAGGACTCTTCTTTAAGCCAGTGTCTATAATCTTGCTGAAAACCTCAGCGCCTAGCAGCAGGTCTATTTTGTTAGGTGTGTTGTATCCTGGATCTGCTAGTGTAATTTTCTGTAATTCTGGCCAGTTGGAAACTGTTGTCTCTTGTGAAGGTAAGTACGTTGTCAATGCTTTCAACACATATGCCTTGATTGGGAAAATTAAGTGCGGTTTGTATCTTGACTGTACTTCAAGCTCAACCATATACTTCGTGCGAAGCTGTTTACCGTCACTTAGCCCAGAAATCAAGCCATTGATTCTTACTCGCTTCAAACCACATGCTTGAACGAGATTCTCGGTCACGAAAGACGCCTGCGAACCTTGGTCAATGAGTGCACGGCAGATATGTGTCTGTCCATTCTTAGCAATAATATCTACGAGTGCTGTAGCCAATAAAACTTGACCAGGTCGTTGTACATAATGTGTTGAAATGTTCGTTGAGTCTTTATGATCTTCTTGCGTCACAGATTCCTCAGGGATTGAACTGTCTTTTTCGGGATGTAAGAGTGAATGATGCTTCTTGTTGCAGATTCTATAAAAGGTACGTTTTGTGCATTTGGTTACTGAGTGATTAGGTACTAAGCAATTAAAACAAAGGTTGTTATTTTTAACAAATTCGTATCTGTCTTTAGAACTCTTCTTTGCGAACTGTTTGCAGCTGTATAAGTAGTGGTCTTCTTCACAAAACGAACATTTAATTGAGCTATTAGTTGTATGGAACGTTTTTGGTCTGATTGATTTGGGAGGCTCTATCATTTCCAGTGATCTAAATCTGGATTCCATAAACTGCTTCAACATCTCGAAAGAAGCTAGACTCTCGGTGCCTAATGTGACGTGCTGTTCCCACATTTTATGACTTTCGGTGTCTAGCTTAGATACAGTCATATAAACTATGATGGCATCCCATTCTTTAGTTTGTAACCCTATGTTGTTTAGTAAATTTAAACATTCAACGGTTGTGTCTAAAAGTTGTTTAATATAATAGGCTGACTCGGTTACAATAGCTTTTAAACCAAAAAGTCGTTTGAAAATAGAATTTGAAATGTATCTTTTGTTACAATATCGTTTTTGAAGAGTTGTCCATGCTTGAATGTAATTATCACCAGTAATTGTAATAGTACGCAACAATTGTTCAGCCTCGCCAGTAAGGCTAGACTTTAAATAATGTAATTTTTGTACATTATCTAAACCCTTGTTATCATGAACGATTGACGTAAATAAATCACAAAACGATGGCCATTCCGTATATTTTCCCGAAAATGATGGTAAATTAATAGTGGGTAATCTTATTTCAGTATTATTTGATGTAAAATTTTTATCTTTAGTATTTGACAATGTAGATTGTAGCCGCTCTTGTGGTGTCAATTCGAATATTTTACTTTTTAATTCGCTTTTGTATGCAAAATATAATTCCTCCGCTTGATCATAAATGTCATCTTTAAAATATTCAAAAGTTGACATGTCTTTTTTATTGATGGATGAAATTATTTGTTCATGAGTATTAATAAACGATTTTCTAATACTTTCTATAGATTCTAAACGAGTATTTAAATAATCTAATGTAATTCTTGTTTTTGAAGTTTTACGAAAATTCGAAAAGGCTTTATTAATTTTAACATTTCTATCTTCTTGAATGGCTATTAGCTGTTTAACATCCTCCATATTGACACTATTTTTCTAAGTTCTTACTGTCTATTACTCACGGTTACCAAGTCCCAAACACCACACATAAGCAGTTCCACTAAGCCACTGATTCAATCATAACAATCCGGCTCGAAGGACCAAACTGTACGCACTATTAATAAAAATACCAACAAAACCTGTGGAATCCGTGTAATCACTTTTCAGACTGACTTATTACATATTATTTTTTAATAATTGACAAAGAGGTTTTATACACATTTTAAACTACATAGTTCCCTTAAGTAAATCACACAAACACCTATTCTTAATAAATTTGTTTGAAAACATATATAATATTCATCTTTTCTTTTCTATTTTGATATAGTGTATAATGAATCAAAAGCAGATAGATTTATTTAATATGTTATCTAATAATAGGTCTTTAAATATTTAAGATTATTTTATAACTCGCAAAATATGGAACGCAACTGAATTTCGAAGCATTGAGTTAAGAAACTTTTTTTCATACTTATTTAGTTTAAATGACTTGAATTTTTTTGAATAATGTTAAATAGGTGACGTAGTATCAAAATACATTAATATCTCCAAATTTGTCTTTTTGTGGGTTGACATATTATTGCTTATCAGCATCCATATATACATTAAAAGAAGAAAAAGAGTATATATGTGTGTGTGTAATACATGGTAGTGTGTGTGATGATTTTGTTATTGATTTAATATATTTTTATGCATAATTAAAAAATCATTACAATTCCTCGTATTATATTCCTCCTGTAATAATAAACTTTAACTGCCTTACCACAAAAGATTTAAACAGACGTTAAACGCGTGTTTAAAAAAATCCGTACTACAAATCCGCGTCTAAGCACAGTTTTGTGTTAAACATGCTTTAGATATAGTTTAACTTACGTTTAAGTGAGTAAAATAGATGTTTAAAACCTATTTTAGCTGTCAAATGTAACGTATAACATTTTATCAATAAGTTTTTTTATGAGTTTATTCGCTGTTAAGCAATGGTTTTAATGCGTCTTTTGTAGTATGACACTAAGTGTTCGAAATTTCATATTTCCTCCATATAATTTTAAAACAAAATCTACATTGACGAGCGGAGCAGCGAACAAATCCTAGTACATTTTATGAGAGCTACTTCACATCTTGGGCTCGGACCCCTGATATTGCCCTTATTATAGTGGGCATTAAATCTTGATACTAATAGAATTTGACAAAATTATTGGTTCCGGTGCTTTGTTGGTTTAATCCACTTTAAATCGGTGTCTTGTTAACTTGCTGTTCGTATACAATAGGTATTATGTGCTAGTAGTTAGTAGCAGTGTCTACAGGTTTTGCTTGCGAGGGTTAATGCTCAAGGAAAAAGTACTCTCAAAGTATTTTAATAGACTTTCAAAAAGAGGTCGCAATTCGTTGGGTACTTCTTTTAACCTATGTGAAAATACGATTACTCGAAAACGTGTCAACCGATTTGGATTCTTCTTTTTGTTTCAAAGATTATTAGATAGGGTTTTTATTAAAATCAGTTCAGTAGTTTGGTGTTGAAATCAAAATAGCTGCAATAAATTTATCATTTAAGAAAACGAAATTATGTTTTTTGTTGTTAATGGGTTGCCTTATTTAAGTCTTAGTAGGTTTTAAGATCATTGTACGATTAAATCTGTATCTTATTAGTTGATAGTTTAAAAGGTACTGTTTGTTATAGGGTTAATAAAGCTTTTATCATACTAGATTGTTTTCTCGGTTTTACTTTCGTTTGATTTCGAATTCTTGAACTTATTAGATTGGTTGAAGTTAATTGTTAATAATCAGCTCGTATAGTTCCTTTAGGTGTTGGTGCTATGTTGTATATATGCTATACTCATAGATTCGGTACTTTGGACGACGTTGCCTAGCAACTTGATTGTGTATGACGAGCAAGAGTAATAACGTTAAATAGTATGAAATACATATATATATATATATATGATTATTACTTACTTCGTCATACCTTTATAAAGGATGTCAACTGAGCAAGTGTTAAACATTTTACCAGTGTTACCAGAATCGATATTCGATAAGTTTTTATGACTTTTATTTTATATCGACAATCTTTTATGATTTTATAAATTGTGTATATAGGCTATAAGACAGTTAAAATTTGTAAGTAAAAATGTATTTCCTTCTTTTTAGGGCATTTAAATAAAAGCTTTCTTATAAAGGTTTTTTGTTTAATTTATTTATTACATACTTTTAAGTGTCCAACACATGCCCAATTGACACTGTATAGTGTTATAGTTTATTTAAACGTATAAATCTTGTCATCAGACTGACAGAGATGGGGAGTGGTCATCAGAGCGGGATCTGCGCTGCGGCTGGGGCGTGCTGCGACCAGCGTGGCTTCAGCGCTTCAGGACAGCGAAATGGGCGCTGTTCTGGTTGTGCTGGGCTGGAGCTATACAGGGTAAGTTATTAAGCATCACACAAAATCTGTGCGTAACAAGTTAGCTGAGTTAAATTAAAATTTGGTTTCATATAATTCTGTGGTTTATAATCCATACTGATAAATAAAATTTAGTGTCTGTTTGTAATTTTAAATTAACAGCTTTTCATTAAACGCATATAAAGAAACGCATTAAACGCTCTGACAGACGCGTTGGCGCAATGGTCACTGCAACTGACTAAAGCGCTACCATCGCGGGTTCGGTCCCTGCTCACGGCAAACGTGTGTATTGGCCATACAGATGTTTGTCGTGGTCTGGGTGTTTGTGTTAGTGTTGTGAGTGTTTCCGGACCCCCGACACAAGGTCATGAGATCTTAATGGGGGCTGTTGAGTGTGATGCGTTATTTATTATTCATGAAAGTATATACGGTACTAAAAATTACTTTATATTGCAAAATATTGAACACACTTCAATATTCTAAACTTTAGTTTAAAACCCTTTTTCCGTACTAATTTAGTTCGGATGACTTGAATTTTTTTTAATAGTGTTATATACGAGATGCATTAGCAGAACACATCAATATCTCTTAATTTGAATATTTGTGGGTTGACACATTATTGCTTATCAGCATCCAAGTATTTTTCTCGTTTTTGTCACGTGCGTGTTTGGGTGCGACAATTTATCTCTTGTTAATAGAAATGCAAATTTTAATAAGGTGTGTTTGTTATGCCGTTCAGTGTTCCGTACTCTCTGTATGGAAAACTTATTGAACCAGTTTCAGTCAATTCACTACATATTGTTAACCGACTGAAGAAACGAGGAGGTTCTAATTAGATTAGTTCTGTATATTTTATATATATGTATGTATGTATGTATGTCCATCCATACCTTCGCAACTGTAAACTGATATTTTTTTTTGTTTGATAATATCGGTCAGTTTTGTAAGTGGGCGTGTTAGGTCAAACCCGAAAGTATAAGGAATAGCGAAAAATACTTAAAGGGCCCGGTATTGATTTTGATGAAAACTAAAACTGTATCATTCGTTTTTTGAAATATCCATTTTCCTAACCAGGAATCTAACCAGATTTTGAAAAAAATACATCTTAACTATTACACCATCTGATAGCGTTAATTATAAGGATCGACTTTTGGGAAGTAATACTACACGGCAACCTAAAAGGAAAGGCCTTTTTTTACAAAATGCTAATTATCTCATACATTAATTAAACCTTGAGTAGCTAGTTCTTGAAAATGAAAATAAGGAATGATACCGGTTTCCTTTAGCACTCATTTAAGTTATTTAGGCTGTATGGACGGATGTTATTTAATATGATTTTTATTTTCCGATAATATTAACATTTCTGAACGGTTTTAAATGAAACTCGATATATCGACTTATATATTCTGGTTTTGAAAATATCTTTCCATACATTTTTGTTCTGATAAATGTACAAGTTTTGTTAAGATTGATAGAAATTGTTATTGAAATTAAATAAAGTAGCAAAGTTAAAGGTGACCCCAGCACCCCGGGCGGCTTCCTGAGTTGTCCCACTCTTGAGTCCACACTGGGATAAGTAGGGCTTTTATTAATAAATCTTACATTAAAACTATCGTTCAACGTAACTAAACTTATATTAAAGCAATCGAACGATAACTGGATGCTGATAAGCAATAATGTGTCAACCCACAAAAAGTGAAATTCGAAGATATTGATGTATTATGATACTGCATTACCTATTAAACATTATTCAATAATAAATATAGTCATATAAACTAAATAAGCACAGGAAAAAGTTTCTTAATTAATTGTTTCGAATTTCAAGGTCGTTCCATATTTTGCGCTTTATACAATAATCTCATATATTTAAAAAAACTTTTTATTACATAATATATTAAACATACCAGCCTGATTTTAATTCATTATACCTTTTATCAAAATAGAAAAGAAAATATAGATAAAAACTTATTCAAACAAACTTTTTAAGAATAGATTAGACATCTTTAGACGCCATTTTCTCAAAATGAAGTTCGTGTGGCTTAACACAGTATTGCTTATCAGCGTCCAACTAACGATTAAATATACAGAACACTGATTGTGTAAGAGCAGACGCGTATTGAACGAGTTTTTTTTCTAGTTCCATTATTTGTTTCACGCGTAAATAGCTTCGTAACAATTGATAGTCACGGAACCGCTGCGAATGCTATTTCACCTCGGAGAGCACGATCACGCTTTGCGTACGTGCTAGATGAAATATAGTTTTATCTCATTATAAAAACACGTATGTGTATACAATTATTGCAATTTTTTTTGTATAATTTATTCCTTATTTTCTTGTTTTGTTTGCATTCGTATTTGTTTACTAGAAGTACCCTGCTTCATCCGCGTATTCTCAGGAATTTGATATCTAACAAACTTTTAACCCTCTTTTTAACCCCTTAAGGAATGGATTTTCAAAAATTCTGAATGCACACACACACATACGATATACGAGTATAAGGAACGTTTATGCAAAATTTCATGTTTCTAGATACAGCGGCTTCAGGTCTGTGTTGCTCGATCAGTCACTGAATATGTCGAGCTAAACTTTTTTAAATTATTTAATTATTTAGGCTGTGTGTTTGTAAACGTTTTTGTTTATCTATTTTATATACATATATTTAAAGGTGCTTGTGGAATTGTGGACGTATTGCGCAAACAACAAATAAATATTATGACAATTTCTTACAACCTTCTCTATTATCACTATTTTTTTTAATTATTATCGTTCTGTTTCATGTAATTTAGGCTACATATATTATTCTATTAAAGCAATCTAGTAATAAATTAAAAATCACAATTTTTAATTCAAAATTTACATTGTTAAGAACATATCTAACAAACAGAATTGTTTACGAATTTTCCTTTACATTCATTTGTGAAATTATTTTTTATATTTTTGCATATATATACATATAAGACAATCCTTTTCAATGAAATAAATAAACGCTGTGTTGCTCTGTAAAACAAAGATTTTATTTCGTTATCTATAAATTAATTATATTACATGATGTATGACTATAATATTACATTTTATTACATACCTGTAAAACAAAGAACCAATTTTTACATTTATTATTTATAGTTATCATTTATTATTTCACATCATTGATCTAATTGTATTATTTAAACTAAAATATTTTCATATTATTCGTTTCTATGGATATTTAAAAAAATAACAGTATGTAATAATAAAAAAATATAATATAATATACAACCTACATAATTAACTTAATAATAAAAGCAATACATTCTCTTTAAATATACATTAATTTATGTAAGTATTATGTATAAATATCAGTTACTTTTAATAATAATTTAGCTAATTTTTTTAAGTTGCATGTTTCGCGTGTAACGTATTCGTAACTTGTTTTCTTGTAACGTAACTTATTACGAAACAACAAATAATCTCATATAAATTCGGTTCATACTTCATATGAACCATTTATGTATCTACCAGTTCTACACTAAGTCTAATGTTATATAAGGATATTATTCTATATATAGGATGAGTTTTAACTGTGCGTGGCAGGCCATATCCGAAAGTGTAAGGAATAGCGAAAAATACTTAAAGGAGCCAATTTTGATGTTTGATGAAAACTAATAATATTTCGAGATTTCCTGCCTTACTACAAAAGATTTAAACAGACGTTAAACGCGTGTTTAAAAAAAACCCGTAATACAAATCCGCGTCTAAGCACATTTTTGAGTTAAACATGCTTTAGATATAGATTAACATACGTTAAAGTGAGTTTAATAGATGTCTAAAATCTATTTCAGCTGTCAAATGTAACGTATAACATTTTATCAATAAGTTTTTTTTTTATGAGTTTATTCGCTGTTAAGCAATTTATATAATATTTTTAGCAATGTTTAATTGTTAAACACTGTTTAGCTAGACACGTGTTGAACATGGTTTTAATGCGTCTTTTGTAGTATGACAGTTCGTGTTTAGTCAGTGAGTAAATGACGTTTCACTATATGTACATTTATTTTTTTTAGGAAATTTAACTTTAATTACATTGGATATAGAGTAGGTATAGTTTTTAACCGACTTCCAAAAAGTATGTTAGTTGTATGTTCATCAATTACTGCTTCACCGATTTGGTTAATTTGTTGATTGTAATTGCATCAATCACAAACATTTTAATATTTAGGTTTATATGAAAACCGAACATTTAGGCACCTTATTAAAAACCAAAACAAAAAAATACATTTTAAAAAATTTCACAAAAACTTTAAAGTAACAAAATTATTCTAAAAAGAAACGTTGCAATAATTGAATTTTTATGTGTAAATCACATAAAAACCGACATCTGCACCCCGTGTCGTCCTCCCCTCGCCATAAAACGTTTACCGTAACAACGAAATACGGTAATCGTAGAATAAAAACACAAACTACGTCCGTGGGGCGAGTAACGAGATTTACACGCTGATTTCCGCACCGAATTAACAACGCGCCATGGACGAGATACAGCGATTTGATACGATTTTAGAAAGAAATCTATTTAAAGGCTGTCAACTGCGCATGTGCTGGACATTTTATCAACATTACGAAAATCGATATTAAAAAAAAACGAATTAAATTTTTTAAAATTATTTTATATAAATATATAAATGTATATAATATAATAATATATTATTTTATATAAATGTATATCTGTACGAACCTACAAGGGATATTTAAAAGTAAACTGGTTTTTTTTTTCATAAATGATGCCTATACTGTAAGAACCTATAATATCAAAAGTTTCAATTAAACTAATAAAAGGAAGCTGATAAGCAATAATGTGTTAAGCCACACGGACTTCGTTTTGACAAAATGACGTCTAAAGATGTCAAACCTATTCTTAATAAATTTGTTTGAAGACGTACATATATATTCATCTTTTCTTTTATATTTTGATAAAACGTATAATGAATCAAAAACAGATAGATTTATTTAATATGTTATCTAATAATAGGTTTTTAAATATTTAAGATTATTTTATAATTCGCAAAATATGAAATGCACCTGAAATTTGAAACATTGAGTTGAGAAACTTTTTTCCATACTTATTTAGTTTAGATGACTTAAAATTTTTTCGAATCATGTTAAATAGGTGATGTTGTATCAAAATACATCAATATCTACAAATTTGACTTTTTGTGGCTTGACACATTATTGCTTATCATCAGCCAAATGTAATTTTCGATTTAGAAGAAAAATATTATATTTAGAACCTTTATTAATATATCAATTACAGCGTACATACACTCAATTACAAATATTGTAAAATAAAATCAGAAACTAAACAATAGCCTATTCATTTGTTCGGTAATTTCGTTTTAAATAAATATTTTGTTATTAATATTAAATCGCCGCCGCTTATGAATTGTACTTTCATAATAAAAGAATGGCGTTAAACCGGCGTAATCCCAAACAAAGTGGTAAACACCTTCTACCTATTATTTTTAATTTAAATAAAATTCATATAATACTTATAATACACATTTTAAAATGCTTTAAGCCATTTAATATTTTTTTTCGTTTTGTTTATAAGTCTTAATTCGATAGTAATATAAAACTACCCTAAAAATAATGAAATATTTTTTTTTACATATACAAAAAAACATCCTTTGTAAAATATGCATATAAATCGTGAAAAGTCCATCTAAATCAGATCTGTACTTTGAGAAATTCGCGAACATACAAACATAAATAATAAATCGAATACAGAATCTACTTTTTTTTATTCGGTTAAAAGCAGCGGGAAACAGGCGGGACATCTGACGTTTAGTAATCACATCACCCGCAGACATTTGTAACACCAGAAGAACCATAAATGCGTTGTCGGTGTTAAAAATATTGAAGGGCCTACCCCTTCAATATACGAAATAAAGAATTAAAGAGTGAGTTAGGCTTTCAACTCTCTAACTCACCGCACGATTCACTCTATACATATAGCGTCTTCAAGCCCATTTTCTGTGAGAGTATAGTACTGCCACAGTCGACCCAACC
Organism: Hypolimnas misippus; assembly: GCA_037950945.1. Classification (NCBI taxonomy): domain Eukaryota; kingdom Metazoa; phylum Arthropoda; class Insecta; order Lepidoptera; family Nymphalidae; genus Hypolimnas; species Hypolimnas misippus. Next base: position 16,534,077 of record JBBEEQ010000017.1, on the reverse strand, counting down.
TTACACAGGTTGTAGCGAGCTGTAGTCAGTACACTGCAGTTAGATTTATTTAAAGATGACATGTTATATTTGGTATTAAAGTCCTTAAATCTATGTATAATAAAATAATCTATACTAATATTATAAAGAGTCCGATTTGCAAAAATTTTGCGTTGGAATGCCAGTTTATTCAGGAAGGCTATAGACTTTATTACATCACGCTACGACTTATAGCAGCGAAGCAGTAACCAGAAACGCAAGTGAAACCATGATTAGCTAGTCGTAGATATCCATGACGCGATGCCGGGAAAAATCATGGCGTTGTGTCGTGAATATCTGGACGCTGATAAGCAATACCGTGTCAAGCCACACGGACTTCATTTTGAGAAAACGGCGTCTAAAGATGGCAAACCTATTCTTAACAAATATGTTTGAAGAAATATATATCCATATTTTCTTTTATTTTTTTATAAAGGGTATAATGAATTAAAAACAGACTGATATATTTAATATGTTATCTAATGAAAAGTTTTTCAAATATTTGAGGTTATTGTATAAATTGCAAAATATGGAACGCACATGAAACTCGAACCAATTAATTAAGAAACTTTTTTCCGCACTTATTTAGTTTATATGACCTCATTTTGCATGATGCAGTATCAAAATACATCAATATCCCCAAAATTGACTTTTTGTGGGTTGACACATTATTGCTTATCAGCATCCATCTGTGTATAGCAAAGACGACTAAAACCGCAAGGAGCAGCCAGTAATAACGTCGATGGCTAAAACTCTTGCATTTGGAATTTCTTGCTAGAAAGATTCTAAATATAATAATTCATAAAAACATTCATTCAAAGCTAAAATAACATCCCATCCGATGAATGAACGCGATGCACCTAATATTGTGTTCTGCATAATTTCCCACGGGCAACGGATCCTATGAACGCAGTCTGTTAGTAATATAATCTCGATTACTGTTTATTAAAAACGTGTTATCTACCATTTGCTTATTTCGAAGTTGAGATATTTTTTGGGAAAACACTTGCAGCTTATTAAATTAAATGTATATGGTGATACAGGCAAGATGATAATTGGATGATGATAAGCAATAATGTGTCAACATAAAAAAGTCAAATTCGGAGATGTTGATGTATTTTGATACTGCATCACCTATTTAATATTATTTAAAAAATGAAGTCATATAACCTAAATAAGTCAGAAAAAAGTTTCTCAATTAGTTGGTTTGAATTTCAAGGGCGTTTCATATTTTGCAATTTATACAATAATATCAAATATTTGAAAAGATTTTTATTAGATAATATATCAGACTGATTTTAATTAATTTAACCTTTAATTAAAAAATAAAAGAAAAGATATATACTTCTTCAAACACATTTGTTAAGACTTAACGTCTTTAGACACCATTTTCTCAAAATGAAGTCCGTGTGGCTTAACACAGTATTGCTTATCAGCGTCCAGTTATAAGATACATTGTAACACAGCTGACCCTCTTGGTTTCACTCACGTTGGCTACTCGCTCTTGTGAGTTGTAGCGTGATGTAATATAACCTATAATCTTCCTCAATTAACAGAATCAGCAGTTTCAGAGATTCGACGTACATTCAAACTTACAAACAAATTTTATCCCTTTATAAGTATGTAGTACTAGCATTTTCTTGCGACTTCACCCGCGTGTATTTTGAAATTTGCTAAAAAGGATTCAGAAAACTGATAAAATACTACGTTTTGTGTTTTTTTATTTCGTTACTTTAGACGTATGTGTAGTAAGTTTCAAGTTACGACCACGGAATAAGATTTTCTGTACAAACGTTTTTACCTTTTTTCACCCTCTTAGGGGTGAAATTTCGGAAATCCTTTCTTAGTGCATGCTTACAGCCTATAAGGCGAAATCGCTTCAGTACTTTGTTTTTAAATAACCATTCCCATTCAGACAAAATTGTAACTGCTAATTCTCAATTAGAAGCAGCAACCTAATTGGTTCTCATATAAATTGCAGAACTCCCGAAAAACCTAGAAATCTGTGTAACTCGAAATAAGGTTATGAAATAAAACGTTACAATGACTGAGAAGAATCCCGCGGCACTTTATATCTATAATTTCCCACGGGATCCCGTGAAATCTAGCTTTTACTAAAGCTACTAAAGCTTGAATTTTACAATGTGTCCTAGTTCGCCAAAATACAAAATGAAATACTTTTAACGATAGGGTAACGACTTCAAAAGCTAACACGTAATTTCGTTATTTTGATTTTAAAACCAAGTCTCTGAACCGATTTTGATAAAAAATTATTCCTTAATCCTTTCACAAAAAAAAGATTAACTAAATCAGTCCAGCCGTTTTCGAGTAATTGGTGTACATATATAAGAAAGTCACCGACGAATTGAACGAAATTACTTGCAATAGCTTAATTTGTATTTCAAAATTCAATTTGAGGAATGAAGTAGAATTGAGTTTCTTTTGCGGTTTCTTCTGAGGTTAAACTTTTCCGAAATCATGGTAGATTCATTTTGTTGACGTTCAAAAAGAGAATGTCAATAAATATTGAACATCAAGATAAGTAGCTCAACGACAAAAACTTAATCCACAAATCCAAGAGCTCCCTATGTTTAACTCTCTTTCTGCTATAAATAATAATAAAAAGCAAAACGCAAACGGGGAAGAGTGTGTGTTTTTATATTAATGTTAACCTGACGTCTGATATTACGATACAGTTGTGTACCATTGCGTATACCAAAGATATAGAAATACAGGATTACGGTCAAAATTCACACATGTTATAACTTTGCGTGCACCGTAAAGACTACGATGCGACGTCGCAACGTGGTACGGTATGGTAAGACAAACAACAAATCAAGAGGCGACTTCTCGTCGTGATGTTTTACGATGCACGTCGTAAACATTACCGACGTGGCATCGTAAACTTTCATGTCATAACGTGCATCACTTTGCATCGCGGTTATGTGTTTTTAGTTATTATCATTTGTTAAGGAGTTTGCTTCGTGTGAGCTTTACATTAGGATATTTTTAAGTTTAAATATCAGTTTTGAGTTTGGAAAACAGTTCCTAAATACTTTATTGTTTTTCATTATATTTCCACAGAGTATTGCAAAAGAATTTCACAAACAACATTCAACATTGACCTCAGTAACAACCGTCATTCTTTCGTAACTAAAGTATTTTTTCTTATAATAATCAAGTGACATTTTATTTTACATAACCTGTAGAAAGATGTTGATCTTATGTACCAATATTTTATTATAGAATAATGCATCGCTAACACTCCAACTTGTGCATTTTTTTGTAATGACGTAATGATAATTATTATTTATTGTTTAATTCAATACATAACTTTTTTTTTCTGTGGTTTTAAACATATTTTATAAGTATTATACGCATACATAATTGTGCCATGCTTTACACGAATCCTCGATTTTTTTATACGCGGTTATAAGACGAGAATTACATTTGGATGCTGATAAGCAATAATGTGTCAACCCACAAAAAGTCCAATTTTGAGATATTGGTGTATTTTGATACTAAGTCACCTATTTAATATAATCCAAAAAAAATTCAAGGCATCTAAACTAAATAAGTATGGAAAAAAGTATCTTAACTCAATGTTTCGAATTTCAGGTGCGTTCCATATTTTGTAATTTATAAAATAATCCCAAATATTTAAAAACTTATTATAAGATAAGATATTAAATAAATCTATCTGCTTTTGATTAAATATACATTTTATCAAAATAGAAAAGAAAAGATGAATATATACGTCTTCAAACAAAGTTATTGAGAATAGGTTTGACATCTTTAGACGCCATTTTCTCAAAACGAAGTCCGTGTGGCTTGACACAGTATTGCTTATCAGCGTCCATTTACGAGTGTATGAGTGAAAATTATATAGTTTTGCTCATTGATTTTCATAAGATTTACATAAAATGTTTATCATTGCTTTTACTCCTGAAAGAATTTACTGTCACTGACTTTTGACACTCACAGCTCAACGTTATCGAGGTAACTATTACCAGGTTACAGAGCTGTTTTATACCAACTACGAGAGTAAACTTATAAGTGTAATTCTCGTCCAATAAGATAGTTTATTTCACTAAAAATATTTAATAATTCCAAAGCTTTGACTTTTTATGTCAAATCTTATTTTACGAGTTTTTTTGTATCGCTTTAGCGATATCCAAAAAAGGTAAAACGTACCTCTTGTATTTGGAAGCTGATAAGCAATAATGTGTCAACCCACAAAAAATCAAATTCGGAGATATTGATGTATTTTGATACTACATCACCTATTTAATATTATTAAAAAAATCATGTCATATAAACTAAATAAGTACGAAAAAAAGTTACTTAATTACTTGTCTCGATTTCAAAGTGCGTTCCATATTTTGCAATTTATACAATAATCTCAAATATTTGAATACCTTTTTATTAGACAATACAATAAATATATCAGTCTGCTTTTAATCAATATAAACCTTTAATCAAAAAGAAAAGAAAGGACGGATATACATATACCTCTTCAAACATATTTGTTAAGAATATGTTTGACATCTTTAGACGCCATTTTCTCAAAACAATGTCCGTGTGGCTTGACACAGTATTGCTTATCAGCATCCATTTAATTTATAATACCAGTTCGGATATGACATTTCTACGATCTCTATAGCTTCGTGGTAAAGTCTCAGCCATAAATCTCGCTTAACTTGATGCAGAGTTATGGCCCCCAACAGGTGTAGCCGACTTGTCCCATTGTTCCACTGCTGAAATGACATTTGCTATTTGTTACTGAAAGCTGAATTAGAAACTTAACCCGTGTACACAATGTGTGGCATTGTTTGTAACGGGTTGAACGACCTTTGATATCTATATATTACTACGTGAGGCCAAAAGTTTTTTGTACACATTTTTACGAAAATTACGCGGACGGCGGAGTATGAAATTTCGCACATTTACCGTTTATATAGAGAAGGAGCGAGAAATGCTAATTTTAATATGTAAAAAAATACATTAAATCAACAAAAAAAACTATACACACACTACCATGTATTTGACACGCACACATATATATATTTCTAGTCTGTGACTAATAATAAACAAAAGAGAATAGATTTAAATTAATAATGGTCGAATTTCGGCTAAAGGGCGATCACTTCTATTATTTATTGCATAATGTCAAAAATGTGCTGCTTAAATGGTAGGTTTAATATAATTTTCAAATAGTCTTGTAACGAATGAAAACGAAACACTGCAGTTGTGTTAGAAAAGAGTGAAAATACAATTGGACGCTTATAAGCCATACTATGTCAAGCCACACGGACTTCATTTTGAGAAAATGGCGTCTAAATATCCCTATACTACTTATTCTTATCAAATTTGTTTGATGACGTATAAATACATCTTTTCTTTTGTATATGTATAAAAGGTATAACAAAATAAAAGCAGATTTATTTGTTTGTCGTGGTCTGGGTGTTTGTGTTAGTGTTGTGTGTGTTTAAGGACCCCCGACACAAGGTCATGAGATCATAATGGGAGCCGTTGAGTGTGATGCGTTTGTCTAATAATAAGTTTCTCAAATGGATATAGATTTTAGATTATTGCATACCTATTGCAAAACCTCATACACTTCAATATTGGAAACATTAAATTAAGAAACTTTTTCTGTACTTATTTAGTGTAGGATGACTTTAAAAATGTTAGATTTTGTTGTGGGTTGACACATTATTGCTTATCAGCATTCTATTATGGAAATACGCAAAGCTCAAATAAAATCTATACTTACAAAATATTCGAGAGTATTAAAGTTACACCTTTTTCACGCATATAGACTGAAGTCAAAACACTCAAGACGAAATAAAAAAAAAACAATGCAACCGAGATTACTCCTCAAATATAGGCCAGCCTCAAAAGCTGACAAGAAATATGTCAACAAATGTTTCCCTAGCTCCCACTTTCCTCAGAACAATTGGATGCTGATAAGCAATAATGTGTCAATCCACAGAAAGTCAAATTTGGAGATATAAATGTATTATGATACCGTGTTACCCATTTAACATTATTCAAAAAAATATCAAGTCATATAAACTAAATGAGTACGGGAAAAAGTTACCTAATTTAATGTTTCGAATTTCAAGTGCGTCCATTTTTTGTCTTTTATAGAATACTCTCAAATATTTGAAAAACTTTTTATTAGATAAAGCATTAAATATATCAATCTACTTTAAATTCATTACACATTTTATTAAAATAGAAAAGAAAAGATGGATATATACGTCTTAGAACAAATTTGTTAAGAATGGGTTTGACATCTTTAGACGCCATTTTCTCAAAATGAAGTCCGTGTGGCTTGACACAGTATTGCTTATCAGCGTCCAATTAACCTTTGAGATTGACAAAACATATTCTGCCATACAACAAAAGACGCAATAAAACCATGTTCAAAACGAGTCTATCTAAAGTGTTTAAAAATTAAACATCGCTTAAAATATTATCTAAATCGCTTAACACCAAGTAAAATCATAAGAATAAAACTTATTAATAAAATGTTACACGATACATTTGACATAGATTGAGACATCTATTAAATTCACTTAAACGTATTTTAATCTAAAGCATGTTTAACTCAAAACTGTCCTTAAACGCTGATTTGTAGTATGGATTTTTCACGCGTTTAACGTACGTTTAAATCTCACCTTGTAAGGCAAATTAATTGTCCCGTAGAATTTTCATCAAAAACGGTTCAGTAGTTCAATTTTTAAATCAAAATATATATATACTATACTGTAATAAGTATGTCACCTAGTAAACGAAATTACGTATTATTCGATTCGATTGTGAACAGATTTTTAATATTTTTTGTATTTTTACTATACTACTTCTACTTTACTATTTTTCAGTTTAATTTTTATTTAAAAAAGTATAAAAAGTTCTGTTCATAATAAATTATATTTTTCGGTGTTGATAGCTTAGTCCATTAAGGACGCCGGGACTATAAATATCCTAGAGACAGAACACGTACACGGCAATTGAGCAAAAATGAAATTTCAGCCCCACCGCGCCACAAATCACCAGCTTATAAAATTAAACGCCGCGCCGCCCAATGATAGCCCGGCTAGGATTGCTTTCTATCTGCAAGCTGTGCTAGGATTTTTATATGCTACTAACTTTTGCTCGCGTTAATTTAGATATCTACAATAATGTATATATATGTCAAAGTCGTTTTAGTTACATCATTTATAATTCGATAACAGCTGGACCGATTTTTATGATCTTTTTAGATTTATCTGCATCCCCAATAGCAGAATTATTATTAAAATATAGGCAAAATTACCAAAAAAATATGGATAAAATACTAATGGTATTAATGAACTAAAAATAAGTTAACAAATTTTGACACTCAGGTAGTAGGAAGTTCGCTTAGACTAGTTGAAAATTAAAAAAAAATGTCCGATCCGATGTGATTGATTATAACGTTCTGCCACGTGTAAACAAAATGTTGCTAAAGTTTTATTTCAATCTGAAGCAAGGTATAGAAGCGCAAAAGAAACAAACATTTACTAGTTGTCGCTTAGCAGTCGAAATTCGACCATAGTGCATAGTTCATTAAGTTGTCAACCGCTTCCAAGATTGACCACAGAGCATCTATTCTCCATATGACCACAGTCTTCTCTCTTCTATTACATTTGCTTTATCATTACTTAATATATTATGGAAAGCGTCTTTTCAAATATATAGTTATGAAAAGTATGTATTAAGCGAGAATTATATATTTAAGTTTTACTCTCGAAAGTGATATAGACCAACCATGTAACCAGATACGTCGTAAGTAGTTAGGAAAGCCATGTAGGTATATGACATAAGCCCGCGCCGTCCATACGTGCAAAGTCGTGCGCCGCACGACGGCTCCGAGTCCGAAAGGCGCCCGGCCTAACCGATCCTTAAAGAAAAATTCCATATAGAAAATACTTTAAAAAAACCGATGTAACTCTTCCTTATGGTTGTAAAACGGTACGAGTACCTATTCAACGATATTCCATTTGATACATATCATACATACATAAACTGATAACCACATTACCCTCCTTTGCGTCGCGCAGTCGGGTGAAAAAGGCGCATATTAGACAGTCGCACGACGGAACCAATTAGGCTTGGCGCGGGTATGTCAAATTTAGACACTGACAGTAAATTCTTTCAGGTGTTAATCAATAACAAACAACTTTTTAAAATCCTTATGAAAGTCTGAGTGCAAAACTTATAAGTACAGTTCTCGTCGTAGCCTTAAAAATAAAACAATCTGTGTATTATCTTATCAATTAATCATTTTATTGTTTTGAGTAACATGTACAGCATTCAATTGATATTTATCGCTTCGCTCGCCACACCGCGCCAGAGTGTCCGTTGTTTATGGCCAAGGTTTGGTAAATTTACATTTATTACTGCGAGTTATAATGAGGTGGCGTATAATGGGACGAATTTTTTATCCTTATTAACTTAGTTTGTTTACTTCGTGTCTTAATTTCTATGTACTTTCAGAGTTCCTTATTCTTTAGAACTTTTTCTAATTTCGTTATGACCGTTCGTTTGTCTGTAACATCTATACTAATATTATAAAGCTGAAGAGTTTGTTTGTTTGTTTGTTTGAACGCGCTTGTCTCAGGAACTACTGGTTTGAAGTAAAAAATTATTTTTGTGTTAGATAGTTTATTTATTGAGGAAGGCTATAGGCTATATTATATCACGCTACGACTCATAGGAGCGAAGCAGTAACCATAAACGCGAATGAAACCGCAATCGCATATAGAACAAATAGCTTAACAATTTACGTTAATTAGAATTACCTTATAATAAACAAAAACTGGGATATATAGTTGGGTACGGAACTGCTTTGCCATGCTAGTAATATTTTTAGCCGACATTCAAAAAAGAAGGACTTCTTTTGTTGATATATGTTCACCGATTGCACGAAATCTGCTTTTCCAATTCGTTTATTTCTTGATGAAAGAGTCGACTTTCATCAAAATTGGTACAGTAGTAACTAAACTAGTACTGTACTGTAGTTGTTTTTGGATAATACATAAATAGTATTATCCAAAACAAGTCTATAAAACCTAACTCGTGAGAAGTCTGGGCAAGTCGCTAGTCACTGTAATGAATACGCCTATTCTACACCATTTAATTATTAACAGGGATCAAAAGAAACGTGGCGGGATAATAGCGTCTATTGCACTTATCCCGAGCCGGAAATGCCGCCATATTGCTCGGCTTCCGGGGCATTCAGTTGCTTATCGTTAATTAAGTTGAAGAATTTTCGAGAACGTTTTAATGCCAGTTTAATGGCGTCTCCTAGGCTGTGACAGTAATTTAGGAATAATAAAAATATTTGTTAATATTTTTCGAGTTACGAATTCATTATTACGCGTGGGTTGAGAAATGACTATTCTAATACTAAATTAAAAGTTGTGTAATAGGATTTACGCGCAGGGCAGATAAAAACATCTAAAAAGATGAAAAAATATAGAAAATCTATATAAATAAAATTAATTGGCGAATATTTGTAAGAGCAGTTTTTCGAAACGTTTGCATCTATATGGTTGATTTTTTTGTTGCGTTCAATAATTGGACGCTGATAAGCAATACTGTGTCAAGCCACACAGACTTCGTTTTGAGAAAATGGCGTCTAAAGATGTCAAACCTATTCTGAATAAATTAGTTTGAAGACGTATATATTTATTTTTTCTTTTTTATTTTGATAAAATGTATATTTAATCAAAAGCAGATAGATTTATTTCATGTGTTATCTAATAATAAGTTTTTAAATATTTGAGATTATTTTATAAATTACAAAATATGGAACGCACCTGAAATTCGAAACATTGAGTTAACAAACTTTTTTCCATATTATTTAGTTTAGATGACTTGAATTTTTTTTGTATAATGTTAAATAGGTGACGTAGTATTAAAATATATCAATATCTCAAAATTGACTTTTTGTGGGTTGACACATTATTGCTTATCAGCATCCAATTATTAGACAAGGTATTAAATAAAATATTTGAAAACTACCAAAAGAGCTAAGTTTATGTTAAAATATTACCATATAATAAACTTAGTAAGTCTTTATCTATACTTATAATAAATCTGTAGAGAGGTCACTTCTGTACATGAAATATATATTTTTAAAAATAACTATCAAGGGGTGATTAGTGATCGATACTGATGCCAAAAATGCAATCAGTAACATTTTAATCTGTCTGTCTGTCCGTCTGTCTGTTTGTGTGTATGTTCCTTATAGAAACAAAAACTACTCGACGGATTTTAACGAAACTTAGTACAATTATTCTTTATACTCCTGGGCAGGTTATAGTATACTTTTCATCACGTTACAATCAATAGGAGCAGAGTAGTGAAGGGAAACTTTGGGAAAACGGGAGACGTTACTCCAATTTTTAAGCTTCCGTCGCGTATGCAGCCTTAATGGTTAAAGTTACATAGAAATCATGTATGACAGAAATATTCTACATAAAATTTTCTAAAAAATATCCCGCAACAGCATATGTCTATCTTTTACGGTTGACTCACAATAACACGTGTAACTCCTGATAGCTTAGCAGTTCGGAGCATTCTGATTATATTTGTTTACTCTTACGTTTATAAGACTCTCACTCATCCCTTTTTTTAAAAAGTTAACATTGTTACCTATTCAATAAAAAAAATCATAGAAATAATACTTTATTTCTATGATTTTTTTTATTATATATTTTTATTTTTATTATTGTGGATTGACATATTATATTTCCCTACCAAAATACGATCTGTCTGTCACATCAAAACCACTGAACCCTGAGGAAGGACGTACGCTACTTTTTTACGAAAAACGACGAAAACGCGGACGAAGTTGCAGGCAAAAGCTAGTTAGTACATATGAACTAAGTTAAGAACAGTTAATAGGTATTATTTACAGTAATATTATATGTATTACCATAACATAATATACAAACTTAAGTAAATAACAAATATACCTTTGTTATTTAAACGTTCTAGATTTCACCATTTACTTGTAAAATCTTCTAAGAGATAAGATAACATTACCTACCTGACTAGTTATTATCTGCACATAAAATAAAACTACTTTTCAAGAATCGAAAAGTGACTAAGAACAATCATTACATAAAGGTTACATAATTGTTTTTCATGGCTATTACACCTGAAAGGATTTTATGTCTTTATTTTTAACAGCAACATCTTTCGTCAAAAAGCCACAAAACAAAGAATTGAATTGAATTGAACATCATTCGTAAGGTAACTGTTACATAGTTGTTTTATATCAATGACGAGAGTAAAAGTAAAAAATGTAATTCTCGCCTTACATAAAGATTTACATTAGTTGTTCGTTATTGATTTACACTGTCAGAGCCTTATATTTGTCATTCACAGCTTCCGTAACAACTTACGACGTATCTGTTACTAGGTTACAAAATTGTTTTATATCGCTCTCGAGAGTAACACCTACAAGTGTAATTTTAGCCTATCACGTCTTTATTTTCCAACTCTTGTTATACCGCCATCTTCTTTCTCCTGACATCAATAACTCACTCAAAGTACTTTCCAAGTCACGTGTCATTAACACTACATTTAAACAGACAGACATTTCAAACACTTTTCAATATTTATGTCTTCAATTGAGATCTCAATTGTTTACCAAGCGTAAACAATGTTTTCAACTATCGTTAAATGGATGCTGATAAGCAATAGTGTGTCAACCCACAAAAAATCTAAATCGAAGATATTGATGTATTTTGATACTAAATAACCTATAGAACATTATTAAATAAAATTTCAAGTCATGTAAAGTAAATAAGTACGGAAAAAAGTTACTTAATTAATTGTTTCGAATTTCAAGTGTGTTCCATATTTTGCAATCTATACAATAATCTCAAATATTTAAAGAACTTTTTATTAGATAATATATTAAATATATCAATCTACTTTGATTTCATTATACTTTTTATCAAAATAGAAAAGAAAAGATGGATATACGCTTCTTTAAACATATGTGTTAAGAATAGTTTTGACATCTTTAGACGCCATTTTCTCAAAATGAAGTCCGTGTGGCTTAACACAGTATTGCTTATCAGCATCCAAATAATCCTGAATCTTCTGTTAATAAGAGTTTATATGCAAAATATCAAAGTTATCATGAATTGTCTTATTTAGTTTACTTGGCATGTCTTATTTAGCGTACAAATAAGGCGCACTTGTAACCTCGCGTATGAGTTAGAGATGAGAAATTATCGATCGAATGTTTGAACCGAATCATTTTTATAATGAAAAACTATAATCAAAAATATTGTTCGAAAACTCGTGGTTTTCAATCCGCGCATTCTTACAAAATAGATCAAATAATAAAAAATGGACTGTGTGTATAATAATATAGTAACCGGATTTTATCTGTATATGAGATGCTTTTAATATTATTTCATAAGGGAAATATTTGTTTATTTAACTTTATATTATCATAATATATTAAAATTTTGATAAATTATTTTATAGATAACATAGGATCTTACTTGGAATTTTATGACGTATTTTATAAACTAAAAAACAATGTATTTTATATTAGTTTTCGATACATTATGATACAAAGGATTATGAATATGTATTGTAATAAAACAGCCTTACCAATGATTTAACCGAATATTTCTTCCCAGAAGAAATGTAGTCAAAAATGTCTAAACCTCACACGAAAGAAAAGAACGAAGTTCTTATGTATACAATATACATAGGTATAATTTCAGAGCTTCAGGTGTACTTTAAATTGTCTTTCAAAAGTTTAAGTTATGATTTTCTCGTCCAAGTGGGGGTGGCTATAAAAATGTCGAAAGTTTAATGGGGCGGGCACACCTGCTGCTCCGTGAGTGCTACAGCTTGGCTTGAGGATTATATAGTGGAGAGAATGTTTAATTTAATAACTTAGCGTATTAATGGATGTTTTCATTAAAAAAATAGTATTTTTATGTCTATTATTTCGTAAGTTGATCAATTAGTGTTGAAGTAAATAAATTGAAAATCTTAATTGATATGAAATTGTATAAGAGTAATTTTTATATTGTAACTTATTTTTAGTTTATTTTATGAGAGTGCAAGAAATGCAAGTATTTATTTTTAAATTTTTATATTATATAAACGCGTTAGTTTTTTCTATATATTATAGAAAAATATGGCATACAATTTTTTTAATAAAACCTAAGAATAGCTTGACATTTTTTTTTAATTTTCTTCGTTAAAAATATTCAGGACCGAGAATTCTCGTGTCACGTTAAAACTTTTTTTTTACACAAAGTAACGAACAATTTATACATTGAACGTCATCTTCGCACAATGGCGGGTCAGGAGTTCGAAACTTTTCACATTTAAAAATTAATTAAACTTGAAACCCCTAATCTAACCTCAGGTTATTGACATTTGGTAACTTTTTAATAAAACTCTAGGTGTTAAATTAATAAAAGTATAGAGTATATGTACGTATGGTCCAAGTCCAAAGTGGCCCAAGAATCATGTTGATCAAAATCGAGTACGCCATTTTTACCTCTTAATTTGTTGTATTACATAATCACATATTCTTCAAGATTCATTTTGTCGGTATGTAATATTTCCTTTAATACTGCATCAAAATCTATGTTTAATACGCCATTTTTAATATCATATTTCACGAATTAAGTAAATATATAATTATTATTAGTAATTTGCGTTGCAAAATGTTAGAATTGTTTTATATTTATTCTTAAGTATTTGTAATACATTTCATAATTAATCTTGCATCTGAATGACGTCTGAATGACATGTCAGCGGTATTTTGTGCTCTTACTATTTGTAAAAATAGTTAAACGATAAAAATAAATATTAATTTATTGATTTGTACGTAATCATTTTATATTATACTTTTCGAGGAAAATATAATTTTGAGATATTTACATAATTGTTGTCAATAGAAGGAAAAATGATCTTTTGAATTACGTAACCTCATTTTGATGCAATATTACGGAAGATATTTTATGTCGACAAAAATACCTTTGAATTATTATCTATGTATATTGTATATAGATAAACGTTGTTAGTTTAATATGATTTTAATAAGTTCTTTTAGTTTGTTATTGGACCTTTTTGATGTTTCACAGATAAATAAATAAATAGATATCTTAAAATGTATAAAATGACGCTTGTACCGTTTGTGTGAGGTAGCCGCATGTGTAATAAAATTACCACGTACAAGTTTTGATTAGAGGAAGGAATGTTTGAGCTTCGTGAGCTTCGTATTTAAGCTAAAGGATTTTAAATGAATTATAAATCTTCTTGATTATATTAAGCTTTTGAAACGTAAACATGTTATTTGAACGTTGATAATTAATACTATGTCAAACCACACGGACTTCATTTTGAGAAAATGGCGTCAAAAATGTCGAACCTATTGTAAATGAATTTGTTTGAAAGAGTATATATTTTCTTTACTATTTTGGTAAAAGCTAGAGTGAATTAAAAACAGATTGTACAATAAAAACTTTTATCTAATAAAAGGTTTCAAATATACGAGATCATTGTATAAATTACAAAATATTTAACGCACTTGAAATTCGAAATATTAAATTGAGAAACTTTTTTCCGTACTTATTTAGTTTGAATGACTTGCAATTTTTTTTTTTTGAATAATGTGAATAGGCGACAATATCTTTGAATTTGACTTTTTGTGGGGTGTGGCCTATCAGCATCTCTTTATACTAAATAATTTTTCTTAATAAACAGAGATAACGCAAAAATAATATTTTAATTAGGACCAGTCAATTTTGTTATTAGCACGTTCAAACATTATCTGAATAGGGATTAAAATAAACTGGTATCGCTCTGTGATAGTTAAGTTTTTTTTTTCGTTTTATTCATATGTTTTTTTTTTTCCTGTTTCGATGTCTCTGTCAATTTTTTTATTGTACCTATGTTGTGTTATGTGGTGTGAATCCAAAAACAGGTTCTATTTAACTATCTATCAAACTGTGGTAGAGTCTACCTGTAGCTCACTGACTTCAGCTCGTATACGGATTGGCTCGACCGGGGCAGTACCACACTCTCACAGATGATCCGCGTTAATAGCTATTAGCCAATACAGCTGCGTTTTGTACGATGAGTGAGAGAGCCGGTAGCCTAACCCCCTCCCCCATTCCTTTCCTTACTTCCTATCCCCCTTTAGGCCTTATTTTTTTTTAAGCTAACCATGCATTTTGTGGCTCCTCCTGTGCTCCAAATGCCCATGGGCGGCAGTGCCCCGTCTGCACATTTGCCTGTTAATTTTTTTTTTGATTAGGCATGGGAAATCTTCGAAAAGACCCGATTCCCTTAGATCGGGTTATTTATATATTTTAAACTTTCGCGATTTATATTATTCATATTTAATATAACGGGTCTTATCGCGATAACTAATGGTAGTAATACCTTTTTATTGCCCGACGTTTCGACGAAGTTACATTCGCCGTGGTCACGAGCTGACTGGTGTACCGCGCGCCCTCCGGCGACGAGTGCGCGAGTTTTCTTCGCCTACCCTCACAATATTAATATTGTCTTTACCGTTATTATAATGCTGGGAGCACACCACACTAACACAATCGGTTCGCGCGAACAGTGAAGTACCTCGAACAATGTTCGCGCGAACCGATTGTGTTAGTGTGGTGTGCTCCCAGCATTATAATAACGGTAAAGACAATATTAATATTGTGAGGGTAGGCGAAGAAAACTCGCGCACTCGTCGCCGGAGGGCGCGCGGTACACCAGTCAGCTCGTGACCACGGCGAATGTAACTTCGTCGAAACGTCGGGCAATAAAAAGGTATTACTACCATTAGTTATCGCGATAAGACCCGTTATATTAAATATGAATCGGGTTATTTGGCGATTTATACCCACTAAAACCCCTGCGATATCCTTCCTCAGCACGGAAATGGAGAGGCCTCGGGATCGCTTTGCCTGTTAATAACCTGAAAAATATAATGTGATTTTATAAAAACAAAACAAACCAACTCTTAAGCTTTTTATATAAGTATAGATAAGTACGTTCATCCAAAAGTTACCTCGAAATTAACACTTGATTGTTTCATAGCAACGTTACGTTGTACGAGAGGCCCGGATTAGATTTATGCATGGTTTAACTAAAGAGTCAAAACTCAAAAGAGAATTTACTGCTTAACATTACTGAGAAGGATGACTACGGATGAAGTTTTTCTTTTTGAAAAAATAAAATGGTTAAATATGTAAATTAAAATTTGCATTTAGATTGTATGTTTGATATCACGTATAAAGATATGAACATTATTTTTAATTTGGTAATTAACAAGTTTATATAAAGGAAAAAATTAAAGACATCGAGTCTGTCAAAGTTAAAAATATTTTTATTTATTTCGGTCTAGCTGCTGAAACTTTTCTTTCGCTGTATTTCGTCACGGATACCTACGACTAGCTGCTTCTCGCGGTTCCACTCGCGTTTATGGTTATTGCTTGAGTCGTGGCGTGATTTAATATAGCCAATAAACGGTATCCAAAATAAAAAGAACTTTTCATATCGGATCAGTAGTTTTAGATATTACCAACTATATACGAACTTACAAAAAAATTTTCCCCCTTATAATAAGTCCATCGTAAAGAGTCACGTCACTATGTTATATGGTGACTTGATCTTTCATTAAAAAAAAATCAAACAAAACGTCACGATACTACGGTGTTTCGCGTTATTCGCGTCGAAAACGTGCCATGGAGCGTTTTCAGTGTGGTTATATTTTTTTACTTAACGTTCGTTAAAAGAATTGTGTATTCATATTACTGATGTACCCAATTGTTCATTATGATCCGCGGATGCGGATTTGAATACGAATATTTGTTGTCAAAGTCCGCGGATACGGATCTTAACTTCCTTACTTAAAAACTTACTACTTTGTTACTTGAAACGATAGTTTCCATTTTCATAATAGGCATATTACAAATTGCATTGCGTGGGTATTCCGTTTGTTTTATTGATAATTTAGGACATAGGTATATAAAAAAAATCATCTATTTATTAAAAATTAATAAGGTAAAAGATCCGCCAAAAATTACCGGATACGGATACAGATACGGAACATGCTTGTGCCTCGAATATCCGCGGATACGGATACGAATATCCGGCACATCACTAATTCATATAAAGTCCCGAATAAGTAGATGTCATGGTAGTCCTACCTCCAAGTCTACAGGTAGCAAGTGCTCCCGATCCAATAATGCAACAGGAGCGCCGCGTGTAATCGCACCCAGCGAACCGGGTAACTTATACGGGAGGACGTCATATTGCATTTTTCAAGTAACA
Organism: Hypolimnas misippus; assembly: GCA_037950945.1. Lineage (NCBI taxonomy): Eukaryota > Metazoa > Arthropoda > Insecta > Lepidoptera > Nymphalidae > Hypolimnas > Hypolimnas misippus. The sequence goes on along the minus strand of JBBEEQ010000017.1, from coordinate 16,516,692 downwards.
TTATAAAAGCTTAATCCAATATATCATGCACGTGCTATGAGATTTCTTCGTTGGCCAGAGGTTCCCAACCTCCTTCGTATTCTTCTACACAAATATTTAAATATTTTTTTTTGTTTTCTTTACGTAAGTTTTAATTAAGTAATTATTATTGATAACGAACAAAAGTTACACTACGTTTATTAAAAATTAATAGATATTGCAAATCAATGACATTTTGTGGTTAAAGAACTTTATTTCTTATAAAGAACATACAATGTTCACTTAAATGAGATGTATTACATAATTTAATTTAATTAATAATTTAGTATAGTAGTAACAACTTATACAAGAGTAGTTAATCTAAGTGCTTTTTACAATAAATTAATAATTTCTTTCTAAAAATCGTAAAGGTTTTTTCATTATGAATTTCATTAGGTAAGCTTTTATATAGTTTCGCTCCCTCAAACTGTATAGTTTTCATTCCATATTTGGTCCTAATCTTGGGTAATTCAAGTTTGTGTTTATTTCTCGTGTTATGTTTATATGTTTTAGTTTTAAATGTTATTTGTGTGACGTTTTGTATTTCTAATAACAAATTGTTAGAGCACCTATGTTATACTTATATAATTTAATCATATAAATGAACATTATCCTACTAATATTATAAATGTGAAAGTTTGTATGTGTGGATGGATGGATGGATGGATGGATGGATGGATGGATGGATGGATGGATGGATGGATGGATGGATGTTTGTTACACTTTCACGCAAAAACCACTGAACCGATTAGGCTGAAATTTGAAATGAAGATGGCTCATATCTTGGATTTACATTTACTATGCGGACGAAGTCGCAGGTGAAAGCTAGTATCTATATAAAAACACGTTTCAAAGGCTATTCAATAACAATATTAATTAAATCAAACAACGTACAAACACAGAATTTTAAGAACAAAAAGTATCGATATATACGTCGATCTCAAACATTAATAAGTCCTCGAGCCCTCAACAATTTCCGACATTTAACGTATCCCCTTGTACAGTCAATAGTCAATTAACAAGAACTGTAATCAAGTTAGCGCACTCGAGACGGACCTCCTCAACCGTGAAGACTTAATGATTGCCTCGGTATTAACTGGATGCTGATAAGCAATAACGTGTCAACCCACAAACAGTGAAATTCGGAGATATTGATGTATTCTGACAATGCGTCATGCATTTTAACGTTATAAAAAATGTTTGAAGTCATCTAAATAAGTATGGAAAATTTTCCACAATTTATTATTTCGAATTTCATATTTGAAAGTTATACAGTGATCTTATGTATTAGAAAAACTAATTATTAGATAAAACTATCAAAATAAAAAATGGATATCTAGTTTTTCAAACTATAAATTAGTTTGAAAAACTATATCAAGATCAGATTGGACATCGTTAGACGTCATTTTCTCAAAAATAAAGTCCGTGTGACTTGACATAGTACCAGCATTCAACTAAAATACGTGGATTAGTTTAGTTACATCTTACGTATTGCATTTCATGATTTGTTTTGGAGGTGTTAACTATGACATATTTTTTCAAACGTTTTTTTCGATAAATATTTTGTATGCAAAATATGCACTTTTCAGGGTTTAATATCCAAGGGATGCTATTACTAAGACTCCGCTGTCTGTTTATCAGTTGTGGTTTTTGTAACATGGTGACGCAAACGGTACAGATAGGTGGAAAAATAAAACATCTGAAAGATAAAAAAATACTCATTTTCAAAACTCCGGAACAATTTTTAGATAAAATTCCCAAATAACTGAACTACTAATTTACAATGTTTTTAGTTTTGCAGCTAAAACAATGCTATGTATATAATAAGTATGTATTTAGATTTCAAAATAGAAAAATAAAAAAAAATAAGTTTCACAAAAGTTTATTTGTTTATCCTTTATAGCAATTGAAAACTCAATTATGAAAGAAACTACGTTACGGCAACTTGTTCAACTCGAAGAACTTTGAAAAAGAACCACTTAGGCCGTGAATATTTTGGTTTCATTTATAAACTTATACGTCCATAGTTTAAACATTTAAACGGAGTTAAAATGTCTGTGATTTCATAACTAACACATTTTTAAAACGAACCGATTTCCAAAGAAAAGTACTCAATTTCGTTGCCTTGGATAAATTACTGAACGATTTTGATAAAAATTCTAAGGGATCAATCTGAAAGTATATTCATTCAAATAAAAGAAGAAATTCAAAATCGATTTACAAACGACGGTGTTCTGAGAAAGCAAATATTTGAAAAAAAAACTTACAACTACTTATTGAGAACCTCCTCCTTTTTTATGTCAAAATGAAAATTCCGGGCCTTTTTTAAGTAATAAGTATTTGTCTCTTTAAAAGTATAGATTTCGATAAAGTTGTTTTTTTTTGTTTTAAAAGGTAAAAGTTGTTATGTATTAGACAGATGAGATGTAGATAAATACAAAACATGGAGACAAAGTCACGACCAGAACATTTTAAACGTATAAAAATCATCAGTCTTTAAAATTATAAACATAATCAATTCTTATTCTTCTAATTCTTCATATAGTTGACGAAATAAAAAGAATCCGTGCGAAACTGTGTAAACTAGTCAGGCAATATAAAAGCTGGCGTTAATTCCCAAAATCACACCATACATTCAGAAAAGTCTGGCAATTTTTAAATCTGTTTTAGCGATCTACAGAAAAGGCGAACGATTACTAACACAGATGGGTCAATTAATAAGTGTGCGGGATTTTGGGTCCAAATTAATGTCCAGCGTTAGTTGAAATCCCGGAAAACTATAAAGGGTTTTCGTAACTTCGGTGATATGTTTCAATCAAGCTTGGTAAGCTCTAGAATTTTCCGAATAGGGTCGTTGTTAGGAATACATTTGTATTGATTAAAAAAACTGTCGTCTTATAAATATAAGTAAACCCTAAAGTCTCCCCGTCTGTTTTAACGAACAAACAGGGAGACTTTCGTATTTATAATATTAGTATAGTTTAATATTTGTATACTTATACTTATAAGACCATAGTTGTTTTTAAAGTTAACACTTTTCCTAACCTAAACCACTTAAACAATTTTCATGATTTTTCCTATAGATTGGATCTTAAAGAAGAACATAAGCTACTTTTTATAGCGAAAATGACCTAAAGTAATGAAATAGGCTATGAAAGTTTGTATGAAGAACCACAACAAAATTAGTACATACTATAATAACACGTAATTACATAGGACATATTATATTACTATTATTCAACAGGGATCATCATTTACCATTATAACATAAAAGCTCCATTCTAATAGTCGCGTCAATGAGATTAAATTAACCATTAGTTTATTATGACATCAGATTTAAATTCAATAACAAAATTGAAGTTATTCGTATATTGTTGTATAATCCGCTGTAATCCGATCACACCGCATGTCATACCGACGAGCCGAAATCGATGAAACTCCATGCATTTAAATTATTGTTCTCAAATAGCTCTGTTATTGTCCTGTTTGATGTTGGTTTTATTTAATTAATTTTATATAGATCCAGGCAATTACTATATAAAGTGTTAAGCTTTAAAATTTATCACACGTGTCAGGAGAAAAGCGACTTATTTTAGAAGAATGTTAATAATTGTTCTTCTTTATATAAATAATTCTGTCAAGATCTAATTTTCAAAATCTCTCAATCGTTGCTCTCCACGCCGGACGCGTGTTCATTCTATTTTAACCATTATCATCTAAATTAAAAGTGTAATTTATCAGAAAATCATTAGGCCCAACATAACATACACGAAAAAAAAAAATCAACTGACCTAAGATTCTCCTCTTTATTAATCATTTAAAAACTAAACCAAATCTTATTTTGGATGTAAGACGATGTTAAAATCTTAAACACATGATATATATTCTCAGCGTTGGCTAAAAATGGTATTATCTGATCTGAAATTCATACGATTCGCTCGCGATAGTTTTTTTCTGATACGTGATCCCATCAAGCGAGGATTCGTTTCCATGTGAAAGATATTTTTTGTGTAACTGCATTTCATTTTCATTTATAGATATTACACATACAAACGTATCGTTTTTCATAAAGATAAACATAAGTTAATTCTCATTGCTTTACACCTGAAATATTAACTGTTAGTGACTTATTTTTGTCATTAACAACTTTCGTAACTACTTACGACGTACGGTACAGAGTTGTTTTATGTCTCTCTCGAGAGTACAACTTACGAATGTAATTCTCGCTTCAAGCAAATCTGTAACACGAAAGCTGTGAGTTTCAATGAATATTTCACTGACAGTCAATTCTTTCAGGCGTAGAAGCAATGAGAGTTTACCTATGTAAAACTTTCATAAGGTTTACATAAATAAACGATATATGTAAACCTTATGAAAGTCTACGCAAAACTAATAAGAGTAAATTCCCACTTTATATCAATTTTTAAGCTCGAGCTACACTCGATTTATGCGAAAATAGTAGTAACGATTAACATAGACAATCAATTATATAAAATATGTTTTATGCAAATAAGCTTTTTTTTTTCACAAGCACTTTTGAATCGTCAAAATATTTTAATTAGTGAAGAGCTGTCAACGAATGAGGTACTTTAATGCATAAATACGTTTTGATTTTTATATTTTTAGCTAAGTGCAGTGGTACAAATGCTTAATTGCAAAGAACTCAATTCTTTTTAAAACTTACACATTCGATCCTGATTCGATCGATGTACGGGCTGTTATGTTTTTACAAAATCAACGGATTTAATAACTGGCTGGAATAATTAATTATTCAAAAAAATAATGATTTAGTTTTAGTTTTCAGTAAAGTCGGCTTCGAGGTTATTCTGAATCTTTTTGGTTGTTCTCTATGGTGTCAGTTTTGTCATTCCATATCCACTTAAAGATTGCACCACCTGTACAGAGGCCCTAGCTGAAAATCTAATAATTATCTTGCATTAAGTTAACACAAAATCGCACTATTGCCTTGAGGAAGTATACCCAAAATTACATTACATTTAAAGAACACCAAAATAAAAAGCGCGCGTAAAAATCACTTACAACTTACAAACTACAAAAAGGTGTTTTATTTATTTTGTACTCAATATCATGCCATTACAGGCAACGATTTAATGTTTATATTACAAACAAAGGCCTTTATAAATCTGCTGGACGCCTGGACAATGCGTCAATGTTATGCCTAGTCACGTAGAACCAAAATATTGTTTAAGGTTGGGGCGCACTGATGGATCTGTTGTGGATCTTCACACTCGGCACTTTGGGAAGCGATGAATTTACATTTAAACGTGTGCATAGTTTTGTGAATTGATATGAAACTAAAATAAAACTATAAATTATTTGTTTGGAATGGATGGACTTTAAGTTTTTAATTTATTTAGAGTTGAGTTGTTAACGGCCTTTTTTATAAAATTTGATTCGAAGCAATTATTTTATGAAGAACGAATTTGAATTTTCATGTAAAAATTTAATTTTTGAGTTTTTATGAATAGTCTATGCTAATATACAGGATGCCGACTGGGCATGTTTTGGATATTTTATCAGTGTTAACAGAAATTACGAATTAATTAAAAGTAAGAAAACTGAAATAAAGTTTTTTATTTCAATTACAAATGAAGTTTTTTTTTTTTTAATTTAATTATCTGGTAACGTTGGTAAAATATTGATTTTTTTAATAAACATAAAAACTTTTTTAATTGAACCATTGGAGCCTACAAGCTGCTCGTCCAGTATAGGCATCGTTAATAAAAAAATATATATATACTTTAATATCGATCCTGTCCAAAAACGAGACGACTAGCACATGTCCAGTGACTCTGTATAATTATAACGTTAAAAATTAGTTTTTTAGTATTATCTCGATTTTTTTTGTCGTTTTAATTCTAAATTAATATTTAAGACAAATGAACAAGGATGTACGTCTATTTAACGTCATAAATGTAAATTATAATGCTTATAATAAGTTATGTTAATGTTATGGCCGTTATATTTCTGTTTTATGAGTAACTGTAAGCGGGAGCTGTAAGCGAGGTCAAAAACATTTTAAAGTTTAAAATGTATTAAATTAATCTTAAATTGAGTGTAGAATACGATTGTTTAAAGCGAATGTTTATAAATTATCAAATAGTTAAAGAGTAACTCTTTAAGATAATTTTGTACGATAATATACGACCTTTTTAAATTGTTGATACTCGATATTTTTACGTAAGATAAAAAATTTTTAACTTCTAAAATCAAGTTTTTCGTTTTTTTTTTTTTTTTGAAAAAAACTTTATAAACTTCATATTTAACTTTAACCATTAAAATCTGTCTTTAAAATAGACATTATCATATAATATATGTATAAGACGATTCCCACTTTTAGGTATTGCTGTCAGACTTTCATCAAGATTCACATAAGTCTGTATTTGCTTTACACCTGAAAGATTTTACTGTCAGCGCCTTTAAGAGCTTCAGCTTTTGTAAGATTATCTAGGGAACTGTTACCAGGTTACAGAGTTGTTTATGTCAATTACGAGTAGTGTTGCCACTTTTATTTTGTGCAAATAAAGTACACTCGTTATTGAAAGGTAGAAAAAAAAATGAAAAAATAACGTAAATTTTTCTTGCTCTATCATTTAGCGTTATTATATATTTTTCATTAATAATGTACAATATTTATAATAAAATGCTAACTCTTGTAATTAGGGTGTCTTAAATTTTATAAATATAATCTCGTCTAACACTAAACTTTATCATAACCAATTTAAACCAACATTCACGATGACAAGCTGTTTAAAAGACATTCACACTTTCATCAACGCCCCGCCAGCCATAGAATCACTTTCAAAAGATTCGCCAAACGCACCATTTCGATTATTTTGCCAACACGGGACCCGTGATGATAAATGTGTACATTTCGCCTATCATCGTGTTAATAACACCGTCATGACGCATTTTGCTGTATTCTATTTAGCTAATTAATCATTAATCAGTGACATAAATTACCTGTTTGAAAAATGTTTTATATATACTAGTATATAAAGTTGAAGAGTTTGTTTGTTTGATTGTTTGCTTGAACGCGCTAATCTCAGGAACTACTGGACCGATTTGAAAAAATCTTACAGTGTTAGATAGCTCATTTATCGGGGAAGGCTATAGGCTATATGTATATTATCACGCTAAGACCAAAACGAGCGGAGCACCAATGAAGATTGTTTCAAAAAGAGCTTACGCTGCGTGCGCTGCGTAAACGGTTTAAGTTTCGAAAAAATCATGTATGATAGAATTGTTCCCCTTTAAAAGTTCTAAAAAAAAGTCCGCAACAGCATATGTCTATCTTTTAAGGTTGGCTCACTAAAATCTTTTTTATGCTACCCAAATTTGTTTATAAATAATGCATTATTAGTCCAAAGTAACTATTCCACGCGGACGAAGTCGCGGGTGGAAGCTAGTGTTTTATAAAAGTATGTATTTGGTAGCTATAAATTTACTGGCTTTCGACCGCCGTTTCGCCTTCGTGTTATGTTCTCATCTGACTTCATCAACCAACCTCAAAAAGAAAAGGGTTCTCATTCTGTAGTTTTATTTCTGTTTGTTATCTCAGAACTCTGTCATTTATTTTAACCGATTTCGAAAATTCTTTTTTCTTTACTTTCAGATTGGTTCCATAGAATTTTTATCAAAATCAGTTCAATGGGTTAGTTTTAAAATCAAAATAACTGGAATAATTTTCGTCAGCGTAAAAGAAATTGCATATTTTGATTTTGAAGTAGGTTTTTTTTAAGAATCTGTTTAATCTGTTTAACCGTAACAGAGCAGCAAATATTATCTCTTTCTCACAAAGTTTCGCATTTATAATACGAATAGTAATAAGATTTATTTGTGCATGCAATTCATTTCCATATCCAACAATAAACAAACTGAAACTGTTTTAGAAGGGCTAATAAAATTTAAATCACGGCATGTAGTCAGAACATGTTATAACTCCATATAACTCGTTTATAATAGGTCTTGTTTAGAATTTTCATTTTAGAAAAAAAAATGATATTTTATAACCATTGGACGCTGATATGCAAGACTTTGTCAAGCCACACGGATTTCATTTTGAGGAAATAGCTCTGTAGCTCAAAAGATATCAAAAACTATTGTTAACAAATTTGTTTGAAGACGTATATATCCACCATTTCTTTTATTTTTTAATAAAAAGTATAATTAATTGAAGCTGATTGGTGTAATGAAAAGTTTTATGTCAAAATAAGCTTTACATACGTATGAGATTGTTGTATAAATTGCAAAATATTGGAACGCACTCGAAACTCTCAGCTATAAATGAAGAAATTTTTTCCTTCTTATGTAGTTTAGATGATTTAAATTATTTTGAATAATGTTAAATAATTAACCAATTATCAATTCAATTTCAATTCTTTGGTTTATGGCTTTTAGTTGTGCCAACCAATTATCAAAATACATCAATATCCCCGAATTAGACTTTATGTGGTTTGACACATTATTGCTTATCAGCATCCAACTGTAAGCGTGCGTAAAGAGGAGTACAAGATTTTCGCTTTACATATTAGTATATACATACTAATATGTAATAATATCACTGAATTATTATTCCTAATAAAGATTGGACGTCAATCAATGCATGGTCATGCTCCAATCTCTTAACCTAAATATCAACATCTATTTGTTTATACATTTCCACACGTGTTCGCTGAGAATTATGCGGCGTCACGTAACCGAAGACGATGGAGATGCGGCACTTATACGTTAATTTTTATTTGGACGCTGATAAGCAATAATGTGTCAATCCAGAAAGAGTCAAATTTGGAGATATTGATGTATTTTGATTCTACGTCACCTGTATAAAATTATTAAAAAAAAGTCATCTAAACTAAATAAGTATGGAAAAAAGATTCTCAACTCAGTGTTTCGAATTTCAGGTGCGTTCTACATTTTGCAATTTATAAAATAATCTCAAATATATAAAAACTTATTATTAGATAACATATTAAGTAAACCTATCTACTTTTGATTCATTATACAATTTATCAAAATAGAAAAGAAAAGATGAATATATACGTCTTCACACAAATTTATTAAGAATTTGAATTTAAAGGTTTGACATCTTTAGATGCCATTTTCTCAAAACGTAGTCCGTGTGGCTTGACACAGTATTGCTTATTAGCGTCCATATAAGAAACTTATTTCCTTATATAAAACTCCAAAAAAAAATCTACGGCCTTGATATTCAGGTTCAACGTAACGTCGAAATAAATGATATTTTATTAAAAGAAACAGTTACGAAATATAATGAGTGTGTTAAGATGTTTATCAGCACTTTTCAGCTGACCGTGAATGTTTTTTCGGCTCCTAGTTACGCTAACAACTGAAAAGTTCATCGCCCCATAAATTATTTCTAGGCCGAAATAATATCAAGAATTATTTATCTAGATCGGAATAATAAAATTTTATACAGGACAAAATAATAATTAAATAGGTAATTCTAATGTCATTAATTCAATTCGGTCTAAAGTACATGTTATTTTTCGTAAAAATAATGTTCATTAATTTTCAATAACATTAACCTTTAAGCCATATATATATATATATATTGCTTTTTAATCCTAAAATGAAAAAAAATAAAAGACGTTTTCAATCCATCAAAATTAATGATTGGTGTGTTATTTTAAGAATTATTTTTCGCGAAATTAATGTTTACGTAAAAATTAACAGGTTCAAATTATAACGTAAAGGTTTAGAAGTATTATTATTACTTAACTAGTCTACACTATCTATACCAAATATTAATATATTAAAAAGAGATAATTCTCTATGTCCGAAGTGAACACCGAGTAAACCTATTTTAAAAATTATGTTATCATTTGAAAGTAACATTACTCTAGATCGTCATTGGCTATATTTTATGTGGATTATTTTAAAAGAAATTAACGTTACCGCAAGCAAAACCTACCAAAAGTAATTCATTCTTTTCATTCTAAAACTTGACACAAACTGTTTCACAATACGTCGACGTGTGCCACTCCATTTCAAAACGTCCTGCCGGCCCGTCCGTCATACGTGAAATATTAATAGCTCCGGAAATATTTTTGTACGTCGAAGCCTACCAATAGGTCATCGGAATTGATTTGTTAAAACACCGTCAGGACGAACAGAATGGAATGCATTTCTATTGTAGGAACGTCAATCTATCGAAATGAATAATTTATTGACTTTTCGATGGAGTAACTGAATTCTAGATGGAATAATGGCGTATCCAATTTGTGTTTTGTAATAGATAATCGGTCTATGAATATATTTAAATTCAAAATATACTTTATTCAAATAGGCTTTTTACAGCACTTTTGAATTGTCAAGTTACAGGTTCATTGGTTATAGATTTTTTAAGCTACCACCTGTTCGGAACGTACAAGAACCGGCAAGAAACTAGATAGGTTCTCTTTTAAAAATCATTTATACATTATGGATTTTTATAAGATTTTTTTGAAATCCTGTAAGAACATCAACGTACATTAGATCCTCTTTGTCGTCAAAATATTCTTGCAATGTATATGCTTTATTTATTAAAGATTTTAATGTAGGCTTTAATATAATAAAAATCAAAACTGGCTGGTTGACGTATTCACTGACTCGATCAACGCAGATCTGAAACCGCTGGTTATAGAAACATGAAGTTTTGCAAAACGTTCCCTTGATGTCGTAAGTGTGTACTAAGAACGGATTTTTGAAAATCCATCCCCTTAGGGCTAACAAAGAGGGTTGAAAGTTTGTTAGATATCAAATTTCTAATTAAACGCGCGGAAAGCGGCGGGGAACTGCTAGTAATATATAAAAATCAATACTATTCATTCGATTGCAATCAAACCTTGTCAACTTATTATTTGCACTTGCAAGAAGGTTAGACGCATAGTACAATTAACTTCTAGTAGGTGGCGCGCGTGTACCGGCCTGACAGAAAAATATGTTTTAAACAGTGGTCTGGTATAACAAAATCTAGATACATCAGTAGATGCGAGAAAATTCAATAATAATATGAAATAGACAATGTCTTCACATATTATAAAAATATATTAAATACTAGCTGTGCCCGCGACTTCGTTCGCGTGGACTACAGAATACTTGGCATGTCTCCTGCAAAGCAAGGTTATAATAGTCTGCAGTGCTGCTCAAGAAAGGAGCTTTTTACTTTGAATCTGGGAACTTTCTGGTTGTATTTATAAGCAGACACTAACTCAGATATGGTATTCCTCCACAGTTTTCACTATAAATGTTGAAGAAAAGTTGTTTTGTGGTAGTCTTTAAAATATCGACTGCAAAACATTAAGTTCGCACCTTGTATTATATATCGGGTGACTTTTTCTACTGGGCTTAATAGACCAAATCCGGAACTATAAGGAATCGCGAAAGATACTTAATGGAGTCTCGTGTCCGATTTTGCAAAATCTAAAACTGCATCATAATTTTTTTTTATTTCATGATTTTCCTGGCCAGAAATAGAACCCACTAATTAAAAAAAATACATTCTGTATTATTGCACCACCTAATAGTGTCACTTGTAAAGATCAACTTTTGGAAAGTAATAGTAAGCGGCAAATTAAAGGAAAAGGTTTTTTTTTTACAAAATAACATTAAATCTATACATTATTTAAGTTAAGTATTCGATTCTACAAAGACATAATCAAATATGTGGGTTAAATGATGGGTTCCGGTAAATTTAGAAAAAAATGCGCGTTACTTCGAACGATTTCTTTATAAATTGCATCAAAATGCTAGTAACCTACTAAAGTGAGGAAGAGTGTGAACAATACAATCGAAAATATAAAAAATGAATTACTCACAGTAACTTCTTTTATGTTTGTCTTTTTTTTTCTATGTGAGTTATACAAAGTTGATAGAATGTCACGTTTGTTTTGGTCCCCGTCACCTACTCAGTTACCTAGGTAGGTTTAGATAATTCTTAAAAAGATGAATCAATTTGTTGAAAATCTACATTTCACTGGACTCGGCTATTGTACTCACCCGCTATTAGCGTTACAACATCCCGTTGCTAAAGATTTAATTAATGTAAGAATTTGATAGAATTTTGTAAAAAAAAAATAGCCTTTTCTTTTTGTTGCAGTTTACTGTATAGTATTACCTCACTATAGTTGATCTTTATAATGTGTGAAGGTATCAGATGGTGCAATACTACAGAATGTTATTTTTTTGCAAAATCAACGTTTCTGGCTAGGAAAACTTATTTTTCAAAAAACTAATGATGCAGTTTTAGTTTTAATCAAAATCGACTCCGTGACTTAAATTATTTTTCGCTTTTGCTTATAGTTTCGGTTTTGTTCTATCATATCCAGTAAAAAATTTACCCCGTAAATATATTATTTTTTAAAATGATTAGATTAATATAATATATAAGATATATATTATTTGAATCAGATATTATTCACTATTTTATTGGTTTCAATTTTGTTCCTTATAAAATTGGCTTTCTGCTAGTGAAAGTTTCATCAAAATCGGTCCAGCTGTTTCAGATATTAGCCGAAACAAACCGAGTGACAGATAGACAGACAAAAATTTTAAAATTGGTAGTTTTGTTGTAAGTACCGTGTAAATCAATTTTATTTATTTGTATAGATGTTTACCTCCCCTTCTTAAATCGGAAAATGTTCACTATTTTATTGGTTTCTCTAATATTTTTTTATCGTGTAATTCTCTTTTTTACTTATTGATTAAAATAAATATATTTTTTAATTTAAGTAGCCTAATTTTATCCTTATAATATTAGCTATAGGGGCTGCTGTAATGTTTTTAAGAACTTTTTAGACTTTGTGATATTTTGTGATTGTTTTCTTCCATTCCCACTCCCTTCTCTGGGCCTCACGTGATTAATGGACATCCTCTAACTGCGAGTGAAAGTCCCATCAAATTTGATTCAGCTGATTCAGAGATTAGTCGTAAGAAACAGAGTGACAGTACTTGATATAAGTACTTTTATGCATTTAGTGAAAATTACAAAATAATGTTCGACGTGACCCCATAACTTGACATATCTTTTTTAGCGGGCACAAACACACAGATAAACAGACAAACAGACAAAAATTCTAACAAATTTTGTTTTGGGTTCTATTGCGTAGGTAAAGCCTTCAATATTTTTTTTTCATATATCTTACATGTACAGACAGCGTTAGAATTTTTTTCATATATATAGATTTAAAAATATCTAAAATAGAAGTAACCCCAAGTCACTCCTTATAACATTTGCTAACTGCAAAAAGTACCATCAGAACCGGTTAAGTCGTTTCAGAGATTAGTCGGAACAAACAGATAGACAGACTGACTGACAGAAAAAAATTTTAAAAATGTATTTTTTTATGTAAGTACTGTATATACTTTCATGTATTTAGTTAAAAACACAAAAAAAATGTTCAACGTGATTCCTTAAATTGACATAACTTTTTTATTTATGGACCGATTGACATGAAACAAACCTTAAATGTTAAGTGAAGCTAACTACAATATATTAGTGAAAACTGCATCTAAATCGGATAAGCCGTTTCTGGGATTAGCGTGCACAAACGCACAGATAAACAGACAAACAGACAAACAGACAAACAGATAAGAATTCTAAAAATCATTGTTTTGGGTTCTATTGCGTTGGTAAAGGCCCCCTATAATATTTTTTTTCAAATATCTTCCATGTACAGACAGCGACCCGCTAGAATTTTATTATTAGTATAGATGACAATGTTTTTAATATTGTATAATATATATATATTTTTTCGTTATTTTATCTTTTTTATTTTTAATGTTTCTTTTCTATTATTTTTTGTGTATATATTGTACATAGTTTATTCTAGTTACATTATTTCAAAGTGTAAAATACTAAACGAATAAAACATAATTGAATTACAGGAACTAAAATTTTAATCCTAAACTTTTTATGTTTACAAGAAGGTTGTTATATTATCGTACAATGTCAAAACATTTGACATTGTACGATATTAATACTACTAATGATGAAAAAGCAAATTGTTAAACAAGCTTTTAGGAGCTAATAAATATTTATGACAAAAAATTCATATACTGATTATTGGCAGCATATGAACATTTCAGTCTGATTATTGCTGATATGACCGCTTATGGTAATCCGCAATAACTTAATAAAGAACATCGTCCAATAAAGAAAGTCCCCAATAACTGAATGGAGGCTGATAAGCAATAATGTGTCAACCCACAAAAAGTTAAATTTAAAGATAATTATGTATTCCGATAATTCATTTCGTGTTTAATATTATTCAAAAAATTTTCACGTCATCTGAATTAAATAAGTGCGGTAAAGAATTTTGTAGTCGAATGTTTAGAATATTAAAGTGTGTTCCATATTTTGGTTTATGTAATAATCTTATATATGGATGCTGATAAGCAATAATGTGTCAACCCACAAAAAGTCGAATTCGGGGATATTGATATATTATGATACTGCATTATCTATTTAACAGTATTCGAAAAAAATCTAGCCATATAAACCAAATAAGTACGGAAAAAAGTTTGATAATTAATTGTTTAGAATGAGGTGCGTTCCATATTTTGCAATTTATACAATAATCTCAAATATTTGAAGAGCTTTTTATTAGATAATATATTAAATATATCAATCTGCTTATAATTAAATTTTCCTTTTATCAAAATAGAAAAGAAAAGATAGATATATACGTCTTCAAAAATGTATTAGGAATAGGCATGCCATCTTTAGACGCCATTTTCTCAAAATCAAGTCCGTGTGGCTTGACATAGTATTGCTTATCAGCTATATTTGAAAAACTTATTATTATATAAATCTCTTCACTAGCCCGTCTGATATCAAAGCATTATACTATTTATCAAAATAGAAAAGAATAGATGGATAAATACTTCTTCAAACAGATTTATTAATAATAATAGGTTTGACTTTTTTAAACGCCATTTTCTCAAAATGAAGTCCGTGTGACTTGACGCAGTATTGCTTATCAGCGTCCAAATAAAACTAATAACACGCTAGTGACTGATTCTGTCAAGCGAGAGTTGGCAACGAGTGAATTAACGAGCTTATAAAAATCGTATATACGTGACATATGTATAGTTGGATGCTGATAAGCAATAATGTGTTGAGCCACAAAAAGTAAATTTCGGAGATATTGATGTTTTCTGAAAATGCGTCACGTGTTTACCATTATCGAGAAAAAAATCAAATTGTCTAAACAAAATAAGTACCAAAAACGTTTCTTAGTTTAACGTTTCGAATTTTAAGTGTGTTCTATATTTTGTGATTTATACAATAATTCAATTATATTAGAAAAAGTTATTATAAGATAAATATTTTTATGATACCTATTAATTAATTATATCTTTTATTAAAATAGATTAGAAAAGTTGGACATGTACTTCTTCAAACAAATTTATTAAAAAGAATTCGAACCTATTGAATTCTACTTAACATAGTGCGCATCGGCGTCTAGTTATAAAATGTAACTGTAAAAATGTTATAAGTTTCAACACTTACAAAATACTTGTAAATGACGAATATCTTGATTTTCTATATCACAGCCTATAGCCAATCAAAATATGCTTTAATCAAGTAGGCTTTTACAAGCACTTTTGAATCGTCAATACAGAAAATAATACAGAAAAAAAGAATTTACCACCAGTTCGGAATGTAGATTCTACTTAAAAGAACCGGCAAAAAACTAGATAGTTACTCATTTAAAAAGTTTTACAATAGATACATACGTTTAAGAGTTACAAATATATTAAATACACTGTGTGAAGCTTATACTATATATAACACCGATTACACCAAAAACAATTACATAAATATTATTTCTAAATATCGCACGATCCTGAAGGTTTTCTTAGAAGTTGTATAGTTCAGAAATTATATTAAAATATGTTATTTATTTCTAGGTATGGTTGTAAACGGGTTCGTGAACGTCGTGATCACCACCATAGAGCGGAGGTTCGGTCTCCGATCGATGCAGACTGGAGTTATTGCGGGAGGGTAAGTGACATACATACATACAAACACTTGAGTTTTTACTATGGATTAATGTATTAAATATCTACCTATACTCACTGTTGAAATCTATATTCTATAATAATAAACAAAATTGTAATCTTGTAACGGGGGCGGATCCAGCTTTCAAAAAAGGTTGTGGACACGGCCTCCCGAAAATAGGCAAGTGCGAGTTGGAGTATGAACTTGCTCATATGAATCACTCTTTCTACTTTTTTTATAATATTCGTACGTATACCTATATAATTAGTGATGTACCGGATCGTTAAATATAATCCGCGGATACGGACCCGAATACGGATATTTGGTGTCAAAATCCGCGGATATAAATACTGATCTTAACTTTCTTACTTAAAATTTTTGTTCTTCATTTTCTCACATTCTCTTCATGGTAGTCAAAACATGTTACGACTTGCATTGCGTGAGTCTTTCTTTTGTTTCGTTGATAATTTAAAGTGACATTGGACATAGGTATATATAAAATTTCATTTATTTATTAAAAGTTAATAAGGTAAAAGGTCCACCACAAAGTAACGGATATGGATACCGATCTCTTCTTCCTCGAATATCCGCAGATACGGATACATATATCCGTAACATAACTAGTATAGATGTTATGTCTTATCTTTTATCAGGTACGACATGGCTTCCTTCGCCTGCCTCGTTCCGGTCACATATCTCGGCGGCAGGAGCAGTTCGTCGAAGCCCAGGTGGCTGGGCTGGGGCGTGCTGCTGATGGGCATTGGGTCTCTACTCTTTGCTTTACCCCACTTCCTTGTACCGCCTTACAAAGTGGCTGGGGAGGAACTGGACGATTTATGCACTGTTAATGTTACTGTGGTATGTTTTTCTATTAAACTATACATATATAATCACTTGTCCTGACTGACTGTCTAAAGAACTGGCTGACTGGCTGACTGACTAAATAACTGACTGATTTGTCAACGCAGAGCTTAAGCCGCAGAGGCTATAAACTTGAAATTTGGTCAGTAAGTGCCTATTAGGTTGTAAGCATACTAAGAAAGGGTTTTTCGATATAAAATGGCGAAAATTGGAACAACTTTAGTACAGAAAATCCCATTCCATAGTCGTATTAACTTAAAACTGAATACATATATACTTTTTGATATTAGTTTTCCGAACAGATTCTATCAGATTCCAAAGTATGTACGAGCGCAGATCTCCATGCTAATAAAATGCTAATGATGTTATATAACTATAACATGACTAGAAGTTCCTCGAGATGATATATGTTGACTCTGAGCTCATGGATTTCAGCTCCCAGAGTTCCGACTTTGGAAGACGTTGCCTAACAAGCAGCTAGCGTCTAAGTATGACAGGGGTTTTGTGAATTGATTTTTTTTGTGATGATGTGAAATATGGTTTGATCAATTGCAAAGGCTTAAAAATTCACATATTAAGTCTAAATTTTTTTTAATGTTAAGGTTATGAAGAGTCTACCTTGTTTCCTTAAATTTTAATAAAACGTTTAGAAACTTTCATCTTATTATTTTTAATAGATAAAAAAACAGTCTTATCTATAGCATTGAAGCTCTTTAAATATTGTAGACACGTATAAAAAGTACATAATAAAGACACAAAGAATGCCCAGACAGATCTCTTACCGTCGCGTAATAAACAAGCGACGCAGGCGCATTCAAACGACTTAATTCGTTCACAAAGGAACGACTCGATCCTGAATGAGATCATCATTCTCCGCTCACAATGAACGAATAGAAGGTTCCAGACGTAGGCTCTATTCTAGATCAATCAACTAGAATGGCTCGATAATGCTAAAGGAATTAATAAAGTTTGATGAATATTAGAAATTTAGTATGTATATACTAATATTATAAAGAAGTAAAATTTGTTTGTACGTTAGTATGTAGGGTTATCAATAAAACTATTGATCAGATTTGAAAAATTCTTGTTACGTTGTTCAGCCCGTTTATTGAGGAAGGTTATAGGCTATATTAAATAACGCTATGATTCATAGAAGTGAAGCAGTAACCATAAACGCAAGTGAAACTACAAGGGGTAGCTAGTATTTTAATTTAAACAGCAAATCTATACTAATATTGACAGTGAGTATTGTATGTGCGAAGTAAAATATGGTATTATTTTAAAAGTATATTTCTAGATAGTCATAAGATATATGGACGCTGATATGCAATACTGTGTCAAGCCACAGGGACTTCATTTTGAGAAAATGGCGTCTAAAGTCGTCAAACCTATTCTTAACAATTATGTTTGAAGAAGTAAATATCCATCTTTTCTTTTATTTTTTGATAAAAAGTATGATGAATTAAAAGCAGATTGATATATTTAATATATTTTCTAAGAAAAAGTTTTTCAAATATATAAGATTATTGTATAAATTGCAAAATATGGAGCGCACTTGAAATTCGAAACAATTATTTAGGCAACCTTTTCCGTACTTTTTTAGTTTATATAACCTTACATTTTTTTGAATAATGTTAAATAGGTAATGCAGTATCAAAATACATCAATATCTCAGAATTTGACTTTTTGTGGGTTGACACATTATTGCTTATCAGCATCCATATTTGATGTATGTATAATTTTAAAATAAATTAAATCATTAACGGGAGTAAAGCCACGAGCAATAGCCAGTAAGATATAAAAGAACGACGAAATATTTTAATAGTAATTAACTTTTGTAATAATCAAGTCATGAACTACATTTACAGAAACTTATAAATTGCTTTTCTGTCGCTTCCTATTTTATTTTCTAAAGTATATAAGTTTATTGAGTAGAAAACATGAGCTTACATATATTACTTACTAATAAATCGGTTTGTTTGTCTAACTTTTCCTTTATGGATTTTTTTTTAAACAACCGTGTTTATCTTGAGCATCTGAAACAACTTTTGTAGCTTCGATTTATGAATAAAACAAAAACAGTAAGACTAGCTTTGCCTGCGATTTCGCTCGCATTCAAATCAAATCAAATCGCTTCTGAATCGTCAAGTTACAAATTAGTCTTTTAAATATAAAAATACCACCGGTTTGGAAAGTAGATTCTGCCGAGAAGAACCGACAAGAAACTCGACAGGTATTCTTTTTAAATAAATTTATACAGAGTGTATTCTCAATTAAAGCTTTCTATGATATTTTAATATCCTGCTAGATATTATTTTTATCGTTTACGTAATCTTCCAGTTAATTATTTATTTATCTATTTAGAAACACTAATAGAGGCAACAATATTAAAAGCCGACAACGTATGCTAATAACATACAAAGAAAATTAATTGAACCTCTAAATATACATAGGTATTCACAAAATGACACAAAAACAATAGTCAAACTAAACACCATAAGAAAATTAATTGAAGTATTTAATAAATTAAAATTAATTAAAGTTGTACTCGTTCTAGTCGAGTTCGTTGTCAGAGGAGTCGGGTGAGGGGGGGGCGTGGGCGGTGGCGGTGTTCGTGGTGGCGCAGCTTCTGCACGGCGCGGGCGCCACGCCGCTCTTCACGCTAGGCGTCACGTACATCGACGAGAACGTCTCGAAGAAGATGTCGTCAGTTTACTTGGGTAAGTGCCTTTGTTGCTTTTATTAAGTATTTTTGATCGAGGAAGAGTCTGGCTCGAACTGACAGGCCATAACTCTCATACAGGCTGGTTGTACCAGGGCAGTACCACAGTTAAAAATAAACGCTCACGGACCCCATTAGCGTCGGTAGGGTATGATCCTGTGTCGAGGGTCTGGAAACACACACAATACAAGCACAAACACCCAGACCACGGCAAACATCCGTATGACCAATACAGACGTTTGCCGTGAGCGGGGATCACTACAGTCAGTTGCAGTGACCACTACGCCAACATGTTAGTCAAAAAAATATCTAAGAATATTGTCGAGAAAACGAGAAACCTACAAAATCTTAGAATACAGCCGTCAGATCTTGACCACAATGAATAGCGTGTTTAGGAATCACATAAAGATGTACCTAACATAATGCAAGAGATTCTTTACAGGGTCGATTATTGTATTCGATTACTTTCATATCGAATTAATGTAGAAATATTAATTTTGTTTTAAAACAACCCACCTCTCGGCATATACATGCGCGAAAATTCGGAGAGCCTACGTTCAGAGTGACCATCCCTCGGCGGCCGTATAATACCCCTTGTTACATCCATGTTGGGAATGCATTTGCTACTTTTAGTGTTACATAATAGCTTAAAATCAACCGATCATTCGAACCGATTATCATTATATAAAGATAGTCTCTAACTGCGTTTTCCAAATACGAAGTATTGAATTGTCGGGTTGTAAGTTTTAAGCTGTTACTACTGTAAGTACTACTTTTTCAAACGAATGCAGTGTTACCGATTATTTTCATCAGTAAAAAATGTTATATAAAACAATAACTTACTAATTATACAAAAAAAAAACTTACTTATACATACCTATTTAATATTATAAACGTGAATATAACTCTCATATGTTTGTTTGTTTGTTTGTGTGTTATATATTTAATGGCAACACATTTTAATGGCATTTCATACTATTTCCTATCATTTATCATCTTAAAATGTTATTGCTTAAATTTTATGATAACCCATATTGCCTGTTTACAGTCGGTAGGCTACTTTTTAACGCCAAAAGTAAAATTTGAAGAAATAAGAGACGAATGTTTCTATCATTTCGAGAAATCGAGGGAACTCTTCAAGTATTATAGACACACCTATACCGATTTAGGTATTTTTGACGCTAACTCGTGCATTTGCTGAGGTACATTCGTAATGTGGTAGAAAATATTTATTTTTTACTTTTTAGTTTACTTGTTTTGTTTCGAAGTCGGTTTGTTTTTTTTCTTCAAAAAGTTTTTATTTAAATAAACGAACTAAGTAGACGTACGCAGACGTAGTTACTATAATAAATATTATATAAAGTGTTTCTTTACTAATTACATAAAATAAGTATACAATCTAATTTATTTATTTCGCCGAATTCGAAATCTATTATAACTATGAGAATTGAAGTCTAAGCCGTTAATTAAGTAGTCGAATTAATTGAATACAATTTTTAACACTAAGATTTCTCTATATTTTTATACGATGAGAACTGTATTATTCGACATCTTAATTACCGTGGATTTCGATCACACAAAGCACTAATTAGTTGTTTGTTAGGTTTAAAACATTTCTTATTTATTGACAAAGATGTTCTTGTGAAAAAAAAATCGAAAGAAACATTGTGGTGAGGCGAGAATTATATTTGTAAGTTTTAGTCATGTAATTGACACAAATCAGTTACCTAAGTAGCCTTACGAAAGCTGTGGCTTTTAAAAATAAAGACATTATAGATAATATTTTTTTCGTATTTTAGCTTACTTGTTTATGAAGTTTATTTAATTTTGTAAGTTTTTATCTAATATCAATTCCAATATTATGAATTTTAATATTAATAAGGCTTTATATAAAACTGCGCTAAAGGATGTTAACATAATCTTATTACTAAACCTACATCGATTGCATAAAAACCGGTCAAGTCTCAATCGTGTATTCTCAATACGCGGACCTGACATCCGTAATACCAGCCTATTAGTGAGACGATACTGAATACATTTTATAAGAAGTAAGAGTCAAGCTGTCATACTACAAAAGACGCATTAAAACCATGTTCAACACGTGTCTAGCTAAACAGTCCTTAAAAATTAAACATTGCTTAAAATATTATCTAAATTGCTTAACAGCGAATAATCTCATAAAAAAACTTATTGATAAAATGTTATACATTACATTTGACAGCTGAAATAGGTTTTAAACATCTATTAAACTCGCATAAACGTATGTTAAACTATATCTAAAGCATGTTTAACTCAAAACTGTGCTTAGACGCGGATTTGTAGTATAGATTTTTTTAAACACGCGTTTAACGTCTGTTTAAATCTTTTGTAGTAAGGCAGTATATGTCTAATGGTTAGAACTCGTAGATATCAACTGATGATCGCGGGTATAAACCCCTGCTAGCACCGCTGAGTTTTCATGTTCATAATTTGTGTTTAAATTCATCGTGAGGAAATCTACATGTGCCGTGAGACATTCTGTCACATGTATTCGCCAACCCGCAGTGGAGCAGTGTGATGGATTAAGCTATAAACCTTCTCCTTAATAGGAGAGGAATCTTTTGTCCAGCTGTGGGACATTACAGGCTGTTTCTTCACTTTACATTAAGGAGTATATAACGCCTATATGCTTCTGTAAGTGGCTGTTAGGCGTTTATTATGTGACGTATAACATTTAACGCAAGGCTCCATTAGCTTTTAAGAACAATATCATAACATCATGGGAAACGGGCGCGTAATGTCGCCGACATAGGAAGGCTCTTACGTGGAATATTATATTACATATTCTAGTTATTTACCTAGTGGGTACTATATACTATGGCTTATTGCAAAGCGGTGAAAGTATTATAAATTATATGTACTGGCGTTCTAAATATGTTTATGTTGAAAATGAAATTGAGTTTTATACTGACTTCAAAAAAGCAGTAATTTCTTGAATGTCACCTCAAAGTTTCGTCATTTATTGACCAATTTTGGAAATGATTTTTTTTAAAGAATTTTCTATCAGATCGGAGTTTTGTTTTTAAATTAAAATTAGTGGAAATGTAATCAAGTAACGAAACTGCGCATTTTGTTTTCGAAGTCGTTTCATTTTAAGTCTTAATTATTGTCACTATTAATACGTTTATAACACACTTAGCTAAGCCATATGCGTAATTCTTACACAAACACTAAAACATTGTTCACACATAACCTACCGTAACACTGAAACGTTGAAAATAGCAATGCAAAACGTCAATACCTCGAACAGTAATCAAACAGTTTCTTCTGACAGCTTAATTAGCTTCGTGCATACAGCTAATGGTTCAGAGCAAAGGTCAAGCTAGAAGCATTGTTTCAGCACCTGTCTATACCTGACGTGCAATTAATCTACTCCCAACGGCCTCACCGCTGAATTTTACGATTCAGTGGAATAGGGCTGGGGGTTACTGAATTTGAAAATAATAAACATTTAAAACAAAAAATAAATTATTTTAGTATATTTAAAATAACTTTCTGTATTACGTATTCCTATTGCTTGTTTGCAATTTAGTTCAAAATGAATATGGAAATATTGTTTTGTGTACGAAAACAAATGATTAGACTGTATGAAATTTTGTGTTTTTAAAGTCAATTATAAACATTTATTTAAACCTTCTTAAACATAATTTTTTAAATAGAAAACAAAGTTGGCTAAACTAAAAAAAAATCGTATATGATTTCAAAAAGGTGATTTGGTAAAATTGGCTTTAAAAATTGTTTAACATTAAATATTAAAGGTCCGTATTTTCCGCCTTTTGTCTTAACAAACATGCGAGCTATATCATGGAAAAAGAATCCTTACTTATCAAGAACAATTCAATTTATTTCTTATGAAACTTGCAACGATAAAGCGCAATATTCTCACAGATCAGTTCCAGGTAGCCCTACTGATAACACCGACCAAGATTAAACTGGACTGCATTTGGCAAAACGAACAGATTTCAATATTAGATTGTTGTAGCAATTTCAGATTCTAATATGATAAAATATTTTTAAAATTTCAACTAAAATACGCGACATTTTGCATATTTCAACCAATCATATGTATCGGAATCTTTTTTTAGTTTAAAAATATAACCAACTTCAATAAAATCCTTTTTAACTACCTGAAGGCGCTGAGGTATAATTGTTGACAACTGTCGCTATAAACATGCTATTCACAATCACATGGTAAATTTGTTATAGGCTAGCTACCGCTCGTGGTTTCACTCGCGTTTATAGTTACTGCTTCGCTCCCATGACCTATGAAACCTTCCTCAGCAAACGATCCATCTGCAGAATTTTTTTTTCAAATCGGATCAGTAGTTTCGGAAATAATCCCCCTATATACAAACCTATAAATAAACTTTACCATGCTGACATATTCACTGACAGATCGGTCAACGTAGAGCCTAAACCGTTGGATATAGAAACATAAAATTTTGAAACAACGTTCTTTAAACTTTCACTAAGAAAGGATATTTGAAAATTCATCCCCTAAGAGGTTAAAAGAGGATTGAAAGTTTGTTAGGTAATCATATTCCTAGTATACGTAGGCGAAACGGCAGGGAAGTGCTAGTATTAGTGTAGATAAAGGTATACAATACGGGATACAATTTTAACGTGTGTGAACCAAAGGAAAAATAAGCGAATAGCTTAATAAAGCGATATACAATAAAACACTAACAGTCAAGAAGAACAGGAGTGTCGCTAAATGCATCCTAAACATTCGAAAAGCGATCACTCAAAATCGTATGAGGCGCGAATCGAAATGCCATTACCCAAGAGGTCCCACTTCCGGCCGTGAGAGGGCGGGAGACGCCACGAGAGGCACAAGGCGGGAGGCACTTGAGATATCGAGATGCGGGTGGATGCAGGCGATGAGATTCTGTGGACTGGAAACTGGCTGCTTTGTTTAAAAAAAAAAAAGAAATAATAAAACTTGAAGGATTTGCTTTTTTTTTTAAATTATGAAGAAAAGAGGTTTTCTTATTTTGAACCATTGATCTGTCTATTTGTGGCATAATATTTCCTAAACATAAACATCGGCATTTAACACATAATATAATTTACATAACGCTTTAATAGTAAGACAATATTTTGAGCCATATTATAAGTAAGTAAATTTTGTTTATCCTAGTTTTTAATTTTTACAGTTTTCTTCAGATGTATACATTAAAATATACGTTACTTTATAGCTAAAACATATTTCATAATATTTTTCAATCCAAACACACATTTGAAAACAGAACCAATGACAAACCACCTAAAATTACCTAAGAAAAAAACAGACAAAAAACTTCAGCTCAAAAATGAAAGTAGATCAAAAATCTAGTTTCAAAGGTAGGTCATCTTCCACTGTGCGACCGGGTTTACATTCAGGCTTTTAGCTGAGAAAACATGGGGTGTGAAAGGGTCACAAGAAATGGGATACTCTGTACCTCCGAGCGATGCGGTTTACTCGAAGAACAATGATGGACCTCTTCACGGGTCCCGAGTATATATCACACTTTTACAAGTGAGGCTTCTATAACAGTTTAGTTAGCTATTGTTAGCTTCTGCACGCGGATTCGCTTGCGTTTATGTAGACTTTTAATTATATAATACATTTCTTTTAAAATATTACGCATATCGCATGGATATTTCAAGTGAACGAATTCAGAATCCGTGTATACATTATGTTAGTAACTAAAATTTAGTTTAAATATAATTCTATGGTAAAGTAAAGTCACAGCTTATAAATGCTGGGCAAAGGCTTCCTTGCCTATTAAGGAGAAAGCTGCGGAGCCCAATCCACCACTGGTTCACCGCGGATTGATGGATATGGTTCATAATCTATAATTAAAAAAAAAATTACTATTCTATCAACATTTTGTGATATTAAAGTCTAAATAAACGCCAAAGTCTCAAGTGCTAAACGTTTTTTTTGGTTTTATTGGTTTTCACAGGCACGTTGGCGCAGTGGTCACTGCAACTGACTGAAGCGCTAACGGTCGTGGGTTCGATCCCCGCTCGCGGCAAACGTCTGTGGCCATAGGGATGTTCGTCGTGGTCTGGGTGTTTGTGTTAGTGTTGTGTGTGTTTCCGGACCCCGACACAAGACCACGAGATCTTAATGGGGGCCGTTGAGTGTGATGCGTTTAATTAAGATAATTATGTGGCCAAAAATGATATTTTATGTATTCGGTCACATTAATCTTTCAAATGATGTCATAGTTTACAAAATAGGTTTAGTGGTTCAAAAATTTACATAGAAAATTCGCCAATTATTATTATATAATAGACATAAAATTGGTATGAGGTCAAAGAAGTGTTGCTATAAATTTCAAAGGAAATGTCTATTTTCATAAACCTTAAATTCATTTTAACTAGTTTCGTTTGCATATACGTATGTACGAATGTGAACACGTAAATCGTCTGAAACCTGATGTCTTACTTTACATATTTTGAACAATTGTTATTTTCAGGTGTATATTACACAATGGCCGTCGTCGGTCCAGCGCTGGGCTACGTGGTGGGCGGTCAAATGCTCAAAATATATACAGATTTTGCTACTGTTGATTCAGAAACGTAAGTATTCAAATTAAATATAATAATTTTCTTAATATTTTCTCAATTTAAAAAAATATTTACGTTTTCGCAACGTTAACTTAATTTGGGTGCTTTACAATTTAAGATTAAATTATTGAATTTCCGATATTGATAATAAAAAAAAATGTCTAAAATAGGTTGCTGCGTGTTTCCATTGATTATCTTCAGTCAATAATATATTGTAACTATAAATTTTGGAACACAAAATATCTTCCATTTTTGGAAGAACGACATAGAGTCGTCGCCTAGCTATTTTTTAAAAGTCCAATTGTCAAAGATAAAAATTCGCGCAGATTTTTAACGTCAAATATGTAGTATGAACGTAACATACCTGGATGCTGATAAGCAATAATATGTCAACCCACAAAAAGTCAAATTCGAAGATATTGATGTATATATACTGCTTCATCTATATTACATTTAAAAAATCCAGTAACATAAACCAAATAAGTACGGAAAAAAGTTTCTTATTGTTTCGAATTCAAGTGCGGCCTTTTTAGCAATTTATACAATAATCTCAAATATGTAATAAGCTGTTTATTAGATAACACATTAACTATATCAATCTGCTTTTAATTCATTGAACGTTTTATCAAAATAGAAAGAAATGATGGATATATACTTCTTCAAACAAATTTATAAGAATAAATGACACCTTTAGACGCCATTTTCTCAAAATGCAGTCCGTGTGGCTTAACACAGTTTTGCAACATCAGCGTCCGTCAAAGTTATAAAATATCATTGGCCTCAGCTTATTTAATCAATTGGACGCAAGCACGTGTAAGACTATAGACTATACAAATACGAGCTACTGTTGTTTTAATTATCTGCGGCCGCGTCTTGTTCGCGTTTTTTAATATTTCAACTCGGCAGCGACACGGCTTCATCCAGCCAACTTGCCCTCTCGCTTTCATCTCATTGTGCGTCGCTCAAGCAACTTTTCAGCCAAATTAATTCCAACGTTTTATACTTTCATGGCTTCCGTAACGAAATATCATTTTCCGCGGAACGAGTTTTTGAACGATCTCTTTGATACGGTTTCACTTTTAAATTAACTACGGCCGGGTAAATAAAAATTACTCTGTTCTCAGATTACATTTTGAATTGACGTTATTAATTCTTTTTTTATTTTGATTCGTTTAAATTTTTAAATGTGATTAAAGTTAACTTCTTTGAATAAAAATAATTATTTACGTTAGCTTTTGACATAACAAACTCAACATGTATTAAGATAATCACGTGACTAATGCGACGTCTCGTCGTGGTACGATGATACGTATATAATTTTTCATTTAAAATTAAAAAAAAAATGACCACGAAACTCGCCGCGGCGTGACATCGCGTTGTGGTATTGGTTTGGTCTTATCTTGTGTTATCATTAGCAAAAATGACAAAAGCACGCTCTAGTTAATTAACATTGTAAATTTTATATCTTAATCCAATACAATATTTTCTTATAGTGTAATCAAATTGTACTGAAATTTAACATATTCAAGTATGTAAAAGTAAAAAAAAAATACTTTCTACAACATCTCGTAATCGGTGCCAAGTCATTCACAGCATACGTAACATAACATAGAACCTCCTTATTTTTTAAAGTCGGTTAAAAAGAGGGAAAATCACAATGTATTTATGCGTGTTTATGTTATCTCCATGTTATCTGTTAAGCTTATGTCTATATCGTTAACGTTTCACACTTCTAAGTTTCCTTATACGAAACGAGCCAAAGGACACACATTACTAAGCCTACGTCTGTACGTCTATCAGTACATCGAAAGTACAAGTTGTGATAATTCTCGATAACGTAATTCGATTGGTATTTTTGAGTCATTTTGTAGTTACGACGTGCAGCGTCTCTAGCAAGAGTTGCTAGAGGCACGGCTCGTCAACGTATTAAAGAATACCAATCGAAAATTGCTTTGTCGACATACATGGAATTTTATGTCTATTTGAACGCTGATAAGCAGTACTGTGTTAAGCCACACCAAGAATCTCTTCTCTTTGAAGAAGTATATATCCATATTTTCTTTCCTATTTTGATAAAAGTATAATGAATCAAAATCAGATAGGTATAGTAAAGAATTTTATCTAATAATAAGTTATTCAAATATAATATGAGATTAATGCATGTCAAATCTTATATTTAGTTCAGATGACTTGAAAACTCGTCGCTATGTTATGCTTCAACCTCCGATTAAAACCTTCGATATAAATGTGGCGGAGTCGAAGTTGGAACCGAAGGTGTAATAATAATCGGAAGTTCCGACTTAACAGATCCGGAGTCGAAGCTCCGTAACATCCCTAATACAAACTCACATTAATAAAAACATACATACATAGGTACATACATAAACACATTATCCTCCTTAGCGTCGCGCATAAAAAAGTACAATAGTGTTATATCTGGTACGGAGCTAAAGGTTTCCTTCGTGTTCGAATCGAACTCCCTATTTAGTTATTTTCGGTTGATATAAATATAAGTCCTATATACTGTATACTTCTGTAAAAATAAAACATAAGTTACAACATACCCAAAACATTTTAATCTACTTCTAGCGACACTATGTTATAAAGCACTTTGAAATTCTTTATATGATATTTATCACAAAGGGCGCAAAACTAAAGAATGTTCTCTGAAGCGGTAAAAGGCTGTTTTTTTCTAGTCTCCACCGAAGTTAAAGGCTGCCGTCGTAGTTTTTGTAAGAAATACTTTAAAACTGAATAGATTTACATTCGCTATGTTAAAGAAAAGTTATTGTGGCATTTGCTTTGTAAATATTAAAAAAAAATTGTTTCTGAAAAATGTCGCTACGTTCAAAGGATAGCTGAAGCGATTATAGCAAATATATTATTAACACAGAGGGTTGCATTTTAGTTTCTCACCTCGGGACGGATATTTGAGCAAATATTTCTTTCTGGGTCTTGATGTTTTACCTTCTTCATTTCCCTACCGTGTTTTACCGTTTCTTGTAACTAATATAATATGAAATAGCACGGTTTCCTAGGTATCGTATTTCGGTGTCGTTCACAAAATTTGACGGATCGCAATCATAGGAAACTAAAGCATAAGGTTCACATTACACACATAACTACGAAACGATGTCGTAACGTGCCACAACACGAGGTCACAAATTATATATATGTGTTGTAGTAATTTGAAATTGGCACGTTCTTACAAAATATATAATGACAGATGTCGCTTGTCAACTGGTTGATCTCTCTGCACAATCTCTGCTGTAACGTGCATTGTTCTGTTTAAATAAAATTAAGTAATTAAATATAAAGTCGTTTAATTACAACAGGTTATGGGCCCAGAACCTGTAATCTGTTTGTAATAATTATCAGTAAAAGTAATATCAGTGAAATAACGATAAAAAAATCGCCGGTCATCAAAACTGACACGACCTAACCTAAAAGCCGCGTGGTTTGTGTGACAAAAAAAAATTCGTACAAAATGTCTTCAAATGCAATGGCTCTTATCGAAAAGTTAATTGGTCGAGATAACTACAATACATGGAGGTTTGCCGTGATGACGTATTTACAACATGAAGACCTGTGGTGCTGCATCGAAAATGAAGGCAAACCTGTTGATTCAAAGCTCGACCTGAAAGCAAAAGCAAAAATTATTTTGTTGGTTGACTCAGTGAATTACATACATATACAAGAGGCAAAAACGGCAAAAGAAGTGTGGACCAATTAACAAAAAGCTTTCGACGACAAAGGGTTGACAAGACGCGTGGGCTTATTAAGAGATATGATTACAACAACATTAGATAATTGTCAAAATGTTGAAGATTACGTTAACAGAATAATGAGTACAGCACATAAACTTCGAAACATATCATTTGACATCAATGACGAATGGCTGGGTACTTTGCTCCTTGCGGGATTACCCGAAGTCTACAAGCCAATGATTATGGCCCTCGAAAGTTCTGGTGTGCCGATTACAGCAGACTCTGTGAAGACTAAGCTCTTACAAGAAGTAAAGAGCTCCGAGTCAGTTGCATTGTATGCAAGTAAGCCAAGTAAATATAAACAAAAAGAATCTGATTATTCTCCGAAGTCTAATAAAGGTCCACGTTGTTTCAAGTGCAACAGGTATGGTCACATAAGTAAAAATTGCAGAACAAAGAAAAAGGACCAAGGCAAAGAGGCAGGCAAAGAAACTGGATATGTCGCTGTGTTCTCGGCATCTACTGCAGCAAATGACTGTAATAGCTGGTTTGTTGATTCAGGAGCATCAATGCATATGACGATGAGGCAGGACTGGCTATATGATGAATCATCACCTCCGATTACAAGCATCCGTATTGCTGATGATAAAATGCTTAAGGTGAAGAGCTGTGGAAAAATAGATCTGCCTATATGTAATAGTAAAGGACAAACCCAAACCATACAAGTCACCAATGTGTTGTATGTGCCCGAGTTAGCAAGCAATCTTCTCTCCGTGAGTCAGCTGATAAAGAAAGAATGTTCTGTACAGTTTACTAAACAAGGCTGTAAAATATTCAACAAATCTCAAGAAGAAGTTGTAGCTTGTGAGTTAGTGAATAACATGTATCGTCTGAACTTAAGTAGTGCACAAGCATACGCATGTAATATAAATGAAAGTGACAGCTATTTATGGCATCAAAGGATGGCTCATCTCAATATGACTGATCTGAATAAACTCTCCAAATGTACAGAAGGTGTCAAGCTTACCGACAATAAGCTGAATATGATATGTGAATTTTGTCAACAAGGAAAACAGTCTCGGCTGCCGTTTCCCAAGGAAGGTTCTCGTGCTAAGAAAGTTCTAGAACTTATACATTCTGATATCTGTGGGCCACTGGAGGTGAAATCAGTTGGAGGAGCGCAATATTTCCTCACATTTGTGGATGACTATACCAGGAAAGTATTTATTTACTTACTTAAAAACAAGTCTGAAGTGTTCAGTAAATTTAAAGAATTTAAAGCATTTGTGGAAAATCAACTTGAATGTAAAATAAAGAGATTAAGAACTGATAATGGTAGAGAGTATCTAAGTAATGAGTTTATTAAATATATGCAAAATTGTGGCATTGTACATGAAACTTCTAATCCATATACCCCACAACAAAATGGGTTAGCGGAGCGTATGAACCGAACATTGGTGGAGAGAGCTCGCTGTATGCTGCTTAATGCTAATTTACAGAAATACTACTGGGCTGAAGCCGTGGCGACAGCTGCGTACATAACAAACCGCTGTCCAACAAGATCCATTTCATATGCTACACCTGAGGAATTATGGTCCGGGAAGAAGCCAAATTTGAAACACCTTAGAATCTTTGGATGCGAAGTCATGGTTCATGTTCCAGATGTTAAACGTCAAAAAATGGATCCTAAGGCAAGTAAAATGATTTTTATTGGCTACTCAGAAGTCACTAAAGGTTACAGACTATTAGATATTAAAACACGAAAAATTCTTATCAGTAGAGATGTTGTATTTCTGGAAAATTCTGTACAAAGAAAGTATTCTTTGGTTCCGCTAACAGAAAATACAAATAATGTTAAAATATGTGCTGATGAAACAAAGAACATTAATGAATCTGTTAAGGTAATAAATCAAAGCAAAAGAGAGTTAAATAACTCATCTATAACATTATCCGATGATGACGATGAACAAACATTCTTCTCCGATGATGATCCCGAGTATGTACCTGAAAAAGAAATAAATATTAGTGGACCAAGTAATATAACTCTTAGAAAGAAAGTAGAAAACAGAAAATATGAATCTAATACTTACCTTTGTCAAGGTGGAGAATTCGAAGAAAATGAGGCACCAATGTCTTACCGGGAGGCTCTGTCATCACTGGATAAAGATAAGTGGAAAAAGTCTATAGCAGAAGAATTGCAAGCACACAGTAAGAATGAAACATGGGAGTTGGTGAAGAAGCCAGATGGAGTGAGAACTATTGGCTGTAAGTGGGTTTTCAAAGTGAAAGATACACCATCAGGACCACTGTATAAATCAAGGCTATGTGCCATGGGGTGCTCACAAAAACACCACGTTAATTACACAGAAACATTCTCACCAACTGTCAGGTATGACTCTGTAAGAGTTTTGCTTTCTAAAGTTTGTCAGGATAACTTGCAAATGATACAGTTTGATGTTAAAACTGCTTTCCTCTATGGAAACATAACTGAAGATATCTATATGTATCCACCAGATGGTTTAGATGTACCTGAAGGGCATGTTTGTAAACTTAAAAGGTCTTTATATGGGTTAAAACAAGCACCCAGGTGTTGGAATCAAACATTTGACTCTGTTTTAAAGAAATTTGGTTTCACCAATAGTCACTCGGACAAGTGTATCTATATTGGTCAGTTAAATGGTAGTAAAGTGTACCTAATACTGTATGTCGATGATGGATTGATCATTTCAAAGGATAAAAGTATGTTAAACAAAGTTATTGATGATTTAAAAGAAAATTTTGAAATAAAAGTGTGTGAACCTAAAAATTTTGTTGGCCTTGAAATTGAGAAAGGAGAAAACTACATATTTCTACATCAGACTACATATGTACAAAAATTGTTGAATAAATTTCGTTTGATTAATGCCAATGGAAACAGTACACCAGTAGAGACAGGTATCAAATTAGAAAAGAATACATCAGAGCTAGATAGAAACATTCCGTATAGAGAAGCTGTAGGCTCATTGATGCATCTAGCTATAGTCAGTAGGCCTGACATAATGTTTGCGGTTAGCTTAGTCAGCCGATATCTGGATACTTACGATAGTAGTCACTGGAATGCAGTAAAACGGATAATGAAGTACCTCAAAGAAACTAGTGATTATGGTCTGTACTATACACCTTCACACAACAATATACTAGAATGTTATTGTGATTCTGACTACGCTAATGATACTGAAACAAGAAGGTCAATGACAGGATATGTATTCATTAAAAATGGTGCTGCTGTTACTTGGGCCAGTCAACGTCAGCAAACGATAGCACTATCTACAACTGAAGCGGAGTTTATGGCTGCCTGTAGTGCAACAAAAGAAGTTATTTGGTTAAAGAGACTTTTGTTAGATATAGATGAATATAATCAGGATTCTGTAAAACTTAACATAGATAATCAAAGTGCAATCTCTGTCATAAAGAATGAAAATTATCATAAACGATGTAAACACATAGATGTTAAATACAAGTTTGTTAAAGAAAAATATGAAAGTAAAGATATTGCTCTAAGGTATATAAGTAGTAATGAACAAAGGGCTGATATATTTACTAAACCCTTAGCTAAAAGTAAATTTCAATATCTAAGAACTAAATTAGGTATTCGTAAGTTGTAACTGTACTTATAAAACTTGATTCTGTCATACTTTGTTCGGTAATAGTATGTAATATGTATGTATAAAGTACCTATTGTTTCTTTTTGTTTGTTACTATTACTTGTTTAATTTTTAGAATGAGGAACGCTGCCATTTGGAGAGAGTGTTGTAGTAATTTGAAATTGGCACGTTCTTACAAAATATATAATGACAGATGTCGCTTGTCAACTGGTTGATCTCTCTGCACAATCTCTGCTGTAACGTGCATTGTTCTGTTTAAATAAAATTAAGTAATTAAATATAAAGTCGTTTAATTACAACAATATGTGTTCTGACCATAAAGCTGTATCTGTTTTTATCACAATGAGGATCGTTACTCTTGTTTTTAATAACTGTAGATATGTTACTTCCATCCTAATTGACGTGAAAAACCTATACCCATTTCCTACTTTTACAAGCTCGTCATTGGTCGAGAGATACTTTCGCTTGCCATACTCAGACGCGAGTTGCTAGATAAACGTAGATACGAAGATAAAAATAGTCAGCGTTTTGGGTACAAAAATCTATAAGCTTATAACATATAAAAATCATATAACATGAAATATACTTATCAATCTGCTCGTAAAGATCGAACATTCATTAACCTTAGCCGTTGACGTTATATACGAAATACATTACGAACAATGTCTGAGGTTAAATTTTACGAGAATCGTTTACCATATAAATTCCACTCGCATAACATTAAAGCGGGTCTATTATTCTTATTCATTAGGAGCCCATAGACGGCCACTTAATTTCGTGGAGAGCCTGTTAATACGTCCCGATTCCCCAGCCGAGATTCAGCTGTCGAATTTGCATATGAAAACAATTTAGAAAACGCCGATATTACAATGGATGCGAATTCCCACTGTTTTCGTAATGAGTGTTATCTTTATGTTATAGTTATGTATTTTCGTTACTGGAATGTTATGTTGAAAACTTGGATGTATTTAGATGTTTGGAATTAATCGATAATGGTTTAAAAAATTCTTGACTTTTACGTTTTATGACTAAAGCACTAAATATTTTACCATCTTTCATTAACTTGTGTTGATGGATATCAGATGTGTATGTGTTGCGAATTCTTAGTTAAGTAATAAATATCGTTTATAAATAAGTAGCGGACGCAAGGGTGAATTACTTTAAGTACACGGTTTGCTAATGACTTGGAGAAAGCTTAACGAAATCTATGTTAAATATTAACCTTAAAATCCTGTTATATTATAGAACAGAAATAGAAGCTTCTTTTTATTTATAGCTACTTCAAAAATTTTCAAAAAAACCAAAATCAGTTTTTAATTTTTTCTATTTTGCCTTGGGTTCTGAAATAATTTCATTCCCCAGTTTTAATAGTTTCAATTGACATGGTTTTTCTTTTTTGTGTTTATTAATATAGTGCCAGTTTAATTAAACCTCAGTAATTGATTAAACATTTCTTTCATTCCAGGTTAGGTATAACACCCTTAAGCTCATCTTGGATTGGCGCGTGGTGGATCGGCTTCATATTCTCAGCGGTGCTGTGTTTGGTGGTTGCGTTACCTTTACTCGCTTTTCCTTATGAACTACCAGGTTTGTAAAGTTTAACATTTATTAATTTTTACTTTGAAATAATATTGCAAAGTAAGTTCCGATTTAGCTTCATTGCTGTAGGTGCTTCTAGTACAAAATGTGATAATTTTCGATCCATATTTTTTTACTAATTTTCCATATATTAACTAGTAACGTTTCTAGCGAGAATTTCGTTAGAGGCGCGGCTAGTTAATTAATGGAAGAATACTGATCGATAAATACGTAAATGAAAAATTATCAATACTAGCGGTACCTACTGGTTAATATTTTGTCCATAGAATTCAATTACGATTTAGTGAAGCAATTCCTCTGACGTTGTCACTTTTTTCGCGAAATTTATTTGAATAACAGTTTTTTATCCTCAGAGAGATTAGTCTCATATTAGTGTCAAGATATCACATGATATTATTTCACCAGGAGCTGCAGAAATCCGAGCATCCAAAGTATCAGAAGCACACGAAGGTGCTGCTACCAAATCAGCAGCATTCAGCGCTTTACGTGAACTGCCTAAAGCTACAGCAGCGCTATTTAAAAATCCTACATTTATGTTCTTGAATCTTGCTGGGGCGAGTGAAGGATTGCTTATATCAGGCTTCGCAGCGTTTCTGCCTAAGCTGATAGAAAATCAGTTTGCTGTGAATCCGTCGCAAGCTGCAATGTTATTGGGTAAGTTAAAATGAATATGGCCCCCTAATTAAAATCCCTCTTGTATCCTCTTCAGTTTTAATTCTTAATCGGGCGTGGTGCCTCGCTGTGGATTTGTAAATGACAGTCTCAGATTCTAACTATCTTTTTACCCGACTTCGAAAAATGAGGAGGTTCTATGTTCGGCTGTATGTTTTTTTGCGGTCTCTACAGAATACAAGTCCTATAGAGATAGAAGAGACCTATAGGAAAATAAACACTAAAAGAATTTAGGAGAACTAGCCGAGGTTTCGTTGATCTTAATCATAACCCTATTTTAATATAATTTTATTATTTCGGCAGGTGTAATAACAGTGCCAGCAGGGGGAGGGGGCACATTTCTGGGAGGTTGGCTGGTAAAGCGCTGGCGACTGGCCTGTGCAGGCATTATCAAATTATGTGTGGTCGCCACCTTATTGGCCGCAATGTTTTCCTTCTCCTTCGTGCTCAGCTGTGATAACTATCCCTTCGCTGGTGTCACCATACCTTACAACAGTCCTAGCGTTTCCGGGTGAGAGTTATACATGTTATTATTATAAATGTCTCTATTCTAAGTCCAGCTCATTATATTCAATTGTTGTGGTAGCTTAGGTTGTTTTGTTGTTGGTAAACACACGATGATTTGCCAGAACTAACATTAAATATATTCCTGAGTCGACGGCATGTAATAGAGAGAGACCGCTAGGAATTGGATCTTAATCTAATGTCACAGAGTCACAATGGAACGAATGTCACAGACTATACAGTCACTTGACAGCCCATAAACCTTACGCCGATTGAACGCAAATATATGATAAAGAAACTATCTAATCAACGATTATAGAACATAGGTCCTTATTATTTTAGACCAAGTGGTGAAATTACATTAATATTTAGGTTAATTAACTGAAATCAACTTTAAGATTAGCAAAATCTTGTGAGAGCGTAAACCGTATAAAAACCTTTTAATTACTAATTAATTTAAGTATATATTATGCAAATATCTATAATAGGACTATTAAACAGATACCGATCGCGTCTAAATTAGTGGTGGCCATACATGACGTACTATACATACGTCTGACTAATTATCAAGCACATAAGTGTAAGTATACTGTTTTAAGTATGAAGATATATGTATTTGAGAAGATATATTCTGTATGGATTATATGTGTATATCTGTAAGATTCTTCAGACATCTGCCATAGACTAAAGTATACAATTTCATTGATTTCATTAATCGGAGAAGTAGTTCAGAAATTGTATGGCTCCATTTAAAACGCCAAGTTTCTTCTTCGCACACGCAACTCCAAGTATCCACTTTAAGGTGGATAAACGGAATCATTAAAATTAATAAAATATTTAAATATCCGTATCCGCGGATATACGAAATATCCGTATTCGGATCCGTATCCGCGGATAAACTACCATCCGACACATCACTAGTCCACACACTGTCTTTGGTGGCACCGACGAGTCGTTGTAGTGTGGATCCAGCATAAATAAGCGTTTGCAGCGGTGACCGCTTGTCGGCGGAGTGTAACGCGGGCTGCGGCTGCGGGCCGCGCGCGGCGGCGGTGTGCGGCGCGGACGCGCGCGCGTACGCGTCCCCGTGCCGCGCCGGCTGCGCGCGCGCGCTCACTCGCGGCGCGCACACGCTGTACCAGCGCTGCGCGTGCGTGCTGGCCGCGGACCCTCTACCGGTCTACTATGATGCGGGTGCGTCATATAATCCTTATCACCAAAGCCTAAACCTCCCATCTTACTTCCTTTCAACCCTTACTCCTTTAGCCAGTAACGCATTTGTGACTATTGTGCTGCAAATGTGCATGGGAACAGTGATCACTTCACGAGGTATATACCTACATTATACTACGCATTTACTTGCGGTGCGCACATGCTGTACCAGTCTGTCTCAGCTATCTACAATGATGCGGGTATGTCATATAATTGTTATAATTCACCAAAGACTAAGCCTTTCATCTTAATTCCTTTCATCTTTTATTCCTTTACCTAGCTACGCATTTGTAACTATTATGCTATAAATGTTCATGGGCAGCAGTGATAATTTTACTACGTATATATATTGTGATCTGACGTCTTTAAATGATTTAGATTTTAGATTTTACAATTCACTAAAATAGTCAATTTATGTACTTATCAAGCATCAGCTTATGAAGACAATCGTCACTTTATTTAGAAATTGATTAACATACATAAGAATTATGTTATGCGTACCTTAACTACAACGTTTGAAGTACCACAAGGTGCTATACTAGAGCCTCTTTTATTGTTGGAATTTACTGATGGAAATAAAACCTCGAATACAATTTATGAATGCAATAATATATTTTCTATTTATATGTAATTATTACTTGCAGAAACCAACACGTCCATACCATACGAAGCCATCAACAGCACGTGCAGTTCCGAATGTCCTTATCTCTGGCTGTTCGTGTTCCTTTCATTTTGCGTCATGTTATTTACGTTCATCGCAACTATGCCAGCACTCTCCGCTACTTTAAGGTAAATATGAGATTCAATACTAGATAATATTTATTTGTGTTTTAGATTATTTTTAAAGGTTAACTGTCATACTACAAAAAAGTTAAACATACGTTAATAAATCAACATTGCCATGTTGTTT
This sequence comes from Hypolimnas misippus, assembly GCA_037950945.1. Lineage (NCBI taxonomy): Eukaryota > Metazoa > Arthropoda > Insecta > Lepidoptera > Nymphalidae > Hypolimnas > Hypolimnas misippus. The sequence continues at coordinate 16,478,219 of JBBEEQ010000017.1, read as the reverse complement.
GGTTTAGCCATAGTTTAATTATGTTCGAACATACGCCTAAGTGTTTTAACAGATGCTTAAAACCTATTTTTGCTGTCAAATAAAATGTGTAATATTTTTTTAATATATTTTTTTTTAATTACATGCACTTAAGCAATTTAAACAAAAATTTAAACATTGTTTTGTTTTTAAACACTGTGTAGCTAGTCACGTGTTAAATTTTTTAAAGACTCTCACAGAATGTAGACTCTGTTTGGCAGATTTATACTTCATAATTCTTTCAAGTGTTATACACACATTGGTTAATCGATCGACTTAATCGATAGTTGTAGAAACTTTTCATCGAGCAATAAAGGGTAGACTGCGGAAACTCTCCAAGAACTTCTTCAAACTCTCCAAGAAATCTGTCAGTCAGTCTGTGGTTATCTGTTGTCACCCTTACCGCGTCTACCCCAGATGCGTGCTAGAAGAGCAGCGCTCGTTCGCGCTGGGCCTGCAGTGGATCGTGGTGCGCTTGCTGGGGACGATCCCCGCGCCGCTGCTGTTCGGCTTCCTCATCGACCGCGCGTGCCGCCTGTGGGCCGGCGGCGCGTGCGCGCTGTACGACAACGTGCACATGAGCAGGTACCGAAGCTTCGCGCCTGCTCCCGGGCGATCCGATGGGAAGTGACAGGGGACATGAATGTCTAATTGTTTAATGGTCTGATAAGGAATCAGGTTTCACTATAAGCTGAATTCTATATACATTCCTTGATAAGATGGGAGCTAAATACTACACATCAGAACAAATGGGCTAACTTTACCGGGACACATATCAATAGTGTGGGTAACAGGCCCAACGTAAAAAAAACCATCCTTCTTTTTTAGTCGGGGCTTAAAAATTGGATATAATGGTCTTCCTTATTGATCACCTTAAACACATACAAATAGTCTTATCTAATTCTTGCAGGTATATGCTAGCGCTTGCGTTAGTAGGCAAATTGTGTTCACTGCTGTTCTTCTTCTTCGCTTGGTGGTTCTACCGGCCACCCGGCGGTAAGAACAACAACGCGGTCGCCCCCTCGGCAGACCTGCCAGGCCACGACAAGACCAATGGCACCCTCCCCACCGTCACCACCATAGCCAATGGCACTCTGGACAGGAGTAACGGTTATTGCAACGCGGCGCTCGAGTGCAGTGACCATTTGTGAATGTGTCACTTTTAATTTAGTCAAAGCACATGTGACCTTCGTTTGAAATGTGTCAGATTTTATAAGGTAGTCCTGATTAACCTTATTTATGTGTTATGATTTTAGTCACACGTCAAGAACACTGGGACTTAAACATTTAAAAATATACACAAGCCCGTAATAATGTATCGGTTTAAAACTAGACGATTTTTTGTTTTTGTTGCCAATAAAAAAAACATTAGATGATTTTCGATTAATACAATTAATAAATTGCAATAAAAGTAACTAATGTGTAATTCCTTTTGACTCATTTAATTTAAAATTCCAATAAAATTCTGCACACAATAAAACATATCAATACAAATTATAAAAATAATGTGTATTTGTGTATATTATTATGTTTTTCTTATAATTCGATTTACGAATAAAGAAACTTCACATTTTGACAAACTCGTTCTTTTGAGTAGGTATCATTCAAATGACAATCACAAACCGAAAATGACACCACAATAAAAAGTAATTATATGAGGTTTTTTTTTTATATAAAGAATTACCATTATTTGGTCCCATATTACATTCCAGATAAAAATATTCCTCTCCACAATAGTAATGCTTTGCTGCATTTTTTTTACCATATCGTTATTGTCAAAAAATGCCATTCACTTTACGACAGTCCTAAATCCGTGTCGCATGACTTTAAGCATAATTATAATGATTTGCTTTGGGACTAATGTATTTAAAATCAACCTTTGCAAAGTTTCGTTAAATACGATTATCTTAACGTGAATGGCCTTTTTAAAAAAACGTTACGCGGTAATACAATACAACTGAACGTTTTATGAAATAAGCATGTTAAAGCTCGCAATGTAAAGAATTTTCTACAAATATCCATCTAGATTTAGAATTAGTATTAATTTGTTATATATCTGTGATGTGGTAGATTTTATAATTATATAATATTATAGCATTATAATGTAATTTGTCCTAAATATTCGATATAAATTCCAAATCGAAAAAAAAATTCTCAAACATTTACGAATGTTTTAGAATTTTGTCATCACAACATTAGTATTTTTCCTTTGGGTAGTTGATGCCCAACGCCATCGACAAATATTTTGAAAATAAAATAAATCGTTTTCAATTTCACTGTGTCTGTAAAGATCCCTTTTAATTTAAACACGGTTGTGTTTCTGTGTGTCACGTGACACATATTCGTAAGGCAGCTTTTTAATTTGTATCCAAACGAAGTAATATAGTTTCATACATTTAGTTCGTACTTCATAAAATACTACACATATTGCTAAGTTATTTCATAGACATTTTGAGCAAAATTAAAGTAATCAAATTTTTCGTTGTTCTGATGTTTTAATTGTTTAAATGATATCTAAAAAGTAAGTGTAGGAAGAGGTTAAAAATTCCCTTATCTAGTTTGTTACAATTGTATTAGAATGGACCATAAACCATGGACTTACATAAAATATTATAAATAGTACAATAAATCTAAGCACAATTTTACCAATCATTTTAATTTTCTTATCTAGTAACGTTAAGTACACTGTACCAACATCTAAATTATTTGTTATTTTTTATATAAATAAAGACTGATTGTTCACTTAGTTTTAACTAGAAGTAATGTTTTGTTACTATTAATAATTAAAATGCACTATGAGGTTTAATAGCTTTAGGAAATATAATCATTGTATTATCTGTATCTACTTAAGAAACTCTTACTGACTGACTTGCATCGCACGGCCCAAACCGATGGGTTTAGAAGCATGAAATTATGCACAGGAGTTCCTTATATAGGTGTGCACTATGAAAGTTTTTTTTAATCTATGACAAGAGGGCATTAAATACTTCGCAATTCGTAATGTTTGGAACTTGAAATATAGAAATTGGTGTTTATTGTAGACTGTGGTAATAAATGTAATTCGATTAACGACTCGTGAAGAACCAAAATGTTGAATCACGATCCACATTGCATTATAGCTTTGATGTATAACTGGATGCTGATAAGCAACAATGTGTCAACCTACAAAAACACAAATTTAGAGATATTGATGTTTTCTAATAATGCTTCAACTGTTTTTTTTTTTTCTAAAAAATGTTCAAGTCAACTGAACTAAATAAGTACGGAAAAAGTTTCTTAATTTGTTGTTTCGAATTTCATTATTTGTAATCTATATAATAATTTTATATATTTGAAAAACGCAGTATCAGCGTCCAAGTTATACATCGATAAAATTAACATTTGATTTCGATTTTTAGGATTTGGGAATAATTAAAAAATTATTTAGACACACCATAAATTATGAAATGTAAATAATTTAATTTTAAATAGATATGTATTTATTAACTTAAATAAACTAAACGAGGTGGATTAAAGTAGTCTTCGATATGTATAAAACTCTATTTAATTCAATTATTCTTTATAGAGTTTGGATTGAAAATTAATTGTATAGATAATTGGGGATTAAAAATAGTTATATTGCGGTGTCTTTATGTACGATTTTATTTAAATCACAGTGAGAGTGTCGCACCTCAAACGTATAGTTACTTCATAACTCATGCATTCAAACTTGTCGTAAAGTGAAATCAGTGCGTGCGATTGTCGTATCGTGAATAGCCTCTTTAAGCCTTAAAGCTTGAAATTTAACGTTTTATGTCATGAATAAAATGCAAAAAAAAAACTATTTGAAAACACATACTTATTTTTTTTTAATTATCTAGTAAGAGATTTTTAGGAAAATTCAGATGTGTATCAATACTAATTAATTTGTTTATATAAACTGTAATGTTTGAAATTTGTTATTAAAGCTCACGCAGACAATAGATATTCTACAAATCAATAGTTTATTTACGTCTTTAATCAATATGATCGTCATATTCTGCATGGCATTTTATTTTTTTCAAACTCAAACTCAAATTCAAAATATACTTTATTCAAATAGGCCTTTACAAGCTCTTTTGAATCGTCAATTTACAAATTTGTGATGTCAGTTCCACGTGAAGCTACCACCGGCTCGGGGTGTCGACTCTACTGAGAAGAGCCGGCGAGAAAAGTAGTTACTCCTTTAAAAATATTTTTGTACAATATAGTTTGATACAATTAGCTACAGTTATCCTGCGAGAATGTCTACGCCCTATTATTCCACGCGGTATTATCATTAATGTAGTCATATACTGAATAGTATGCTTTTTCTAAAGTTTTTATATTTAATATTGTTTTTAATATTGCAAATTTAATATTGTTTTTTTGATTAAGAACCCGATTAGTTTGTCGATCGACAGTCTATAGTCTGCGGGGGATCTTAGGGTTTTACCAGTGTGTAATATATCTGTAGATACAGTTAGCGTAAGGTCAGTTTTGAAATTGTACAATTTTACACGTATTGACTTGATTGGTATTAAAAAAAATAATTAAAAATGTTTGTTTTATTATCCTAAAATCCTCATTGTTTTATGAATATCTAGATTTTTATTATAATAAAAATACATGTTCACATATTTTTTGTCCATCATTAAATTATTATCAGATAATGTCAGTGTCACGATTAAAAGACTTGAAACTTGCTAAATTATGAAATGTTTCACCAAATCTAAGTTTCATTTTGTCGTCAAAAAGATGAACTCGATTTTGATTAAAATTTTACAAAATGCTCAAACCATTTTCGAATTAGAGAAATGTATAAAATTTTTGGTTTATACGTTTTAAAAACAAGGCAGGGGTATTATAAAATGACATTTTTCATAAACAAAAAAAAAACAATAATTATATATCAAGCAATATATTCCAACATTTCAAAAATAGTTATAACTTAACAAAATGCACTCAACGTTTAAAGATGTAAATGTTCTATGGACAAACAATCTCACGGACGCTCAGAAAAACTTGACTCCTTGGCTGTCATCAAACTCCATCAGCTCACATTTGCCCTTCACTTCTAGTGTTTTTAATGCCTTGACTAAAATATTCATATCTATTCCATGGAATTCTGAAAAATTAAGATAAAATTCTCTTGGACGATTCTGTTTATCTATCCAAAGTATCCACCCAAAGGATCGGAGCTGCGTGTTCATCTATCCATATCTGCGAGGTGGATAAACGGAATGTCAATCTGATTGATCTTCCGATTTTCCACCCCATGGTATAGTGAGGTATTAAATTTATTTTAATAGAATTTCACTAAACATAATAAATCCAATTATTTTTAATAAAGAGAGTTAACAAAAATCATATAACACAATTTGAAAAATTAAATTAATCATATTATTGACTGTACATAGTCGAAAGGGATAATCGAAAGAAAATCAATATACGAATTCCGTTTATCCACCCTGGCCGGGGTGGCACGTGATTATGATTAGCCCCAATTAGGGTGGATAAACGGAAACATCTTAGCTCTTAATTCTGTACTTACTGATAATAATTTATAGTATCATTACGATAATAGCAGAAAACATTAAATGTATACAAAAAATGATCTTTGCTGCCAATATTACAGGTACATTATAAATTAATCGCCATGCAGCTTAAAACCTAGATTAATACAGTGATATCTTTATATACAAGAATATAATCTGAGTTCTTTGAGGTTATTCAAAAAACTTATCATCTAAGTCCAAACTGCAATTCAAGCTTCAATTAAAAATGAAAGACCAGTAGTAAATTAATTTGTATAATTATTTCATACATACCTTCACCTACAGTATTATCGCCTTCCTGCAACTCAAACAGGGTGCAGACAGAATTATTTAACCCATTATTACTCGCCCAGCTGTAGATCATGTTACCCCATTCGTCCAACGAATGCCAGTACACCTCCCATATATTTTTACTCTTATCAACTGGAGCAGCACGACCCGTTTTAGACATATCCTCTAAAATAGTCAATAGAGCTTCCGATGATAATTTCCTATTAATCGAAGCATTGTTAAATAAGGGACTGTTCTGTGATTCTCTGATGTCTATGGTTGATTGTTTTGTGGCTTTTAAGTATTCGGAAATCAGTTGTTGCCATGCTTCTAATTGTTTTGCTCTTGTTTCGGAATGGGGTTGGATTCTGGAACAAGGAAGTTGTTATGTGAGCTTTATTCTTTTCATTGTATAATATTGAAGGTATATCTAAATATCTAAGAGTAAAGTAAATATTTTTGAATTTTTTAAACGAAACTAATATTATAAAGAGCTAAAATTGTCCATAAGTTTATATGTAAGAGCATAGTCTCGGAAACCGCTAATCAAATTAAAAAAAATATTTTTGTTTTAAATAGCCAGTTTATTAAGGAATGGTACAGGCTATATTACATCACGCTACGACTCACATGAGCCAAGTAGTAACTGTAAACATGAGTGAAACCACGAGGGGTCGGTCGTGTTATATAATATGCACTGTAGATATGTATGAAAATTAATAATTTATTCCAAAAAAATGAATAATATATTTATATATTGCGGTATGGGCAATTCTTTTGTAACAAACATAAATCAAATTGACAACAGATTTTAATAGTAATTAAAGTTAAAACAAAAATCATTATTTAAATTTTTGGTGACTTGTTTTTCCTAACATAAGAAAATACTTACAGTTTAGTTTGTTATACAATTCTATAAGCTTTTGTTCTGTTTTCTTTCTCTTTATGAGCGACTTCATCGACTTTGGTTCTAAGTCGGTCACAGAAATTTTATAATACAAACTCTTTTCTCCCATTTTAATTGATGGGTATGGTTCATGACTTTCAGATGAAAAACAGATCATAATTGAGCAATCTTTTGCTACTGCTGATATCATGGCTAAATATTTTAGATCAATTGTTGCTAAGAACTTTTTTCGATCTTCAGATTTTACTAAATCAATATTTAAAGCTCTTATATCTTTTAGTAATTCAGAGACATATTGAAAATCTTCATTTTCATCTATTGAATTTAAATTTAATGCTTCAGCTAACTTTTGTAGTGTCAATAGTCGACTTAAAAAAGACCTAGTGATAAGATTCTCGTTATTGATACATTTTTCATCTTTTACATTAATATCTTCATCAGATTCTTTAACAATAATATCAGAATAGCCATCACTTAATAAAATTTCAATAATGAAATCCATAAATATATCCAAGGAATGAAATAAAGACGTTTTCTTAATAATTGTTTCAAAATCATTTACATTTAATTTTTCATTATAAATAATATTCCCATTTTTGAAGAGCTTCAAGTTGTTCTGTGGATTTTGTATAAGGTTCCATATAGCTTTTCTCATTCTTGTTTTTTCTCCAGAAAATAGGTCTAATGGACAGTAACCACTCATGATATCAACTTCTTTTTCTTGCAATTTTAAAAACTGCTTCAAGCAGTAGTAACATTTTGAATATTTACTAAAACTGTTAGACATGAAACCTTCTTTGGGTTTAATTTCTAAACAATAGTTGTCACTTTTATGTGATATCATTGTCAAGTTAGGCGCTTTAATAGCAAATTGACTAAAAGTGGATTTAACCTGTCTTTGTTTCGGTCGAACATTCAAAAGATTCGCAGATACATTAGCGATATCTTCAGTTGAGAGTTTAATTATCTCTTCTTTATATAAAGTTTTTCCAAATAGCAAAGGTATCATAACAGAGTTGACAAAATCCACGGAATTACGTATATTTTCCATTTCAATAGATAAACCATCTTCTTTAATAAGTCTTAAGACGTAGTCCGTATTTAATAAACATAAAACGACGTGGGCATTTCCTTCGTTTATATATTTCCATTTTTTACCAAGAATACTCATTGTCATTTCCAAAAAATTCAATTAAAATGTAGAAACAAGAAATAGGTTGTTTACTTACGTAAAAAAAGGAGGAAAATTATACTGCCAGGGCCACGATATTTCTGCCATTACTTGTAAAATTTATGAAGAGTTAATTAAATTACAAAACAATATTAATATGTCTATTTATGTAGTATCCTCAAATCACTGGTTTAATGTTTTTCACTCCCATTAAACGTCAATTAGATTCATGACAGATAAACATGATTCAACATAAACAAACAAAATTCTGAGGTTTTTTAAAGCGTATTACAAATATTCAATTAATTATTTAATACATTAATTAAATATTTTTGTTTAAAACGGATCACGCTTATATATGTATATTTATTTAACAATGATTTAGAAATCTTAAAACAGCTGTATTTTACCGTATTTTGAATCTGTTCGATGGATTGCAGTGCAAAGCAGGGCGATTTGTTTTGACAGCTGGAAAAAATTTTGCTACAATTCTTAGCTTCTTGCAAAAAATAATCTAAAAACTAGTCAGTCTATCGTAATTTATGTTTTAAAGTCGTGAAAAGTTTTATTAATTTTAAGAATATTTAGTTAGCACACAATGATAACGCTTAATAGGAAGTTAAAAAAGGAACATACGGAGACGACCAATGGGGTTAAAATTGAACCTATTAAAAGAATATCGGTTAGAGACAAGTTACTGGTAAAAGAAGTGCAAGAAATGAACGAAAATCTTCCAGCAACGTGTACTGTAACTTTCGAGGATCCTAATGTTTTAAGTGAATTTATTTTGACTGTTTCACCAGACGAGGGTTACTGGTCTGGAGGCAAATTTAAATTTAGTGTATTTGTTACAGAAGATTATAATATGGCCGTAAGTTTAACAATTACAATCAAAACTGTACAATTATAAGGAGATTGGATTTTATATATCTATTAATATTTGCTCAAATTAATTTTTAGCCTCCAAAAGTAAAATGTCAAACTAGACTATGGCATCCCAACATTAATGTGGATGGAGATATATGTTTGTCTCTGCTCCGTCAAACCTCTATAGATGAACATGGCTGGGCACCGACTCGGCGACTCAAAGATGTAGTCTGGGGCTTAAATGCATTATTTACTGTAAGTATATATTTGAACAATTAACCTTCACATATTGCATTAACATAAGTAATGTTATCGATGTCTGATACATCATGAAAGTGGTTAATTTATTTTAGAGTAACCAATAGAAACGGGGCAAATGTGATGATTTTTATCCCGTAATACTATTTAATCGACATATAATAAATTGACATAGGTTAGGAGAAATCAAGGCTCTTGTGAGTTAACTATAGTTTTAAATTCATTCACTTTTTAATATACTGCAAACTGTACTGTATTGTAACATCATGTAAATGTCCCACAGTGGAACAAAAGGCTATTCTTTTACTAGGATAAGGTTAGTTTAGGAATATTACATATCAGTCACATTGTTCTAATGTAAACTATTGCAAAACGATTATATTTAGCAATAATCTTGTAATATATCTTTCTAATTCCAGGATTTACTAAATTTCGAAGATCCCTTAAACATAGAAGCAGCGGAAATGTATAAAACCAATAAGACCGAGTTTCAGTCAAAGGTGCTAGAATATATCGCAGTGTCGAAAGGCAAGAGATGAGAAAAACTTAACACCATCAAAGTTAACAACAATCTTTAGCCATTATAGAGGACTTGTAACATTCTCAAACACAATGTGCATTAGGTATAGTGTAATAAATACTCCAATGCAGTGATAAATCGAAACTATCCTTAATTAATTATAAATAACTGTTGAAATGTACATATTCGTTGGTGTTCCTTGTATTTTTCATTGTGAACTGACAAGGGAATGTAACTTATGAACATGTTTTGTGTAATTAAATATTTCATTTGTGCAGAAGTGTATTTTTCGGGGGCGAATTAGATTGTAAAGTTTCTCAAACAATTATATTTGCAATACGAATTGACCTCAAAACCCGATCGGCGTGTAATTTTCTGCAAGATTGTATTGTTTTTAGCATTATGTAACTCATCAGTTTTCTTATACTATTATGTCAAAATGTCTTCGTAATCTGTATACAGTTGCTTTAGTAACATCATTTACAACACATAGAATAGCTGGACCGATTTTTATTAGCTTTAATTTGATGATTGTCTCCTTGTATAACAAAAAAAATATGTATAAGAAATTTTAGTTGCATATAATTTTTTTATAAAGCAACTAGGTTATGAGTATGACCATGATGTATTAAAATTATGATGTAATTCATCATTGAGGCAGTACAAAGTTTGGTAGTTCAGTTATTTACAAATATAATCTGTTGTAGTAATTGTTTTTAACCCTTAAATGCCCTGTGGTTTTTAAACCACATAAGAAATAGTGTTACCAAATACAATATATGTAATACGTATTATATTATTCAGGAACACTTTTTTATTTTCTAAATAATCCTATGATATTAACAATAAATAATAATTTAAATTAGTCAATTACGGATATTAGTGTCAATTTTTTTTCTATTTGACCAATTAAAGATTACTTATGTACATTTTTGAAAGAAAAGTAAATCGTGCATTTAAGGGTTAATTCAATTAATTTCATTTATAAGGCCATTGAGGCCTGAGGTCAATCATTATTAAGCGTTAACCATCTAGTGCTCTCCCCCTATTATCAATTCAAATCTTCTTTAATATAATATAAATGATTTTAAATACAGTTGTTGTTACATACAAAATTTGGAAATACAATATTTATATAATTTATTTAAAGCATTGTATAAAAGCATAGTTTATTAAAGATGTCAATCATATTGTATTTTTAAAATAAATAGACTTTTTTTAAATGCTTCTGTTAAATTCGAAGCTAAACATTTTCAGCAGAATTTTTGAATAACTAATCAATGTTTTATATTCTAACTTCAAGATATATGTTTATATAATTATAATGAAATGTAAACTAAATGTTCATTATTGTACCATTTTGTATGATTGTTAAGAAGATATAGATGAAAAGAAAGCAATAAACAAATCTATCCTGTATCTTGTGATATTTAAACGGCTACATGGAAAATAAGTAATGGATATAAACAATTTTTTTTAATTGATAATGTTTCCTTATACATAAATTTTTTTTAATCTCTTCAGGATCATTGGTACAGGTTAAATGTGTGTGTTTTTTGTTATTGTGTACAAAAATAATTTTTTGACAAAATTTGTTGAGAATTTTTTGTAATATCTACACAAATGTATATATTCACTAAAATTTTCTTATATATATATATATATATTTTACAATATTTTAAATTATAAAATGAACCAACAATAAAAAATCTTAGAACCAACATTTTTTTCGCTTAATTTTTTTTTCTTGCAGAGTAAGGAGTTTATTATTACATGCTTTTTCATCATATTTTTTATATAATATATGGTTTAATATGTGTAAACTTTTAGGGTTATCTAGTTTACCGTAGTTACCTAGGATTTTATTTACTGATGTGGTTCTTAGTAATTCTTTTATAAACCAGTACTACAATCTGGATGTGGCCTTAATTGTATTTCATATAGATATCTAGTCAAGATTTAAGATCTATTTAGCTGTTTAAATATCATCGGATAAACGAATAGTTCTATCGAATTTCTATAATATAATTAGTCCATTTGAAAAAAAGTGTTTTATTTTATAGTCTTAATATGCAGTGAGTATAATGACGATTGCCAATCATTGTTTGCGACGTTCTTAGTCGTTGGCTTAATTGGTATTATATAACTATAGTCTACAGATATAATCTCATGGATCTCAGAATGCTGATCACCGGACGACGTTGCCTAGCAACCAGCTAGCCACCGTATCACAGGCGAGAGGCGGTCTTTGGTCCAAAAGTCAATAACGAACTTTTTAAAAGTTAGTAATGGATACAGTTTTTTCATGTCAAATAGTATGAAAGTAACATATCGTCGGAGATATTTCAAAACCGCGTATCTAATTTTTCCTATAAAGTTAAAATTTGAATCAAATACTAAATCACATTATTGATACAAATAAGGATTATGGGCATTTTCCATTGCGCAAAAATGAACCTTATTGTGAAAGCTAGTTACGCGGTTTTGCTCTATCACCGACGATATCTATAGTTAAAAAATATTAGGCTACGGAGTACGTGAGGATAATGAAGTAATTATAATAAAACTTCTTTTTGAGAAAATTTACTTTATTCACTTCAATAACAATGAAGCAAAATATCAATCGTATAAATAAATAATAAAAAAATGTTTATAAATACACTTAACAATAATAAGATTCGAAAGATTTCAATATCTGACTAGAATAATTTAGTGCGGCGACGGTTAAAATGAATCGGTAAATTAATGTATTATACATTATATTATTTTTAAAAGCAGTCGTTTTTATTTTTAATGATCGTTTAATTTAATTAATGACGTGACAAAATAATATACATTGCTCTAATATTTTTTTTTTCTTAAAATTATTTTTTTTTCAATTTAAAAAAATGTCATTCGCTAAGTTAGTTTTAAAATGAATAATTTATTTACAACGAACAATTTTAAATAATGAATTAAATAATTTCATACTTTACTTATTTTCCAAATAATATTTTTGTTCCTTTTTTTATAAAAGATTAAGTAAAAAATGTAAACATTAAAAATATTTTATAACAATAAAAAAAACCGCGAAAATTTGCACAGATTAAAAATGATGTGTCAAATATTTATCCATATATATAGGGTATGTTCCGAAATACAACTCAACAACTAGTCAGTGTTAAGGCCAACTTGCATCGATACTGAATCGCTATGACGTTTCGTTAGACTCATAAAAGTATCAATTCGAGATGTCATTATTACTCGCTAGTATGCTGTATTGTATTTCGGAATACATCCATAATTGGTCCTAAGCAGTAGCTGATCCAGGATGTCAGTTGGAAGAAGAGAACAAGGGAGCTTGGTTTAATAAAAATTTAACTTGGATCAAAGAAACCAGACGTCATTGTTCAGTTCCTTGGTCTAAGCTCCCCCTTCCCCCCCCGAATCCGCTGCTGGTCCTAAGCCCGTGCGTCAGGCGATCAGCGGCTGGAGAAGGTGGTGAGCAGTTCGTCGGTGATGCTGTTGGAACGCGTCAGGATGCGTGGTGAGGCGAATGACGCGAGGTTGTCCGCCTGTGACGCTTCTTTTGATTTGCGCTCGTGGTACTCGTCGGAGAATTCCTGGATTTTATTTTAAATTGTTTATGAAGGAGAGTTACATTTTTATTCAATTCTAAAAGTTACCATTTTATACATGGTGTTATGAAACAGATAATATATAAGAGAAGTTTTCTTTGCAAATAGTTTCTTATACTGAATCTAAAACGAAGTGATATCCAAAGTGTAATGAAAATCTCATTTCAAGAGCTATCAAAATTACCTCCAGGTATGTTTAGCAAAAAATGCCAATGATTGATGACAATGAAAAAAAAAATTGATTTTGAAGGATAATTCTTCGAACAGTATATCCACTAAGAAATAGGTATGTCTTGGAAGCGCTAACAGTCGCAAGTTCAATCCCCGCTCAGGACAATTGTTTGTATTGGCCATACGGATGTTTGTCCGGATGAGATCCGCGCAGTGCTGGCTGTATTGGTGCTACCTTGAGCCTGGAGGAGAGGAAGACGGCTCGCTCGCGCTTGCGCTGCGTGAAGTCGGAGTGCGCGAGCCAGCGGTGCTCGTGGCACTCCTCCGCCGTCGGCCTCTTCAGCGGGACCTTCTTGAACACCCACATCAGGAAGCGCGTCGCCTCCTGAGGATGTTGCCGAGAGTGTCAATCAATCTTACAATAAATAGGTAGAACTTAACTCAAGGAAGGAAAAATTTTACGTATCAATATACTGTTTTCTAAAAATATATTTAATAAGGTCACAGACGTGCCATCAAATAATTTAGACTTTTTTATTATTAGGATAATAATAATAATAATAAATAAAATTAACTAAAAACTGCTTATTTAAGACAGAAAATAAACATTTTGCAATGTTGAAATTTAGCGATCAATGACGTGCCCAAAATATTGTGTCGCGTGCCATTGTTTAGCTATCTCTGAGCTAGCTCTACTGACTGCAGCTCGTATACGAGCTGGCTCGGTCGGAGCAGCATCTCACAAGCACAGTGATCAGCGAGCAGTAGCTAATATAGGTGCGCTTCATATGGTAACTTAGACAGCCGGAAGTCTAAATCCAACACTATTAACTTCATCCTTTACTCCTCTAAAGCTGCCAACGCATTTGTGGCTCATTTGATGCTGCAAACGTCTACAGGTAGTAGTGATCACTTGAAATCCTGTATGCTTGTTTGCCAGCTATTAGAAAAAATGATTTAGCACATTTTTTCAGTTATTTCTACTACCACCGTAGTGGGAACCCGAATTCGTCATCATCTTCTTCATTATCTAATTCCCTAGCAACGAACCTGAGTGATCTCCTTGTAGAGGTATTCGAAGCGATACCGCACGAAGCAGATGTTCTGCTTGGTCTCCGCGTCGTCAGCTCCGCGGAAGGGAGAAGCTCCAGACAGGAGGATGTAGGCCAGCACGCCCAGCGACCAGATGTCCGTCTGCGGGTACGCCGCCTCGTCGCTTATGATCTCCGGCGCTGGAAAGTACACAAACTTATCATCCATATCTTGGAAATCTATACTAATATTATCTGAAACGAATGTTCGATGTATTGTGTCAATTAGCCATGTGTTGGACCATTATCAACGTCAGCAATATCGATATTTAAAAGTAAAAAACTGGGTTAAAGACAAAAAAACTTTTTTAAATTGAAAGGTTGGATATTGTAGGCTCGCACAGTATGAGCATCATGCATCATCATGAAAAAGTATAAAAAAATCATTCATTATTTTACTTTTAAATATCAATTCTGGTAACGCTGATAAAATGACCTACACATGCCCAAATGACACTTTGTATGTATGTATATATATATTTTATATGGACTATATTACATCCAACTACTACTCATACGAGAATTAAACAATTTACCTTTGTATTCCAATTCACCGACTTGCGGCACACTGGTTCCTAGCTTGGTGACTCTGTGAGCTGAACCGAAATCTATTAGCTTAACTTGGATGGACCGCACGGAAGCCATGACCACGTTGTCTGGCTGCAGGTCTAGGTGGCAGTATCCTCGCCAGTGCAGGTATTGAAGACCATCTAGCACTTGTGTTATTATCGTGGCCACCATCTGCTCTGTGTAGTCGTGGCGACTGGAGAGGTAGGTTAGTACATCAGCTCCTTGCAGCTTTTCTAGAACTAGAGCCGCTACTGGAGATCCCGGTATCTGGTAGGCTCCTAATAAATTCGATATTCTTTCGTGCCTCAGCTTCCTTAAGCAACTGAATTCTCTCTGTACTTGGATTTCGGTCTCCGGCCTCACTTCTAATATTTTCGCTACGACTACATTATCGTTTGTCTTATCGACGCCTTTTACGACAATCGAGAACTTTCCTCGCCATAATTCTGATATGAAAGTGTAGCGATCCGAGAAGTTCGTGGTCGCGTCCCAGTCGATCGGGTTTTCTTCAGTCGAGTAATCCAATTTGGGTCTGTCCTCGTCTAAAATGATTTCCTGTCCCGACTCCGTTATTTGCTGTAGATGCCTCATCGCCTTCGTGACTTCGATTTTCGGAGCTCCGCCCGCCTTCGTCTTGACTAGGTTGGTCGGTATTCCTTTATCACTCCATCCGATCCTGTTGCGAGAGGATAATCTGAACTGGTAGCTGGTGTCCGGCTCGAGGTCTCTAATGACGAAGAATTCGTGGTCGATATTTTCCGCCACTGTCTTCCATTCTACACTGTCACCTCTCTTGTACTGGAGGCTGTAGCAAACTACGGGCGAGTTTCCGTCGTACTTTGGTTGCTTCCACCGTAGGAGGACCTCTGTGTCGGAAACCTCTGTGGCTGTCGGACTGTCCGGCGCATCCGGATTAGTCGCTTGTACGATTCTCGTTCTTGCGACTGTTTGTCCGACTTTGTTCCTCGCTACGACCTTGTAGAAGCCTATATCGTGATGCATAGCGGGATCGAACCTGAGTGTGGACCTGCCTTCTTCGTCCTCGATGATTTTGATGCGTTGTCCTTCTGCAATGACCATGTCGTTTTTGAACCATTGAATGACCGGTTTGGGGTCACCAACAGCGTAGCAGGAGAGCTGTGTTTGGTCGCCTTCTTGTACCGGAAGCACTTGCGGTTTTTCTCTGAAGAAGGGCAGCTGGCCGTCCTTCTTAGACTCCATGAAAGCTTGAGCTTCGGCGTAGCTGTCAAGCCTTGTGCCAAGTTCGTGTCGGAGCCGACGGATAGTGTAGCTTTCAGTGCCATAGTTGTTGATCCTCTCGCGTCTCTCATCGTCGATTTCTTCGTCCATGATGTCGGTGAAACGTCGACGTTCACGAATTATAGGAGTCTGAAAAATAAATATGATTGCTTTTATAACAACAGATACTTTCATACATAATTATCTACTTCATAATATAATTGTTACCAAGTTACTGAGTTGTTTTATTGTAATATATAAGTTTCGAGAGTAAAACTTCCAATTCTTGCCTAAGCATGAAATGGAAATTTTATTTGGAGTAATATCGATATGATGTAATAGTGAGCCTACCCTGGGGTCGTACGAGTCCTGTATGCTGAAGCTGTAGCCGGGCGAGCGATGGCAGGCCACCTTCATGTACTCGCGCAGGCGCACCGGGAACTGCGTGTCGCGCAGCTGCAGCAGGTACGTGTCTGGACCGTTTTGGTAGCTGAAGACAAAACATTCCATGTACTATTGTAGAGTCTAGCTGTTTTTATATATTTAAAAAACTACTAAACTCAACACAAGCTTCTTCAAATTATTCAAAGGAGCAGTATGATTTTTAAGTAACTTAAAAATGAATAAATATCTCTAACAATATACTACGATACTCACTGGCTTTCGGACTTAGCAGAGACTTCCCAGTCGGGATGCTCCCATTGCTTGAATTTGATGTCCCAATCTCCAGGTTTCCTTTCGTAGGATGGACGGTCACGTTCTGGGGTTCCTAGATAATAAAAGCATCTATTGAAATTTCCATTCAAAGACTTTATTGGTCTGATTTGCGATGGTTAACATACCCTCAGGAGTGTATATTTCATCTGGCGGGTAGACCATCTCGGAAGGATGATAATATTATAAAGAGTTGAATTAGCTAAATATTTTTATTTGAGTAAGTTTGGTGTTCCAATATTTAAAAAATGTCAAATTCATTACTTCTAGTTTGTCGCGAGAGTGACATTTGCAGAGGTTACCATACCCTCGGGAGTGTACGCCTGGCCCGGCGGGTACACCATCTTGGAAGGGTGGTCGAAGGCGCCGCTCAGCGGCCGGCGCCGGAACCACGTGCGGCACTGCGCGTTGCTCATCCAGTCTCTGCGGGACAGGAGCGCAATGTTAAAGCTGGGCAAAAGCCTCCTCTCCCATTAAGGACAAGGTTTAGAGCTCAATCCATATGTCAGAATTTCTCCCGGCACATGCAGGTTTCCTTCACGATGCTTCACTTCACCGTCGAGGACGAATGAATTTAAACTCAAATTTAATACTTGAAAACTCAGCGGTGCTAGCCGGTGTATGAACCTGTGATTACTGATTGAGATCGATGTGTTCTAACTATTAGGTTATCTCGGCCAGATTCTGTACCAGATAAGATATCTAAAGGCCTGTAGGAGAGAATTGACACTAACCAAGTTTATATTGTTCAAGATCCTAAACAGTAATTCCGATTGAAAAAAACTATATGAGAAACCTAACCTGAGAAAATTATTTTTAAATACCTATTCAATGATATGACGAACATAGTTCGTCGATTTTAATTCTGTTCTTTTTCACACTATGGCGTTCAAAATAAGCCATTTCGGTTTTTCAAATTTTTATGCTTTCTATAACGTTTCTGCTGTCATTGCGAATCAAACGTCTCATTTATCAAAATCGGCCCACGCGTTTGGTCTAAATGGAGCCACAAAGATATAAACCTACTCACTTGCATAAACTAATAAACAGATTAGCCTACTTTGCGTCACGCAGTCGAATAAAATGAGGTCGTGTGCCAAAAACCGAAACAAGGACTATTAGTAGCCCTAATAGTCCAGAAAGTACAATTATTCTAAACAGCAAGATTACGAAATTTACCAACCTGTACATGTTATAGTAGTTCCTCAACCTATCCGTGGTGATGATGTACTCGTCTTCATAGATCTTATCGGCGCGCAGCAGCCAAGGATGAGATAAGGCTGCATCTACATCAAGACGATCCTGCCAGCGCAGCACTAACAGCCGCGATATGAAGTCCTTACTCTCTGAACTGAAACGCGACCACCACTCCTCATCATGCCATGACCAGGAACCACCACGAATGTTAGTCAAGGTTTCCCGATCATTGGCACCACGGAACGGCGAGTGTCCACTGAGCAGGATGTAGGTGATGATGCCAATGCTCCACATGTCAGATGCGAATGATACTCCTTCTCCATTCGCGACTTCTGGTGATACGAATTCGGGCATGCCGTAGTCGAGCGAGGCATATTTGTTCATCTGGATGCGACGGGAGAGGCCGAAGTCGCAGATCTTGAGGAGGTCGCTGCCCGCGTGGGAAAGAAGAAGCTCACCGATCTAAAAAGAAAATTTAAGGTTAATTCAATGTGATAGTGTCTAGTTTTCAAAATAACTACAGTTCGGATATGATTTTTCTGTAATCGGCATAAAATGTCTTATAGATGTGTCAGCGTTTTGTACGAAGAGTATTGAAACTCGAAGTCTAACTCCTCCTCCATCCCTTTCCTTATTTTCTATTTCCCTTCATTCTTCTATTCCTTTGGAAACTGGCAACGTATTTGTAACTCCTCTGGTGCTGGTAATGTCATGAACATTAACGCTTGTTAATGTTCATGACATTACCAGCACCAGAGCACTGCTTAGTCTAAACATGCATATGATTCTGATAATAAAATTCTGAGACGGTAAAAGTATGGTTCAGTTTTACTCACAGTGAGGCCAAGGTGAGCGACACTGTTGTCGTGCATGTGCTTGATCCCTCTCAGCAGCTGGCGCACGTAGCCCGCCACCTCCCGCTCCGTGTAGCCTTGACTGCGCAGCAGACGATCCCTGTGCGACAAGAAGAAAGGGTTTTTATAATTGAATAGAAAATTGGGTTCTATTAATTCATTATTATTAAAATGGATGTGATTCGAACGTTAAATATAACCTACATTTTATACTAACATTTTAGAGCCAAAAACCTTTTTTTAATATGGACAAGTTAATCTAAAGAAATATTAGTTTTTACGTGAAAAATGGTTTTTGTACAAAGTACACCGTCTATTGAGGAAGGTATATAAGGCTTTGAAATATCATAATACTCTCCTTCTTCCACAAATCGACCAAGGCAAGTATTGAATGTATTTTTAGCGACGATTTCATCGTGTTTTCTAGCCCAGAGAAAATTTGGAAGATGATAGACAGTTTATCTAATAATAGACCCAACTCCATAGATGACATTAAAGAATATTTTCAACATGGTCATATCTAATCCAGAAATTAAATTCTCACCTGACGAGCTCTCCACCCGCGGCCAGCTCGGTGACGAGCGCGAGAGTGTGGTCGTGCTCGTAGGCGTCGTACAGGCGCACGAGGTGGCGGTCGTTCAGCGTGTTCATGATATCCAGCTCGTTCTTCATGAACGGCTTCAGCTCCGAGTGCCCATGCATTATCTTTGCGGCGTAGTTGCGACCTGAACGCGAGGAAGCACAAATACAATTTAAAGTGGGGATAGAATGTAACAAATCAAAAAGTCTTAGACTTTATGGCTTAAATAGATAAATAAATAAGAGAATTAAATATAATTTCATACAAATTCATCAATGATATTTTATAACTATAGATTAAAAGGTATATTCAATTGAAATTTGTACCCATTACCATTTTCGACAAAATCGTCAAGTGTTGGCCAAAAGATTCTATTATACCAAACTAGTCGACGATCTGAGTGCCAATTCCGTAAGCCTATAACTATATCAGTTATATAATATCATAGCAGTTAAAACATAGCATTACGTCAGGGCCACACTCACCGCTCGTCCTCTCCGCGGCGTGGTAGACCACGCCCTGCACGCCGCGGCCCAGCTCGTCCCCGAGGTCGTAGTAGTCGCCGAAGGACTTCGTGCTGGGCTTGATGCGAGGCGGATACTCGCGAATCCTAGGAGTATCCTTATTGTTAGGAATATATACTTATGTTTATGGCACCTTGTTGATTAGTTAGTTACGCTCTCTCTAAGATAGTTTATTAGTCCTTGCTCATATCCTATATATTTCTAATTACAAACAAACTAGACAAAAACCCCAGTGATAAAATAACACTTATGTATAACGATATTTTTCATTGTAGGTACTTATCACTATATGGACGGTACTTTTTCAGTTATAAGCCTGATGTTTATTGAATATCAACATTTTTAAAGTTTTCCGCCATGACCACTTTCCAGAATTTGATCCGTATTAGTGATACTAGAGATGGTAGTTTTTTTTTTCAACATTCCAGATTAGATTTTTTTTACTTTTTCGTTATTAAAATTCTTCTCGAGTCATATTATTTTTTAACTATTATTACAGCTTCGAATTTGATCATCCATGTGCACTTGAAAACTTCACCCTGTATAGTATCTTAGGCAGCAATACCTGGAAGAGTACTCGTGCTCGCTCTCCTCCACATACAGCATGGCGGAGGCGCTGACGGAGCCCGCCACGTTGCGCGCGGACACTGAGTACAGTCCCTCGTCCTTCAGCATCACGTCGCTGATGGACAGCACCACCGTGTCCGGCTCGATGAAGTGCATCTGGAAGAGACATTTATGGCGACCGTGAGAACGTCATGGAGTAGGTGGTAAGTGGTCAAGGTAACCCATTGATGGATATTATAGTATTGTACTGTAGATATAATATTGCGTCGTTACCTTACTTTAAAGAATATTATTATTATGAAAATCTAGAATTCATTAATTGAAAAAAAAAATTGATTCTAGAAATATGTTACGAAAACTTGAATCACCATTTTTAACACATTCACTGCCACAACGTGTTTAATGTATTGTAAATGGACACCTGGCGTGTCGGCCGCAGTGAATGTGATAAAAGAGTCGGAAGTCTATACTCTTCTGACGTCTCTCTTTTCTATTACTTTTTATTTCTCTTTATCTCTTATCCCATTTTAATGCACCAAAACATTTGTGACTTCTTTGGTGTTACAAATATTTATGGCTAGCGGTGATCATTTTGCACTATTAAAAAACTAAATTGCAGATAATTTTTCATGGTTCTATGTTGGTATGTTTGGGTGTATGACTTCAGTTAAACTTTAAGATGAATCTCCTTCTCTCTGTTTTATGTTATGTACTGATGATATTATCTAGTCAACGACACTTGTCCACGTTTGTAAGAGGGGAGGTACCTCACCTTGACCCTGGAGCTGTGCGCCAGCGGCTGCCAGTCCTTGTACCACTTGACGTCGGGGAAGGGCACGCCGGCCACGCGCGCCTCCAGCCGCGCCAGGCGCCGCTGCAGCACCACGCTCTCCTCGGGGCGCTTCAGGAACGTGGGGAACTCCGCCAGCTGCAGGCGCACGCGCTGGCGCGCTTGGCCGTGCTCGTTGCTGGCCACGGCTTCGTACCAGCCCACGTCGCGCTCTAGCATCCTGGGGTGGAGAATTGGTAGTTTTGTGGTGATTTTTTGGGAATTATAATTCATTATTGGTACAGTAACGGTGCAAATACAACGATTGGTGTGAATTTTAATGTCGGTTCCCATAATGTGTTAAAGATATATTCATCTTCATCTAAATACATGTAATGTATAAACAAATCAATATTTGTATATTTGTTCTCTATGCGATCCGACACCATCAATCTAATAGCAATGAAACTTCGGTAAGGTATTTTGGGTACTTGACCCAAAAATCGATATTCTTTTGATAGCATTGTAAAGGATAAAGTTTGTGATAAAATAAAAAATTATAAAAAAATTCATATTAAACTTTCTAAAGAATTAATTAAGTCAGACCTTAACGTACAAACTATGTGTGCAAAAAAATCTAAAATATAAAACATAATAAAATACTAAAAACCAATAAACTTTGCAGATCATACTCACTTATTAATAAACAGCGTAGCCTGTCCATTCCTCGTGTAACTCCAGTCGTATCTGCCACCGATCTCGATCGGTTCGTCATTGAAGAAGTACGTCATCTTGGGCTTCGGGTAGCCATACACGAACCAGAACAGGTTGACATTGTGGCCTTTCACACCATACTGAGAATCGTACTCTTGACGGAGGAACTTAGGAGCCTGAGCGTAACCATCGTGAGGCGGACGTTCCACGTCGAAGTCCTTGGGGAAGTAGGGGGAGGTTTCTGGTCTGAAGTCGATGCCGGGTTCGAGGTAGGGCACGAACTTGGGTGGATCAGGTTCCAGCTTGGCGCGGTGGGTGATGGCATACGGTGATGGGTCACTGACGCCATATTTGTTTTCGACGCGTACTCGGAATTTGTAGTCGCGGAAAGGTTCTAAGTTGCGGATGTCGCACACGCAGGAGCGGAGACCTGTACGAGCTGTGAACCAGTCGCCGTCGGGGACTTCACACATCTCAACCTGGATTTGCAGAGGATAAGTCATATTAGATCATTGAAAAGTACGTTATGGAAGATATTTATTATATGGGGCGAAATACACTTAAAAGTGTTGCTCTTAGATTAACATAAGTAATTTCTCATTGCTTAAATTCTAAAAGAATTTTCTGTCAATGCCTTATTTTTGACAGCCACAACTTTCGTAACTACTTACGACGTATCTGTTACTAGGTTATACAGTTGTTATTTATCACTGTCAAAAGTAAAACTTACAAATGTAATTCTGGCCTAATAGTATAATATATATTTGGC
This sequence comes from Hypolimnas misippus, assembly GCA_037950945.1. Lineage (NCBI taxonomy): Eukaryota > Metazoa > Arthropoda > Insecta > Lepidoptera > Nymphalidae > Hypolimnas > Hypolimnas misippus. The sequence continues at coordinate 16,455,277 of JBBEEQ010000017.1, read as the reverse complement.
GCTACTATGGAATTACTATTCGAATATCTCATGATGGTTAAATAAAGGATTTCCAATTTGTCCATTATTTTCAAAACAATCAAAACTACTGAAAAAAATGTAATTACAGCTAATCCTAGATTCTTCTCTACATGAAATATCAAGTGAAACTGACCTGGTAGGTGACAGGGAACCTCGGCTGGTGCGGGATGGACGGCTTCCAGGAGAGAGTGAGGTGCCGGTCCGCCATGCGCGAGATGATCGGCTTGTCCGTGAGCGGCATGGGCACGCCAGTTTTCTTCATCTTATCGAAGTCGCTGTATTGTTCTGAAATCGGCTTCTTGCCACTTTGAGGCTCCAGAGCTGTGGAAGTACGTATATAAATTATAATCGATAACCAAGGATCACGTGTTCATTTTAATTTTATATCAAAAATATGCACTATATAAATTTTACAAATTTTGGTAATTTAACGTCATTCATTTCTTAAATCTGTCAGAAATTGTAATGCTCAGATAGATATTTTAAGCGTATCATGGAAACCCATTTCTTTAAATGACTTTAGAAATCTCTAATTCTTTAATTGGTCCTTTGACTAATTCAGAATTTCATGGCGATTATCCTTCACATTTATATACCTTGCTTTCACATTTCATATTTCCACCGAAAATTAAGAACCATACTAATGAACGTTATATATTTTCCCTGACCACCAGTCCAGAACTCACTGTCATAAATAAGCTGCGCGGTGCACGAGTCCTCTCCGTGCGGGTTGTAGATCCTGCAGCGGTAGGTGGCGACGTCTTCGGGACACACTCCGCCAATGGTGAGCCGCAGCAAGCCCGTGCTCTCTTGCTCGATGCGGATCCTCTCGCTGGGGAACAGCTTCTCGTCGTTGCGGAACCTGGAGGAGAAGGTGAAGTCTCAATATCCATGGTTTAATTTGGAGAATTGATTGGAAAGTTGAATGGTTCAAAATATAGAGAATGAATCATTTACATTGATGAAATGACCGAATTCAAATATATGCGAATGAGCTCTCTAAGTTAGTAATTATAATTTTGTGGTTCATAATCTATGATTCAGATATTTTTAAATAATAAATAGTTATTTTATTTACATTTTATGTCAAAAAATTGTAAATATAAACCGCCGAATTTTCAAAGGTTAACCACTTTGGGTTTTATGGCCAAAAATATGAATTTTTAAATACGTTAATTTTAATACTAAGCATGTAATATGACATTTTAAGACTATTGGTATTTTTAACAATAAACTAAAGTAATGGTCATTGTTCTGATTTAGGAAATATTTTTTATAATCAATTTACTAATTCGTATCTACAGAAAACACACAGACTATTTAGGTTTACTGTGGTGCTTAACCATATTTCGTTATATTTGGTAGGATCTCATGGATATTACCAGGAGTGTCTTTATATTGGAGGCCCTGGGCACTTTAGAAAAATGGGGTAAAAACCGAGATATTTTTTGTTAAAATATATATACAATGTAAATAGTTAAAATTTTTCATTTATTTAACTGTTATGTTTATTTCTTTACTGTCATATTCAATGAATAGACGTATAATATTCTCTGAAAATTCAAATTGATAAAAGAGATATCTTTAAAAATTTAAGAGAATCAAAATAATTAATCACGATTCCATAACTGTGGGGCCCCCATCGTTGCAGGGCCCTGGGCGAGTGCCCAGAGGGTAAGAGGGCTTGGTTATCACTTACCATTCCACTTCCGGCTCGGGCGTTCCCGTGGCGCAGGCTGTAAACTTGGCGCTGAGGCCGCGGAACACTTCAGCATCACCGATCTTCTTCAAGAACGACGGCGGCTCTACCTTCTGCTTGCGACCGCTAAAATGACAAAAGAAAATATTATTGATTAAAAAAAAATACATTTATTTTAATATCAGAATTTTATGTACATTTTAAAAACCAAAAAATGTATTTTTATGTTAAGTTGATATTTCAATTCTTTCTCAATCTTTCTACACTCCATTCAAAAACTTCCAGTTACTTTTCTTTGTTATTTTTGCTCAGAAAGCCTTATATCCCATGAACTTTAGCTCGTTTACGGATTAGCTAGACCTTGGCAGTACCTCACTTTCACAAAAGAGAAGCTAAATAATGTTGCTGCGTTTCTTACGGCGAGTAAGACAGCCGAAAGTTTAGGCTCTGGTCCAATTCTTTGTTTACTTCCTCTTTCCTTATATCCCATAATTCTCTTTAAGCTACGCCCACGGGCGGTGATCACTTAACATAAGGTGTCCCGCCAGCTCGTCTACTAACTATTTTATACATATAAAAAGTTGATCTCACATCTTATCCACCACCTCCAGCGCCGCCTCACAGCTGTCCTCTCCCTCCTTGTTCCTCGCGACACACTTGTACTGGCCAGCGTCCTCCTGCGTGATGTTTCGTACGTACAGACAACACGCGTCCCCATCGCGCTTGACGGAGTACTTGTCGGAGGGCTTGAGAAGGACATTGTCCTTGTACCACGTGATGTCGGGGGAGGGCACTCCGGTGACACGCGCCGGGAACTTCGCGTCGAATGTTGGCAGCTGGTGTAGGAGAAAGAGGTTGTTATGGAAATAGCATAAAATATTTATTACATGTCCTTTTATATAAAACGATAGCATTATTTCAAAGTTCTTAACCGCATTATTAAATAAACGACTATTTTTCCTTCTTACATTTTTTTTTATATTTTATCGTATAGAAATTCGGTGTTTTTGTGTTCGATACAAGTAATGGTATTAACATTAAGTTTTAACCTATGACATCGTATAAACTATCAAACCTAACCTATATATACATATCTATATTTAAAACATATAAGCTCATGGACGACGTTGCTCAGCAACCAGCTGAGAGTGTCTTTTGGCAAATCAGAAAATTTACAACCTTATTAAAATTGTAAATGGGCATAGATAGATGACGTCGTAAAATCCGTCGTTTAATCATTATTTAGCCTAATCATCTTTCATTCTTTCTCTATTTCTCCTCACCTGCTGCAGGTCGGTGAACTTCTGCGTGAAGCGCGGCGGCTGGAACACCTTGCGCACGTTCAGCTTGCCTTCCGTGGAGTCTTCTCCCAGCGGGTTCACCAGCTTCACGGAGTACACGCCTGCATCTGGCAGTTCCAGAGGATTGATTTCCAAACCGACCTGTAGATCAAAAACGATTTAAAAATACTCTTACGAAAAGAAATACTAGTATTAACATGTAAGATTGAATAGTAAAAACGCGCTAATATCGGAGTCTACTAGTTCGGTTTGAATAATTGTTTCTGTCTTAAGATAAACTGTTTATTAAGGAACATTAAAGATTGTACAGCATCGCGCTACGACCAAAAGGTTAGTTGCGAAACGCTAGAGGATTCAGGGGCGATAAATCGATTTAGCAAGGTTTGATTTAGATCTTAGTAAACTTCATTTCATCCGTTTTTTTTTTTTTCAGAAAAAGTTTTTACCAAAAAAATACCGAGCAGAGGTCTGTCATCTAGGTGCTAATTAATGAATCTTTAAATACTACCAATATGTTACCAACCTTCTTTCCATCGCAAGTTAGCAAGATCCTTTCGTTAGGTGTGAGCGGCTGACCGTCCTTGCTCCACGAGACCTGCGGCACGGGGTTGGCGGTGAAGGGCGCGCTGATGGTCAAGGGTTGACCTTCTTCACCTGTCACTTCGCGGAGACCGTGGATGAACTGCGGGCGCTCTTGTGGTGCTGATGCGTCTTCACGACCTGGGGGAAGGATATCATTGAGTTTGAGTTTGAGATATGCAGATAGCGGTCGATACGAAACTTATCAGGTATTCTATAACAAAGCAACGATATTATACGTTGTTCTCTCAAATTTAGATTAAAGGCGGGCTAAATATGGGCATAAAAAGTTATTTTTGTAAATGGTTTCAAACGATAAGTATAGGAATAGCGTCGTCACTAATTAGCCAAATTAATCATTTACTGCACACGAGCACTGTTTCAAAAAAAAATTTTGGACATAATTTTCCAATCGAAAAACATAAAGCGAGAGTTACACTTGAAAGTTTTGGTCTTTAATTTTTTTACAGACATACATTAATTGTTTGCTTTACACTTCAAAGAATTTACTGCCTTATCTTTCGCAAATACCACATATTTTACCAGAGTTACATCATATAAATTTTAGAGCAAATCTTACAAGAGTAACTCCATGCTAACACTGAACCGCTAACTCACCAGCCACACTGAGCTCGGCCTGGCAGCAGGCGTCCCCGCGCTCGTTCCCCGCCACAGCCCCGTAGCGGCCCGCGTCGCCCGGCGTCGCCTCGCTCAGCAGCAGCGCGTGGGTGCCGTCTGCTTGCGACACCACGCGAACGCGCTGACCATCCGGCACGATCTCCTTGCCGTCGTGCGTCCTATAGTGAATGTTGAGGTTGTTGCTCGGGGCTAAATCTCTAGGTTTCCCTCGATATTATCCTTATTAATATTTGGATGCTGATAAGCAATAATGTGTCAACCCACAAAAATTTGGAGATATTAATGTATTATGATACCTATTTAACATTATTAAAAAAAATATCAAGTCATATGAACTAAATAAGTACGGAAAAAAGTTACTTAATTTAATGTTTCGAATTTTAAGTGCGTTCCATTTTCTGCTCATACAATACTCTCAAATATTTGAAAAACTTTTTATTAGATAACACATTACATATATAAATCTGATTTCAATTCATTACCACTTTATCAAAATAGAAAAGAAAAGATCGATATATACGTCTTCAAACAGATTTGTTAAAAATGGGTTTGACATCTTTAATACGCCATTTTCTCAAAATGATATCCGTGTGGCTTGACACAATATTGCTTATCAGCGTTCATTTAAATTGCGAAAGTTTGTAAGTATAGACGCTTAAAACTCTTTCACGTTAAAAATATTGAATGGATTTCAATGAAGCTTTACAATAATAACAAATCGGCTATAATTTATAAAAATATTGCGTGAATAGTCCAAAATATAACGATAAGTGTCAAGTAAGTAGGAAAAATTCTACCATCTGCGAGCTATTCTAATGTGCCATGCAAAAACCGTTAGAGTTACACGTATATAATATACAATGGAATGGAACATCTTTCTCCAATTTTATTATATAAGATAGGGATTGAATTTAGAACGATTAAAACAACATATATTTAACGACAATATATATATATATATTAAAAAGGTGTTCAGACGAATCCACTGAGACCAATACGTCACTCTTTATCTTAGACACCACTGTTTTGGAATGTCTTAATCATGACGTATTACCAGCAGATAGAAATGTTGTCAGAATTTTCGGATTACTGTTTAATACTTAATTCTTACCATTTGACGGTAGGCGGCGGATGTCCAATGACCTTGACTTCGAGCTTCACAGGGAAGCCTTCTATAACTTTAGCGGGCTGCAGCTCGGCTATGAACGCCGGCTTACGCTCCTTCTGACCGACCTAGATATTACAAGATATAAAAATTTAGCAGCACTTTACTTACCTTTTAAGGAAATTAAAAAAACACTTTTGAAACGGTTTGAATTATTGAAATTGTATAAAAATATACATGGTGTCTTTCAGGACAATTCCATGTGGTAATCTAAAACATTGTATTTTCTAATTATCAAAATATATTTTTTATTTATGTACATACATATGTATTAGAGTGTATTAGAGTTTTTTTTAATATAATATACACCCCTACAGTCCTATTTCTCTCCTCTACCCAAGGTTGCCTGGAAGAGATCTGTTTAAGCGATAAGGCTTGTACTTTTAATTTTTTGGGTAATTCCTTTTGCATATTTTTGTTGGTGTACAGAATATTCTATCTTCTATCTATCTATGTTTTAGTTAAGCAGTACTCATAGTTTACTCAGACTATTAATTACTATGCCGATATAATATGGGAATAATATGTAATTTAACTTTGCTCTATACGCCCCCGAACCCCTGTTTTACTTTGTTGTTTCTTAAGGGTTATATGGAAGAAATCGCTCTTTTAACGGAGACCGCCTATGTACATTTTGTCCTTCTCATGTATTTTCCATCACGTTGTGTACACTAAAGTGAGCTCTACCCACCTCCACCTTGGCCGAGGAGGCCACCTCGCCCAGGCGGTTGGCGACGGTGAGCGAGTACACGCCCGCGTCCTCGGGCCGGCAGCAGTCCACGCGCAGCCCCACCACGCCGCCCGGCGAGTTGATGAAGCTCACCGCCTGGCTCGGCCGCACCGGCGCGCCTGGCGACGGGGGAGGACGTAATGGGTGAAGGCGATATCGGCTTGAGGCCATCGTCAAAAAATAATAGTACATTTTCAAAGAACTACACCCAAATACTATAACACACAATAATGTTTTCGCAACGTCAACGATAAAGTTGGTGTAAAGAACGTTGCAAATAGGCAGTAGATGGATATTAAGAATAAGAAGCTAAAAGAGAAATTCAATTAGGCTTTAGGCTAAAGTATTTTTTACAGAACTTAATGCCCTCAATCGGTGTCCTACCCATTATGGCGTATATAATGTGAGTGTAGATAGGTAATTGTAAAATATGCAGTTTTCTGTTAATTTAAAGAAATAAATAAAATACTAATGGTTTTGAGGAGATTTTTGAAGATGGTAAAAAGTCTCGTTATTCGCGAGACTGAATGGACGTCTCGAAATTACGAAAAAATCGTCGAAATTTTTGAGAGTAAGATTCCCGGGATGGAAGCCCTAGCTCTCACTCATCGTACCGTTACGGTTTCTACTTGTATCCCTTCCTGCAATGTAACTGACCGAGTCAGCATTTCGGTTCAGATGCAAAACAACTTACTTCATTTTAGTCAGTCTTTTTACCGCGCTCTTGACCATACGTCTTCTATAGCATAACTGTATAATTTCTTAATAACAAATAAACTGTTTCAAAACCTTTAAAACATTTTTTTAAAACGTCCTCTACAAGGACTAATGTAACAGTACGAAAACCAGCTTATTAGATACCTCATAAACGTGTTGAAGTTAATAGGCTATTAATTAAGAATACAGTTGAGAGGTTTTTAATCGCTTATTTACTACTCCAGGTAATTTCTCAAATTATTCACTGCACTAACACAATCCTAAAGTATATTTAATTTTTAACTTAAATATTAGAATTCATAACTTACCGTCTTTGAACCATTTGACTTCAGGCGCGGGGAAGGCCATGACTCTGGCTTCTAACTTCATCGGTTGACCCACCACTACTTTAACATCCTCCAACTCTTGGCTGAATGAAGGTTTACGAGGCGTAGCTAAATGGAAAAGAAAGTTGAAAGTATTTAAAAATTTTCAAAATATTAGTGTACATCCCTGCTCATTTGTTACATTACTTGTGGCCAAAGATAAAACAAAATTCCATTGAAATTCTCAAAAATAATTTAATAATGTCTCTCATCGTTTAGGGTTGAGAAACGAATCGAGTGTTCTATCCATGGTCATGATGATATATCGTCGGGAATAGTGCAAAACCGCGTAACTAGCTTAGTAATAAGGTTCATCTTTGAATCAACTGTTAAATTTTATTTTATTTCATATTGATAAAAAAGCTAACTGAAATTATATAATCAATATTTGTAAAATTAATAGTTAGCATAAATAAATTTTGACATAACGTCGAATACACACAGTGAAATGGAAAATATAAAGCCTAATTTTATCAATAATAAAATTAAAATTAAGTAAAAAGTAAAGGAACAGCCTGTAGATTTCTTACTGCTGAGCATAGACCTCCTCTTCTATTAAGGTTTAGAGCTTAATCCACTACGCTGCCCCAACACGCGTTTGCGGATATACATATAACAGAATGTGTCCCAGCACATGCAAGTTTCTTCACAATATTTTCCTTCCCCACTTAGGACTTGAAAAATCAGCAGGGGTTTGAACCACTACGCCATCTCGGCTCATTTTAATAATGTAATTAATATTTGCTTCAAATTGAGACTCAATGCAGTGTCCCCGCCGGCCAGTAGCGCGACTCACGGTTGACAGCCACGGCGCAGAGCGCCACGTGCTCGCCGCTGGGGTTGCTGATGAGCAGCTTGTAGGCGCCGCAGTCGGCCGGCGCGACGCGCTCGATGGCCAGCCGCACCGTGCCGTCGGCCAGCGCGCTCTGCTTCACGCGGGGGTCGTCGGGCGACAGCTCCACCCCGTCCTTGAACCTGCCGACGTGCCAGGTGGAGAATTATGTACTGGTAATGGAGTGTGTTGTCTTGTTATCAACCGACTTCAAAATAAGAGTCTCGTTTTGTAATGTTTGTGACCACAGAACTTAGGAATTTTAATTATCGACTAGTGCTTCTCGGCTTTATCCGCGTTAATATGAGACAAAATTTCATTTGTAGAATATATATTTTTTCTTGATTCAGTTTTTGTTTACTATTTCATTGGTTTAATTTTTTTGTAACGCTCTTTTTATGTATTAATAAAAAAATAAATAAATAGTCTAAGTTACTCCTTATAAAATTAGCTATCTGTGTGTGAAAGTCCCGTCAAAATTGGTCCAGCCATTTCTGAGATTAGCCGGAACAAAGAGACAAACAGATAAACATTTTTAAAATTTTATGTGTTTTATGTAAATACCGTGTATATGTATGTATTTAATTACGATGTTAATTTAAAAATTATAAACAAACATTTCAATTTAATTTATATGTAAAGGTAGTTAGAGGCCAAATTAGTAAATTTCCTCTGGCTTCAACCATTAGTGTTATAAAAAGTATTTTAGTTGTACAAATTATTATCTTCTACGTCTGCAATTGCTCAAGTTAGAAAGTTATGTCTTTCGTGTAGTGACACTATTTCATAATCATTAACTCACCACTTAGCATTAGGTATGGGACTGCCATCAACCTTGGCTCTTAATTCCAAGGGCTCCCCTTCATCCACGTCCTTCTGCCGGTCCAACTTGTGCGAGAAGCCTGGAGGGATCTGGGCGAGGGTGATCATCGCCTCACACTCTGCCTCTCCAGACACGCTCATTGCGCGGACCGTGTACTGTATTCAAAATATCTTTGTCAGGTAATGTTCAAACTTAAAGAAAATGTGTGTTTTGGATAATGCTAAAATCATAAAACATTTTATGTAAAAAACGTTGAGTAATATTTACCATAAGACATTTTACGTAGAAAACTTTAAGTAATATATATCTAATCAAAAACATAAATGTGGAACGAGAGCCAAGTTCAATATTATGATAAATGGTTGTTGACTTCAACGACAAACGAAGTGAGATTTAAATGGGTGCCAAGTTCAATGGCCAGTCCTGAACTTTATTTATAAGCAACAGTATAACATATTATATCTTCTTATAATATAAGATAATGTATTGATGCCTAAGGTCTGTCTTGGCTAGTTTTTATAAACCAACCAATAAATTATGTCCGATCGCTAGTTGCTATCAACAATCCCAATTTTCGGAATTATAAAATAAGAACCGACAAATACTTGTAGGTTTTATAAGTTGCGAAGGCTATAATTCATATATGAAAACATTTGATACATTTATGTGAAATAGTTTTTGATTTATGAGGGCGTCAAAAGTAGCTGCAAATGGTTCGTGTAATATTACACACGGTGCGGCTCGCCAGTTCTGTCTCTTGAACTTGGCTTGACACGCTACCACGTGTCTTGATTATTCATTTATAAACTATCTTTATTTGATAGATCGAAAGAAAAGTTTTGGTGTGTGGATGTACTAGGTCAAGGTCAAAATGATACTTAATATGGATGGTATCCATAGACGAATACTTAAAAAAAATTTGAATCATTCGTATACTAACGGCTAGTTAGATTTAAAGAAATTTTTGTAGAATTGATATCTAAGGTCAAAGTCAATAATGCTGTCTACAAAGAGTTAATACGCATGGCAAGGTTGTAAAGTCAAGTGTTTGACACTTCTTAGTACTAGTTTTAAAAAGGTAGAGCCTAGCTGAGGTCGACTGACTATAGTTGGTATACGGACTGGCTTGACCGGGGCAGTATCTCACTCTCATTCCTTATTTCCTATTCTCAATTAACCCTTATTCCTTTTTAAGCTGGCTAGTTTGGCTTCTCTGGTGCAAGAAATATCCATTGGCGACGATGATCACTTAGTACTCAGTATCATGTATACCGCTTACTCGTTTGCCAGCTATTTAAAAAAAGTTAGAGTACGAACCTTGCCAGCATCACCAGCTCCGAAGTGCTTGATCTCCAGCTCGCTGTCCACCTGCCCGCCCACTTCCGTGGTGACGGTGTGTCGCTCGTCGTTGGTGATCTCCTTCCCGTTGAGGAACCACTTCACCTGCGGTTTGGGAACACCGTCGCAGCGCACTCTGAGCGTGAGGTCTTCGTAGTCCTTCACTATCTGCTTCTGGATCGGACGCACGAATGTCGGCTTGTCGGCTGTGAATTGCAAAATATAAGAAAAATCACGGAAATGTAACTTATATAAATCAATCAAATAATTCGAAAGGAAATATTCAGGTAAAATCGTTTAAACAAAACTTTGTGAAAATCAGTCGATTTAATTATAAAGAATTGTTAAAAAGACTATTTAAATTCTTAACATGTTTTAAAGAGAAGATAAATAAAGGTAGTCTATTAAAAATTATCCTTGATATAATTGGGAAAAACAACGCATTATTTTAAAGTTGAATTTATATTTAAAAAATAAAGATATGTTGTCAAGTACAGATATGAAAATGAGTATCACCAAGAAATTACTTACTGTGCACATTAAGCTTAGCTTGCTGAGTGGTTTCTCCGATTTCGTTCTTAGCGGTGACGGAGTATTGCCCCGCGTCTTCGATACCTACGTTCTTGATCACCAGCTTGAAGGTCTCCGCCTCCCGGTCTTCGATGATTTCATGGCGAGCTGACGGTTGAATCACGTAACCATCTTTGCTCCTGAAGTTGATGAGCATATAGAATTTGTATTATGAAATGATGGTCGAAATTATTTTTTCATTATTATATTTTAATTTAGGATTCAACATTTGATTAAATAAAATTAAACGGAATAATTATATAAGTTAATATCTATTATCACACCAGTATGATATAAAAATGATGCTACTTTCAATTTATGTTTTGCGTCATTTGGTTGAGACCAAGATAATTAACCATAAGAGTTAAAATATTACAACCGAAGTAATACAATCGCAAAATAAACTAAAGATAAAGAAGAATTCAAATAAAGTAATGTACAATTAATTAATTTAGAAAAGAAAGAAGATTTGTATAAGTAGCTCACCATTTAACCTCAGCAATAGGATTAGCCCTGATCTTGGTGATAAAGGTGGTCTCTTCGAAAGGCACAATGGTGATATCCTTAAGAGGCTCCACTTCAGGCCGCAACAAGATATCAAGACGCGCTGAACTCTCGCCGATACCATATTTGTTCTTAGCTTGAACCGTGTATATTCCCGTGTCTGTGTGACGACCTGTAGGAAATTTTGGTTTTTATTAAATTATATTTTTATTTCAACATATTATCTAAATATTGTTAATGATTATATTTAGAAACTGGTATACATAAATAAATACACTCACGATAACGCAAATTGTCGTACATCTCTATTTAAGCCTTAGCCTAACTAAAAATAATGAGAATTTCATCTAAATTGAAGATTTTTAGATATTAGCTCATATTCTGTCCACTATATCTTTGCTTTATTACTTTAAAAACCTGATATATGTGACTCATCAGTAGTTTTGTGGGTGAAGATGCACTCCTTGATGCCTTGCTCCAACTCTTTACTAGTCCACACGCGCTGTGCACACTGCGCGCATTATTGGCTCGACTAGCGCAAAGGCACCATGAACTAGTATGCAAGACTCACCGGTCGGTATGTGCAGGGTGAAGGTGCACTCCTTGATGCCGTGCTCCAGCTCCTTGCTGTCAGCGTCGACGACTACGGTCGCGTCGGGAACGATCTCGTTGCCGTTGAGCAGCCACGCCACGTGCGGCAGCGGGTCCGCCGTGCACACCGCGCGCAGCGTCACCGGCTCGCGCTGCATCACGCGCTGCGCCTCCAGCGGGGCCGTGAAGATCGGCTTGCGGAGCTCCGCCACGGCTGGAAGGTGGGTGAGTGGGTGAGTTTATGTTACTAATCGTTTCGGAGACATTTATGATTCGGTCACTTTAATAACATGCTCGTACAAAAAATCGGAAGTAACTTTGTAACGCAATAATGACTCTTCTGTTGTAATGTCTATAATTAAGTGTTCACCTAAGATCACTTAATTATAGATATCACGTGATCTATCGGCTTAGTTACCCGATATATTTATTAAAAATCCGAGAATCGTAAAAAGCGTTTTCCAGGAGGTATCATGTTTCTTCTTAGTTAAAACTATTCTAAAAGTAAGTATGTTATTAAGAATACTTACGCGAAACTGTCAATTCAGCCTGCAGCGTCTGCTTGCCAAGGTCATTAATAACTTCGCACTGCCAATTGCCAGCATCCTTCAAGTCCACGCTATCGATTTCCAGTTTGAAGAGATCACCAATATTGGAGACGTGGACTCTTCCGTTCGGTTTCACTTCCTCGCCGTTGTGGATCCAGCGGACGGTGGGCTTCGGAGTACCTGAGGCTTCTACCGTGTAGACCATAGGCAGGGATTCATACGTGTGTCCATCTTTCATGCTGCTTTCTTTGAGCTTAGGGGGTGCTGTAAGGTAAAGTTTTCGGTTAGATGCTTGATTTGACAATATTTTGTTAGCTTTTTTTTGGAGAACACTGTTATGGCCTTGAATTTTCTAGATTAAAGGGATTATAGGAAGATATGTGTATTACTTTGTAGGGTAATTGGGTAATACATAATAATTAGGGTTTCATTTTCGTATTTTAAAATTAGGAAATATTTTAAGGGAAAATTTCTAATAGGAGTATGCATATAGAATATTTTTATTGATAATGAGGTAAAGGGATATTTAAATTTTAAAGTTCAAGAACATTATGCAACAGTTCATAATATCAAAGCCAAATATTCAAGCAGCCTTAATAACCCAAAATATGTACATTTCTTAATAAATTCGGCGATATATACAGCAGTTATCGTAGCTGAAAAAATTAAAATTTTTTTGACTTACCCATGAGTAAATTGGTTTGTTTGGTTTGAGTTGTGTAATGTGTTGTGTAGTTACGTACCATTTTTCGTTGTCAGAGAATTGGGATTAAATTTCTAACATAAAAAGCGTAAATGCCGTGCACGCAAAACAGCTCTTACAATATAGAATGTACCTTATTTTTGTAGTCGCAGTTTAACATCTTCGACGGAGTGGGACCCAAGTATTAGTATGCCAGAAGGAAATGTTATTACGCATGCGTTCTAAAACAAACATACGACAGAACATTAGTGAAGTCATAGTGGAGAATTGTCGCGGTAACATTGAGAAATCTTATATTTTCGTGTGAATTAGAACACCGAAATTGATAAAATCAATATCATTTGTTTTTTAATGATTATGAAATAGCGGTTAAGAAAAAAACAATGGTAGAAAATACCAGATTGAGTTAGACATCTATAGCAGATTTTGATTTTATATCAATATTGAATAAAAAAGCAACATGGAAAAGATGTTATTTTTCTTGACGAACACAGCGTAGCGTTACTTTAATTATCATTTCAGCCGCGCGCGTCAATATTTCCTCTCATAGTAAATTTTACTGACTTGATTATTACCTTTTTCATCTTCCTTGTTTATTATATCGTCTAAAATGCTCCTTTGTCTTTGACTACGTCTCAAGAGTGCTTCTATGTCGCCGTCAGCCTCTTCTTCGACACTAAACAAACCAGCGCTAGTTTTTTTCCTTCTTTCCACTGTAGTCTCTGCCACATCTTTCGTTACGTTATCGAAATTTTTAATAGGACCTAAAACTAGTTCTTCTATAATGCGATTCTTTACATCCTTCATTTTATTTTCGGCGTCATTGAATTCGTTTTCGTTAAATTCTTTCGATATGTGTATGAGTTTCTCTGTGATGTCATTTTCATATATTTTCTGGCTCTTCTCTTTCAATATCATAGATTCCTCGTCACCCTCATCCGTGAAATAGTCTTCTTTGAACGAAGACTGGCGTACGTACGAGTCTTTGCTAAAAACTTTTTTAGTGTCGTCTATATCAAATATAGATTTTGAAAGATCTTCTATAGATATTTCACGAGAGAGTGAGCCGTTATGCCAGCTCATTTCATCCTCAGACATAGACATGATAGAAATGGTTCTGGTGCCGATTGGTTTACCATGTCTAGAGTTAGTTTCCGCGTCGGAATCAGTCTGGGGCTCTTCAATAATACCGTATGTCCCTCTTCTTATATGATCTGGTATTGTATAATAACCCATTTCGGAAAGATAATAACTATGACTAGCAATTTCTTCGACTTCTAAAGAAGTCGTATGCGGTGTATTAGGCTTAACGATCTTTCTATCACATTCGTCATCCTCATCATAATATACGGCACTTGAGGTCATTTTGTGCAAAGTGCGCGTTTCGGCTGGACCTACCAGTTAAAATATTATTACATCGTTATTTCGAAACAGATTTTTTAGATTGTATCTATCATGCTATGATATACGCTTTAACGGTTATGTTTTTAATCGATATAGCAATTTCGTATGATAGTTAGAATTTCTACGGACAGTGAAGTTAAAAATTGGGAAGAGAAGGCGATAAGCTTTTTACTGACCTGTGATAATGGCGCCGTGAGATCGAGTGCTGCTCACTTTAGACACAATAATCGAACCATCATCGCCTGACTTGAACGTTGTTACTGTTTCGAAAACTCGGCCTAAACATAACAAATCACACTTGGATGTTAAAAGAACACAAGGGCATGCGACACAGTGAAAAACGTGAGTTTGCAGTCTAGAAGCTGTTTGCTGATTGAGAAGCACAAAGCGCGTTTTTTACCTTCACTTTCGGCACTCAATGGCTCTTCGCTAACCGATTGTTTTATAATGGATTTTCGTTTCGAGGATTTTAATTCACTATCGATTGGCACTTCTTCGATTATTTCCGGTTTAGTGATTTCTTTCTTACTATTTTGCGTCTCGTTGGTTATCTCTTCAACTACGGCTACTTTATCAGCAGTCAATGGCTCTTCGACAATCGATTGTTGTTTCATGGCTTTGCGTTTTGACGATTTTAACTCATCGTCGATTGGAACTTCTTCAATAATATCCGGTTTAGTCATTTCTTTTTTACTCTGTTGTATCTCGATATTGATCTCCTCAACTACGGCTACACTTTCAGCACTCAATGGCTCTTCGATGATCGATTGTTGTTTATTGACTTTGCGTTTTGATGATTTCAATTCATCGTCGATTGGTACTTTTTCAATGAATTCTGGTTCAGTGAAACCTTTTTCACCCTTTTTGGCCTCAGTCTTGACCTCTTCGACTATCGGTTTTTTAATTTGCTCGTTGTGATTCTCATCCCATACCTTAGTTTCGGTAATTTCTGGTTCCGTTATAGATTTTCTACCTTTCTTTGGTGTTGTTTCAACATTGTCTACTTTGACTGGTTTGATTTTACCATCGTCGTCTACGTCATCCCAAAATGATTTTTCTTCTATTACTTCAGGCTCAGTCAGAGACTTCTTTGGCTTGACTGGAGATGGTTGTTCCACTTCCTCAATTGATATTGTTTTGATTTTTGCATCAGTTTCATCGTTAAATATTTTCTCTTCTGCCGTTTCAGGTTTGGTTTTGTCTTTCTTTGCCGTTTTCTTTGCATTCGCATCTTCTACGTCATCTATTTGCTGTTTCTTTACCTTGTTTTCTTCGTCAATTTCATTTTCAACAAAACTTTCCTTTTTGAATCTCGAGTGAACTTCTTTAGCTATTGAACATAATGAAAAATGGTAACAATAAGAGTAATTTTAACAAGGTGTGGCATATTAATGACGTCACAATGACGGGTGAGGTAAAGTGCGAGGATGTAGGGTGAAAAATATGTGTTCACACGAGAGTATTCATGTCCAGTGAATACTTCAATGGATACAAGGCAAGTCTAAATCTACAAAAATCCTGTTAAGAGAGGATTTCATAAAGTATATTAAAACTAAATCGTGCAATGCAGTAGTCATCTAGTTACTAGTAAACTACGTTATTTTTATCTACTACTGTACCTATTTCGATAAATCCTCTATCGAGAGCCGTGTTTTGGTGGACTTGTAATACTTTACCAGATTGTTGTATTGTGTGTGTGAATGTATAAATACACTGGAACCGTGATGCTATGTACTATTACATCCTCGAGTTCAATATACGATTAACACTTAATTAAATGTTTATAAAAAAAAATTTACAACATATATCAATAATATGATCTTAATTGATGACTAACGGTAAGAAAATTTATAAAATTAATTAATTTACGCCGAAATAATTTCCGTTAATCATTATGTAATGGAATCAATACTGTCTATATCATGATATATTGGATGTGTATGTGTCAGGTACTCACTGTGCACGGTGACGGTGCTCTTGCAGGATACGCTGCCCATCTCGTTGTCAGCGCGTACTTCGTAATCACCGCCATCTTCTTCCTTCACCAGCGTCACCGTCAGGAAGTAGTTCTCCAGCCTGAGGGTATAGAAACGTGGTAAATGCAAATAGTCAGGGAAATATAGTGAGAGATATCGTGTTAGGGAGCGTTCAAGTGTTACGTAACGCAATTTGGGGTGAGGGAAGGGTCTTGTTTATATAAAACGTTGCGATGCCTTACAGGAGATTAAAACAATAGCAAAGGTATTTAAGCGACTTTTACGTATATTGTACATTATTATGACTTTTAGGTAAAAAATTAAGTATTCCGTAACGAATAATTGGGAGTAAAAAACGACGGCGCGATAATTGGGAGAGGGATCAAAAACCTTCAAAAATTGCGTTACGTAATACTTGAACGCCCCTTTAGTGATAGAGCAAAATAAAGGTATGTAAGTCCTTGATGGTAAAGCAGCTAATGTCTTCGAGGATGACGGTAAGATATATTGTATTAGTGATAGTACAAAAACAAACCTAAAAATTATATTGTCTGAGGTTAAAGATTGACTACAGACTATAGTTTTATAATATCATCGACGTTTTAAGATTTTTAATATGACCTTAAAAGTGTAAGCAAAATTGTAGAAATTATTTTATTCAGGTTAATTGTATTCTTCTTACCTTTGGGTATCTCTTTCGATCTTAATCCTGGCATCAGTGGTAACCTCCTTTCCGTCCTTATACCATTTGACCTTGGGCTCCGGACAGCCTTCCACTTCCACCTCCAGTTTCAGGGTCTGTCCCACGTCTACTGTCATGTCTACCAGGCTCTTGGTGATGCGGGGCTTTCCTGATAAATTAACGAAACGCTTAATATTAATTTATAACGTCGCCTTACATGCACAATTAGGTATATGTATTTTTGTAATATTCTTGGAAATTTTACTACAAATTACTCCTGTATGACGTTTGCTAGAACTAATAAATTCTGAATTGGTACACAAACTACAAAAATCATTTTTGGATACGAATATGCGGAAAAGGAGTGGCACTAGGAGAATATGGTCTTGTTTGAGTTCAAAATATCTACATGTACAAAATTGGAATTTTTTTCTCATATGTCAAAAAAAAAAAAATTATAGCCAAAATTTTTTTTGGAAAGCTCTATTCTTATTCTCGTTCTTCCTATTCATATCCAAAAATTATTTTTGTAGTTTATGTACCAGGGTCATAATTAATTATATTATTACATAGTACGAAGTTGAGTTTTGCTTAGTATTTTTGGATTTTTTGGTAAATCGTGGTTTTTGGATTTAGAAATTTTAAATAAAATTTTGATGTAAATATGTTGTTGTTGTATTGCTTGAAAACAGTGATAAAACGATGTTTTTTTTTTAAATAAAACCTAGCTAGATCAATTTCTATTTCTCCCATCCTATAGAATCCTAATTCTATGCGCATCCTAAATTTCATAAAATCGCTTGGAACCGTTTCAAAGATTCAAATTATATTCTATATACATATAATCAAGAATTACTCGTTTAAAGGTAATAGATATGGGTTTATTTACATTCTGCTGATCAAAAATACTGAAACAAAATGTACTCACGGTTGACAGTGAAGGTAGCTTGGCAGGAGTCTTCTCCCAGCTCGTTGGAAACTTTGCACGTGTACTTCCCGGACAGCTCCGCCGTCACCTCCTTGAGGATCAGCTTGTGCGAGCTGCCGTTGTCCACGCGCGTGTATATCGACTTCTTCTCCGTTATTTCCACATCGCCTAAGTACCTATTAAGATTTAAGATTGTTTTCTTTAAAAATTCTGCAAGCGTTTTAAGTTGGATTTTCAGATAAATGTTAAGGACGATGGAGGCGTATAATGAGCTATTGGAGCTATTACTATTTCTCTTAATTCAAGTCTACAAGGGTTGATTATATTTGAAATAATATATGACCTTTATATGATTATTCTGTTTTAGGATAATCTTAACGTATTCATACTTTCAGCAGCCTCAACAAAGCGACGCTTTCTGTATCACAAATATGCATTAATTTTAAAGATGAATTAAACATTTTAGGTAAAAAAGTTTAAATATTTTCTACCGATATAAAATTTGACCAGACTAAAAGTTTTCTCAGCTATCATGGATGCAATAAATAGAGATTTTGGGAGAAATGAAATGGGTGAAAAATATACCATTTGACATTAGGCTGCGGGTAGGCGTCGACGTCGACGGTGAACTCGACGTCGACGTCGCCCTCCGCCGCCGTGGTGTCCTGCAGGCGGCGCGTGAAGCTGGGCGCGCGCCGCACGTGCAGCGCGCACGAGTCGCTGGCGCTGCCGTGCACGTTGCGGATCTGAGCGCAGCATTAGTGCATTAACGGTCAAAATGCTTGACGGCGCAACCTCGTGTCGTACTCAATAATGTCGACTATACTAAGAAATCTATTAATATCGAACATATTCATGCTCGAGATACCTGATGTAAACTGTATACTGTAAGGTGTTAGTACAATACCATCAGTTTTGCCAAAGATGGCGCTGTATTTCGTCCATACTAAACTTTGACGTTCTTAAATCAAGCCGTAGACACAAAACATTCACAATATGTACACTTAGCTGCTATTAATATTTAATATAACGGGTCTTATCGCGATAACTAATGGTAGTAATACCTTTTTATTGCCTGACGTTTCGACGAAGTTACATTCGTCGTGGTCACGAGCTGATGATCAGTCATATATATTATACTACCATTAGTTATCGCGATAAGACCCGTTATATTAAATATGAATACTATAAATCTCGAAAGTTTAATGTATATACTTAGCTGCTAGTACTTAGTATGCTTACCTCGCACGAGTATTCCCCAGAGTCAGCACGTGCAGCTGAAGTGATGACCATCTTGTGAGCCTCGCCTGAGGACGTGATCTTGATAGCTGAGGACTCCTTTAGTTCAGTTTTGTCTTTATACCTGAAATAGTTTAAAGTTGAGAAATACTAGAACATACATTTTATAGAATTAAAATTTTAACACCAAGCATACATTAAATTTTTTTTTCATTATTTCGTAACAATGACTAAGAAATACTTTCTTGGTATGTATCAAGAGGAGCTAATTAGCAAATGTTTCCCAACCTAATAGATCGCTTACTATTATTTTAATGATGTGATTGCTGATTGCATTTTCCTATTTTCTTCGTCGCATCAACAACAACACCAACAAATATTCTTTATTGTACACCAATAACGAAAAGTATAAATAAATAACTACATGTAAAGTAAGATGTACAAATGCGGTCACATCATATAGTTTTTAAGTCAGTATTAAGTATTTGAAGTCACTGGCTTGCCTTAGTGGTTGCGGAGGGCAGATGGCAACCGCTCTGTGTAAAAATCTTGGTCTTTTTTTTTGTTTACGCAGGGAAAAATCTTCAAAAAGATACCCTTACTGGGGGGAAGATCGGGTTATGTGGCGATTTATATCCACTAAAACCCCTGCGAAAAAATCTTGGTCTTACCAAGAACTGGACTAGAGTAATAAATAGGCCCTGGTATAACTGGGAAAAATACTAGGTAGATTGTAGATATTTAAGTATTTGAAATTCCTTTATTGACGCATATATTCGTAGGCGAAGAAGATCAACATCAGGTGATCGACCAGCTCGTTGGCCCGTAGTTTTCATAAAACAGTAAGGCGAGTACGTACCAAGTGACAGTGGGCGCGGGGTCGCCCTCGGCCCGCACTTCGAAGCTGACGGTCTCTTTCTCGCTGCACGAGCGCTCGCCGCCCAGCTTCTGCAGGATCTTGGGCGGTGACGTCACGTGCCACTGCCAGAAGTCCGAGCACTGGTTCACCTCGTTCCTGGAGGTGATGAGGTATTTAGTGTGACAGGTTCAATGGTTTGAGACAGGTTGGCGCATTGGTCACTGGATCTGACTTAAGCGCTAACGGCCGCGGATTTGGTCCCCACTCATGACGACCATTTGTATTGGTTTTATGGCTGTTTGTCGTGATCTGGATTGTTGTTGTGTGATTCCAGATCCACAACATACGATCATAAGATCCTAAAAGGGCCGTTGAGTAGATAGGGTTTTTTATATATGGACATATATAGATAGTTAATACAATCAGTTACACGAAATTTTGAAATAAGCTCTTCTCACTTTCAACTTATGTACGTTTCTAAATTTAAAAAAGATGGCAGAATTCAAAATAATAATAGGGATACATAAGTGTAGTGGAGAAATATTGTTCAAATTAAGTAATTCAACTCACTTAGCAACCACAGAATAAGAGCCAGTGTCGGTCAACTTGGTGTCCTTGATGATGATCTTGTAGATCTCCTCAGATTCTTTCACGATTGTGATCCTCTCTGAGGACTTGATCTCCACGCCGTCCTTGTAGAAGGTGAGGTCGGGTGATGGAGAGCCTTCCACTTCGATAATCACTTCATGGGTGGAACCAGCCTAAGAATAAATTTTTTGTTTAGTGTTATGTAGGAGTGGTTTCTGTCACAGTTCTTTTTTTTTTAATAAGATATACATATTTTCGGTAATTTTTTACTACGAAATTTAGAACATCAAATCACCCAAATAAGTACATAAAAAAAAAGTTAGATAATCTAAGAAGTTTTACCATGCAGGTCTGGTTCTCAATCTTCTTCTTGATCTTGGGCGGCGCCTTGACCACGAGGTTCATGATGGTGGTGTCCTCGCCGAGGTCGTTGGAGGCGGTCACGTGGTACTCGCCGGCGTCCGCTGACGTCACGTTCTTTATCACCAGCGACATGCTCTCGTCGTCTTCGTGGAGGAACCTTGTTTGGAACAGTTAATATTATGTTTTTAAAAATGTGTATTTTTATACATTATTTAGGGTTATTTTGGTTTGCGTTCCAAAGATTAATAATAAGCAAAATAAGTAAGCTAATAATATGTTTTAAATATTTGATAATGGAAGTTATCATGAAAAATATATACATGTAATATGGAGTGCTACATACTTATGTCTAGTGTCAGCCTCCACCACTTTGCCATCGTGTTTGAAGACGACGGTGGGCTTGGGGTAGCCCTTGCAGACCAGCTCCAGCATGGCCGAGCCTCCGCTGGAAACGACTGCTTCACGGTGCTCAATCACCAGCTGAGGTTTCTGTGGCTCACGGTGTAAGAAGTTCACAGCTCCTGAGAATAACGATTCATGTTTCCATTAGGTTATACAAATCTTTAACAGAGTAAAATATTAATATTAATATTGTAACTTTGATAAACCATATATGTATGTTGTATACACTGCAATAAGTCATAGCTAATTCAAGAGTTTATATTTGTAGCACTGGACAGAAATGTTTTAATTATTCAAGTTTTATTGCCATACCCTGCACTGTGAGCTCGGCAGAGCAGGAGATGTTTCCAGTGCTGGTCTTAGCGACACACGTGTAGAGACCAGCGTCTTCCGGCTTAACGTGCTGGAACACCAGCGCCAACGAGTCTTCATCGTCCCCGAGCAAAACCTTCAAAATATTTACAATTTCTTTAATACCATGTCTTCACTTTTGAAGGGCAAATGTATATAAGGGATGAATGAATATATTCGTGTACTATCTCGTCAAGCCAAAAATATTGACCGATGGTGTTATAGGTAATGAAAGATCCTTTAACCTTGAAAGATAACTGCCAATAAAAAATGTGGACAATGGACATATAATTATTATTATAAAATTCAACCTTAAAGTCAACTAACAAATTATGATCTTTGCAGGTGTGTAGAATCAGGTGTGTTCATATCGTCATATGTAAGATATTTTTTACAACACAGTTACTTAACCCCAGCTATGACGTTTCATGTCAATGCTGCGCGTCCGGGACGCGCAGTTACACAACTCGCGAGCGAGAGCACAGTCAAGTATAATTATAAATTAATGTCGTTTGTGAACAACTAAAATAATAATGAGTTTTCCGAAAGGGACCGAATTTGTATAGGATTGTAATTTCTATGAAAGGTACGTTCAGTGTCTGCCATATAGTGGAATGGATATTAGATAAACTTTTTAGAATCCTAGCGTAGGAAGTCGTCCAAAAATTTATGGCATAATAAAATGACTTAGTTGCATGACAGATATCGGAATGAGATGTTTAACAATGTATACAAACCTTGAACCTCTCCTCAGGGTCGAAGTCCTCCCCATCCTTCTTCCAAGTAAAGCTGGCCTTCTCTCCCTTCGCGAGCAGCCCTTCCCCGCCCGGAGGCAGTTCACCGAATATATTCTTATCGTCTGAAACAGACGTCATTTTTATAACAAATAAAGTTTAGTACTTCGAAACAACCCGTAGTACCGCATCACATTCGCAGATAACAAAATAACATTTAAATCATCCCGTGCGGCACCAATTTAGCCGCAATTATATATAGATCGTAACTATCTCATAAACAAACATTGGATTCGGTCCAAACATCCTTGCAAGATCTGTGTTACGAGACATATGTATGTCAGTCATGTAATAACGGGCGCCTACGAATATTACCAAAGTATTCGATGTAGCGACAACTTTCAGACAACAAAGTATTCCTGAGGTTCTCATTAAATTGCAATATCGAATTATATTAATATCGATATTGGAAATGATTTTGAAGGTCAAGGCTAGATATTCAGAAGTGAAAATATTTATGGTACTAACAATCGATTGTTAATTATTATAATGTCAATATTGTAGAGTTTGGCATCCTAAAAGAACAACTAACAATCATGCTTGTAAAGTTTTATTTCAGCTTTAATTTAATTCAAAAATACAATTTTATATGAAAAGTAGTAATAATGAGCTTAATACTTTGAAAAACATCTCTTTTGCAGATTTTTTCTTATTCCTATAATATTAAAGACAGGACTATCTAAATATTTAATTTGTCAAAACTATGCCTAATGTTCCCAAAGTTATGAGACATGTACTTAAATCCTTCAATCCACTTTGGCAATCTTCGATTCAATCCTAAGATTTGTTCAACGATGTAGATCATGTACGATCGATGTACATCCTTGTAGGTGTGTTTTTAACGAAGAGTTACCCTAATAAAATATTGTTGTTTTTTGGACACTTCATTATTCGTCGAAAATAATGACGAGTCACGTTACCCACATATGGAATATCACAGACGACAACGGTGACGAGGTAAGGTTCCATAGTGATACGGTATTCACCATCGAGAAGAACCTTTTGCTCAGCTATTTTCAACGTCAGTACTTTCCGACAATAGTAAAATAGTTGTTCGCTTCACATTGTCAAGATAAGTGTGGCCGATCGCCACAAAAATTATGTCTACGGCCTTGGTAATTATGAGCTTATATTGTCAAAAGCAGTATTCATCAATCACACTGATTAATGTGAGAAATATGCCTGTAAGTTTTAGTCCCGTAAACCTTGTGTAGGTTTCAACCACTATGTGACTAGCAGTTAATTCTTTTGAGTGTAAACTCAATTATAAATCATTAGTGTAAATATTTTGTAAGTCCGTGACCAAATCATGCAAGTCCTTCAACACCAGGTCGTAGCAGCGGCACTCTGAGAGTGGGCGAAGTACTCACCAATCACAGAACCTATCCTATAATCTTAACTATATATACTCTCCAACCACAGTGACGAGGGCCTCGCTCGTGACGTCACCGTATTCCTTGACAGCGCGGCACGAGATAGCGACCAGCGGCTTGGGTTAGTACATCCGCGATCACCAGCTCATAGAAGCCGTGCTTACAGACCGGACGAAGTACCCACCAATCATAACGCACCATGAAATCTCACAATGAATACTCACCAACCACAGTGACGAGTGCCTCGCTCGTGACGTCACCGTACTCGTTGACAGCGCGGCACGAGTAGCGACCAGCGTCTTGGGCCTGTACATCTGCGATCACCAGCTCGTAGCAGCCGCGCTCCGCGAGCGTGCGCACGATGTTTACGCGCTCGTCTGTAGAGGATGTTATGATTTCCTTGCCGTCGCGGTAGCTGGGGATTGATGTCATTGTTAAGTTTGAAATAAATAATTTATTTATTTTTGGATTTTAGATTTGTTTCTGGTATTATGTTTAAATGGTGGAGAAATTAAGATTTTTATTATAATCGCGATAACTAATGGTAGTAATACCTGTTTTACTGCCCGACGTTTCGACGAAGTTGCAGTCGTGGTGATCACGAGCTGACTGTTAGCATTAGTTATCGCGATAAGACCCGTTATCTATATATATATGTATGTATGTATATACAATCACTTGTCCTGATTGATTCATCAACGCGGAGCCTAAACCGCTGGGGCTACGAACTTAAACTTTTGGCAGTATGTGGCTTTTAGGTAGCAGGCATCCACTAAGAAAGGGTTTTTTGATTATTCACCCCTAAAAGGATGAAAAGGGGTAAAAACGTTTGTAGGCAAATTCTTATTCCGTGGTCGTAAGTAATGAACTATAAAATAGAAAATAAGGTACTATTATTCCACGCTGGGGTGCTTTACTGCCCGTAAAGTTTGTGTGGAGAAAATATATTTTTTTGGCCGATTATCCTAAAATTCAGCACAAACATTACCTAGGGAAAAGAATTAAATATATGTATCCCAGAATTTCAAAATCATCCTTTAAAATGACGCTAAGTGGTAATAAATCCTGGAAGGGTCACAATTTCGCTGGTAGATTTATTTAGCTGAAATTCCAAAATATATCGCTCACGGCGAATGTCTGTATTGGCCATACGGATATTTGTCGTGGTCTGGGTATTTGTGTTAGTGTTGTGTATGTTTTCGGACCCCCGACACAAGGTCACAAGACCTTAATGGGGGCCGTTGAGTGTGATGTGTTTATTTATTTATTTATTTTAAAGAGAAGAGAAGTTGGCAAAATTATACTTACAATTTGACTTGCGGGTTAGGATTGCCCTTGACCTTGACCATGAACCGGAGGTAGGTGTTCATCATGATTTCGGTGTCCTTCAGAGCGACCAAAAAGTAGGGTGCGTTTAGAGCATTCTTTTGTTTCCTTTCTTCGGGTGTCACTATAATTGTTTTAAAATTGTATTAGTATTTTTGTAAGATAGACTATTTTTCTAAAAAGATGACCTTTATTGAAATGAACAAAGAAAGAAAACATAATTATTGTTACACCAAAAGTACGTCACAGTTTCATGCATATCTCTAAACAGATAACGATAGCTAGTTCAGCGGCAAATACAGGAAAATTATACAGAGAGAAAGAGCCTACGCTGTTATACGCTTTACGATGATGTAATTGATGATAGCCGTACCATGCGTTATTGTGATTCTAAATATTTCTATCAAATACCTATACACTAAATTTGAAATAATTATTCGATAATGTAACGGTAATTGATTTTGGAATACGACAAACTTATATCAAGTTTACCCGAAAGTGGTTTAAGATCCCAAAATCAATACACGAAATCAGCGCGTAAGGAAAGAGAACTCACACTCGTGGACCACTAACTGAGCGGTGCAATGTGCGTTGCCCTTTACGTTTTCCGCTCTCGCGGTGTACACTCCCGAATCGTCCTCCCGGCAGTGCAGCACCTCCAGACGATGTTGACCTTCACGCTGACGCATCACCACTCTATCCATCAGCCGATCGCTGAACGGCTTGTTATCCTTCAACCAGGTCACTTGCACGTCCGCCTCTTGGAGCTCGCATTCGAAGATCGCGTTCTCACCAGCTGGGAATCCAAACTACCGTTACGAGAACCCGTACGAAACGAATTTCGTATGGATTCTTAAGCGGGAATTTTTAAGCGTTATTAGCACATGTGTGTGTAAGTTAGTTTCTAGAAGCGTATGTACAAGCGCTAAGTGTGTCTACTTCTAAGTGTTCGATTGTTATCGACTTACGCTCGATGTTCTGGCCCTCGATGGTCTTCGTGAAAATCGGTTTGCCGTCGTACGATTCCGATTTCGAAATCGTTTTCGTCGACTCGCGCTCCTGTGTAACGGAGCCGTTAGAGATGGATGTTTTGGAGTATTTTTTCTCGGAGACAGAGTCGCCGTTCTTGATCTTAGTGTAACTCGACTCGATTTTTGATTCCCCATTGATATCGCCATCGAAGCTGGTCTCGATGTTGAGTTTAGTAGAGCGGCTTGCGATCTTGGTGCTATCAATGATCGAGTTACGCCCGTATTTAGACGCAATGCTGTCGATCTTGCTCGTCGTGTCTACAGAGTTACCATCGTAACTAGCTTCAACACTGTACTTAGAGGAACGTCCCTCGATATGCGTCTCAGAATTATTGCCTAAACCATATTTGGTGGCAATACTATCGATCTTGCTGCTCGTATCCGTGGAGTTACCGTCGTAACTGCTTTCAATGCTGTATTTACTGGTTCTTCCTTCGATTTTAGCTTCGGAGTTGGAACCGAGTCCGTACTTGGATGCGATGCTGTCCAACTTGCTTTCGGACTCCAGGGACGATTCTATGGCATATTTGGAGCCTCCCTTGGTATCGTAACTGGACTCGATTCCGTATTTCGAACCACCTTCGGTCCTGCTAGAAGCAGAATACTTAGACTCGTAACGAGAAGAGGCCGAACCTTCAATTGCGCCTCCGGCTTCGTAAAGGGAGCTTTCTATGCGTGAACCACTTTCACGCCGGTAAGAGGATACACCAGTGCTATCGATAGACGACTCGTAACGACCGCCGCTTGATAACTTACGACTGCTACTGGAGTACTCTGTAAATAAGATTCTTTAGATAATTGTAGATATATATAACATAAAAAATTGTGAACGTACAAACTAAACGGTACACTGGTTAAGGTGGTCATCGTGATCGCAGTACTAGATTTGACGACCGGTTGGCGCTGATCACTGTAACTGGCTAAAGCGGTAACGGTTGCGGGATCTATCTCCGCTAACGGTAAACGTCTGTATTGGTCATACGGATTATGTTCGATAGTATATGTTTCTAAGTTAGTCCCATATACATTTTATTAACATCCGTTCATTAATAATTTAGAAAATTATTAAATATTGCAAAAATTGTAATTTTTGCCTGTCGAAGTAATTATACATCTTGTGAAACGTAAAAAAAACTATGTGGGCGGAACTTTAAGAATATGCAACTTAATAAAAATTATTTTCGTAGCAAAATATAACCGTTTTCAAACAGAACTGAAGTCGTACCTATTATTAATTCAATATTCCTTTGATTAAAATAGGAAAGACAAGATTAATATATACGTCTTCAAACACATTTGGTAAGAATAGGTTTAACATCTTTAAACGCCATTTTCTCAAAAAGTCCGTGTGGTTTGACATGGTATTGCTTATCAGCGTCCATTTAATTCCGAAGATATACATAAGATATATTATATACTTAAACAATTAAAACAATTGTTAAAAAAAAGGTTTATATAGCGAAAAACCTATTTGAATCGATTCAATAATTTTATACATATGTATATTGGGTCGAATACAGAACCAACTGTTTTTGGAAGTTACTTCTAAATATATATAACTCAAAGGTGACTGACTGACATAGTGATCAATCAAACCACTGGACGGATCGGGCTGAAAATTGTCATGCAGGTAGATGTTATGACGTAGGCATCTGCTAAGAAAGGATTTTGATTAACCCCATTCTACCCCCAAGGGGATAAAATAGGAGATGAAAGTTTGTATGAAATTTTGTGAATTTTAAACCGATTGGGCTAAGACTTTGACATAATGGCATACAATAAAATGCTTCTATGACGTAGACATCAGACATCGTAGATGAAGTCGCGTGCATCAGCTAGTTAAAAATAAAACATTAATATACTGCATGTTTTTATACTAGAACTCTTATTTCGATGTTGAGAATAACATCCGATATGGTCTAGTGGCTAGGATACCTGGCTCTCACCCAGGAGGCTCGTGTTCGATTCCCGGTATCGGAAGCGTGAGCTGCATAAGATGTTTTGTAGTTTTAAAATTAATTTTTATTTTAATGACGAAAATAGTAAATCTAGTATAATAATTATTATTACTTTTATATAAAAATGTACCGTAATTTCTATTCATATTTTCTTTTTTTAATTCGTATGTGGTAATATTTTAATTTTCAAAGACATAGTTTTTTTAAACTTAGTTTTAACTTAACTTATTTTTTAGTAAAGTTATATAGTTTTCTTAAAATTTTCAAAATATGAGCATTATTTAGACAGCCTTCTTCAAATTAAATCAGATTTACTGTACTGGTCGAGCAGCGGCCGGCAATGGAATTCGGAATGAAAATCCATATCAGTCGTGTTTAGCGGCGAAATAAATTACTATGTAAAACGAGCTGACTCATTCTCTCAGCTTGTGACCACGACGGATGCAACTTCGTCGAAACGTCGGACAATAAAAAGGTATTACTACCATTAGTTATCACGATAAGACTCGTTATATTGAATATGTATAGTACAAATCGCGAAAGTTTAAAATATATCTAGACATATAAAATTGCTTTTTTTTTTGTTTACGCAGGGTAAATCTTCATAGATACCCGACTCCTGGGGGGCAGACCGGGTTATGTGAGATTGTACTCCCTAAAACCCCCTGCGATGGCCGCCACATCTAGGAAAACGGAGAGGCTACGGGATCGCTTTCGCAGGCACGTCCGCGGCCTCTCCCGCATATAAAATTGCTTGTCCTGACTGATTTATCAACAGCCTAAACCACTGGGGTTAAAAACTTGAAATTTTGGCTGTAGGTGTCTTTTAGGGTGCAAGCATCCACTAAGAAAGGGTTTTTTGATTTTCTCCTAAGAAGGTTAAAAGGGGTGAAAACATTTGTATGGAAAATCTCATTCCGTCGACAATTAACTTAAAATTTAGTACAGATACTTCTGGATGATAGTAATAAAATGTAAAGAATAAGCCGTACGAATATCATCCCCTGTTGAACTGTAAGGGGGTGGTGAAGTTTGTATGGACCAAATTTATTTTTTTGGCCGATTATCTTTAAACTTAGCATAAATATTCCTAAGGGTTAATTAATAAATATCTATATTCCCGAATTCAAAAATCATCCCTTATAGTTGTGCTAGGGGGTATTAAAGCATACACGGGAAACGCCGCGAGGAACTGCTAGTTAAATATAAAACCATATTTGTCGTGTAATTAAAAAATTTAACGATATTCTACTCCACAATATGGCGACCGAAGAGGTAACTTATCAAAGGTTCGATTTAATTTCGAAAAAAAGCTGTTTATTAAAAAAAATCTTTGGCACGTAAAAGTCTAATTTTCGCGCATTATTTGAGTACTATTTTGATTTAAGCTATTTTACAATTTTTTATAAAAGCTACAGTGATTTTTTACAGAACGTTATTGGTCAAATTCAAAAAAAGTAAGGAATAGCGAAAAATTCTCAATGGAGTCACTGGACCCTTCATGTTTAGGTCTCATGGTTGACTGTTTTTAAGAAATCTTAGTTATCTATTATCTATCTATACATATATAATTTCTTGTCCTGAATGATTGATTCATCAACGCAAAGCCTAAATTGCTGATGCTATAAACTTGAAATTTTGGCAGTTGATTTTTTAATGTTGTAAGTATCTATTGAGAAAGGATTTTTAGAAATTAGGGTGTAAAATAAGGGATGAGGGCTTGTGTGACAGTCCGTCGTTTTCAAGGTAAGAAACACAAAATTTAATGTATTTTTCTGGTTAGAAAAAAAATCACATGTATACAGGGCGGTTCCAGCTCTTACAAAAGGTTGTGGACAAGACCGAAAATTGGCCAAGTGCGAGTCGAAGTATGAACGCGTTCATTAATTCAGTCAACATGTAAATGTGTGTCTGTTTGCATGTCTAGACTCTTATTAGGACTGTAAACTATTGAACCAATTGTGATGAAATTTATTGTCAAAACTTGGTCTAAATCACGTATGATTTTTTTACATTTTAATAAGTCTTTTAGGATTGTGGGCTTAAATTTGTGCCACAAACGGTGGATCTGTGTTTGTATGAATCGGCGTTTTTTAAAACGTTACCCCAGAGCGAGTGAATAAGGAGTTCTAAATCTTTATATGTAATTATAATGTAACGGGTGAAGTCACAGTAGTTTATAATAGTCTTGATTTAGTTCTCACCTCCAGTTAGCCGCGAACTGCGGCTGTATCGCGACATCTCTCCCTTTGTCTCCTCCGCGGTCTCAGCTTGTCCCTCTGTGGAAACTCTCTCTGACTCTGTGGTTACAGTTTGATCGCTCTCTGTGACTTTTTGTGATGCTTCTTGTTTAGATGCTTCTGTCGCTTCGTGTTTGACGTTAGCTTCGCTCGTCTCTGTTACTTTTTTAGATTTAACACTTTTACGAGTCTCTGTTTTTCCGTTTTGTGTTGTTTCAGTGTTCTCTGGTTGTACGTTTTTATCTTTTGTATTGTCGTCTGGTTTTGTATTTTGAGATTCTGCTGCTTGTGATTGTTCGGAAACTTTGGACGTTTGGCGACTGTAAGAAACGGATTCTTGGGTCCTTTCTGATGTTTCTGCCTTCGATTTTGTTTTTTTTACAGCGTTTTCTTCTTTTACGGTCTGAACTGTT
Organism: Hypolimnas misippus; assembly: GCA_037950945.1. Classification (NCBI taxonomy): domain Eukaryota; kingdom Metazoa; phylum Arthropoda; class Insecta; order Lepidoptera; family Nymphalidae; genus Hypolimnas; species Hypolimnas misippus. The sequence goes on along the minus strand of JBBEEQ010000017.1, from coordinate 16,424,225 downwards.
TCTGTGCTGGACGATTCAGACGATTTGACATCTGAGTTTGAGGATAATGCAACCTCTGATACTGTGTTCTTTTGAATATCTTGAGATACCTTGGCTTCCTGAACCTCGCTTGTCTCAGTCACTTGACGACTGTAGGACACAGATTCTTTAGCTGATGTCTGTTCGGTTACTTTACTTTCTCCTGTTAAGACTTTCTCAGATTTCCCTTCGATCAAGGAACTTTCAGTGGTTTCGGTTGATAAAACTGTAACTTCCTGCTGGATATTTTCTTGGGATACTATATTTTCATTTGCTTGAATTACTGTCTGTTGACTAACTTGTGACTGAGATGTGACCGATTCTTTTTCACTGACTTGTGTCACAAATGATTTAGAATCTAAATTAGTTGTGACTTCACTTTCAACAGTGCTAACGCTGCTATGTACTTCTTGAACTTCTGTGATTGAAGATACCTCTGTCACTTCAGCTTTAGAGATTTTTATAGCGTGCTCACCTTCGGAAGATGCTTTTCGTTTAGTTTTAAGAACCTGTTGAGATTCTTCTGCAGATGATACTTCAGTGACTTCGAGTTCTTCGACGCGGGATTTTTTCTCTTGCCTCTCTGCTTCTTTTTCTTCCGGCTCCCTTTTTCTTTTCTCTTCTGGATGTTCTTCGACGATTTCTTGTGGCGGTAGCACTTGTAAATCGTCTGCTGCGTGTTCTGCTAAAGCAACTGGAAAAATAAAAATACCAATTATTAATGGATAAAATAATATAGTTATTTAATTAGAATAATATCGATATAAAATGAAAGAGTAGAATGTGGTCTTACCAAGATCGCTGGCGTGTTGTCTGATTTCTCGTAGCCAAGCAGTCTTCACGGATTCCTTGTGCGCTTTAAAGATAAAAACTAGAGGAGGATCTTTCTGATGAAGTTCGAACTTTGTAGTTTCTGGATGATCTTTGATTTCTACCTCAGGGAGCTGAAAACAATAAATAGGATTTTTATTTATTACATTTAAACAAATCTTTTACCTGTGTCATATACAAATATAGTTTAAAGACAATATTTAACATGAAATTATATTTCTTGTAATTTAAGTTATTGTCAATCACAAAATTTACAGGATATAACTATAATTATAAATTTTGTTTCTTAATTATAACTATGTAACATATGCGTAATGGGTCAAGCTTTTTGAAACATAATATTTATTTAACGAGTGTAAAAATGTTTCTCTTACCTTGACAATGTGTTTAAGGACAAATATCGATCTATCTTCTGCAACTCTCTGGACCTCGCAAACCAAAATCCTCGCTTTGAAAAGAAAGACGTAATGGTTCTTCGGCTCTCCGTCGTAATCAACAGTGAACCAGTCGTGGGTCAGTAATCTACCAAGCTTGTAGATATTCCCGCGGTAGCCTTCGATGCTAGCGATGAAGAGGTTATTGGTAGCGCGGTTGGGGACTCCGAGGAATAGCTCTAAGGCCTTCTGGAGATCAGTGCAATCGTCGCCGAGACGCTTTGAATATTTTACCAATTCCTGTGGAAAATTAAAGACGATTTTAGAATCGTGTGTCGATGAAATAGATTCGAAAAGTAAATAAACCCATTCTCTGTCTATTCGAGGTCTGTTATTTTCGTATATGAATGAAAGGGCAATTATAATGTTTTCATGAATCAAAAACACTAAAATTTAACTGGCCGTACCTAAATCTAGTACGTTAGTAACGTCACGACGAAACTCGCAGTTTCACACACGCTATACACAAAAACTATTTCGGGAGCTTTGTTCGCCAGTGCGCCATAAACAACGTTGTTGATAGCGGTATTTGTTCAGCATAATTTAACACGCTAAAGATCAACTTGCTATGTTTGAGACTAGATTAAAATTTTTGGCAAACTCACCACAACAGTGTAATTTCAATAAATTCGGATATTATGGTCAAGATGAATGATCAAAATAATGTAATGATTGCTAAAAGTGTTGACCTTTAAAAGAAGTTGGTAATCATTGATCCTTTGGATGGGTAGCTTGAGATGCTCGGTTAGACCTTTGTCGTCTCCGAGTTTGTCTGCCAAAGCCTGTAAAGATAAAAGAAAACAACTAAATATTAATTGGAAACTTTATTCAAATATAAATAAAATAACGCTAAAAGAAGCCGATTCTCCTATTATCAGTAAAGAAAGAAAGAAGAAGAAAGTATTGCATGCGTTAGCGAACGCGCTAAGACTATGTTCTGCTATCGCCTATAAAGGAAACTGCTGATTATTTTTTCGCTTTCTGTACTGTTACTATAAGGACTAAATGTTAAATGACACGAAGATGGAGAACAAAATCGCAGATGAATATCTCCCTCGTCCAATACAGATTATGCACAAAATTTTAATGATGATATTAAAGAAGTTTTAGACACGATGATAATATTTATATTCAGAAAAAGATCTATATAGCTATCGACGGCTATTGTTCCTAATTCAGATATACGATTAAAACCATTACATGAATGATCTTAAGTAATGCATAACGATTACAATTGAAACGATAGCAAAAGTGTTTCATCATGACCGAAGTTACAATTCAATATCACTTGGCAGAGGATCAAATAACTACAATGATACACTATGAATGGTCTTCCTGAATATAAATTCGATTAGGTTTTCGTTGATTCATATCTACTTAATAAGACTCTAAATCCGCACACTGCCAACTTTCTAGTGGCTGATTGTGCAACTAGATTCTTAATCAGTATGAAGATGTGTAGTCATTGTGCAAATTATTACGATTTAGTTTTGGTCAATACATTAACTTAATTTTTATGGACATTGGCGCCGGCAGGGTTGTTTACAGTCACGGTACCTTCAACCTTTTTTATATATACCAAGAGGGTGCAAGATGCAATCTATATATATAAAATCACTTGTCCTGACTGATTCATCAACGCAGAGCCTAAAAAGCTGGGGCTACCAACTTGAAATTTTGGCAGTATGTGGCTTTTAGGTTGCAGGCATCCACTAAGAAAGGGTTTTTCGATCTTCCACCCCTAAGAGGGTGAATATGGGTAAAAACGTTTGTATGCAAAATCTTATTTCGTGGTCATATTAACTTAAAACTTAATACACATACTTCTGGGTGGTAGTAATTAAATATAAAATAGAAAACGGGGTACTATTATTCCACACTGGGGTGCAAGGGGGTAGTAAAGTTTGTATGGCGAAAATGTATTTTTTTGACCGATTATCCTTAAATTCAGCACAAACATTACTTAGGAAGAATAATTAAATATATGTATCCCAGAATTTCAAAACCATCCCTTAAAAACACGCTAAGGGGTAAAAAATCCTGGAAAGGTTGACGAAATAAATCTACCAGCAAAACAATTTTGCTGGTAGATTTATTTCGGTGAAATTCCAAAATATACGCGGGCGTAGCCACGAGCAACTACTAGTACTTTATAAGAATATTATGAATTAATTTTACCATGCGGGAACATATGTGTGTGGAGATTTACATATGTGTTGGTACACATATTATTTTAAACTAAATTATCTAACGAATAGACATAGTAATTGTAAATTAACACTAACACGCAGAGACACCGCTCAGCCTAGACCAGCTAGTATAATAAATGTACCTTTAAATAATAATAATAGAAAATGAAAGTTTGTACGGAGAAAATCCCAACGAACAAAAATATAGTAATATCCAAGAAATTCGTGGCATGGCAGATTGAGATCTAAGTAAAAGTGAACTGAAAAATTACAATTAGATACTGAAATGATTGAAATTTGCTTACGGACAATCGTCTGTGATTACAATTGACTGAAAATAACCAGAATTAGATACAAGACAAAATAAAATGGTTGGTCGGATGATTTTAACGATGTACTTTTAATTCTTTGTGTACGTTATTTGATATATTTCTAAACGTTTTATTACGATTGCGACAAAACGCACCCGGCACATTGTTCTTCGTCTGTACACAGGTTTTAATTGCTTAACCACTATTAATATAACATATTAAAAACATAATAAAAGTAAAAATAACATCGATTCCATTAAATTTAAAGTATCGTTAAAACTATTATAATTCGAAATCATGGAGCTGACCATCTGTTATGAGTTCGCTATATTTAGACCACCTTGACATATTACGTCGTCGCTGCCATGAAATATTTCGAGAAAAACATATATCAGAGGAAATTTCACTCACTCAAATGCAATTTTGTAATGATTTATCGGTTAATGAAACTGATTAAGTCTTTGATTGAGGTAATGGCAATACAGTTATGAATAAAAATACAGTAGTTGAAATCTTTCTTTTTTTAATTAAGAAAATAGATAAGACACCACTTCATGAAAAAAAAAATTCTTGACTAGCTTTTGCTCGCGGCTTCGCTCATGTTAATGTAGATTTTGTCAGATTACCTGTAACTGATGTGAAACAACTCCGCATTTCATAACAGTGGCCCACAGCCAAACGTAAATTGTGAGTGACAAAATAAGTCACTGACAATAAATTCTTTCAGATGTATAAACAATGATATACAATTTATGTAAATCCTTTTTATGAGGGTCTGTAAGCAAAAGAAGTCTAAAACTTTTTTCTGTCAGATGCGACACATGCGAGACTCACTGGAAGTTAATATTACTATGATTATAACATTTTCACAAGTGTAAATTAGTTGACTAAGTTTCATCGTATTGAAGGATATGATGTATATAAGAAACAAACATATTAGACGATACAAAAATAATGTTTAGAAATAATTCCAAAAAAAAAATATCAAAAAAATAAATAAATAGCAGATATTTTAAATTAGCATAACCCGACATTTGTAGGAGAGGGGTGATAATCTTAATATGAAAGAAAATATTTCATCCAATTTCCCGTGTTAGGAATTGAAAGAAAATCTCAGAAGGAAATCGTCAAATTATACAAATCACTCTAATCACAAATTAAAGTTTATTCATACACTCCTTTACAGTTTACAATTTAAAAATACATCAACATATTTTATAATCGTCTTTTCAAATCATATTCCCTTCCGCCATATTATTTTTCTTCTTTTTTTTTTTTAAATCCAGAAAAATATAGTACTATGGCCAGCATTCCAAACCGCTGTTACATAATCAAACTTAAAAGTTTTGCTCTCAGACTTTCATAAAAATTTACACAAGTTATTTCTCATTGCTTTACACCTGAAAGAATTTACTGGAAGTGCCTCATTTTTGACACAGCCTTCGTAACTACTTAGGACGTTTCTGTTACTAGGTTACAGAGTTGTTTTATATTGCTTTTTAGAGTAAAATTTACATAATGTATATTTCTTGCCTTAGGTTAGATTAATGTATAGTTTTACTGGAATAATCCAAATCTATTTCAAATAGGCCTAAATTTAACCTAAATGAGATATGAATTTTAAAAGTGGTATATATCAATTCCTAAAGGCCGATTACGATTTACACACGGTTCAGTTGTTTGAAAAAAATTGTGGGCATGTACACTGTACATACGAGATACATGTAGGGAGTTCACGGGAGCAAGTCCCATTAAGGTCGTCTAGACTTATTATCTATAAAGTATTGTATAAGTTTAATGATTTACAACTTGAGGTAAAGGTCGTTCAATAGTATTAAACAATAAAATATTTATAATAAAATTTAGTATTAAGTTAAAAAATTGAACCTGCACAGTAGCAAATTATTTTTGAATTTTGCGTTTGGGAAATACGTTTGATTCGATCGACATTTCGTGTCTACCACGCGAAAGATTTTACGGGGGTTTTTCAACCGATTTCAACGAAAAATGGAGGAGATACTCAATACGTAGTGTATGTTTTTTATTTTTGTTATTTCATAACTGGGACTGATGCTGAGAGGGAAAAGCTAGACATAGAAGGCAGAGACTGACTCGGCTGGTAAAATTAAGAAAAAACAGGCCAAGACCAATGGCTGTGGAGCCTTGACGATGATGATGACAAAAAAGAGCGTAATGTTTCATTACACAAACAATTGTTTTTGGTGCCAACTAGCTAGGTTCCTGCGACATCTGCGAATAAGTTTAAATTGTCTATTTCTTTTTTCCAATATTCAGAAAATTGAAGTTTTATTTTCACGATAAAAAGGCGCCCTTGTTCTTCTCTAACCTATTAGTAACAAAATTTCGACGTTTAGTTGTGAAAATCAACGTAACAGATTCATATACATTGAGTTATTAAAACTAGTGGTCGCCTGCCCAGTTATCGAAAATCGACCATAATTAATTTAATATATATAATTAAACGTCACTACAGATAATTAATTCTCAATTTGATCACAGACTTTAACAATAAAAAAAAGTATATACGCGAGTGTGTATATCAAAGTGTGCGTAATGTTTTTTTTTCTATTGATTTAATGTATTTTTTAAGTATAATTAAAAAATATTAGCATTCTGCACTTCTTCTCCATATAAACTATACGTGTGCGAAATATCATGCACCTCCGTTCGCGCGATTTTCGTAAAAATGGGTAGAAACTTTTTGCTTTACGTACATATAACTATGTGTGTCTCTCTGTCTATCTATTTCAATAATATCAGTATCGATAATTACTATTTCTTTTGTTTATCGATATAAAATGGCAATAAATGAATGATCATTGAAGAATTATTTTTTCTGTGATAACGAGTATTATTAGGTACGTAATATTTTCCCCGAAATATTTCTTAAACTATCTAATACAGAGATTAAAAACTCTTTTATTCTTCTATCGATCAAATGTAATTGAAATTCAAATAGGATTTGAGTGAGCACCAAGCTAAATACTAAATTTGGAAATATAAACTCTGTTTATAAAGTTAATGAAAATATGATTATTTTAATGTTCATTTGGTTACGCTGGATTTAGACTTTGTTGTGCCGGCCGACTGTCTATATATTATTTTTCTATCCCTCGGGAATAGCACTCTGGATGAAAGGTACCCCTTTGTCCTTTTGCTTTTCTATACCCTTGACAATGTATATGCATAATGTTTTGATGATTGGTAAAGCAGGTAGAGGCGTGAAAACTTAAATAAGTAATAACACGAAAAAGATCTTGCTTTAAACTTCTGACTTCGAATGTTTTACTAGGCTTTCATAATGTTGTACAAAACATTTATTTTATGCCTTTTAGTTCATTTGTATCTCTTAGGTTCGTTGTTTTAAGTTGGTTTAATTAAGAAAAAATATTATTAATATTCCTTAATCGAGAATTACATTTGTAAGTTTTAGATTCGAGGACGATGTAAAATGTCTTGAGTAGTTACAAAAGCTGTGAATGTCAAAAATAAGGCACTGACAGAAAATTCTTTCAGGTACAAATTAATGAGAAATAGCTTATGGAAATCTTTATGAAAGTCTGAGAGAAATTTATAAGCGTAATTATCGCCTAAGAGTTTTGATTGTAATATACAGTTCAAGTTGAAGTTCAATGGATGCTGTTATAGTTATGTATTCTAACTGACCTGCTGTATTTACGGCTGTAAGGTGAACTGTGTGTAAACAATGCATGGTGCTGTTACTAATACACACTTAACTAATAAGACATTGGCCCCAGATGTTTAACAAATTGCGTGTAAATCAGATCATGGTAGTGTTCAATTTAGCGACGATTTTCACTATTCGTTGACTATTTAGCAGAGTTAATTGGTTATTGGTAATACCTTGGTAATGAACTATGGCGTAATAAAATTAAGTTGTTTACTTAGTACTTTTAATTAAAAATTTTATAATGCAAAAAAAAAAACAAAAGATAAATATAACGCAACAGTTAATGATATCTTGTTGTTAAATTAGTTTCAAGAACATAATATGACATTGATACGAAATTAGTTCTGATGTCCTTATAAAATTAAACATTAGAAATGGGTCAAGGTCATCCGATGGTACCACAAAGATATGCGAAGCAGCATCAGCGGATACTGCGGAGTTCGAGCGTCAGACATCGAACATCCACCCACGCCGCACGCCTCAAAATAAACCAGACGTGCTGCTGAAACACTACACCCGTAGCGTGAATGTTGAGAAAAATCACGATTTCGCAACAGCTCGGCTAAATATATAACATAATCGAATCGAACGTTGACGAACTCCTACCTGAGCGGGGAGACGCTATCACAGGAGGTCCAGAAACAAGAGAACACAATCACAGTCACACACTTCACTCGAACGAGTGGTCGAAGGTCGGCAACGCTGGAGCTTGCGAGGTGTTCGCGGCCGCGGCTTCCAAGCGACTGGTCGACTCCATACCCTGCTCGATACACCGCTAAACATAGAACAGTAACGTCGACGATTTTTAGAGGATAACGCCATTTCTCCGGTGACGTGTTTGTTATCAAAGAATGCCCAGGGTCAATCCAGCAAGGTCGCCAAACAAACATCGGGCTTTCCTTGCTCAGGTCACAGCTGCTATAAACATTCTTTTAAATTTTTTTATATTTAACGAAATTGTGTACAGCATACACCTTAAATGTTAAAGTTGAGGCCTAAATGTGGAATATACAAAAATCCCAATCATAACAATAAACGACTTTCCAGTACACAAATTTCCAATACAATTTGATTTTTAGATTAGTTATAGAACATGACATATTTCTAAGTACTCGATATACAAAATATTTGACACAATTTAGTATAACATTCCTGGCATCATCAAAAAAAGATTGGAACCATTTCAGTGAGGAATTGAAGATCTTAAGAAGCACTTTCGAGATGAAATCTTCTACTTGATTCAAACATCGATTATATGCGATGTAATTTTGCCTTGACACATCATATAAATATCTTGAAACATTCGGAATAATGTTCATGGAATGGAAACGTGAAGACATTTATTCTCGGGTCTGACTCAGGTGGTCCGGAGACTAGGGATGCGTAGGATTAGTTATTTAGTGTGTTACTTAAATAAGACCGCGGAATAATCATTCAGTTTCCGTTTAACGTCCGTATCTATTCAAAAATATCTTAACTATTTTAGTCAATAAATATATTATTAGGTCATTTATCAGTTATTTTGATAACTTGAGACTATTTTATTGTAGGTAGGTGATGATCGTATTCACAAGTGACACATCAACTAAAGTATAACACAGAGAAAGTTTGTACATAATTGAAGCACACCAAAATTATACTCATGTCTATCACTAATTTATTTACTTTTTGTGCCAGAAGAAAATGTTAGAGATCTAGCATGTTAGCTAGCTCGTTGTCGTCCCATTCTTTAAATGTGATTATAATGCGTGGAAACATTGGTACGCCAGTTAGTCGTCCGTAATTAACATCCGGCCACTGATGACCCTGAAATATATTGTTTTGTTTCCATGAATTGGTACTGATTTTCAATTCTTAGTTTATTTATTACTAGCACGACTTCCGGTCAACAATGTCCTTACAACACAGTTGGTACAGCTGCCAATTCTGATTTGTGTTTTGGCGTTTTTGCTTGCAATTTGTTAGTAAATTGTAATTCAGAATATAGTGATAAAATTGTCTATATACTTTCAGATGTCCAAAATTTAGTTAATTTTATAGTATTTTCTAATAACGGGTAATAATATAATTTGGCATTAATCCACGTGTTTAGGTAAACAAATTACAAATTAGATATGTCTGAGTACATAGACATATTAGTTTGGCTCAGCATCCGTTGACACAGATCACCAATCCAATGATTTATTCACCTAGATTTTAACACTGACCTAGTAAACATCGATTGATGAATGATACCATACTATTAGTAACAAGATCAATATCAATACTAATTAATTTACCATTGATTTGCAGTAAAGTAACCATGTAAGATTCCATTGGAAATTAAATATATCATAAACGTATCAAATTATTTTATCTATTTTTGTTTTGAGGGTTTTTCTGTGCCATATGAGCACATACTATTTCGCCAATGTCACGTAGGATGGAGAAGACATAAAGAAGATTGTTGAGTTCAGCTTAATTTTGTTTTAGATGTATGTACTAAACGATGTTATTAAGAAATTAAATCAGGGTAAGGATTTGGTGAAGGCAGTCGAAGGACTTTTACAATGATCGTCTATTGAGGGTTACCCGATACTGTTTTATCATTTCAAATCCTAGGGTGATATGGTAAAACAAAAGACAGATTTAAAAAAATTCTGTGCTAGCAACTATGAAAGATTTTTTGAGAAAAAAAAAATTACTATTTACGACAAGAAACGGAAATGTTGAAAAAATTCCTTCATCATAAGTAGGTGTTCAGAATCCGGAACAATAAAGTCTAATTACTTAACACGGGACTAGATGCAATTGCGGGACCTTCCCGGATATCCCGGTCAATTGTCAAGGCCAATTCATTCTCATAGCCTCCTATTTTTACAGCTTGGTAAAACTTGGTACAACTCTGTCTCTCTCCACATGACGCTGTCAAGTTAAGTCTAGTCTAAAGTTCTCCTTTTTTTACAGTTTTCAACCGAATACAAAAAGAAAAAGAAGAGATTCGCAATTCGTAGTGTATGTTTTTTTGATTTTTGTTTTAGTTCAGAATCCATCATTTCTTAACCGATTTTGTTTTTTTTAACTATTTTGAAGCTTATACTTTCAAACTAGTTCCTTAGAATTTTTGTCAAGATCGGTTTAGTGCATTGTGTCTAGAATCAAAATAATTGTATTCGGTATGTCATCCAAGCAAATGAAATCGCGCATTTAGCTTTCGAAGTCGGTTTGCTTTCTTTAAAGTCTTAGTTATACTAATATCCTTTTTTATCTTATGACTATTATTTTTAAGTAAACATAAATTTGAATGCCGTAATCACGGTGTAACCGTATTATTTATAACCGTGTATTGTATAAACCATGTAGTTCGTTGAGCTAATTAGACAAACGAGATGATGCATATTTAGCTGACACTAAGACCCCTTCCTACGTCTCAAAACACATATAGATCACTGATTCACTTTAATTATTATAGCTTTCACGTGTGCCAATAACAATGAAAGCATTACGTCTGCGAGAAAAAATATAATCTTGTAACGTGGTGACTCGACATGACATGGCCTAGTGGTTAGAAAGAGCGGGTTCAAACCCCAGCTAGCACCGCTGAGTTTCCAAGTGCTAAATTTGTGTTTAAATTCATTTCGAGTTCGGCGGTGAAGGCAAACATCGTCAGGAAACCTGCTGGGTCGGGAGAAATTCTGATACATGTTTATCCACTAACCCGCAGTGGAGTAGCGTGGTGGATTAAGTTTGCCTTATCCTTAATAGGAGAGGAGGCCTTTGCTTAGCTGTGGGATATTTAGAGGCTATTACTTTACTTTACTTGTAACGTGAAGTTGCAAAAGATAAACTCTTTAAGTTAAAAAAAACTAAGAGAACACCGATTTGGTGCAGTGGTACTGAATATACCGATAACACCGATGGTTACTTGTTTGATACCAGTTCGAGACAGATATTCGTATTAATAATTTAGGTCTTGGTATTTGTCTTTATAAATCATACCGACATGCTTCTGAGAGCACTTAAAGGTCAAAGTTGTTATTACAATCACTTGATCCTGCATGATCCTGAATATTTACTAGGGAATTTATTCAAGTCTAAATGGTTACTGGTTTTCCCTCAGGGGTTGCGGAGGTCAGATTGCAACCCCTCTGTGTAAAAATCAGTAACCTGTAATAACCTAAACCCTAATATGATAGGAAACTAGACTATGGTTACTAGAAAAAGTACGTTAAAGTTCCTAATTTTAGAAAAATTAATCCAAAATCAGTTTTAAATGGCGTATATTATTTATTTTTAATATCCCGACGTTTCAAATATTAAACTGATCATAGTCAAGGATCTTTGTCAAACTTTAAATTGTCTACACTGTTTAAAGTTTTATTTCGACATAGTAATCGTGATAATCTAAGAAGATTTCTAATCTTATTCCAATTCGGTCTTCATCAGATCAGTATCTGCAGAAAGTGTCATTGCCAAATGTAATACATATGTTACGTAAGAGAGGTAATGAACTGAAGACGATTTCTCTGTTTACTGCCATCTGATGCGAGTCCACCCATTCAATAAAGATATTTCTTTTCTTGTAACTACGCCAAAATTCTTAGATGTTCAATTTAGATGGCAAGTCGATGAAACTAAAATTAAATAGCAATAATTTTGAAATAAACGTTCAGAATTATTAAATAGATGTATAAAATTGCTGCTTTATAAAAGCTGTTTTATTAATGTAAATCAGATGATTTTTCTCTTGGTGACGAAGCTCACAGTTTCAATCAATAATCAACAAACATTATCTCGTGACAAGATCTGGAACAAAATTGTCAACCCCCTTGCTAAAATAAGTAACACTTAATAGTCAAAAATTCCGACAAATATTAAACAAAACGATTAGCAGTTACAATGTAAAAAATCCTAAGAAATAAATAAACTGAACCACACGTTTTCAGAAATGGACAACTGACAAAGAGTATTGAACTATTTAAGGCAATTATTTATATCGGGCAGGTACACCAGACACTTCTATCCCATTCCTATTTAGCATTCTAAAAGAACATTATTATCAACGACGAAGCCAAGCGTAATAATGGCGTTGACAAGGGCATGTTGCAATTTGACAGTCAGACAAGGCCCATTTCACATTTCATTACGTTCACGGCGCTACGTACATCAGTACGAGTACATCGATGCGTCTGTAAGATCTGGTGGCACCACGCCAGCTCTAGAATAGTTCGCGTTCCTATCGCTCTGTCGATACGACGACTGGAATCAACGCGTATCAATATGATATTGGAACTGAGTGATAGACTCTCATAAACATTAATTGGCTTTCTTTAAAGTTTTTCTTTTGTAAAATTTTTGGGACGATGATAATTCGGACAATTTTTTTGGGGTAGGAATTTCCTGGTGTTGGATGCTGGCGTTTGAAAAGCTTTGTTTTCATGAAGTCGGTAATTAGTGATTACACTGTAGCTGGTCTCTCATGATCGCTCATTATGTTATTTTTTAAGTAACAAATTCACCTATGTCCTTCTTCAAGGACTTCCTTATTATTATATTCATCTATGACAAAGTTCATTAAAACTAGTTCATTGGTTCGGACATGAAAACATAACGAACAGATATACAGAATTACTTTTGCTATAATTACTGTAGATTAAACTTACCCAAGAATTTGAAAATACCTACAGATTCTAATATTTAATGCCATTTGTGGAACATCGATTCCTATGCATCATTTTAAATCAATAAAGTTTTATTTTTTTACAACGATATATAGACTAATAGACGATAATGTCTACATATGTTAATGTGCACAAAACACATATTACTATAAAACCTAAGAACTCAATCTAAAATATGATGTATCTTGAAGGACCAACTACATGATATTAATAATACAGGGAAAGTAGCTCCATCTATACTCTGTTTTCAACTAAAAAGTTTGGAATGTCCTTTTTATTATTACAACGACATCTATCGGCAGTACAGAAATACACGAGCCGTACGTAGCGTCGTAAAACTTTTGTAATGAAATCCTCGTGTTTTACTAGATGGCGTAACTTGCAACGTTCCTAAAATAAAATTAATTTATTCTTTTGAAAGGAATTTCCATTTTCTAATAACCGGAGGTTACTATTCAAATCATGCTATATTTCTGACATTTGATATCAGATTTTTGTATGAAAATGCCTCAATTAAATGGCAAAAATTAGAAATTAACTGTCATATCCTTTCTATATAATAACAGGGGCTAATATCTGATTTTTGTACAAAAACGCCTCTTTTAACTATCAAAATTCAGATCAGTTGACTTCTACATAATTAGTCCTCTGATCTAAACTGGCGTCAAATTTTAACTGAAATTAGTAAAGAAAAACCTTACCTTAAAATATTTAGAGACAACCGGATCGTTCTTCAGCAAGTGTTGAGCACGTGGTTCGTCGCGGCAGTAGGCGACGTGCTTGTCGAATTCCCGCTCCATACGCAGCAACGCCCGCCCGAGCATACGCGGATCCCCGGCGTAGTACTTGATACCTTCTAGCAGGCTCCTGAAACATTTATTTAGGTTAGTACCTATCATAGGAGCATAAGGAGCCGAGATGGTCTAGTGGTTACATCACTATCTGAACCCATGATCGCAAGTCCAAACCCCGGCTAGCACCGCCGAGTTTTCAAGTGCCAAATTTATGTTTAAGTTCATCTCGTGCTCGGAGGTATCGTGAGTAAAACTTGTATGAGCAGGGAGAAATTCTGACACATGTACATCCGACGATTCGCAGTGAAGTAGCGTGGTGGATAAAGCTCTAAACCTTCTCCTTAATAATAGAGGAGACCTTTGCCCATTAGTGTTACATTTGCAGGTGGTTACTCTTTACTGCCATATGATCCGCCCATTCAATAAAGATATTTCTTTCTTGAGACCTTTGTCCAGTAGTGTGACATTTACAGGGGGTTACCCTACTTACTATCATAATTTTATAGCGTAGTGGTTATTGGGTCATATTAGTATATTATGGTCAACCTATAAATATATATTTGTTAGCAATAAACTTTATGTTAATATTTCAAAAGAGACTAAATAAATTTAAGTGAATTACTCTAATACGTATCAATTTTCACTAAGGGACTAACCTAAACCACTTAAACTAGACCACTCAGTCTAATAATTAGGAATTGTATAGTATTCACTACAAATGACTACACGGTCGATTTAAACCCAAATTATGTGCCATATTAAGGATTTCAAAATTACAGATTCAGACGAATCAAAATTATGAATATAGATATGTTACGTTGATCCTATTTGACGTAAAGAATCCGTAGGTATCAAAATCTAACTTTGACAAGGTCGTCTAATGACTTGTTGGCCCAAAGATACTCCTGTCATATTCAATCGAAAACTGTTTGCTAGGCAACGTAGTCCAAAGTCGACAATCTGGGTGCCAAAATTCGTTGTCCAAATCAATTATCATTGATTCAAGGACATGGTATATTGGGAAAACTATCGCCCTCATAGTAAAGCACTTCAGGTTAAATTCCTGTAGTATTACTTTTTTTACAGCATAATAGCCAGTCTATACAAACAATAATGGGATACTTACGTGTTATGGAACTCGCAAATCTGCCTGAAGTTTGAGAACAACAGCTCCCTGTTATCGAAAACTGGTTTGGGGGTGGTGGCCTTGTCCATGGGTCGCATGTAGCGATTGACCACCTGCTGTATGTCGCGCCCGAACTCCTCCTCAGTCTCGATCAGCTCGCGAACTACTGTCCTGGTGAATGATAATAGCAAATAGTACAGTAAGTTTATATACGACCCATCACTCTTTTAAAATAAAAGTATACTTTTAAAATACGCTAAAAAATTGCTTAATCATAATTAAGTAATTTTTCAGCGTATTTTAAACACACTAGAATCTATTAATTGAAAATTCAAAAACCCGTCTGCGTAACAAGGCCATAGAGAATCGTTACTAACCAACTTTAAATCGTCATTGATTCTAAACGGTAATTCTGACTGAAATATGATTTAAGAAATCTAAAAATGATTTTTAATTACCTATTCAACGATACTCCACTTAATACAGTTCGTTGATTTTCATTTTTTTTATCAAGATCCTGCAGATTTATGATCGCCTGGTACTTTAAATTATAAGTTCTTAGTAATTATTAGTTCTTATCGAAACGTGATATTACATAGCATAACATTCCTCAATAAATAAATAGACTGTCAAAAAAAATACTCTGGTAATACAAAAAAATTTGAAGATTAGGGCTTTCCAACATCACCGAATAATCATTGTCGAGAAAATTATCATAAAACGACGGTCACTCGTAATAAAAAATTTATGTTAAATTTATGGTGTTGACTTTTAGTTATAACTTTTTAACTATTCGTGCTATTATATAGTTATATATATGTATAAGTTCTAAGGTTTTTCGATAAGTGGACTATCTTACGCCAAAAAATACAATACATAAAGCATATTCCTCAAGCTATTCCTATCTTGACGTTTTAAATTTATCATCACCGATAAATGAATATGACATTTGTATCATTACGAAAAGCGGATAATTTAGTACTATGTCCAACAAATCGTAGCTTTCAGACGTCTTCAGTCATATATTAAGACCCTGGCAGAGCGCAGCAGCAGGTAATGAGACAGGCACTGAATAATTGGGTATGAAATTGATTTATCGCACTTAAGATGGGTTAACGCTGAGATATTGCGCCCTGCGTAAAATATTTTGGCTTCGGTTTTGGAATTTTGCAAAAACCACATGTTTGTAAGTACACTTGTGATGAATTGTTACAAGTTGTGTTTAGTGTCGTCTGATACAAGGATTCTATAATTTTAGTCAGTTTTATTTGGATACAGTAAAGTTATAATAAAAAAAAAAACAATATTTTGTGCGAGAATTACTTTTGTACGTTTTACTCTCGTAAGTAATATGAAACAATCCTGAAACGTCGTAACAGATACGTCATAAGTAGTTACGATATCTGTAAATGTCAATAAAGTCACTGATATTAAATTCTTTCAGGTGTAAAGCAATGAGAAATAACTTATAGGTATATATTTATGAAATTCCTGGAGAAAAACTTTTAAGTGTAATTCTCGTCTAATTATGAATTCGTGATTTTAAAAGATTATCTTGATTGACTTAAAATTACTTGAAACTTCTAGTATTTTACTAACAATTCAAATCCACCATCCTGTGGAATCTATAACGATGATAAATACGATTCAACGACTGTTAGTTAATGAAACATAATGTTGTCAAAAGCGAGAGTCATGAGACAAAGTTGCAAGGAGTAGATGCGCAAATCGATACGACGATGAAAAAAGTATAAATATATCATCTAAATATACCAAAACATCCGCACATGCCATTACAATGAGCTGTAGATCCATTTTAGATCATTTGACACGTTAAAACTGTACTTATGTCTTTTGGCTTGACTAGGAGAAATATAATTTATAGTGTACACATTCGGACCATCATATGGGTTTCCAATATGACAGAAAATATTAATTATGGTACTCATGTTTTGTCACATGTCTGAAACATTACACTTGGCAATCATAATATTGAATTATTTATAAGATAAAATAATTATATCAATAAGATTTCCGACATCGCCCAGAATGTGAGTTTGCCTTTTAGGTGATATTAAACCAGAATCTTCAATTATTTCTTTCATTTTTGGTCGCTTATTTTACATTTTTAGAAATGTGTCATTTTTTATTTCACATTTACTTTTTGTGGTAGTAAATTAGTTCTTCTAAAAATTAAAATGGAACAAAGAAACAGGAACCAATGATTCAGAGATAATGAGATTAAAATTTCACCCAAAAACAAAATAATTTAGCGTTTTAAGATTGCATTCTCCAAAATCAGCACGAAAAAGTCCTCGAGCGATATTGCGGTGACAGGAATAAGACGTGGCTGAATAAATTAAGAATTTACGACAGACCCTGTCGACAGGACGACGCTTCCGAGTTTCTCCATCACTAATTAAAGCGGCATTTGGCGTTAAATTTTTAATAAAGATAAATCGCTGTTCGTAAAGTTCACTGCTCCTTGACCTAATAATTTGGCTCTTAATGACTGCATTAATCCTTCGATACTTTATGTTTTTTGTTAATTCTTTCCTTATTGGCGTATCAGAAGAAAGAATTGGGAATGGGAAGAAGCAGTTCTCAAGTAATTTTATGTTTCAGTAACATTTTAAAGAATGGAAATGATGAAATAAGTATATGTTCTATTAAGTAATATAAAGTTTTTTAAAATTTTTTAATTTGTGCAACAAATATGGCACTATTACTGTCCTCTTTAATCGCGCCAGATTGTGAATTATTTCGTAATATTTAATTTAGCTAATGCTATACTGAAATATGGGTAAACCATGATTACAATTACGGAAAAGATTTTTTTTTTATGATCAAGGCGGGTCACCTACCTGATGATAAGAGATCACCGCTGCCCATGAACATTTGAAGCATCAGACTAGCCACAAATGCGTTGTCGGTTTAAAACGTTTTAAGATTTAAGCGCCTGGATGATCTGGATATATTTTCTGCTCGGTATATTTTTTTTTTTTTGGTCATAAATCATATTTTTCGGAAAATATGTTTAGCTACAAATAATATACTGATGAAATATGAAAAATATTTTTCGATCTTGTTATCCGATATATGTACTCCTCAAATCTCCCGCATACTGCCATGAAAATCGTTGGAGCCGTTTACAAGAATTTCCCGTTTAAAGGTATTAGGTACATTAACCTATCGAATTTAGGTTATATCTTCATTGCCTAAGTCTACACCGTCACTCACTGTCTCCTCGCCGCCAGCGCGGTCAGGTCCCTCTCCGGCAGCTTCTCCTTCAGCACCTCAGCGGGCACGTACCCCTGCCGCGTGCACAGCTCGCCGCCCTGCACGTCCTCCACCACGCGCACCAGCCATCTGGAGATTAAGGACATATGGACCAGATTAATTATCGTTATGAACAAGAAATCAGGGTTAATCATTGTTGAGGGGAAAGGGACTTCATATCGTTGTCAGAATCAACAACAGAAAGGAAGAATTTAATAAAAGTACTTTATGAAACTTGAGAATTGTTTAATAATATTTTATAAAATATACGATTCGAAAGAGTATTTTATGCTACGATTTTTCAAAAACGATTACTTCATTTACCGATTCTCGTAATATTTTTTATTTATTGTTGGTACATTTATTTATTAAAAAAAACATTGTAGTAACTTTTTATATATCATCATGATCACATAAAATAATTTGACATCGTTACAAAGGCAAACAGTTTATCTTTTATGAACATCCAATACTTGTAAAAATAATAGAAAAACATACAAAAAATCGAATAAAAACCTCAATAAATATCTGCCTTGAATACATATAATAGAATATTTATTTTGGCTTCATCGTTCAAGGTCCAATGATGAAATTAGAAGTTCAAAACAATAATACACTCTAGGACCTAGATTCAGCGACTTTATGCCAGATGCTAAATCTCAGTCTGACTTTGATCGTTCTATAAAAACTTGATGCTATCTAGTATTTTCTGTGGGCTAACGAACTGGTGGGCGACGACCTCGTAACTTCAGCGCTAAGCTGTACAAACTAGCCTGGCTAAAAACGAAGATTAAATTAATATTATCACGAGAAATTTGTTTGTTAGGTCTTATCTGAGATCATGCAAAAACTTATTATCGGTTCGATGTCCAACATCAACATATTCACATATCTGTTAGAAAGGTTTGTTTGTTCATCTGTCATTTGTTAATAAAGTTTAAATAAATAAACGCATCACATTAAATAGCCCCCATTAGGATTTCATGATTCTGTGTCGGGGGTCGGTAAATACACGCAACACAAACACATAGACCACGACAAACGGCCAATACAGGCGTTTGTCTTGAGCGGGGATCGAACCTATATATGTATATGCAAAACGGGCCGATTGCCACTCTCAGTGTAAGCGTCATAATTGCCATCCATAAATAATAAATTGTACACAAGTATATATGTATAAAACAGGTATTTTACAACTACCAGCTTTATCTAAATACATTTGTATGTAGTTTTCCTTTTCATTTCTATTAGTTAGTGCTTTTTTTTATAAGTTGGTCGAATACTCGGTAGCTTGTAAAGCTTGCTTAGAGTTGATAATTTTCTTTTTAACAAGAAGTTTAAGTGTAATAAAATAATTAATTTTGAAATATTCACTTAATTTTCGTCATCGGAATGGAAAATGACCTTCAAAATGGCGGATCAAATATTATTTTTGTTACAGTATTAAGGGAGATATTTCATACCGACAGCAAAATATGAGAAAAAATATACATAATAATTCGGTCGAATTTCCTTCAAAATTTTATTTAGCCTGTGTTACTTTATTATATTTAGTTACGTTAAGGTTAAGGTTTAGTTTTTATGTTTAGCGAAATTCGCGGCATTACAATTTTTTAATGTGATTAATATTGAATAATAATATTGACGCAAATGAACTAATTCATGGAGCCCAAAATATTTGCCATAATTACGGTAGTTAAACATTTTTTTTAATATATCAAGTAATATTCACATTATTTCTTTATAAATTCTCACATAAATATACGTTATATATAATTCAATTACGTTAATAAAAACAAATGGCGCGAACCCAAATTCATCAATCATTATTAAATATAAAAATCACGTTCAAAACGTTAAGATAAATATGAATTGCTCTAGTTTCGGAATTATTAATTGCGATCTACGCAATCCAAGACAAACTAACATACGCGTCGTGCGTAAACGCAACGTTCGGGATCAAATTGCGCAAGCGCAGTACACAGTTTGGCGTTCTGACGAAAGAGGGGAAGTTTCAGCTGTTATAATATTAATCTGTATTGGAAATAACTTTAGGTTTGATGTATTGATTCTTATAATCTGCTAGCTTTTGCTCGCGGCTTCGCTACCATTTCTTACGACAAGCGGAAAACAAATCCTGTACATAACCAATTCAAATAGAAAAAAGGAATCATTGAAATAAGTTCACAATTAGCAGAGACTTTATGTAACTTACTCACAAAAAAATCAGTTATATAACGTTGTATTTTATAAACGATTATTTTTTTCAATCAGTTCAAAAAACGAGTTCTGGTCAAAATTTAATTTTGACCTCACCCACATACTTAGTTCATTAAATAAATACAGAATAAACATTGCATGGATATTAAAAATTGTTAAAATATGAAATTTTCTAAAAATAAATATTTGTAATATCCAGGAAGTTAGGTATATATGATACAGTAATTACTGTCTAATTAACGTCACAAATGTCATTCTTGTACCAAGCAAACGAAGTACTTACAAACAATGATAATTACACAAATGAAAGCTTCAGTAAAGGTCAGCGGAGATTATGATCATATTTTGAACAAAGACGTTGACAAGAGTATGACTCGAGTCTTGCATGACAATAAATCTTTCGTTTTATGTAAAAATAAATCCTCATAATAAAATGTGTCCAAAAATGATAATATTTTCTTCAAACCTTTTCCTGAATGTAAGGACATGATATGGGTGCTGATAAGCAATAATGTTTCAACCCACAAAAAGACAATTTCTTAGATATTGATGTATTTTGATAGTGTGTCACTTATTTAACAATGTTAAATATAATTTTACGTTATATAAACTAAATGAGTACGAAAAAAGTGTCTTAATGTAATGTCTCGAATTTCAAGATTGTTCCATATTGTTCAATGTATACAATAATCTCAAATATTGGAAAAACTTATTATTAGATAACACATTAAGTATATCAATCTGCTTTTAATACATTACATCTTTTATCAAAATAGAAAAGAAAAGATAGATATATACGTCTTCAAACAAATTGATTAAGAATAGGTTTGACATCTTTAGACGCCATTTTCTCAAAATAAAGTCTATGTGGCTTGACACAGTATTGCATATCAGCGTCCATATAGTCTTTTCTTCTTGACTTGTCTTATTTAGCAGAAAAACATGGCGTATTTCTTACCACACGTAACCGTTAGATAAGAAATTATCGATTGGATGATTGAACTGAATCATTTTTTATAATGTAAAATTATAATGAAACTTCGTGATTTCCGTTCGGAGTATTGTTACCAAATAAGGACAAGGAAAAAAAAGGCTATAGTGTCATTAACAGTAACCATCAGTTAATTTCCCCTTTTTTCCCGGAGGAAATCTTAGAAAGATACCCGATTTCTGGTTATGTGGTGATTTATATCCACCAAAACCCCTGTGATGGTTGTCCTCACGAAAAGGGAGAGAACGCGGGATCGCTTACGCAGTTTGATGTCATCCCGACAGCCGTATAAAAATGAATGTCCGAGACCTCCATTTCACGCACCAACGGTCCGACGGTACGCCCCATGTACTAGACATATCTCGGCGTCTGTTACAGGAGGTCACTTTTAATGATTCTTTGAGTTTAATTTTGACGCCGAACAGCCCTAGTTGTTATATCAAAATACTAGACAGAAAGGACTAAATTCCGTTTTAAATTGTAACCAGTAAATCTGACTTTATGGAGCGGTTCTGCAGTATACTAAATCGACGGCACATCTTATAGTAGTCGCAGTGTAGATCAGAACATATCCTATCGATAAATGGAAGCTGATAAGCAAGACTGTGTCAAGCCACATGGACTGGATGTTAAACCTGTTCTTAATAAATATGTTTGAAGAAATATATATCCGTCTTGTCTTTTATTTTTTTATAAAAGGTTATAATTAATTGAAATCAGATTGATATATTTAATATCTTATCTAATAAAAAGTTTTACAAATATTTGTGATTATTGTATAAATTGCAAAATATGGAACGCACTTGAAATTCGAAACAATTAATTGAGAAACTTTTTTTCCGTACTTATTTAGTTTATATAACTTTATTTTTTTAATGTTAAATAGGTGATGCAGTACACAAATATCTCCAAATTTGACTTTTTGTGGGTTGATACATTATTGCTTATTAACATCCAAATGCCCCATGCTTAGAGTCCCACGATCATCCGAAAACGCATAAAAGACTGAAATTCTGGCTTGATACGAGAAATCCGATGTATATATGTAGGTGTACCGCAAATTTTTCCGCAAACATAATGAGAAGTGACTCGAATAAATTGGAAACACATGTTTTTTTCATTATTCAGTGTGTTTTCACACGCATCTGGGTTAAGTGCCATTGTGATTGGCGGTGATATCAAAGCTTGCATTTTATCAACCGTTTTAAAAAATAATAGGTTAATATATTATTTTGTTTTTTTTTTTGATTTACTAAATATATTTTGAATGAATTTAAATTATGCTGTAATTAATTACAGTTTATGTCCTGATGCGCATAATTCTATTGTTATCGAATATCGTTTTTTTTTATGATAGGGGATAAAAAAGTAATCTTTGAATTATTGTCCGCCACAATACAAATACTTTTCTCACATGAGGCTATACATAAGCCATGCGACTGAGATTTATATAGGTCACTTCTAGATATCGTACTTGTCAATTCGGCTTTCGCACATGAAGCGACCAAAGTATGGCTAAATTTGTTCTTTAACTGTTAAATTCAATGGTCCAGGGACTGGTGAAAATGAGGCTCTCCTTTATATTTAATAAGAGACTTTTCTCACCAAAGACTCTTTTTCGAGAATAGCCTTCGTCTATAACACTTTCTATAACTTAAATTCTGGCCTTTCAAAAGAAGACCTCAATTTGTATTGTAATATGTACAATTTGTACAAATATAATTTGTAAAAATATAATTAAACGCATCACACTCAACGGCGCCCATTAAGATCGCACAAACACCTAGACCACGACAAACATTCGTATGGCCAATACAGACATTTGCCGTGAGCGGGGATCGAACCCGCGACCGTTAGCGCTTAAGTCAGTTGCAGTGACCACTGCGCCAACGATACAATTAAGTATTGTTCAATAACGTTTTATATAATCGGCATATTTATTAGTTACCCCCTTTAATTTGAGGCTGAAGCCGCGCCTGGTAACGTATAGGTACTTGGCTGTAGCTTAGTGGATAAAGCTCCATGTCTCCTTAACAGGTGACTACCAGTAAGACATTAACAGGCTGTTAATTAGCTCTGTTTAAGATCAACACGAAATAATAAACTATGATTTATACGCTACTAGGGTCTTTGCTCTGAAGTGACATTAATAGAACACACCGTCCCCATATAATTATAATTTACGTTACAGACTTCTCTGAGATTAGCTTTGTGTCGCCAGAAATAATTGTAATGACGGAAGACAGAACCAGGCCGGAGGAATAGAAATGCGATCTGTAGGAAAACATTGACTCGTCATGGTTACAAATAGGCTGTCAAAACATTTTGTACCGTATTTTCTTCGATTTATTTTAGATATATCAAATTTAGTTTCCGTTTTGTTCTTGTCTAAAAAGATTATGAATTGTGAAATAGCAAAAGTCATTGCACTGTTGAAAATAATGACGTAAAGTGTAGCATAATGACGCATGGTATAGAATAGATTTTGTTTTGTGTATAATTTTATTAAATGTTTTTTTTTTTTTTTTGTGTAGATTATTCATTGCGATAATATAATTGAAATTGATTGTATTTCCGTAAGTGCTTTCAACAGATTTGCACATTTTGTGCTTACTCTATCTTTAATGTAATTATATCAATGTTATACAACAGAACAACAGATACAATTTTTATTTCTACGCTATAACTTTGATTTGTAAACTGAATTATAAAGAAGTCATCATCTACAAATAGGACATACACAATGAAATCATTACTCATCATCGTCACAATTATATCTATTTTTGCCTCAATGATTGGCGTTTCAATTCTGACGGATTAATAGAGCGCATCTCGGAAGATTGTTTAAACGCCGAGTTCATAAATCGTGTGAGCTGACACTTCATGTCAACAAACCGAGTATTCTGAAGGCTTCCTGACGGGTGAATTTAGAGGATAAGTCCCGAATTATAATCCGACATGGTCAATAAAGGCATATGAAGAGGAGAAACAATGTACGCGGTACTTTTTTGTCTCTTGATATAGAACATAGGGAACTGTGTCATAACACAATCGAGGGACTAAAAGAGCCTCGTATAATTTTTTCCTAAGACAAATATAACCAACTTCAAACAGAATTGGTGTTGTACAAATGGACGTCCAAATGGACGACGAAACGATCGCAGTAATCACGGGACATTTGATGTTAGTAATTAAAGAGTTCTTTTGTTTATCTCCGAAGATATTCATCAGACACTAATTTCTTATACTAACATTTTGATCGAAAAATATGCATTTAAATAGCGAAAACACCATTCTAATATGATTAGTAGTTTCAAAAATCGCGGACATACACTTAAATACATATAGTTCGAATACAGAACCTACTTTTTTAATTGGTTATAAAAGCTCCCGAGCCTTTATTTTTATTTGCGATAAAGAATAGTTTTATTTTGCGTAGGACAAAGTCCACGTTTAAAAGTCCGTCGTCTGCGCAGGTCATTAGGGATACCTAACATCGAAACCAAATCACATAGTTAACGTGAGGTCTTTGTCAGACGTCGAAAAATATCAATTTGAGATGTCTTTAGTTTAGGCCAGTATTTGGTTGTGTCTCGGAACCCTGTTTAACCACATAAATTGTGTGACCTGACACCTCGTGTCAACAAACTGAGTGGTCAAAAAACTTCCTGAAACGTGAAATTATAATGTTGCACGCGTAAATTGTGTTCTTCACTGTAATGACGTGAATTAATATTTTCTGGATTACCGGTTTCCGAAAAAGTGTTTTTATTTTAATTTAAATTATTATATTGTTTAAAATCAAAATATTTTTACAAATAATTAGGAATTTATATTGTCTTTTTGAAAGCCAAGAAAATGAATTTACTATGGTTTACGAAAGAAACTCAGGTCTGAGTTCTTGTAAATTCACCAGTATTCGTCGATTATATTTATTATTAACCGAGTTCAAAAAAAGCAGGACGTTTTCAATTCATCATGGACTTTTTATTAGTATATTTCTAGAGTATATTAGGCAATTTGACATTAGTAAGCACTTTGTTAAATTAAGATTATTTATTCGTCATTTTAAAAGCATAGGAGATAAATATAAATTTCTAAATAGCGTTTATTAGAAAGTTAATAATTACATTAAGAAGAATTTAGCAATTATTATATTACATTAAATATAAGCACTGACGTAACTAACTAAAGTAAGAACCTTAACGCTTATTTTAAGCAATCTTTATCATATATCAATAAAAAAAATCTATTAATTTCTTTTCATGTCTATAAGACACAATACTTATTAAGATCCCCGAAAATCGGTATCATCATAACATCGTTGTGGTCAGCTAAAAATAGCCGACATTTCCATCGATGGGTATGACATGGATACGGCAATCCAGCCATTAACCCCATTGGCTTCCCATCAATGATGTCATACCGCCAAGTTTACATCTACCGGCCTACATCTGACAATCTCATTCGAGTTCATGGCACAGGGTTAGAAGAGTTTTTTACATATCCGCGATCAAATGTATCACACATTTCTTTCTTCGCCTGGAAACAGTGAAAGAGAAAAGTCTGTGTAAAATTTGGCGTGAATTCGGCGACATGTTTCAGGGATAGGTAATATAAACATAATTCTAGAAATCCTGAATTTTTGATAACCAAAGTTTTATACAATTAAATTAATAATAGATATTTTTTCTCGATTGTTCATTTCTTTCAGAGTTAAGAAACCGTATCTACTGAAGTAGAAGCTTAAGTCAAAGGGAGAACCAAAAAAACCAATTGCTAGCTTCCTCCTAGGAATAATTTTCCTATTTTAAAACTTGACTCAGGCGTAGATGAATCTATTGCATCTTTTCATGATTCTGAAATTCTACAAATCATTTCAGAATCACGAATATTTCTTATAATTAAACTCTATATTCAAGCGCTTCAGCCCTGCGAGCTAATTCGACTTTTTTTTACGCAGGGGAATTCTTCGAAAAGATAACCGATTCCTGAGGGGGAGATCGGGTTATGTGGCGATTTGTACCCACTTAAACACCTGCGATGGCTTATCTCAGCACGATAATGGAGAGACCTCGGGTTTGCTTGCGCATGCGCATCCACTGCCTATTCCGTGCGACGCTCCGTTCGTGGCTGGCGGAGCTCGTCCCATGAGGGCAAAGATTGGTCTTGCTCTCCCCGCACCCGCTGGTGCTGGTGCCATCCCGGCTGCCGTCCTTCACGGGGCCGTATGAAAACGGATGCGTGGGACCCCCCATCTCATGCACCCACGGCCCAGAGCGCGCCCTAGTTATTTTGCTCCGAGCGCTGGTGCTAATTCTACATAGAAATAAAATAAATTGATGATCTCTTTTTAGTGTTTTTCAATAAAATGTCGAAATCAATAACATTCTAAAACTATTCGCCATTGAGTAAATAATGTTTAGAGTTCACAGTTGCGGAATAGTAATAATTCTGGGCAGTTCGTACAAAACCACGCAGACAAGGTTGAGGAGTAACACAAACATACATAAAACAAAATGATTATTCCGCTCAGTTTGCATTATTGTAATGGACGCCGAAGCCCTCGTAGACAGAAGGCTGTCTATACTTATATTAAAGACATAAAAATCTAAATTTTGTTCCTATTTTAGGTTTCTAATATAATAAATTGAAGAGTTTGTTTGTTTGAATGCGTTAATGCTCAGGAACTACTGGCTCGAATTAGATTTTTTTTTTGTGTTAGATAGTTTATTTATTGAGGAAGGCTATATACTATATTATATCATGCTACAACTCATAGAAGCGAAGCAGTAACCAGTGAAACCGGAAGGGACAGCTAATGAAAGGGAGCAAAGTCGGGGGAAAAGCTTGTACTATAAAGAGGTGCTAGTAGACTTTGTTTGTATAAATCTTTGTAGTCATTGATCGGACCAAAATAAAAAAAATTCGGTAATTCGAAAGTTACAATATTTCGAAAGGACATATAATGTGTTCATATGTTGTTCTCCCTCGCTTTTTCTCTCGCTTTTATGGTTATCACTGCGCTCGTATGAGTGGTAGTATGATGTAATATAGCCTATTATCTTCTCCAATAAACGAGCTAATCAATTCAAAAATATTTTTGTTTAAATTAGATCAGTAGTTTCAGAGATTACCATCTACATACAAGTAAACTTTATCTCTTCATAATATTAGTGTAGACATTATACGAAGTACAACTAAATAATGTCACACGGATAAGCACGCGAACAGGCAAAGTCACAAGCATTCGCTAGTGTTTCAAATATAGGTTAGTATCTCCTAAAGCAATTAAATTATTCGTTCTATAAAAGCAAGTTAACGACCGAACGCTGAGACTGCAGCTCGGCCATTAAACTTAGACTATTTTAAATAGTATATTTTTAATACTTCTAAACAGCCCGTAATATTTTACGAGCCGCATAAGAACCATCAATACAACGATCGTGTTTAAAAGATTTCCTACGTATTAAGAGCTTTTAAACATAATATACTGTAAGGCGTGAAATACATTTGTAAGTTTTACTCTATAAATGGATGCAGATAAGCAATAATGTGTCAAGCCGTAAAAGGTAAATCGGAGATATTGATGTATTTTGATAATGCGTTACATATTTAGCAAAAAGAAATTAAGTTATCTAAGCTAAATAAGTACGGAAAAAAGTTTCTTAATTTAATTTTTCGAATTTATGTGCGTTCTATATTTTGCAATTTATACAATAGTGTCATATATTAAGACAGACGCGTTGGCGCAATGGTCACTGCAACGGACAAAAGCGCTAACGGTCGCGGGTTCGATCCCCGCTCACGGCAAACGTGTGTATTGACCATACAGATGTTTGTCGTGGTCTGGGTGTTTGTGTTAGTGTTGTGAGTGTTTCCGGACCCCCGACACAAGGTCATGAGATCTTAATGGGGACCGTTGAGTGTGATGCGTTATTTATTTATTTATTTATTTATATTTGGAAAACTTATTATGCTTTTAATTAATTATATGCTTTTAATTATATAATAATTTGATAAAATCGAAATAGATAGAATGAAAATATTGATATATATGTACATACATACGTCTTAAAACAAATTTCTTAAGAATAGGTTTGACATCTTTAGACGCCATTTTCTCAAAACAAAGTCCGTGTGGCTTGACACAGTATTGCTTTTCAGCGTTAAAAAAATCTTCAGTTGTATAGCAATAACTAGCATCGATGCATGTCAACTTATTATCAAAAAAAGCAATGACACAAACAATTTAATAATGTAAATCTTTATGAAAGTCTGAAAGCAAAACTTAGTCTCGCCTTAGACATAGACAATCAAAATTAGGTTTATATCAGTAACTGGGGCGAAATAAAATCTTATCCCGTCTGTGAAACTGTATATTTATTTTTTATTGTAGAAAGTTTGTAAAATGTAGGTAAGATGACTAGTTTTCACTTTACGTCAATTGTGAAGACCAGTATAAGTTGAACTGTACGTTTTGTCTACACTAATATTACAAAGAGGAAAGATTTGGTTGTATGTTTCTTTTTATTGAATAGGCTCCGAAATTACAAGACCGATTTGAAAATTATTTTTGTGTTGATTAGCCCGTTATTGAGGTCGGTTATAGGCTATATTACATCACGCTAGGACTCATAGAATCGCTCCTAGTAGCAATAACCCTAAATACGAATGAAATCGCGAAGGCTAGCTAATTTAATTAGCTACTTAAATAATAAGTTAAATTTTATTTCCATTTTATTATTAGAAAAATAAATATAAAAACATTTTTTTCGCACAGAAACCTTTGTATTAACTTAAAGATTTTTTTGTCTCAATCACATTTCAACTACATTGACGCAAGAAATAAAATATGACGGAAATATGTTGATAATGTTACACATCATATTCTAAGTAGCCATTTTAAACAGTTGACAATTCTACTAGAATATAAATAAAAGTTTTATGTGTTATGTATATATAAGTTTTATGTATAGCTTAAGCTACAGATTTTAGCTACCTATATGTACTAGGTACTATATACTAGGCGCGGCTTCAGCCTCAAATTAAAGAGGGGGTAACTAATAATAAAATATGCCGATTATATAAAACGTTATTGAACAATCCATAATTTTACTGTAACGAACACAACACAAGAACACAACAATATTTTATCGTTAGCGTATTGGTCACAGCAACTGACTGAAGCGTTAACAGACGCGGGTTCGAACCCCGCTCACTGTAAATGTCTGAATTGGCCATACGGATGTTTGTCATGGTTTGGGTGTTTGTGTTAGTGTTGTTTCCGGACCCCCGACACAAGGTCATGAGATCTTAATGGGGGTCGTTGAGTGTGATGCGTTTATTTTTACAAGCTTTTATTTATCTTGTTGTGTATGTATTTACGATTTACCTGAGTCGGTAAAGAAGTAAATTATAAATAGGAATTAATACTTCAATCTTGCGTCAAGCTTTTATATCATACTAGCTGACCTTCGCAGTTTAGCGTTACTGCTTCGCTTCTATAAGCCATATCGTGATGTAATATAGCCTAAAACCTTCAATAAACAGGCATATAATAATATACTCTTTTGTCTTTTTGTTAAAGTCTGTGGTCAAATTAAGTATACATTATTTGTAGTCAATCTTGAAATCTGTTAAAAAGTTAAAAAACTACGGTCAAATTCCGAACGCTAAGCGACCACTATAATAACATAATTTTACACAACTTCTTGGCAGAAAATATGGAATATCTATACTAATAATAAAATTCTAGCGGGTCGCTGTCTGTACATGGAAGATATAGGAAAAAAAATATTATTGGGGGCCTATACCAACGCAATAGAACCCAAAACAATGATTTTTAGAATTCTTATCTGTTTGTCTGTTTGTCTGTTTGTCTGTTTATCTGTGCGTTTGTGCACGCTAATCTCAGAAACGGCTTATCCGATTTAGATGCGGTTTTCACTAATATATTGTAGTAAGCTTCACTTAACATTTAGGGTTTGTTTTATGTCAATCGGTCCATAAATAAAAAAGTTATGTCAATTTAAGGAATCACGTTGAACATTTTTGTTGTGTTTATAACTAAATAAATGAAAGTATATACAGTACTTACATCAAAAAATACATTTTTAAAAATTTTGTCTGTCAGTCTGTCTGTCTATCTGTTTGTTCCGACTAATCTCTGAAACGACTTAACCGGTTCTGATGGTACTTTTTGCAGTTAGAAAATGTTATAAGGAGTGACTTGGGGTTACTTCTATTTTAGATATTTTTAAATCTATATATATGAAAAAAAATCTAACGGGTCGCTGTCTGTACATGTAAGATATATGAAAAAAAATTATTGGAGGCCTTTACCTACGCAATAGAACCCAAAACAAAATTTGTTAGAATTTTTGTCTGTTTGTCTGTTTATCTGTGCGTTTGTGCCCGCTAAAAAAGATATGTCAACTTATGGGGTCACGTCGAACATTATTTTGTGATTATCACTAAATGCATGAAAGTACTTACATCAAGTACTGTCAGTCTGTTTCTTACGACTAATCTCTGAAACAGCTGAATCAAATTTGATAGGACTTTCACTCGCAGTTAGAGGATATCCATTAATCACGTGAGGCCCAGAGAAGGGAGTGGGAATGGAAGAAAACAATCATAAAATATCACAAAGTATAAAAAGTTCTTAAAAACATTACAGCAGCCCCTATAGCTAATATTATAAGGATTAAATTAGGCTACTTATATTAAAAAAATATATTTATTGTAATCAATAAGTAAAAAAGAGAATTACGCCATAACAAAATATTGGAGAAACCCATAAAATAGTGAACATTTTCCGATTTAAGAAGGGAAGGTATACATCTATACAAATAAATAAAATTGATGTGTCTGTTTGTAATTTTAAATAGTTGCATATGAAAGTATACACGGTACTTACAACAAAATTACCAATCTTAAAATTTTTGTCTGTCTATCTGTCACTCAGTTTGTTTCGGCTAATATCTGAAACAGCTCGACCGATTTTGATGAAACTGTCACTAGCAGAAAGCCAATTTTATAAGGAACAAAATTGAAACCAATGAAATAGTGAATAATATCTGATTCAAATAGGGAAGATATATATTATATTAATATAATTGGTATTTTTTTTACTGGATATGATAGAACAAAACCGAAACTATAAGCAAAAGCGAAAAATAATTTAAGTCACAGAGCCAATTTTGATTAAAACTAAAACTGCATCATTAGTTTTTTGAAAAATAAGTTTTCCTACGAGAAACGAACACGTTAATTCTGTAAAAAATACCTTCATACATTATAAAGATCAACTTTAGTGAGGTAATACTATACAGTAAACTACAACAAAAAGAAAAGGCAATTTTTTTTACAAAATCCTATCACATTCTTACATTAATTAAATCTTTAGTAACGGGAAGTTGTAACGCTAATAGCGGGTGAGTACAATAGCCGAGTCCAGTGAAATGTAGATTTTCAACAAATTGATTCATCTTTTTAAGAATTATCTAAACCTACCTAGGTAACTGAGTAGGTGACGGGGACTAAAACAAACGTGACATTCTATCAACTTTGTATAACTCACATATAAAAAAAAGACAAACATAAAAGAAGTTACTGTGAGTAATTCATTTTATATATTTTCGATTGTATTGTTCACACTCTTCCTCACTTTAGTAGGTGACTAGCATTTTCATGCAATTTATAAACAAATCGTTCGAAATAACGCACATTTTTTTCTAAACTTACCGGAACCAATAATTTAACCCACATATTTGATTATGTCTATGTAGAATCGAATACTTAACTTAATTAATGTATAGATTTAATGTTATTTTGTAAAAAAAAAAACCTTTTCCTTTAATTTGCCACTTACTATTACTTTCCAAAAGTTGATCTTTACAAATGACACTACTAGGTGGTGCAATAATACATAATGTATTTTTTTTAATTAGTGGGTTCAATTTCTGGCCAGGAAAATCATGAAATAAAAAAAAATTATGATGCAGTTTTAGATTTTTCAAAATCGGACACGAGACTCCATTAAGTATCTTTCGCGATTCCTTATAGTTCCGGATTTGGTCTATTAAGTCCAGTAGAAAAAGTCACCCGATATATAATACAAGGAGAACCTAGGTGGGAACTTACTGTTTTGCAGTCGAAATTTTAAAGACTACCACAAAACAACTTTTCTTCAACATTTATAGTGAAAACCGTGGAGGAATACCGTATCTGAGTTAGTGTCTGCTTATAAATACAACCAGAAAGTTCCCAGATTCAAAGTAAAAAGCTCCTTTCTTGAGCAGCACTGCAGACTATTATAACCTTGCTTTGCAGGAGACATGCCAAGCATTCTGTAATCCACGCGAACGAAGTCGCGGGCACAGCTAGTTTTTTATAAATTCAAAACACCGAGCGACATCAATATGTCGCTAATATAAGATTAGTACCCGTTACATTTTCATAACAGAAACATTGCTCCATGCTAATAACATATCAATCCTTCAACCGACATCAAAGACGAACATTTATTTGATTTCCCGAAAACCACGAGCAAATAATAAATACATAACGATCATTACAATAAATTGGAACCGGGGCAAGTATAATGCTATAACGTTGAAATATGAATGTTTTGTTCGAAGTAAAACTATTCGTTTTATTAAAAGACTAGCTGCCCCGCGCGGTTCACTCGCGTTTAAATCAAAATCAAAATCAAAAAATACTTTTTTCAAGTAGTCTTTTAAAAGCACTTTTGAATCGTCAAAATAAACAAAAAGTACTTAAATTAAGGAAAAGCTACTACCGGTTCGGAATGTAGATTCTACCGAGAAGAACCGGCAAGAAACTCGATAGGTACTCTTTTAAAATTGTGTTATTAAGTATATACATTTTAAAAATTACAAATGTTTATATTAAACATCCTGTATGAAATCCAGCTATACTAAATCCATGCATTATTATCATCTATATAATCTTGTACAGAATAATATGCTTTAGCTATTAAAGAATTTTTAATATACAATTTAAACTTATTGATTGACAATTGCAAAAATTTCTTTGATATTTTGTTATAAAAACGGACACCTTGCCCCAGAAAGGAAACATTTACTTTGCGAAGTCGAAAGCTTAAGGTTCCTACTTCGTTCCTTTGAGTCGTAGCGTGATGTAATGAATTCAAAATATACTTTATTCAAATAGGCTTTTTAAAGTACTTTCAAAACGTCAAATTTCAGGTCAATTGATTATAGATTTCTTTTAAGCTATCGCCGGTTCGGAATGTAGACTATCGACAAGAATCCGCAAGAAACTCGATAGGTACGATTTTAAAATCATACACGATGGATTTTTATTACATTTTTTTTTATATTTTTATAATATAGTTCCAATTAAGAGGCTAACCAACGCAAAAATAATTTTTCTAATCGGCCTTGTAGTTTCTGAGCGTATTGAAAACAAATAAACAATCAATCAAATCTTTCTTCTTTATAATATTAGTGTAAACTAGATATTCTTTACGATTTATCCTTAAAATAGTGTTCGTTCGATAATCGAATTCCGACTAGAATTATTATTGAAAAGAACAAAAAAATTAACTGTTTTGATTTTACGTGCGACCGTTTCCGTAACGTCGTACAAGATTGACAATAAGACACAATCGTTAGTGAAGATCTAAGTTCATTAAAATTAAGTTATAAGGTCACGATTTTTACTTGGCGGCTTTATCCAAAGAATTGGCCACGGGACTCAGATAGTATAGATACGCCTCTGTTTAGTAGATACATTTCTTTGAATAAAATATATTAACAATCAGTAATCTGTGTTTACATCGTTTTGGATTGTAGCTCAGTCAGTGTATATTGTTTATTTTTTTATTGTAATTTTACTTATGATATGTTTTGTGAACAAAGTCGGTTAATTCGTAATTCTGAGGTATACAAACAAAATAATTATAAACTACGAATTGAGAATTTTTGAGGTTGGTAGACAAAAAAATGGTTTTGATAAACAGAGGAGGCAAAGGTATTAAAGATGGTATTATATACTTTATAACTCACTCTAACTCAAAATAAGCTTTTCACTGATTTCTAAGATCATCTTTCAAACAAACAAACTCATAGCTTTTTACATTAGTATAGATTAGCTTTGTAGATTCCCGGATGTGATGCCAGGTTTTTCGACCTGAAAGAAAAGTTCGTGGGATATTTTGCTTACAAATTTAGCAGCTGCTATTTATATTTTTTCGATGTTTAGACAATCTCACGATTCAAATGGTCACTAAAATATGTATATGAGCATTCCGCTCTCCTTCTCTATATACACCACTAGCTGACGCGGCGAACTTCATACCATCTAACAGTCAATTCTTTATTTTTATTTTTTAATACCTATTCAGCTATCCGGGACCTCGGATAATCTAGTGAGATAAAAAAAATAATAAAGAAAGTTGATTCCACATTTACATTATGCCAAAAAAAAAAAACAAAAAGTATAATTTAAAATTATTTTAATTATTATTACGAATCTTCTGTATGGGAATATAGAAAAGTTTTTTTTTATAGACTTTTTCAGGCTATTTCTTAAATTCTTCAAAGAAAATTATAAAAGAATAATTAGCGAAATCGGTTCTTTCGAGATTTTCGCTTAGTAACTCATTCAGCGATTCATTTTTACATTATAGAAAAATAAGAGTGCGAAATTTCATACTCCTCCGTCTGCGCAATTTTCGTAAAAGCGGTACTAAATTTATGCTTCACGTATTAATGTATATATTGAAATAACTGAAACATGTAATACGATCAAGAGAATTCAGACGAGACTTTAACACTTGCCAAAGATTCGCAGGAAAAAGTTAACACGTAATTAAAGAATGAGCCAAAAGCAGACGTAACACTTAGTTGCCTTTTTGCTTTAACAAAAAAAGAACTTTTTTCTGCCAAGAACTAAGAAGCATTTCTTCGGGTGTCCACAGAAATTAAGGTTAGTGAAATTGCAAAAAAATGTATATCACAGCGACGAAGGAGAGAAATATATTTAAACTTTAGCTCATTTTGTAATATTCGCAACGGGGTCACCTAAAAAACGACAACTGAAAATTACGCAACCCGACATATATATTAGTACACGAAAGACTTTACAATAATTACGTAAGATTAATATATGTTGGAGCAATTAATATTGCGAAATCTTTCTTTTTTTTTGTAACTCTATTCAATGTTATATGTGATATTTATGTTTAAACTGCCATGTTTGTTATGAATAAATAAAATATTTTATGTTAGTTTGGAGTGTGCCTTCAAAATGTTGTAGAAAGTATTTACATTTGTCTTTCAGTTTACTTGTATTAAATTCGTTTTTAAGGTCGGTTTAATATTTTTTTTAAGTTTTTATGTTTTGATGTATAGTGCTATATTGCTTGGGTTAGTTTTGTAATTATCAGGATAAGAAATGTAGTTTTTTTTTATTGTTGATACAGCTGCCAACTTTTAATAAAGATACGAATAATTAAATAAAATATTATCATATTATTATGTATGATAAAATAATTGAGGTGTTAGAGTGACTTTTATTTTGAATTTTAGAATCAATTTTTTTTTGTTTACACAAAAAAATTTCGTTCTTTATAGCGTTTAAGTCAATAGACACAGATATATAACGTATGGTCCGAACCTCGAAGATCCTTTTAATTTGGATATACTAAGTTAGAAAAACTTGGACACTTCAGATTAAAACCAATCAAACATGGTAGCCTTGACGTTCAGAAAGATAATGTAAATTCCTATTTTGACCTAAACATATTTTGATTTTTGTGAAAGGACAAAACATCACCACGCGATGTCGCGTCATGGCACGAGTGAATCCCGTGACGTCACATATTGTTTGTCTTAATCAGAAGAATGTATGTACAATGCGTATATGCTATTTACCTTTCAGCAGTAGCACTTTTCCTTGTCTGTTTCTTGGGATGATTTTTCTTCGGTCGAACTGCTAGCTTATGCTTCGCAGCTGATGCGTCGAGGAGTTCAGCGTCCACGTTCAGACTGGAGTCGATGTGAGGGTTCCTGGGAGAGGGGACAGTGTTAATACACGGATGAGGGGACTATAGCTACTGAGGGGACTGATGCTCATGCTTTGTTTAAAGACATGGTCAAAACGACGTAGATCAGACAAACTGATTTTTTTTTCCTAGAATATTTATTATTGATTTTTTTTACTTATAATATATTTCAGTGTTGTTGTAACGAGAAAAAAGGCACATCGTGACAGTGCTTAAGATTAATAAACCAAAAATAATAATAATTTACATACGGCCTATTGATTAGTATAAATATGCATAATGGCAATTTCAAATAAAAAAATATATAGATAATAATCCAGTTCAAATATTGAAATTCAAAAAAAATACAAGAACTTGATTACTATGAGAATTTTATACGCATTTTTATATAAAGCAGAGCCATTCGTTTAATTGCTGTTATCATTGGGTTCATTTATTTTATATTTTATTTATTTGCATGTATGTATATTGTATGTGTTTAATGTTAGAGAAATCTATACACAAAAACAAACATACATATCACAGAAATACTGTACAGCTTGTGATTAGTGCAAGGAATGTGTATTTACATACTATATAGTAAATAATAGTTTTAATTAGTTTTTGTGAACTTAATTTAAATATGTTGTAAATGCTGACATGAGTAGTTAACTTAGTACATCAGCAAATGGCTATTCAGACTCGCAAATCATGGCAAAAAGGATTTAAATTATTTTTATTCTAAGATTGATGGTTTTATAATATTTAATATACAACTATTTTATATAATAGAGCATAGATGAAAATCATTAATTAAATGGGGTAGAGTTGATTCATTGAGGTAGAGCTTAGTCGTAGCATATTGACTACAAGTGAGTGAGAGAGCCGGAAGCCTATATCCCTCTCCTATTCATTTCCTTATTACCTTTATCCACTATTCCATATGCCGGCAAAGCATTTGTCCCTAGTTGTTGTTTGCTAGTTATTTTTTGCAAAAATATAGTTGGCATCTTTTGGGTGCAGACCCAAAATTAATCTTGCATAAGATTCCGAGAAGCTCAAGTAACAAGCAAGGTATTGTATTGTATAGTAACTAGTGAAGGGAGCTGCACCGCTGGGCCGCCGTAGCAGACGCTACAAGAAGCGTAGCCTGACTACGAGCGCGACATCGGTGTAGACCTTCTGCCTACAACTCTACACCTAAAGTTGTCTCCGAGGAAACGTTGGTTGTAGGCTTGTAAGGGTATTCGTATAGGCTTCCCATTTATAAAAAAAAAAACATATTTAGAAAGTAAGTTTTCATGTGCTTGTTTAAAGTGCATATCATACTCGTGGAATAAAAACATCTTAAAGAAACACTGCGAAAGATCCTCGTCTTAAGAAGCCCAAACGCGTCTGTCGAGTCCGGTACGACTATCTGAATCGTGCGCGATCGTCCGTATAATTACGAAGCCTAGAATAAAAAATGATGTGTGTATAAGTTTCATACTCGACTCTATTATAAGTCTACAGTCGGTACATAGTGAA
Organism: Hypolimnas misippus; assembly: GCA_037950945.1. NCBI lineage: Eukaryota > Metazoa > Arthropoda > Insecta > Lepidoptera > Nymphalidae > Hypolimnas > Hypolimnas misippus. The sequence goes on along the minus strand of JBBEEQ010000017.1, from coordinate 16,386,096 downwards.
TTACTTACATAATTTGTGATATTATAGATGCATAGAAGAATATATGTGTCTATACAAATAATATTGTATTTAATTTAATTGTATAGTATTTCAACACTAAATGGAAATACCATTTGAAACGTACTGGAACCATATGAATTCCTAATTAAATATAAGGCATAAATTTTCTATTATAAAGTTTTAAACTTAAAATCATCTGTTAACATGTAAAAATATCTATTTTGGTACTTTAATACTTTAGCAGGGAAATTACAGATGGCTATATACGCTAACTTTTATCATGTGGAACCATTGCGTATATTTGTTAATACTAGGCGGATACTTCGCATCGTTAGTTAACTGTTTTAACGGATTCTGATAAGCAATACTATGTCATGCCACACAAACTTCATTTTGAGAAAATGGTGTCTAAAGATGTCCAAACTATTCTTAATAAATTTTTTTGAAGACGTATGATGGATATATACATGTTCTCTTTTCTATATTGATAAAAATTTTAATGAATTAAAAGAAAATTGGTACAATAAATAATTTGATCTAATAATTCGTTTTTCAAATGTATTAGATTATTGGACATTCCAAAAAATTTAGCATACTTTTTTTTCCGTATTATTCCGTTTAGATGACTTGATCAATTTTTGCATAATGTTAAATACGCGACGGATTATCAGAATAAATCATTATCTCCAAATTCGATCTTTTGTGGGTTGACAGATTATTGCTTATTATTATCCAATTATAACTACGGATAAATGGATGCTGATAAGCAATAATGTGTCAACCCACAAAAAGTCAAATGCGGAGATATTGATGTATTCTGATACTGCATCGCCTATTTTACATTATTAAAAAAAAATGAAGTCATATAAACTAAATAAGTACGGAAAAAAGTTTCTTAATTAATTGTTTTGAATTGAAGGGCGTTCCATATTTTCAATTTATACAATAACCTCAAATATTTGAAAAACTTTTCATTAGATAATATATTAAATATATTTGTCTGAATTTAATCAATTATACCTTTTATCAATAAATAAAAGAAAAGATGGATATATACTTCTTCAAACAAATTTGTTAAAAATGGGTATGACATCTTTAGGCGCCATTTTCTCAAAATGGAGTCCGTGTGGCTTGACACAGTATTGCTTATCAGCGTCCAAATATTTGACATATTTTACCAATTCATAAAGGTACAACAGTATTACTTATAGAACATTTGTACATACATTTACATATGTGTATATCTATGTATATTTATTCATTATTTAAAGCATAGAAGTATGTAATGTTTATGTAAGTTTATATTATTATTATTAAAAAATAAGTATTTATTCAATTTGCACATTCCCTCAATAAATAAATTCCTCTAAACATAAGATTGTGTTTAAGAGATCGCTTATAATAATAAGACCGACTTTGCTTGTTGTATCTGTGTAAGTATTTTTTATCCTTCATTATTTTGATTCTGTATTTAGCATCTGTGTGTAATAAAGTTAAAAAAAATATATATATATATATATTGTAGTAAGTCCCAGATATTTAAGCAGCTATAGTTAAGATTAATTTTAAGTGAATAAAAATAGATGAGTGGAAGTTTAGAGCTGCTTCCTGCCGGCGATGTGTGGTGCTAGCATCAATCACAGCCGCTCTGACGCGTCAATGTCAGGGTCCGCAGCTATCGCATTACAAGAATATCTCTTTGACAAATATACGAACGGTTCTCAGTAATGTTATTTTAATTTTCATTTAAAAATTCTATGCCAATATTTTATTATTTCAGTTCATTAAAACTTAAGGAAAAGTTTATATTTTATCATAAATTCTTAACAATAATTACGGGAATATTGAATATTGAAATCATGCATGAATTACTAACAAAAAACTCATACACGCGTTACGAAGTGGCGTCGTGACACGACTTCGTATCGTGTAAATCTATGGCGGCCATCGTAAATAATCACGATGCAACGTCGTGTGTTCGATTTTCAACAAAAAATCATATCATAGAAGCACGATGTGTTGTGATTTTTTACGATGCATGTCATAGATGCACGTTGATAAGCAATAATGTATCAAGCCACACGGACTTTATTTTAAGAAAATGGCGGCTAAAGATGTCAAACCTTTTCTTAATCAATTTGTTTAAAGACGTATATAACCGGATGGTTTTATAAATATATAATGAATGAAAAGCCGATTGATATATTTAATGTGTCATATAATAATAAGTTTTTAAAATATTTCAGATTGTTTTATAAATTTTAAAATATAGAACGCCCTTGAAATTTGAAACGTTAAATCAAAAAACTTTTTTCCGTACTTATTTAGATTAGATAACTTTAAATTATTTTTCATAATATTATATAGGTGACGCAATATCAAAATACATCAATATCTCCGAATTTGACTTTTTGTGGGTTAATACATTATTGCTTATCAGCATCCATATATATTTACGATGCACGACATCGGTAGCATCGTTCCTTAACGAAACGTGTTTGACACGTGACACGTCACGACGTCGCATTGTTTGTATGTGCTTCTGTCCTTACTCAACTTTTAATTTCATATCAATCATTATAATAGTAAAATCTTAATTTTTAACATATAACATCTAGCTAATTTTTTTTAAATGTATAACATTTTTTTTGTGACGTAATACAATCATCAACATCTAGGTTTTTTTAACCAAAAATCATTCAATTGTGGGTAAAATTGTACCAAATATGCTTTAATGTATTGAAACATTTTATTACCGTTCTACATGTCTTCAATGTGGCAACATTGTAGCTGAATAAGGTCACTTGTAATACTTCCTTAATAATTTGGCAACACTGTCGACCATGGGTAGTAACCGAGAAATAACAGCTCATGACAGTGTTGAGAGATACCGCGTTATTGGGAACGTTCTCCCGGCCGCACATTACAAGAAATTTCTGTCAAAAGATTAAACGACCAACCAGAAATGCACGAACAAACCGGATTTCTATTAGTATTAAATGATGGGTTACCTAGCTCAAGGATAAATTTTGTGTATTTATTCCTATCTGAAACTTTAATAATAATTCATCTATATATATATATATATATATATATATATATATATAAATTTTATTATTTAATAATTGTGAGTTCATAAATGTATGTATCAGTTAAACCTTTTCGCGCTCATTACAATTTTTTGACAGCAATTTCTTACAATCTACGGTCAAGCTTAACCCAGAAATATTTTATTGGATGTGGCCTAAGGTCGTTCGATCGTTCGATTGTTTTTCGTTTGGTAAAACTGTTGCAATACACTGAATAAAATCTTATGTTTTTATACATAGAGTACAAAATGTACATACATACATATATGTATATTTTATGTAATCATTTAAAGAAAATCGACGAGGACAGCACATGTCCATTTTGTATGCCTAACCAGAAAGGTATTTAAGCACCTTTCTGCTTTACTTAATCATATTTTTATTTCTGAATAAGAAGAAAGGTAGATACATACAACTTTAAATACAAAATTTCCATATTCATAATTCATTTTATTAAAATAAAGCATAGTTGTAGCCTCCTGACTGCAGCCGTAACTGTGATAAGCAAATGTAGCTGCATTTTGTGCGGTGAATGAGCCGGAAGCCTAACCCTCTCCCCTGTTCTTTTCCTTGCCTTTCACCACTTATTTCTTTTTAAGTCGCAACGCGTTTGTATTTTCTCTGGTATTGCAAATGTCCGTACGAGGCGGATCACTTAATATCAGCTATCCCGTCTGCTGGTTTGCCAGCTACTTACATATAGATCCCGCAAAAAATCTAATTTGGAGATAATGATATATTCTGACAATGCGTCATATATTTAGTATTATTCAAAAACTTTTCAAGTCATCTAAACTAAATAAGAACGGAAAATAGTGTCTTAATTTAATGTTTCGAATATTGAAGTGTGCTGAATATTTTGCAATATGCAATAATCTAATATATTTGAAAAACTCATTATTAGATAAAACTATTTACTGTACCAATCTGCTTGTAATTCGTTACACCTTTTACCAAAAAAGAAAAGAGAAGATGATAGAGGATGATTGACGTCTTCAAATTTATTAAGAATAGGATTGACATCTTTTGACACTATTTTACCAAAGGTCCGTGTGGCTTGACACAGTATTGCTCATCAGCGCCATTATATATAAAACATCTCTCTGTTTGAACACATTACATACATACAGTTACGTCATCTAATCCAAGGATGGTTAAAATTGTATTTCCGTTGCAATCTGAATATTACAATACTTTATTTACTTCGTATAATCATGTACTGTAATCGCTAAATTATTCTAAATTTATCTTCCATAACATTGTGCTTTAGATCATGAAGACATTTCTCATCATCATCGCCCAGATACCATGAAACTCAAACATACATACACGACCTAAACTATTTTAAACACTTTCCCAATGTAGTTAATATAAAAACATAAAATTCAAGTTTACAGCCCAAGTTTCGGTGGCGCGCTATTAAAAGCTGCCCCAGAAAGAATATGACGTCTGACGCGGCACAGTTTACCTCCATGACTTGTCCGACTTAACGATCTGTCATTATGTCAATATTTAACGAGGCCATTCACTTTCCGCGGGCCTAGACAATGTTATATAGCGACTGTCGGCTTCGTTTGTAGATGAGCACAATATAGCTTGTATACGACTTGCCTCGATCGGGGCAGTACCACACTCTGAAAGAAAATTGGTACGAAAAAGCTAATGTAGCTGCATTTCACGCGGTGATCAAGAGAACCGAAACTCTTAACTCCTCACCAATCACTCAAGATAACTCAGAGCAAACATATTTTTTTCTTGTCGACTCAGATTATGGAATAACTATCGAATTTGTTGCATTAATACATATAATCTTAGTTTGAGATAAAACCATAATTTCAGGCTCGTCCTATTGTGAATGGCCTTTTTTTTAAACATTTTTCTCAAAAAGAACGACACAATGAAATTTGGGTTAATATGTAAAGTTTTTAATGAAAACATGGTCCAATTTTTGCGATTTAAAATATGCTAATGGACTTTTTTACAATTGTTTTGTCAGGTAACTTTTAATTATATATAAAAAAGATTTATAGATAACAATAAAAGAATTGTTTTTCTTATTCAGGTTTTACAAAAATTTAAAAGTAAAATCATTTCGGTATTATAATATTTTAATGTGCTATATTGCCACCTTAGAATTAAATCATTATATCAACATTTTATACAGAAATATTTAATATTTGTGTTGTTCCATAAAAACCATTTTATTTCCTTACAATAGAAACTTTTTATAAAATTATAATGATAATGACTTCCTATAAAAGTCTTTATATTATTTTAATGATTAATGATAAAAAACTTTACGCAAATTATGACTATTTAAAAATTTCTATATAAATTGGTTATAGGATGTTGAATCATCAATTTAATGTGGAGTACCTGTATCTAATTAATATTTCTCAGAACTCACCCGCAACGATCCGGGCTGGCAACTCGCCAACCGGCCTAACGCTTAACGCTTTATAAATTTCACTACTCATTTTCCTTTTCGTAAACTATTTTTTATCCTACGCATATTTTCTTGACTAAAATTTTACCATTTGTAATATATTTTCGAGTATAAACTACAACTTTACTCGTTTTGATAAATATTTTAAAAAACGAATGAAATATTTTGCGGTTGGTTATTTAGTGTTTTTTGTACTTATAAGTTTTCACCATATTGTCAGTATTCCCTTGGAAGTACCTAAAGTGTTAAGTTTATGTTTATTTCTATATTTATTATACAGTGCTTAAACTTTATTTTTGAAAACTTATAGGATTTTTATTTTTAATCATATTTTGATGATTTTCCGAATAATTATAATTAATTCTAAAACCTGCTTTTATTGTTCAAAATAAACTTTACTATTCATCTTCTATCGGTCGGTTTCAAAAATCAATATTTGGTTTTACCTTCTATGGATAGAAGAGTTTTCAAATAAGTTATGTCAAAATTCTATCATTAGTACCAAGAATCGCAGATAGATATCTGACCATAAAAGCTCTTTTAGAGTTGTCATATTGTGTAGAAAACTTGGGATGATTGAGGTATTTTAATACCATTTATTTTAATAATTTAATAATCTCGAAGTAATATAAAATAAAGAGATCAGTATTTGTCTGTGCATTCAAAGAACAGTTTTTTGTATACAGCAGAAACATTTACTGGCGAAGTCGCGGGCAAATGGTATAGTTATCCGTATAAAGTTTCATATATTTGAAGCACTCATCTAAATGGCCTCATAGTGATAGTTAGTCTATTTCGAGACACTTATAGTGTTCCTGGTGTATTTCTATGGCAGATGGCCAATTAAAATCTGCATAGCATTTAAATATATACATATCTTCATTGATACACCTATTGAAAGTAAGAAATTTTAATAATTGTAGATATAAAGCAAAAGATTTATTAAGAAAATATAATTATTGGAATCGACCTAATATTCTTAACATTTTAATATTAATTATAAATAAGGTGAAAGTAAACTTAAATTTATAGTATAAAAAATTAAGAAATATTCGAATTATGTAGTTCTATAAACAAAAAGCGTTTGCTGATAATTGTAATAATCTTAAAGTAATCAATCTTAATAGAAGTTATTGTTAAAATATATATACTAAATATATCTATCTTCAAGCTATAAAATCTTTGAATGTATTCTGTAACTGAAAAGAAACTCCAAAACTTTAATTGTCTTTATTAGATACATTGCTTTGCGATTTCAGTTATTTGATACAATGTTCGAATAATAATGATAAAGCATGTAAATTATAATATCTTAATGATATACATAATGATAGTTATCACAAGGTAAATATTGATCACAACACTTAAATGAATACAACATTAATTGAACATTTCCTTGCCATAAAGCGAGATATATACAATGATAGCGTGATTCTTCCATCCGTCTTCCCGTTGTTTCATTAATCTTCTTATATAATTATAATGATCAGTAATAATACATTTTGTAGGTGGGTACACTAAACACATAGTCTAGTGAGGAACCCCTGGACTGGAAGAAATGATTCTCGTATCTATAAACACGGCCTCTGTACCTGCATCAATAATTTTTGTGTCATTACGACATCTAATCTGATGATTATGGAGAATCATGAATGATATGGTATATTATAATGATAATGATTATAATTTATTATTATGTAATGATAATGATCAAGCTTTTGTTATACGTTTTAAAGTATTGATTAGAACTAATAACTAAGACCTATTAGATGGAATAAGTACATGATGCTAAGTGCAACCATGTGATTAGGCTAGTTTAGAAAGCGATGCGAATATTACGTAACGGAGTGCATCGACCCCGGCTAAATTTATCCAGAAACGTTGTCCGGCGCGTTGGTGTGTTAATAAAATGCATTTCCAGCATTTTCTATTTGCATCTGGGTCAGAGGGAGAATTTATAAAGGCTATATATCACTGGGCATTTCGGCTTGTTCAGTTTGATTGACGGCTCGCGTTCGGGATAATTTATGACTTGTCCAAACATAATGTCAACGTTCGTCATATTTTCAATTAATTCGAAAAGTCAATCTTTCTATTTCTTATTTTCATTATTTTTCTTTTACAACAGCGAAGCGTAAGAAAGTTGTTTATTTTCCGATGTATACATTTCTTTAATGGAAAAATTAAGATCGAAATTGAATGTTTTGTATAGCAATATAGATAAAGCACGTGTTAAAGTACGTTTCTATTTAAGTATTATTTTCTAGTTCTACAATGTCGGGAGATCACAATCACTTTAGCTATTCAATGTGGTCTAAATGTTTTAACTTTATAGAATCTTACTATCGTAGTGTAAACAAAACTCTTATAGACTTATAATAAAAATTCTTGTTTATCGTTTTCTGTCTGATTTGTGTGTGCAATATTGTTGAAGAAACATAAACTGTTAAATTTGTATTAAAATGAATGAATTATTATGTAAAGGCTACGTGAGTTATTCTCGGTGTGCAGTTAAAAAGCGCAAGTAACTCCAGTTTCGCAAGACGCACGTCCGCTTGGTTAAATATATTTATGTACTATACATCAATGAGAGCACAGTTGTGCAAGTCCCATGCAAATAGCATTCAGGTTTTTCCAAACATCTTGTTCAACATAAAAGGACGTATGATATATACATAGGGTGTGTTCAATTTGGTTATAAGAGAAATGAGAGAGAAATTACTCACTTTGATCCAAGAGCAGGTTTCGTGTCGAGAACCTCTACAATATCTCCAGCTTTTAAGGACACCTCATCGTCAGCCGTAGCTGTGTAATCGGCTGTCGCCACGACTATGTCGTCTACCTAAAACAAAAAGAGATATCTTTAGTCACGATATAATAACATTATATTACATAAATACTTAAAATACGATCACAATAATCAGTTATAAATTTATGTCCATTCATATTTATTATGTAGTATCGGGAGATATCATCAAAATTACCTTCGACGGACTTCTGCTACACGTAGACCTAGATCTCGTTAACGATCTAGATTTATATGTCTCATAGCTCGGTGTGTTTTTGAGACTGTTCATTCTAGACCTAGTGTTTTCTCTGTCAAGAAGTACACCTCTATATTGTCTGTTCAATCCACCATATTTTGTAATTCTTTGATTGTTACTTATGTTACTATAACCAGTAAAACTTTGCAGGTCTTCATCATTGTCGTCTAGTACGGGACAACTATACATGCTAAATCTATGAGCAGTAGGTTGACTCAAATTAAGTGCTGAGAAAACGTGTAGCGGCTCGAAATGTCTTATGCCATTTTCATCTAACACCGTATACGCCACTTGACCTGTCAATACAGCGCGACTAGCCTCTCGAGGAACAACTGCTTGCAAACCTTTTTTCATTATTAGCAAGGCACCTCTATGTTTTTTACGTTGAAATAGAAAATCTTCCATTGCAAGACTATTTTCAGGTTGAAGTAAGCTCAATGGAACGTCTTCTGATGTCAATAGTGCTGGTTCTTCCGGAACGATCATAAGAGCAGCACTTTCTCGTACCAAATCTCTAAGCTTGGGATCTGTGCGAGCGAGCTCTGGATCTGTTTCTAACTTGCGTAGCGCTGAATGCAAGCTAGGGTTTTGTTCGGCTAGTTTTTTCATCACAGTTAGTCTTTTCAAAATGTTCATGGTTACATCGTCACTTTCAATTTTGTTTAAATTATGTTCATTGTCAATCACAGACATTATTTTTTTCGCAACATCACTCAAGCCAAGTACTCTCGCTAAACCAGCTGACTGAATAATTGTTTCCTTCAGCAATTTCTTATTTGAACCATCTAACACATTTTCCAGTGTTTTACTACTATTTTCTTGTACAGCTGCCACTATCACCTTCTGCAGTGCCTCTGTAACTTCATTGTCAGTTTTAACAAATGAAATTGACTCAGAAATATTATTCATTATTTGCTGAAGCAAATATGGATCATTTTTGGAAATGTTTTTAAACGCAGGGCCCAAAACTTCATTTTCTGTATTTAAAAATTCACTGAATTTATCAATCATTTGCTCTTCGGTAAGGGAATGTTTATCTAATGCATTATTAATAGCAATTTTAATTAACTCAACTTTGGGGATTGTGGAATTTTCTAAAATGTCCTCACGAAGTAATTCCTTGTCTTCTTCTTTTTGAAGAATTTTAAACATAGCAGATACAAAATCCTCATCGATGGCCTTTCCCAAAATTGTGTCAATTGATTTTAAGATATGTTGATATTTTTCTTTTCCGTTGTTATTATTTACTTCTTCAAACTGTTCTGCTGTAACTAAAGCTGCAAGTACGGCTGCTGCAATTGAATTTTTTACTTTCTCTTTACGTATGTTTTGTTCTTGATCTTCAGTATAGTCTATGTGATTTATTTCGTCTATTCTTTTCTTATTAGCTCTGCCTTTTTTGCCATCAAAAAGAAGTCCATTTTCTTTTTGATTCACATTCATTTCAGATTTTAGATGTACGCTCATTTCTATAATAGATTTAATAACATCCATTAATTGATTTGCAACATCGTCTTTCAAACCGAAATCGCTAACAAAAGCTTTCAATGATTCTGCATTCTTAGTTTGATTCAAAATTACATTAATGGCTGGTAAATCAGCAGGCACTTGTCTTCCAATTGACATACCAGCTTCAGATAGCTGTCGTAACATTTTAGTATCAATTGTCAACTCTCCTTTAGTCGACGTCGTGTCGTTCGGATTTGTTTTCACCTTTAATAGTTTTAATTCTTCTGGTGTCACAACAAAACTTTGAACTGAGAATTCAAGTCCTTCTTCACCTTCAATGAGGTCAGGTGCCACGAATTTAAGACCTTCTGGTGTTTGTACTATCTGACCGGGTATAAAAGTTACTCCATGATCATCTGTCTCTACAACTCTACCAGGAACAAATCTTGGTCCTTCTTCGGTATCCACTACTTGTCCAGGCACAAATCTTGAGCCTTCATCTTCAGTTGATATTACTTGACCTGGTATAAATGTCGGTCCAGCTTTTGTGTCAATGATTTGTCCTGGTACAAACCTAGGTCCATCAATGGTGTGAATAGTTTGACCCGGAACAAATTTCGGTCCACTCTTAGTATTTACTACTTGTCCAGGAACAAATTTGGGACCATCTGCCGTATCTACAACTTGACCAGGAACAAATTGTTCTCCATTTTCAGTAAACACTATTTGACCCGGCACGAATATACCTTCAACCATCATTCCAGGGACAAAGCGAGATTGATTAGCCTCATTTTTAACAAGACGCCCAGGAACAACTTTTCCATCTAACTTAGGTATTCTAGGCCCTGGATAGAATTCTATACCCTTTGACGTTTGCACCATATGACCGAAGACATACAAAGATTCTTCTGATAAGGAACAGGTTTTTATGTCAATTGGCAGGCCCGTGGGGGTACTTTCAGTAAAAGTTATATCTTCTATCGATTTTGCGACTGAAAATTCAACATGTCCATTTGCTTGAACAATTGTTTTACCAGGTAAAAACTTTTCACCGTTTGCCGATGTTACAATTTGTCCTTCAATGAATTTTGGACCGTCAATGGTATCAACTGTTGTTCCGGGAATAAACACTAATTCATTATTCTTCATTTTACTTACACCAGGTACAAATAATGTTTCACCATTAGTAGTTACCGTTTGACCCGGTATAAATTTAAGTCCGTTCGGGGTCGCTAACGTAGCCCCAGGAACGAAATGTAATTCATCATCTTGATGTAAAACTTGGCCCGGTATAAACTGCCACTCGTTATTTATTTTAGCATTTTGTCCGGGTGTGAAAATAATATTACCCTTTTCAACCACTGTTTGGCCAGGCACAAATTGTATGCCATCAGGTGTCATTATTGTTTGACCTGGAACAAACACATCTTCTGATCCATTATTAATAATTTTTCCTGGTACAAATTTAAAACCTTCTTCTGATAATACAGTTTGTCCTTCAGTAAAACGATGTGATTCATCTTTATTTTTAATAGTCTGTCCACAAACAAATTCATCCCCGTTTGTTGTTTGCAGTACTTGCCCTGCGAGGAAAAATGGTTCGTTGGTAGTTTCATTGTGTACTATATGTCCAGGAATTAAACCGGGTCCAGCAGGGGTGTTTACACTTAGTCCCGGAACAAACAAAGGTCCAGCAGGTGTTTCTACGGTCTGTCCAGGTACAAAAATAGGCCCTTGAGGAGTATTTACGTGTTGTCCGGGTAAAAATTTCTTTGCCTTATCTATGTCTAATGTCAAACCTGATATTTTACCAATTTTTTCCCTTTTTCCTTTTTTAATATTTCTAACGACATCTGGTAAATTTTCTATGGTAGGTAGCATATAGATTTTATCACATTCCAATAATTTTTCGATTACATTTGAAGTTTCCGCTAGGCGCTCTTGAGGTAGGTCAGCTACAGCTGACAAAACTTCTTCAGATGGTCGTGATTTTATAGGTTTCAAAGGATTAACACAAGGAACATTTTCCAGAGAAACGGACACATCACAAATATTTCGGTCCACTTCATAAATTTCTGTTTCACAATGATAGGGCGTTATTTTAACCGGTGACGGCAAGTTAGTAACTTTAGGGGTAAAATATTCATTATTTATTTCCTTTTCAAACAAATCCCAGTCCCATGATTCAATAATTGGTTGCATTTGGTCTTTCCAGTCTCCACTACACATAATAATACTGGATTTCGAACGCATATGATTGAGATCAAAATTGTTAGACGTAAAAGTTTTTACGTCATGTTTTTCATGTTTGATTTCCTCCAATTTCGCTTTCTTAGCTAAACGATCTTGACGCATTTTTTCTTCTTCTAGTTCTTGTACTTCCGCTAATTTTTCCTTATTTTCAAATATTTTTTTCATCGATGAAAGTCCTGCAGCGCGTTTCCTTTTCTTCTTTCTCTCCTCCATTTCCTCTGCCTCCCTCTGTTTTAATACTTCAGCATTCGGTCCCTCTCCTTCAAATATTTCCACCTCCTCGGTGAAATCTTTAAAGTCCATAGAAACACTACGACCTTGTTTGGTTTTAATAAGAACAGTATCGGAATCCTTAGCCAGCATAACATCTCTAACGTCACCATCGCGCACTGCCGCTTCCATCCGAGCGGAAAATACCAAACTGCATCTTCTTTCTTGAACCGTGTACACATACCGTTTATCATCTGTTACTTGTTTTGTTAAAAGCATATCTATCAACACCCTTTGAGCTTCAGTCGACCCATCCAAAATCGGGAATATGTATCTATAATCAGGTAGTATTTCGTGTTTTCTGTTGCCATAATTAATTTCCGGTGCATAATGATGTGGGCCGAGTTCGCCCGATACGTTTGTTATTTTACATTTAGTCTTTGTTGAGTTTGCTGTGAGTAGAACTGGAATGTAGTGATGCGAAGGTAATCCATACGACTTCCCTGTGATCCTGCAACATCGTTTGGCATCAGCCGGCGAGATCGGAGCGAGAAGCGGAAAATAATTGGGCTTAGGCAGCCCCCGGCTACGGCCCGTTATTCTACAAAAAGACATCGCGAAGAGACGATCACGTCTTCATAATATTATTTGTTTACAAACTCAATCGAAGCCGGTTTTAAAAATACGTTTGAATATAATAATCGTGTATTCGCGGCGGAGAGTTGCGCGTGCGTCGGTTGCGGAGCTTAGGAAGTGACTGCGCGAGCGTCGTCTCAACGCAGGGATTTACAGCGCGTCGGTTTGCACCTTCGCTGTGTGAGACGGTGTGCCGTATATTGTTCCGGTTAGGAGTTATTTATAATCATAAAGGGAGACGTATTTATTTACGCAGAATATATGACACGATTTCACGGTAAAAACAACCGAAATTTCATTTACTGTCTTTCGTCAAGACCGAGTGTAAAAGTGAAACAAATTAATTTCGCTGTTTAAATATTATGAAATCAAAGTATTTAACGTGCTTTCGAAACGTAAACACTTGATTGCGAGTGTAACCAGAAAGTCTTATATTTGTTAAATTTATTAAACAATGAAAAAGATTTCATCAGCGAAGCACTTATCGATTCTCTTTTATTTATTCGTTAACCATTAACTACAAATAAATACACAAATCGTTGGCTTATATGGCACAAATATATATTATTCTGCGTCCATAACATAATTAAATAATACAAAATTAAATTGTCATAAATGTCAGCCTGTAACGTCCCAAAGCTGGGATCTTTTACTAAAGAGAAGGTTAAAACTTAATCCACCATGCTGCTCCACTGCGGGTTGGCGGATATACGTGTGTCATAATTCCTCCCGGCACATGCAGGTTTCCTCATGATGTTTTCCTTCAACGCCGAGCTCGGGATGTTTCAAACATAAATTTAGCACTTGAAAACACTGTGGTACTAGCCGGGGTTTGAACTTACGATCATTGGTTGAGATCGAAGCCATTAATTTTTACAAATATTAATGCAATGTTTGTAATAAATTCAGGGGACATTTTATAATTAAACAACCCTTTGTCTGTGTTTTTAATATTAAATCAATTTAATAAACAGAAGATACAATGTAAGAGAAACAATAAACTGAAATGGAAACGATGAAACGCAATAATACAAAGATATGATGAAAGGTACACAAAATGTAAATGTAATGAAAATGTTATTATACATTTATATGTAAACTAAACACTTCGTACGGATTTAATTTAATTTAAATCTGTGTTGAATGTAAATATTATGTGTGTGTGTGTGTTAACTAAGCTTTTGTTAGCTTTTGTTCTAAAGCTTTTGTTCCTTATTACAACAACAAATACTTTTTATTGTACACCAATTAAATAGACATGAAAAAAAAACATGAGAAGGATAAATGTACAGAGGCATCTTATCGCTAAAAAAAACGATTTATTATTACTTTAAGTTAGGAAGATTAGCTCTCTATCTATCTACGCAAAAATATATTTTCAGGTGACCGTAGGACTGGCGGCTACCTTGGCCAGCATATCAGTCTGGCCATACATGGTAATGCTGCCAGTGTTTTGGGCACCTCGCCTCACTGTGACATCGATAGTTATTTAGGTTTAATATAGTTATTTTTTATTTCTCTTTCTTTTTATTTTTAATAGAATTATTTGTTTTTACTTTATATATTATAATAAGTCTCTAGAAATTAAACTAATAACATACAATGTTTTCAAATTTAATGAGTATTTTTTAAGATTATTATATTTAATTTAATGTATATAAAGATAATTTTATCCCATGAATGTTATGCCATTACGTGATCAAAGATACTTGAAAGAAATTTGTACATCGTGGGCAGATAATCGAAGAATTTTTATCAAATATTACTGAACGCATCTATTAATATCTTACAATCCTAATCCTAATCTACTCTAGGTTATAAAATAAGTTTTAGCAATGTCAAGCTACGCGTAACTTCAAGCTGTTGACGCTCTATACGAAATACGTTTGTGAACTGCTTATCATCAACCGTTTCACAGTGTTTTACTAGCCTAGCTATACCCCATAGACAACAGTTCAGGCGAGAAGCTACAGTGAGTGAGATAGCCGGAAGCTTGATTCCCTCTTTCATTCCTTTCCTTATATTATATTATCTTCCATCCTTAATTGCGTTGCTGTAAATGTCTAAGGGTGGCGGTGATCACATCAGGTGTTCCGTCTGCTTGGTTACCAGTTATAAATAAGGTAAAATTAAGAATTAAAAAATAAAAACAGACAATCTATTCATTGATACCATTTCAACGAGACCAACGCGGTACTTCTGTTGTAAGTTGTTGAAAGACACAAAGTACGGTATAACAATAATTAAGCCCTAGATGTGCATCTTAAACCCTTCTGTGGCCATCCATTTACAAAGTCTTAGAATAGACCCCGTATTGCTTGTCTAGTCTCTTGTTTTTTGTGTTTTCTTATTATAAACTAGCGGATCGGCCCTTTCCCCCCCGGTTACATATAGATTTCAGAGACAAGTCTCAATTATCAAGAAGGAAAGTTGTCAAAAAACCCACATACGTTTTTTGCATATGCAAATCATTCGCACGTACATTTATTTCTAACCAGAAGTAGACATATTAAATTTCGTGCTTTATACTTTAAAAATGAAGGACTTTCAATTAAAACCGTCTATTCATTATTTGAGCAACTTGAGAGTGAAATTTCCAAAAAATCTTTCTTAATAAATAATGCTTATATCATAAAATGTATCAAGTGTCAAAATTTCAAGTTTCGATTTAGGCTCTGCGTTGATGAATCAGTCAGGACAAGAAATTATATATGTATAGATAAAGCCAAAGGTCATACTGTAAACAAGACAGCCCACAAAAGAGATATACAACAAAACATAATTATATAAATCTTGTATTATCTGACAAGTGTCGGCTGAAGCGGACAACCTCGGCCGTGTATTTATGAAACGTCTCAAACTCAAACACCTTCAAGTTTAAGCGAGTGTGTCGAGCTATTTCTGTACTATCCAATGTTTTCCAATTTACCTGTGCGTCGAGAAAGTTCGCAAACACTTGAGTGTTCGTGGAATATTTGGACGCTGATAAGCAATACTGTGTCAAAACACACGGACTTCATCAAACTTATTCGTAATACATTTATTTAAAGAAGTATATATCCATCTTTTCTTTTCGATTTTGATAAAAAGTATAATTAATTATAATCAGATTGATATAATTAAAACTTTTATCTAAGAATAAATTTTTAAAATATTTGCATTTACATTAAATTAAGTAACTTTTTTCCTTACTTATTCAGTTTATTTGACTTTAAAAGACTAAGAAAATTTAGGGATAAAGATACATAGAACTTTTGAGAAGAAAATAAGCTTTTTAGCTGACAACACATTTAAAATTTGACGACAGGTTAGCGCAGTGGTAACTCCAACTGACTGCAGTGCTAACGGTCGCGGGTTTGATCCCCACTCACGGCAAACGTCTGTATTGGCCTTACGGATGTTTGTCGTTGTCTGGAACTTTGTGTTTGTGCTGTGTGTGTTTCATGAGATATTAATGGGGGCCGTTGAGTGTGAAGTTCTTATTATTATTAATAATAAATCGTGATCGCTTTACAACAGGTGACTAACCTGCTCGTTAGGCTATTTTCATAAAAAAATATAATTCAATCACTAATTCAACGTACACTATTTCTAAAAACTATGACATAAGAAATAATTTCTTCTTACTAACCAAAGACATTTGACCTTGACAGAGTGTGAAGGACATCATTCGAATAGATTCCTCCTCACCTTGGTCACTCTGTCATAATGGAGAGATAAAAAAATAAAATACATCAGTTTTATTTCGCCATCGACTGATTAATACAAAGAAATGTGAATTTAATACCCTATGACGACAGTGGACTTTTTTTAAATACTTTTATTCTCATTATGAACTGACAAAGGATGACGAGTTATGGAGACGATGAATTATGCCTGTATTCAATTTATTTGTTTAACCGACTCCAAAAAGGAGGAGGTATAATTCGCGGTGTATATTTTATATTGGATTTTCAAAAAATCCTTTATTGACACACTTACGATATGTAAGCTACGTTTGTACAAAATTTCATATTCCTCCAACGGTTTCAGCTCAGCATTTATTGATCACTCAGTCAGTTTTGATTTATTTATATGCATACAAGCTGCTCACGACTTCGTCTGCGATGTCCGTGAAGCCTACGTCATAGTAGCTATATGCATTCAAAATCTCAGTTCGATCGGTTTAAAATTGACAAAGTTTCATACAAACTTTCATCCCCTATTTCATAACCTTGGGGGTAGAATTAATCAAAATCCTTTCTTAGCGGATACCTACGTCATAACATCTACTTGCATGCAAAATTACAGCCCCATTGATAGATCACTGTGTCAATCAGTCACCTTTAAGTTATATATACTAAGATAGACGTTTCTTCAGATTCATAGAATTTTTAAGCAAAATCGGTTCAATAATTTTGTCTCAAATCGAAATAACTGGAATTCGCATGTCATAAAGAAATGACGTATGTAGCTTTTAAGTCCATTCTTTTTTTAAAGTCTAAATTACATTATTAGTGATTTGATTAATAATGTAATAACAATAACTTTTCAATAAATCATTAATAATCGTAATATGAAAATTTAATTTTCAGTTTAATATTAAACTGCAATGTCTGGTAATTCATATTTTTCGGTCACTGTTTTAAAATTAAAGAATAAAATTAGAATCCGTTGAATCGCATAACATCTCGGAACTCTCAAGATCCGTGTATTCTACAAAGAATTACTTACACACAGTATTTTTCACTATATCTTTTTTTAATATGGTTCAATAATTTAATATTGAAATTCAAAGTCAAACAATACAAAACATGAGTAACTGCATGTGTAAATCTTTTTTTATTTTGAGTACTAAATTAATTTTTTTTTCAGCAGCTGTAAACACAAACAGTTTTTCAAGTGCTCGAGTATTTCAAATATTTCCGGTTCACGGAATAGAAGTTTGGCTAAAAATAGTAAATCTTTACGGTATGATAGCATGGTGAGTGAGGGAGCCGGAAGATTAATCTCCTGTATCTTTCCTTTCCTTACTTCATATTCCCCTTCACCTGTCATTCCCTTTTAAGCTGGCGACTCACTTGGGCTCTTCTGGTGCTGGAAATGTTTATGGACGCTGGTGATCAAAAATAATATTATAATTTTGTTTAAGATATTTTTCGGCATTTTGATGATATAATACACTCTAGTGGTGTTAGATTGACAGTATAAAAACATCCTTTCCTCTCCACAAAGCACTTATTGCATTTAGTATAATATAAACCAATTTTTTTATTTTTTATTAATAGTTATTTATTATTTTCAAAATCAGAGATTATGAACCACGGAATTATATGAATCTAAATATTAAATACTAACTTATCCAACTTGTATTACATAAATTTTGAATACGGATTTTAATACTAATCATGCGAACCTTTTGCTTAAAATTTACCGTTGAATTACAATGTAACAAAATGATAGTAATAAGAAAATATATATGATATTTAAGTAAGCTTTTTTACTTTGTGTAAAGTACATAGACGATTTATCTGTCAACATAAAAATAAACGTTCAAAAATGTAACTTCTAAACCCAATTCATAGTTTAATAGCTCTTAGTTTTGCCACGATTTAATTTTCCTCGAATACGCGAAAAAAAGTGGCATAGAATTTTACGAGTTCATTTTTAAGAAATATTGTTCAGTGAGATGTTTCAAGAATGTTTTGAGATCTTGTTATCAGTATTGGGATGAATCATCTAGGATTTTCTGTTTATTCACGAATAATGGTGAAATGATTTTTCCTCTGTAAATTCTATAGTTTTTAGGGTTCCGTACCTTAAAAGGAAAAACGGAACCCTTATAGGATCACTTTGTTGTCCGTCTGTCTGTCTGTCTGTCTGTCGGGATGTCAACCCTTTTTTCTCAGAAATGCATAGACGTATCATGTTGAAATTAATATCATATACTCAAGTCTACGATGACATGCGGCCGTGAAAATATTAAAGTTCTAAGACAACGCAATCAAAAGATAATGGCAAATATGTCGAATATTTTGACCATTTTTGCGTTTTCGCAAGGGAATCAAAACCTATAGGGTACTTCCCATTGACCTAGCACGATGAAATTTGGCAAGAAGTAAGATCTTATGGTACGAATAAAGGAAAAAATCTGAAAACTGTAAATTTCTGTATGTATGTGTGTCTGTTTGTAAGTTTGTCTTTCAACTTTTTTCTCAGGAACGCGTGAAGGTAACAAATTTTTATCAATGTCAAGTATTCAGAGCTATAATTACTAAGAGCTGTGAAAAAATCAGACTTCTAAGTTAACACAGTCAAAAGATACGGTCATTTATGTCGCATATTTTAAGTATTTTAGCGTTTTTAACGTTTTCACAAGGGAATCAAAACCTACAGGGTACTTCCCATTAACCTAGCATCATGAAATTTGGCCAGGAGCATGGTCTTATAGTATAAATAATGGAAAAAATCCGAAAACTGTAAATTTCTGTTCGTGTGTCGGTCAGTCTGTACATCTGTTTTTCAACCTTTTTCTCAGGAACGCGTAAATGTATCAAGTTGTAAATTATATCAAATATTCAGAGCTGCATTCACTTGAAGCTGTTAACAAAACCTAAATTATAAATCAATACGTATCGAATTAATTAAAAACGCATTATTTTTGGAAAATAAACTAAGTTTGTGTGTGAGATAATAGAGCGTATCAAGCGGAAAATAATATAATCTTAGAATTAAAATTTTATATACTTAAAAAAAATTAACGTAGAAGTTGATCATGGTCAAAAAACAATTTTACAATCAATGAGGAGAAATTTGTATCAAAACGAAAACATAGGGGCAGCAAACCTTTATAAACAACGCAATGCAATCTATATGCCGCAGCTAACAAAATGATAGCGCGATTCGGCGTACAGTCAGCGCCATCTCTGGACAATATTATGACATTACGTAGATAAAATTCTCGATTAATGTTACTAGAGGTAACATCATTTTAAAATTTAAAATTTTAGTTAAAACTGTCCAAATATTTTAAGTACAAATAACAATTAATTTCGCAATAAGCAAACAGCCTATTGACAAATAAATATTTAATCTTATTGTTTTCATGAAAAAGTTAGTTAAAATTATTCTAAATATGAAAATAAAAAAATAATAAATAAAAAATATTATTTAAACGCGCTAAAAATAATAAAATAAACTATTCCTTTAAAAGTTTCATCATCAATTATCGTTAATTTTATCGTCATTACATAATTTACATTAAATATAAAAGCTTCACACGATTTGATTTAAGTACTCGTATTAACTTAGTTCGAAAATTTAAAAATTAAATTCAATAATCAAATCGAGTAAATTAATTTACTTCTTACTACTGTGTAGATAATACATGTAAGTCTTCTGGTTATTAGTAATATAAGTTTTTAAAAAAAAAAAAAACAATTAGTTTTATTCGAATTAGGGACTACTTACTTTCGTCTTGGCAACACTAATATATACTTTGATTGATAATGTAAATCTTAATATTTTACGAACGTAGTGTAGTGGAAGTGGAGTGTAGTAGAATATAAATAAAAATAAAACAAGAATAAAATAAAATGTAATTATGTATATAATAATTGATTATTTTTAACCGACTTCGAAAAAGGAAGAGGTTTTATGTTCGGCTGTATGTTTTTTTTATATTTTTACGCCGATTTTTCCGTCATTTGTGAACCGATTTTCAATTTTTTTTTTGTTTTCAAGGGTATACTTCCAATTTGGTCCCATTGTCATGAAGTCAGGATCTGATGATGGAATCCTGGAGAAATCGAGGGTAATCTTCAAATATTATAGGCACATCTTTACCGATTTAGGTATTTTTGACAGTAACTCATGCATATGCTCACGAAAAGCTACATTTGATGAGGTGGAGCTGATGATGAAGATTACAAATGGGTACCGGAACCACTTAATAACGAGTATTTTACGTGTTGCGATTCGATTGCTTCAATATGATTGCTAAGCAATTTATTCTCGGCACAATGTATACGGTGAAGTGGAGCTGATGATGCGATACCAGGAGAACTGCCATTGAAAAACATGATATTAGTCTACCCGTGACCACGAACGCTGCAAAGTGCTCGAAATGTCGGGATGATAAAAATAAATAATATACGCGATTTAAATCCGTTTAAAACAGTTTTATTTCAATGAATAATAATCGCGAAAATCTAAGACAACGATAAGGTACACAAGGTAATTAAAAAGCGGAAAAATCTTCAAGATTTAATTTTCGTAATTGACCAACTATTTTTATTTATATATCTATTATTTCTAGCCAATATGGCTAAAGCGGCTACAAATGGTTTGAGTTTATGGTGGGCTGAGACGTCGCGTCCGTTGGTGGACCCTTTGATGACTAATTTTTATCGCAAATGTGCACTTTAGGTCTAAGTAAGAACCCTCTGTACGGAACCCTCGGTGCGCGAGTCCTACTCGCACTTGACCAGTTATTTTATAGTGTATACAACTGATTGCAATATTTTGTTATCTTATTCTTGATGAAAAGATAAATTTTATTACGGTATAATTTTCGTTAATCCCTAAATACGTTTCATAAAAATGTATTCAGCCATTAAAACGTAGTTTTAATCTGTTTTATTGAAATATAAATATCGTAATACAAAAAAAAATAGTTTATTTTAAATAGCTTTATATAGCTTTCGCGTTGAATGATGTCATCTAGATGTGATACCTCGTACATGCAAAGGGCCGAACTTTAGAGGAGAGACAAAGAATTTTTTTTAAAGCAAAGTATAATTTAGTTTATATTTTTAAATTATTTAGATGTAAGATATTCTAAAGAATACTATTATTAAAAAAGTAACTTATTTGAATACCGTTTCCACTAAGAAAATCCATTCTTACCAAAATTATTAGTTACGAAGTATCACATATATAGCGACGATATCGCGGTATAAGAGTCAGATGAATCTTATTGGCACAACTAAAAGCCATTAACCAAAGAATTGAATTGAGTCAGATGGACGTATCTACGTTTAAAACATTTTACTGTTTCCTAATTTAGCAGTACTCATAATATTTTTTTTGGTTCTATAGAAAAGTGGTAATAATAAATATTATATCGTTATTTTGGAATTAGTGAAATCTTAAATTACGTTGTTTTGCCATTTCGTAGAAAACATTTTCAACGGTTTTAGTTAAAAAAAGATTTTCGATATTTTGTAGATACGTTCATCTGGTTATTATACCGCGATATACGGTCATGTCAATCAGAAAGACGAATATTGACAGCGGCCAAATTAAATTCCATAGAAAGCGATGACTCGATGGACTTATTACAGTTTATTAGCTCCGGACATTCGTTATATTTTCATAACGTGACACGTTTTAATATGTTTTCGAAAGAAAAATTGAATTTCTTGGAAATATCGTTCGATATAATTTAACGTGAATATAATGGATATTTTTAGCCCTTCGATATTTGTAACACGAAAAAAAATATTTTAGCCGTGTAACTTTTTTTTTTATTTGAAAAAAAAATCATAAAAATCACTTGGTTTGCCTATTTTTATATACTATATCTATAACAATAAAAATGGATCACGAATTAAACTAATTGGTAACCCTTTATAATCATCATCATCTACCTAGCATTTTTCCCGGTTATAATAGAGTCTGCTTAATATTCTAGTCCATATATTTATACAGAGCGACTACCATCTGACCTCCGTAACCCGTAAGAGCAAAATCCGCTACCATTTAGACTAGAATAATCTTCCTACTAAGTGTAATGATCATTATTACTGCTATAACAACCAGGACTGACAGCTTCATGCTCTCCGAGGCAGGAGACGGATCTGAGCGGGATTTGAACCCACGAACGACGGCGTTAGAAGCACATTCAATACTACTACACCAGAGCAGTCGTCTAATCTTATTTATGGGTAACCCCTAATCTAGAT
Source organism: Hypolimnas misippus (assembly GCA_037950945.1). NCBI lineage: Eukaryota > Metazoa > Arthropoda > Insecta > Lepidoptera > Nymphalidae > Hypolimnas > Hypolimnas misippus. The sequence continues at coordinate 16,363,025 of JBBEEQ010000017.1, read as the reverse complement.
GCTTAAAATTTCTTCTGAGTAGACTCCTATTCACGACTGACGTTTTCGATCTGACAGCTGTCAATTATGATTTTGGCAAAAGTTATTTCGCGACAATGCAAAGGAGCTCTAAATACGAGATGAAAGAAAACTCGTCCAAAATCGAAACGTCAAAAACATCTTTTGTTATGAGCGTTTTAAAAAGAACCATTCACGTTAAGACGATCGCAAAATTAGATGATTCACGCCTTTTTTGGCAAGGTATCAGTTTTGGAATAAAAACTTGCTTTATCATGGCAAGGTTCAACGAGTACAAGCCTTGCCATGATTCTCAATTCGTAATGTATGATTTTTTAAAATATTCGTTCACTCTAAGCTTCGTCAATTGCGAAATTTATTTGTTTTAGAGGTATACTTTCAGTCTCGTAGAAGTTTTCATCAAAATCAGTTCAATAGTTTAGTTCGAAAATCAAAATAACTGTAATAAGTCGACGAAATTATTTGTGTTTTGTTGTTTCGATTTAGACATTCTCTTTTGAACGATTACAATTCGTGCGACTGTCTGGACATGAATGTTTCATTTAAACAATAAAGTGTCTTTTTCAGATTGCCTATCAAATTGGATGCGTTTCAAAGAGCCGACCTAGTTGCGGATAACAGGCTTAGATGTAGTGCGTCTATTTACAGTTTTCCTAGAATAAATTATATCTTAGCTGTTTTTTTAAAGTTTGCACGATTTGTTTGCAAACTTGTCGCGGAGATATTTTCGAATAGATTTATGTTCTATATACAAGCCAGTTACATAAAGAGCTTCTATTATCTCGACATGAAGAAAAATAAATTGTATTTCAGAGTTTTTTTTTTCTTAATTTGATTAAATGGTAGAATTTTTTGAGAAATTGTTTTATGTTCCTGGTTTCTGGGTAATGTATGTAGTATTTAGATTAGTGGATTTGTGTCTTTTTCACTAATAAACAACGCCAATCATGACAGAAGACAAACTGGGCAATATTACTATATTAAAATGCTTGAAACGATTTTAGAACAGCAGGCTAATGTAATTAAGAAAAATTTTGCTCTTGGTGAAGTAATTGTTAAAGAAATTAAGGAAGGATAAAATTTTTATCTATAGCAATATTATAAAGCTGATGAGTTTATTTGAACGTGCTAATCTCAGGATCTGCTGGTTTGGATTGAAAAAAATCTTTTTGTGTTCGATAGTCCATTTATGGAAAAAGGCTATATGATATCACGCTATGATCAGTAGGAGCGGAACAACAACGGAACAACATTTTAGTAGATTTTTACCTCAAATTAACGAGAGTGTAACCGCGGGGCAGAGCTAGTAGGAGATAATGTTTAGAAGCAAAGATTGCTGGTAGTCCCTTTAACATAATTAATATTTTATCCACGCTTACGAATTCAAGCTGGTAAAATACCTCTGTTTAAGTTCTTATTGCTTACAAAACTAAAAGAAAATGACCAAGTCGTGACAGAAATATTAAGGACGGTCACTGAAATACTATGTAGAAGCTTCATTGATTATTTAAATTATTTCCCTTCACTGAGGTAGAGCTCAGCTGTAGCTCTCCGACTAAAGCTCGTATAAGGGCTCGGCCGGGGCTGAACTCAATCCTACAGAAGATGGGTATGAAGTAGCTAGTGTAGCTGTGTTTCGTTCGGTGTGTGAAAGAGTCAGAAACACAACCTCTTCCCTCATTCCTTTCCTTCCTGCTTCCTTACATCCATAATTCATTTTTAAGCTAGCAACGTATTTGTAGCTCTCCTGGTAACTGCAAACGTCCATGGCGGCGGTGATCACTTAACATCAGATGTTCCACCTGCTCATTTGCCAGCTAACATAATAAAAAAAAAAACAACAGATCTGTCGAGCAAAAAATCTAGTATAGCAAAACAGTTGGAGACAATATTTAATTTGCCACTTCACAAATTTAAAGTTTATATAAAAAAATCATTATTAGAAAAATCATACTATTCAGTATATGACTACATTAATGATAATACCGCGTGGAATAATAGGGCGTTGACATTCTCGCAGGATAACTGTAGCTAATTGTGTCAAACAATATTGTACAAAAATATTTTTAAAAGAGTAATTACTGAGTTTCTCGCCGGCTCTTCTCAGTAGAGTCCACACTCCGAGCCGGTGGTAGCTTCACGTAGAACTGACATCAGAAATTTTTGTAAATTGTCGATTAAAAAGAGCTTCTAAAGGCCTATTTGAATAAAGTATATTTTGAGTTTGAGTTGTCCAATTGCCCAGACTGCCGCTAGACGTTGGTCTTATATAACATACGTGACCCTATTTCATCCACTTCAAACCATTACAAGACTTAACACTCTTGTAAATATGATAGATAGATTGCCAACAGAAATTTGCTTTCAAGTTATCAACAACATTAATAAATCATTTAGTAAGAGCCCGTGCATGAAGAGTGATATCAAATTGGGTCGAATCCAAACTAATTATATGAACGTAAATCCATCGCCGAGAACTACAACCCTTTTGAGTGTATACCATTAATCTAGAGACGACGTTACAAGGTAACTGTTTGACCAATGTGACGGGAGCTCAGAATAGAGAATATCAATATGCAATATGATACTCAGAAATAGTGGTCTTATCACTTTTATATCCCAAGTGCCATGTGATAAGAAAATCATTGGATATGCGTGTTAGAGGATATGTTGGTCGAGGTAGATCAAAAAAGAGATGGATGAATTCTGTGAAAGATCATATAAATGTGAAGGTTGAATCGAAAGGAAAAACGTTTTGGAATCACCGTAGGAAAAATAATTTGTCTTTCTCTTGAAACTCCTATTATATAGCTCATATTTGGACGCTGATAAGCAATACTATGTCAAGCCACACGAACTTCATTTTGAGAAAATGGCGTCTAAAGATGTCAAACCTATTCTTAATAAGTTTGTTTGAATAAGTATTTAACCATATTTTCTTTAATTTTTTCATTAAAGCTGTAATCAATTAAAAGCAGGTTGATATATTTAATATATTATCTAATAAAAAGTTTTTAATAATACAAGATTATTGTATAAATTACAAAATAAGGAACGAACTGGAAATTCGAAACAATTCATTAAGATACTTGTTTCCGTGCTTATTTAGTTTATATGACTTTATTTTTAATTGAATAATGTTAAATAGGTGATGCACTATCAAAATACACCAATATCTCCGAATTTCACGTTTTGTGGGTTGACACATTATTGCTTATCAACATCCATTTAATAAAGGATGCAATTAATAAGTTTATTATCTGTAGCGAGGTCTAACTCTACTACGATAAACGTACGGACGCACTTCATGACGTCATACGCATTGACACGACATGGTAACGACAAAAGCTTGGCGCAGAAGCAATGCATTTTATTTTGTAATAAGGCCAAGAACCCGATTATTGAACAGCAATAAATCATGCATATCTAATTCACAAAATCATTGAATTATTTGCGTAAAGTTTATTTATACGTGTTATAAAAAGAATAGATTAGCATCGCGGATTCACTCGCGTTGCGATATTTGCAAGATTAGTTGACGTTTATCAATAAACTATTTAACACAAATATATTCCTAACTTTCAATTCGACTGGCACCTGACTAGACTATCGTGAAAATAAACGAACTCTTCAGGTTTGTAATATTGGTTTTTCATTATTATTCGATGATAGTTTTATCGAATTATCTATTTTTGTTGATGTAATTACATTATAAAAATGGGTTTAGGAGGCTTTACATATGGACGCTGATAAGCAATACTGTGTCAAGCCACACGGACTTCATTTCGAGAAAATGGCGTCTAAAGATGTCAAACGAATTTTTAACAAATTTGCTTGAAGACTTATTAATCCATCTTTTCTTGTCTATTTTGATAGTAAATTAAAAGCAGATTTGTATAATGAACAGTTTTATCAAATAATAAGTTTTTCTAATACAAGACATAATATTATATGGCAAAATATGGCCCGCACTTCAATATTCGAAACGTTTCATTAAATAAATTTTTTCCGTATTTATGTACTTTAGATGACTTGAAAATTATTGAATAATGTTAAATTCATGATGCACTATCAGAATACATCAATAACTCCAAATATGACATTTTGTGGGTTGACACATTATTGCTTATCAGCATCCATATAAAGGATGAAGTTATAAAAATGACATAGTCTTCAAATTGTGAAACCAAAAACAGTTTTGTTTCCAAACTGCCGAAGGAACTTCCAAGTCGATTTCCGAAAATAGGATATCAAGGATACGTCAACAGACGCATCGCTCAGGTGTGCGATTTCAAAGAACCAAAACCAAAATAATCCAAGCTTCACTTTAGAACGTCAGATTTTATTTTAGGACGAATATTTTAATACGACAGAAGTAACTGATGTTCTTTTTAAAAACTTGTGGTCGCATTTCTCTTAATTTGCTTATGGATTTATTGCGCGTCCTACATTTTCTTTTTAATAAAATATTGGAGAGGTGTCCAGTTTGATGGATATCTTGGTTGTAAACATTTCATATAGTAAAAGGGGTCAACCACGGTCTTTCTTGGTTGATTTCTGCATGACATATGTTAGCTTATTTAACGAACACTTTAGTACCAAAAACTAGGACGATTACGACTATTTTTTTTATTTACTAACAAATAACAGACTTGAGTGCCTCAGTAAGATTCGAAAGCTCTTTAAAAGCCCATTTGAGGAAAGTATAGTAAACTATAGTGTATAAAGTATATTTAGAATTTATATGTTCTACCAAAATCGGTCAAGCCATTTTGAGATCATGAGGTATTTTCTTCTCTGAGGTAGGAATCTTAGATGCACAATAAGTATTTGATTTATTTTCAAACATATGTGTGTCCTAAAATTTTAACATAACTATGCAAAATTATGGAATTCTTGGTCTGATGTTGTGGCCAGGATCAGCTGGATACACAACTCCTTACCAACTTACAGTAAAGATATCGTGTTGGTGCTCGTTGAAATGGTCTCAATAAAGAGATCGTAATTTTTTTTAATTTTTAATTTGAGTTAATAATAAAAAATAAATACTCGTATCATACTTTTTAATTTCCAGACAAGAGCTATTAATACAAAGGTCAATAAGTTACGAAATCTCAGTATTTTGAGCGCGTTTATTATTAGTTAACTAGTTCAGGGACGACCGACGGTTTCCAGTTGTAATAATACGCGATTTCTGGGAAAAATATATGTAATATTGTTCTTGACGAATATGAAATGTTTGGAGGATAAGTCTCTTGCCCGAAGCTTCGGTTATGTTCATGTAAATTTTCATCTCTACTAATAATAAAATTCTAACGGGTCGGTGTCTGTACATGGAAGATATATAAAAAAAATATTACAGGGGGCCTTTACCAACGCAATAGAACCCAAAACAATGATTTTTAGAATTCTTATCTGTTTGTCTGTTTGTCTGTTTATCTGTGCGTTTGTGCACGCTAATCTCAGAAACGGCTTATCCGATTTAGATGCGGTTTTCACTAATATATTGTAGTAAGCTTCACTTAACATTTAGGGTTTGTTTCATGTCAATATTTAATATAACGGGTCTTATCGTGATAACTAATGGTAGTAATACCTTTTTTAATGCTCGACGTTTCGACGAAGTAGCATCCGTCGTGGTCATGAGCTGACTCTCATGTAAATTTTGTCGATAAACCCAGAGGCCTAACAAGATGCCTGTATATAAGTTGTAGCCTACTACAGCTTTTATACAGGCTGGCTCAACCGTGGCAGTTCACTCTCATAGAAGATCCGCTTGCAGTAGCTAATATAACTGCATTTCGTACGGTGAGTGGGTGAGCAGGAAGCCTAACCCTATTCCTTTCTTTACTTTCTATTCTCTTTTATACCTTATTTCTTTCTAAACTGGCAAAGCGTTTATGCTCCTCTGGTACTGCAAATGTTCATGGGCGATGGTGATTACTTAGCATCCTGGTATACTTAGGTCCTGCCTGCTCGTTTACCAGCTATTACTATAAAAAATGTTACATTCTGACAATTGAGTTCTGACTTTTGTCCTAAAACGTCTCCATCAAATGTTTAAAATATGTGATGTTTTGTAATCTATAGTACATAATTAGCCCCCAGTTTGTTTCCGTAGACCGAGTTATTATACTTCCTATAAGCCTTGAAAGCATCATTCTTTCAGAGTACAACTACCGTACCGTATGAACTTTTCTGTATCCCTGACAACGTGTATGCTAAATTTCATAATAATCGGTTGAGTATTCGAAACATGACAGCGAAACAAACAAATAAAATCACATTCGTGTTTACTAAATTCGTTAGGCGAGAATTACACTTGTAAGTTTAACTTTCGTACTCACCTAATTGATATAAAATATTTTTTTAACCTGGTAACAGTAACTTTTTATTATTGTTGGAAAATGCATGTGGGCGCCACTGTAAATATTTGTTTTTATTTCGACAGTTGTTTAATTAAGTTTATCAAACTATTTTTTTAGCTACCCTCTTTTTTATGTTTTTTATTCGATGAGGTTATAAAAGCGATGTAACAATTGTTGTTAAGTTAGTTCTGCGTAATGTTTAACCAGCGGTGGTTGCGTGTTTGATACTGTAAGGTGTCGTATTGATATCGTGTAGTGTGTTTCCATATTGCACAGTGTTGTGTAGTGTTTGGTTGAAATATACAGTGATTTATCAAATTTGTATGTTTTATTATGGATCCCGAAGATCATGTTAGTTTGGAGTCTCCAATATTGCCGACATGGATTTATGTGTATGCCTTTATTAATGAATACGCCTTTGTTTATTTTCCTTCTAATGTACTTTTTTTCTTCATGTTATTTCTATTTAATTGGTGTGCGGTAAAGAGTGTTGTTGTTGTTATGCATCCCGCAAGAGTCATATCCCCAAGCGGGTCAGAGACCACCAGTCTCAGAAGATGAATAGGAGTACCCGATGAAAACCAACACCCCTGCTACGCCGCTCTTGGAGCACCACGGGATCGCTATGGTGAATCTCACCATGTTACTCCCGGTGTACTGACTTTCATAAATAAATAACGCATCACACTCAACGGCCCCCATTAAGATCTCATGACCTTGTGTCGGGGGTCCGGAAACACTCACAACACTAACACAAACATTCAGACCACGACAAACATCTGTATGGCCAATACACACGTTTGCCGTGAGCGGGGATCGAACCCGCGACCGTTAGCGCTTTAGTCAGTTGCAGTGACTTGCGCCAACGCGTCTGTCAAATAAAAATAATAATAATAAAAATTCACATAAGGTATTCCCATTGCTTTTCACCCGAAAGAATTTACTATCATTGCCTTATTTTTGACATTCACAGCTTATGTAACACGATGTATCTGTTACCAGCTACAGAGTTGTTTTATATCGCTCTCGAAAGTTAAATTTCCAAATGTAATTCTCGCCGTAGGATTATTATGATATTTGTTTTGAAATGTACGGAATTGTTATTTCAACAGTTGCAAGCATATGGTACTGCCTAATAAAAGACGTTTCGTTACGTTTTGCATTGTGATTTTTTTCTTTGTGTGTCTTGTTATATTTATTTGTATATGAATATGTACAACAAGGAGTGTTTGTTTAATTGAGGAATTTTTTAGTGTTAATACAAAAGTTTGTTGATTCCCTGTTAACACCACTTATTAATTTAAACTTATACATGATAATTTATTTTCCGCAAAAGCATTACATTTCAATAACAATTAGTAATTTTACTCTGATTGTCTTTTCATGTCCTAAGTTCAATCATTCGAAAAATACACCCAAATTTGGATCAATCTTCGTATAATGAATGAACTAAATTAAATAATATTATAATCTCACCAAAAATGCCGATCACTTTGGACGACGTTGCCTAGCAATCGGCTAACAACTGACTGTGACAGGTGAGAGTAACTTTGTGTCAATGAATCAATTGACTAGGTCGTCAAAATTTGAAATTGGTACAGACTAGTAATGTCAAAAATATGAATGTAACTCATCTATAGTTACATACATTTCAATGACGCACTTCAAAAACATTTCTGCTTTTTATATTATTTAGAGTAGACTATATAAGTTTTTTTTTTGTTTTGTTCGAGTGGTCTATTCTTGGTGTAAATTTTTCTATTATATAATTACACCAGCGCCGGCGCTTCACCACCTGCTCATTAAGACTCGTTAGTGGTGCTGGCAACTATTATCATAGAAAAACATTCAAGATCTTGGCGGATTTATTGGCAGGTTATCTCAGTTGTTTGTTTCTTAAAGTGTAAAAATAAATCGGATTTAGATTAAATTAAGCAAATAACAGTAACCATTTCGTAATTAGGTTTTATTTTCTTAGGCGAGAATTACTTATAAAATCAAAAAAAATCAAAATAAAAAAATACTTTATTCAAGTAGGCTCTCACGAGCACTTTTGAATCGTCAATACATGAAAAAACAAAAAAAAAATTACATCAAATAGTAAAGCTACCACCGGTTCGGAACGTAGATTTTACCGAGAAGAACCGGCAAGAAACTCGATAGTTACTCTTTTAAAATATTGTCAATACATCACAACACAGTTTATGATTACAAATTGATTATTTATCCTGTACGAAATTCAGCATTTACTAAGCCCACGCGTATTTATCGTCAACGTAATCTTATATAGAGTAATATGCTTTAGCTATTAGAGACTTTTTAATTAAATCTATTCATGGAAAACTGCAAATATTTCTGGGGGATTTTATTATAAAAACGAATACCTTGCCCCAGAAAGGAAACATTTACTTTGTGAAGTATAAGTTTTGCTCTCAGACTTTCATAAAGATTTACACAAATTATTTCTCATTGCTTTACACCTGAAAGAATTTACTGGCAGTGCCTCATTTTTGACAGACTTGCAACTTTCCAAAGGTTACCTAGGTAACTATTACCAGGTCGCAGAATTGTTTTATATTAATTATTCGTAATTAAGTAAAACTTACAAATTGACGTTAATAAACAATATTGTGTCAAGCCATAAAGACTTAATTTCAAGAAAATGTCGTCTAAACATCAAACCTATTTTTAATAAATTTGTTTGAAGAACTATATATCTATCTTTTAGTTTCTATTTTAATAAAAAATATAATAAAATAAGAGCAGAGTATAAGTTCTTCAAATATATAAGATTATTACATATTTAAAAAACTAAACGCACTTATACAAAGTTTTGTTTTATTTAACACGCCTTTACAACATCATAACAGTTATCATTAAACTATTACAATTATACTTTTATCTTACCTGAAAATAAACGACATTTAAAGTTCACTTATATCGCCTCCTCTATTATATCTCTTTATTTTCTTACAAAATCAAAGTTCAAAAGAATCTAAAAATGAAATGTCATTCTGTCATTCAACCATCCAATGCGCGGCAAACTGACTTTCAGTTACAGATTAAAAACGCGCGGAGCGCAGCTAATTTGGGATAATGAAATGTCATTTCATTGCATATATTTAAAACATTATATTATGAAAAAAAAAAAATACAACTAAAAGCCATAAACCAAAGAATTGAATTGAATGAAAAAAAAATTCCGTACTTGTTTAGTTAAGATGACTTAATTATTTAAAATTATGTAATATTATACGCTTTAATAGAAAACATCAATATCCCCATATTTGACTTTGTGGATAAACACATTATTGCTTATCAGCATCTATATGTAATTCTTAATTTGTACGTTATATTCTGAACCCCCGCTTTTGGAAGTCGATTGAAAATAACACTTAAAATCTTTTTTAAAATTACTCTGTATATACTACCTAACCTAGTCCCGAAAAACATCTCAAACCACCTCATATAACGAGATATTTTAAATATCGTTGTCTTAGATTTTCGCGATTATTACTCATTGAAATAAAACTATTTTAAAGGGATTTAAATCGCGTATATTAATTATTTTTATCATCCCGACGTTTCGAACACTTTGCAGCGTTCGTGGTCACGGGTAGACTCTACCTACCTAATAAACGCGATTTAAATCCGTTTAAAATAGTTTTATTTCAATGAGATATTTTAAAACTTATAAAACAAAGGTGAGATCTGTTTTATTTAAAAAAAGACATGGAATGTGATGTTTTTATAAATAGCCCGATCGGTGCTAATATTAACACAGCCCACGTTACAGACACAAACACCTCGGATTGAGTGTCTTGATACTTAAAGCACATTACCGGTTTAAATTTGATTTTATTGCTACTTACAAATGTTATAGAGACGTTAAAAAGTGACACTTGTAAATTATCTTATTTATCTTACTACCATTATAAATAAAGCTAGCGAGAATGAATGGATATTTGTGTTTAACGAAAAAACAACTAAATAAATTTTATTGAAACTTTAAAGCTTAGATATCCACAGGTGTAGGTTTCACAATGGAGGGGTCCCGAGGGAAGAGCCCGAATGGGGGGGGGGGTAAGTCAGAAATGTACAAAGATAAACTATTTTTTATCCTAGCATCAGTGAGGTGATGCAAGATGGTATGATTCTAAGTGGAAATCTCAGTTATTTAGAAATTAAATAATCCATAGCTATTGACATTCGTCCAATATACTAAATATAACTAAGTCGTTTACTAAGAAGTGTCCGAATCCACTAAGGCCCCTTCCTCCTATTACATACACACATGTACACATCAAAACAACACAGGCTATCAATGTGCAACACGAGCGGAATCGGACGGAAGCTAGTAACGCCTGACATAAACCTTTTCCTAACATAATGTCAAGAAATTAATTCGGCGTCCATGTTGAATTACGTATTTTTTCTACAATTGCATTAATTTGCGCAGTCTATTATATAACACATACACATACATTATATAACACAAGTTCATGAAATCCTAATAGGGGGCCGTTGAATGCGTTTACTTACTTTCGTTGAGTGCTGTTCTACAGCTTCGCTAGTTCTGGTTTCCAACGAATACTCATCATATTAATATAGACTTTTCCTTGAAGACTTGAGTAGTTTATTCGATAGAAACAGAATAAAGTCAAATCACAATCGGAAATTGAATTCAGTTAAAAAAATAAAAATGCAAATGTCCTTCTTATTTATTGTCGTTATAAAATTTTATATCCGAAAAAAAATCTGCATTAAGAAAATCCTATATTATTTTATTTATTGCGAATTATTATAAAAGTAAGGAGACGATTACTCGGCTCTGTGTGTCGTAAAAGAGGTTTTAACTCATGACGAGTGAACAGTTAAGAGTTGACAGGTATGATGTTTCATAAGTACAGAGATATGAATGCTATTTTTATAAGATTTCAACCAACGAGGAAAACGCGAGGTAGCTCAAAAAACAAACATAAAATGCGACGTCGCGTCGTAGCATGTTACGACATCATATGATAACGACACGATATCGCAACGTGAAAGACTATGACTTGCATCGTGAAGATAACGTGATGTCACATCGTGGTACGATGATATGATTTTTCTGTGACACTCAAATAAGAAATCACGATGTAACGTCAGTTCGTATTTTTTCTTGTGTGTGTGTTTTTTTTTAAATATTTATTTTAGATATTTTTATACTTGGTACAACTTCAAAGTCTAACATACTACAAAAGACGCTTTAAAACCATGTTCAACACGTGTCTAGCTAAACAGTGTTTAAAAATTAAACATTGCTTAAAATATTATCTAAACTGCTTAACAGCGAATACTCATAAAAAAACTTATTGATAAAATGTTATACGTTACATTTGACAGCTGAAATAGGTTTTAGACATCTATTAAACTCACTTAAACGTATGTTAATCTATATGTAAAGCATGTTTAACTCAAAACTGTGCTTAGACGCGGATTTGTGGTACGGATCTTTTTAAACACGCGTTAACGTCTATTTAAATCTTTTGTAGTAAGGCAGTAAATGTTTAGGTTGCAAACGGCATAAAGATATAACTGGAAATAAGTAACGAGTATTTGTGTCATTTTGCTGATACAACATTTTCCGCAATAACTACAAACGTTGATGCCATTTCCCTGACATGAAACGAAGCCAATGTCTATGCAGGTAGCGTCCCTTACAGCAGGTAGAGTTTATAAGGGCACTAGCGTCATCCAAAATCAACAAAACTTCTCTTATTAATATATAACTGAAATAACCCAGTTACTGACTCATCAAAAAAACACCAATAATGTAAAACCCAGAACTTGAAACGTATAACGGATATCCTAATAATCATATTTACATCCTGTTTTATCTCAATTAAACCCAAATATAAGTATGTTAAAATATTAACAATATTCAGTAGACAATATAAGTTGTTTGTGATTGCTTTTTCTGAAAACAATTCTTGTCAGTGCCTTTATTTTCGAGATACAGGACTTTCGTAAGGTTAGGTAACCTTACGAAGGTAACTTACTAGGATACAGAGTAGTTTTACATCAATTACGAGAGAACTAAATAATGTAATTCTCGCATATTAACAAGAAAAAATAGTTTAACAGAGTGTCAGTATCCACGAACAAATGTAAATACAATATTTTACGATTATTCTTGATCATACAAAAATGTTTTAACGATTAAATCGAGTTTATGAACTTTCGGATAAAATACATGTCACTCGCTCATTTTTATTGCTGTTTCAGCGCCGTCTTAATAAAAACTTTAATAAAAATCGTTTTATATACGAAAAGGTTGTAAAAACATTCCCACACGTAATGGTACACTTTGATGGTACCGATAAGTTAGTTTGGAACAAGCGTTGGCTCAACATAACACGTCAGTTAACGAATAACTAACGTACAGCGAACAGCGATCCTAGTGGAAATTATAAAAACTAAATTTACGAGTGTTTTATTCGATTTCTACCATTTTTAAATTGAAGTCAGTAAAAGTTACGCTTGGACAATGAACTAGACTGTTAAACCAGGATCCTTTAAACTAAATTCAATAGTTTCAGCATTTATGAAAATACTAGCTTTCACCCGCGACTTCGTCCGCGTGGAATAGTAAATTTAAATCCAAGATATAAGCCATCTCTATTTCAAATATCAGTCAATCGGTTCAGTAGTTTTTGTCTGAAAGAGTAACGAACATACATCCATCCATCCACATATACAAACTTTCACATTTATATATATTTATAGAATACGTCTTATATGATAAAATGATAAATAATGATTATAAGTTAATATTCTACAAATACTCGTATTATATTTCAGACATTAAAATTATTAGTCATGCTATCAGATGTCTCCTGAAAAATATGCCTCGTCAAGCTTGGCCCAGAGCTGCACACACGTGTCGGTCCAACATCGGTTAGAGTCTGGGATGGTAACTACGGCTTGGTATATGGGCCAAGGTTGGCCAGGGCTTGGATGGATCGAATAATAAAGGCTCGGTTGTCCCGCGTTGGTCCTGGTCAGTCCCATCCTTCGAGTCTGGGATTATCAATTACCTACATAATCTATATATTAATTCGTGAAGAGTGTCTGTATCCCTATTTACTAAAATTGCGTGGACGGAGGAGTATGAAATTTATCACACTTACCACAGTTCATATACAGAAAAAGTACAGAATGCTATTTTTTTAATTATGCATAATAAATACATCATAAAAAAAAACCATTACACACACTACCATGTGTTTGACACACACACTCGCACTTATTTGTTTATTATTAAAATCTGGTCAAATTGAGTATAAATTATATGTGGTCAGTCTTAAAATCTGTTAAAATGTAATAAACTACAATCGAATTCCGATCGCTAGGCGATAGTTGTTATAGACGTGTAACTGCAGAATAAGTTATCATTACACCGAATTCCACTTAAATCAATCAGGCATTTTCAACGTATTACAGCACAAAGTGCAGACAGAAAATGTTTTAAAAATAAATGAAAAAAAAAGTCATTTACAACAAAGAGAAAAATTCGAACAAACTTTAAAATAGATAGAAAAAACCCTGTCCGTCAAATCAGACTAGACGTCGGGGAGTTGTCAAGAATACCACTGGTACGCGTACACACAAATTACCTCAAAGTACATTGACATAGCAACATAATTAGCTTGCACAGAACGCACAGGAATAGACAGCGGAAATAGCACGCGTTGGAAAAATGCTTTTGAAAATATATATTCAGTATTTAAACAAGACTTCATTAAAAAAGGAACCGACTTCAAAAAGAACAAGGTACGTTTACTGGAATGACTAACTTATTCCAGTTATTTTGATTTCAAATTCAAAGTACTGAACCCATGTTGATGAAAAATTTTATACGATCAATCGGAAAGTATACCTTTAAAACAAATAATTAACCAATGATGATGTGGAATGATCTACCTCCTGAGGTTTTCCCAAAGCGCTATAGTTTGAGGGTTTTCAAGCGTCGAGTGTATAGACATCTTTCCGTCAAAGGCAACGCACCCGCAACGCCTGGTGTTGCAGATGTCCGGGCGATAGTAACCACTTAGCATCAGGTGGTACTATTTGCTCGTTTGCCTCCCTTTTTATAATAAAAAAAACTCAATCCAGCCGTTTTTGAATAATCGGTAAATATACATTACAAAAAGTCCCCGACGATTTGAAAACCTCCACTTTTGAGAAGTCGCTTAAAAATGAAAATTACTGATTGGTACTTTAGATATGTTACGTTCATTTTATTTGATGTTAAAATCTGTACCCATTTCTAATTTTGACAAGCTCATCAATTAACTTGGAGGTCCGATGATAATCTCGTCTGTCATACTCAGTCGCTAGCTGGTTGCTAGGTAACGTCGTCCAAAATGGTTGGCATTCTGGATATTAAAATCCACGATATAACATATAACGTATCTATAGTTATATAATTGAAATAGACTTGAATTTTTATTAATGTTAGACCAAAGTTGAAGGCATAAACTGATAAAACTTCAAATCTCTAAGAACGAGAAGAGCAAGTCCAAATCTTGCTTTTTAATTCTTTATTTTCAAAGTACATATTAATTGAAAGTATTAACTCACCTTTAAATTCAATTCAATTCAATTCTTTGGTCAATAGAAACCTTTAAATGTTTCAAGCGTCATCTAGTTTTTAAATAAATAAATTCGTTATGGAGCCTTTTTAGTAGTAGCGCCATCTCTCGGTACTACGCAAAACTACATTGAAACATACAATGGATTCGTATCTAATTTTAAAACAGTTTTATTATTGTCTATATGTAATAAGCAATACTTACACTAGATGGCGCTTTTCGGAAGAAAAGTAAATTGTGGTAACGATAGCAAAAAAGTTATATATAATTTGGCAATTGAAGACATTTGAGGATTATAAATGGAATTCTATGAGTAACGAAATATTTATGTGTTTGTTGACAAATGAACGACGAAAATAGATCAGAAATGGATGCTAAATAAACAATAATGTGTCGACCCACGAAAAGTCAAATTTAGAGAAATTGATGTATTCTGAAAATGTATTATCTATTTGTTTAATACATAATGCATTTTTATTCAAAAAATTTTCAAATTATCTAAACTAAATAAGTACGAAAAAAAATTATTCATCTAATGTTTAGAATATTGAAGTGTATTCCATATTTCGGATTACGCAATAATCTCATATATTTAGAAAACTTATTATTAGATAAAACTCTTTACTAGCCAATCTGCTTTTAATTTATTATATCTTTCATCAAAATAGAAAAGAAAAGATGGATATACATATACATCTTAAAACAGATTTATTAAGAATAGGTATGACATCTTAAGACGCCATTTTCTCAAAATAAAGTCTGTGTGGGTTGACACAGTATTGCTTATCAGCGTCCAAATATTCGATTATTTTTATCATTTAAATAAGGATTATTGAGGCTCAACCAAAAAGGTGGTATCATAAGTTTGACGTGTATGCTGTGTCTAATTTTTAAGCTTACGTAAAAATGGCTATTAGCTATAATTTATGAAGATCTGTTGACGTTTGATGGTAATCACCTCTTTTCTCGTAATTGAAAGGATCTGAACAACTTCTAGTAGTCGACTTGAAATATAATAAATATATTTTGAACGATATTAAAATACATAATTGAAATACATATCGCTGCTTTTCAAGAATATCCATGCAACTGAAAAAGATGAATTTTAGGGACAGGGTTTTTAAATTTCTTTATTAATGTGTTGGCGCATAGCTGCATAATTTATTGTCTTTTGAAATACTTAGTTCTATTTATTAGATTTTTGGAATACTACGATATTCTTAATATAATGCTTACGTAATCTTAATATAATGCTCATTTGGAATCAGCAGAATACGCTCCTCACTAAGTTACAGAATCGAGTTCGGCTCTTTAAAGTGTTCTCAATGAATAAATTGTCGGGGGATTTTCCAATTTTAATGTTTCTGTTATTTTATATAAAAATACACTCACATATTTATTCTTTTAGATTTAGTATAATTTAAAGATTAGCGCATGTCGCTGAAGGAGGCGGCGGAAAGGGAACGAGAAGCGGACGCTCTCGCCGACCCGATCCGCACACGACGACCGGGAGGAAGACGAAGGCGTTATGCGCACTTTCTTCCTCCGTAAGGAAGATACTAAGTGTCTTACACACATCACCAGGACGGGAAAGCGCTCTCGGTGTCCGTGAGCGCTCTCTTTTAGGCGAAAACGGCCAGTCTAGGCGGGCCAACCGTCAGGACGTTATGGTAGCATGCTCAAGCGATCCCGTGACGCTCTACGAAGACGATGAGGGCAACGCTGGGGTTTTGTGGGTAGTCTGGTGCACTCAGTTCCAGGAGTCCCACATACCCACCAGGTGGGATGCATATAAGCATTCCCCAGCGACAATAAAAAAGGCTCAAATCTGGATAAGCCCGTCAAACAAGATGTGTCTGTATAGTCAATTTTAATTTACTTGTCTTTATTTAGCAAACAAAAATGGCGTACTTCTAACCACACATAAGAGTTAGAGACGAGAACCTGAAAGTGAACCCCGCGGTATCAATAGTGGGATAAAAATTTATCTATGTTTAATGAACTAGAGATTGTAATAACATATCATCATGGAGTTGGTAGTTGTTATATCTGATTAACTATTATAGAAAATGATAAAAAAACATTTATGTTTGTTTATACCTATTTATATTATGCGCTGGAATACTGTTTATCTAATGACCAAAAAACTTTCTAAGCTTATATTTTGGGTAAAATTTATAAGCATAGTAACATTTAGGTATTGTCCTTGTTGTACAGGTTAGGAAACCAAATTTTCGACGGTCATCCGCCATAACAAAACTACATTAACGCGAGCAAAACCGCGAGCAAAAGTTATTAAGAAATAAAATATACAATTTACTACCACCGCTAAATCACCGGTAACAATTCCGTTGTTTATGATTTTGTATATCATAAATGCATAAGAATACGAATCGTAAAATAAAAATACCAGCAACATTTAATAACGATGTTAACATCTCAAGCCACATGAAACACAATAGCAAGAATAACAACTATCCCATAAAGAAACCATAAAACTAGGTTTATAGTACAAATTTTTATGGTTATTTTAGATATTTTAGATACTGATACTAGTTTCCTGATATCATCCAGTAAATTAGTTAGACGGATTTATATATATACGTTAGGAAGGATATCAAGAACACTTTCGTCTAAATCACTAAATATCTGCATAAATTGAAATAAAACTATTTTGAACGGATTTAGCGTTCGTGGTCACGGGTAGTCTACCCGTGACCACGAACGCTGCAAAGTGCTCGAAACGTCGGGATGATAAAAATAATTATACGCGATTTAAATCCGTTCAAAATAGTTTTATTTCAATGAATAATAATCGCGAAAATCTAAAATGGATGTGTGCGTATGTGACTGTGTTTAAAATCTTTAAAACTTGCGTTACGTACACTTGAACGCTCCGTAATATGTTTGATGTAAATTAAAGTAAAATTTATAAAACTATTAAACGCTAACAGATTTAGCTCGACGAACTGCATGTGTTTCACGTCATCATTTGATTTACTCCCGCGGTCTAAGGAATTATATATTTATACTTTGGTATTTGTTTGTGTATCAGTCAATACGTTGCAAGTAATACATATTTAGAATCAACAGTCGATATTATTATGCTACAATTTTTTAAGACATTTATGTAATGGTAAAAATGTTTTATAACAACTTATGTCGTAGTCTGCCTCTTTTACACCGAGAGACTCTTTTAGAAAACGAAATAAACGTCCAAATATATTTTGTCGACCGTTCTTTAAAAGGAGGAAGTTTCCAATTTGTAGTGTATTTTTTTTAAATGTTTTTTTTTTTTTTTTTTTTTATCTTAGAACTCCGTAATTTATCAACTGATTTTGCATTTTTTTTATTTGAAAAAAAAAAGGTAGTATACTTTCAAATTAGTTAGATAGATTTTTTTAATCAATATCAGTTCTGTACATTGATTATAAAATCATAATAATTGAGATACAAAATACAAAAGTTTTATAAAAATCAGTAATTAACATTCTCTTTTTGAACGACAAAAATAATTTATCGCGTTATCCGAAAAAGATAAAGAGCTAAAAAGAAACTACGGAAGAAACTTAGCGGGACTTATTTTTTTCAATAAGTCATCTAAGTAATCGAAATTATTAACATGTTATTGTTTTGAAATCGATTTTTTTTTCAAAAAAATCTTAATTGTTACCGACTCACATAAGAAGAGGTGTTTTCAATCAAGACATATGACATATAGATGTTAGTGATGCGCCGGATATCACTGAAGAAAGATCCGGATCCGTATACGTTACTTTTTAGCAAATCTTTTACCTTATTCATATACAATAAATAGATGGAATTTTATATATAGTGAAGTGGCGTCAGCTACCGTTTCAAGCAACAAAGTTAGTAGTAAGTTTTGAAATTAGAAAGTTAAGAACCGTATCATCGGATCTTGACACCAAATATCCGTATCCGAATCCGTATCCGCGGATTTACATATTTAACGATTCGAAACATCACTAATATATAGATACAAAAAAGTATACCAACAGTATACCAATAATATATAACAGTGAACCAGTACTTACTTCCATGTTGCCTCGCAGTGTGACCGCCCTCGCCAGCTGCTCGCTGAGCCTCCGCGAGCGCAGCGCCGGCACCGCCACTCGGCTCACCCACTCGCCGAATTCTACAACACCGCACTCACTACACTCGCTGGTAACACCGCACTGATGATCAATGGGTGAAAGGCGTAGCTAGTTGATGTACCCATAAATGTGGGTAGGCAGAAATTTACGACGTCCGATTTCTGATCTAATAAGTATGATTTAGGTAGGATATGTATACACATAATTCTAGAAAATTATCAGTTTCAGCGACACCGAATATATTTAGTATGATCGATACAGAGGAATGAAGCAAGATCGACTGCTTTTCACAGTCTGCTATCTCAAATATGGCATGAAATGTATCCATTTTAGATATTTTCCTTACTCAGATAGTGTGGTAATATATTAATTAATTATTCCAAAATCTAGTCTAGCTATATTTATATGCGATTAACATATACTAATGAATATAACTAGTAAAAAAGTTGAGATATCAATTTTATTGATATTCTATAGAATAAGACAAAAACTTAGCTACGCCTTTTTCAATGGTATGACAATGAAAATGTAAACATGGATACAAAAGTATACTTAAGGATAAATGAAAGCTAATCTAATTCTAATTTTACTATAAACACTTAGTATGCAATAATGTTAAATATAAAGAGTTTAATGAAAATGTGTTTTGGAGAAACATTAGTGAATTAATATTATAAGGGAAGAAGGATAAGGATCTGTGTTCCGAGTTCTGTATGTAAATAATATAAAGCTCTATTTTTAATGTACTACTTAAGCATAGGACCATATAATATTTATATAATAAAGTAAATATGTATAAGGGAGTATCTACTGTTTCACTTCTGTCGTATATTGAAGTAAATATATTTTAGTGTTGTGAGAATCTACGGAAAAATTTACATTTAGTTAAAAAGAATAAATTTCTTCAAACTCTACAATACACAATGGTGTCTTAAAACTAATAGTATTTATAAAGAATATTATAATAAACAATAGAATTAGATTATGAATGTTTTTATATTCATAAATCAATTCAGATTCAGTAACATAGTCATTAAAAAACGAAGTTAATAAGTCTTTTAAAATTCTTTAGACAAAAACAGCTACTTTTAGTTCTAGGCAAAATTGGATGCTAATAAGCAATATAATGTCAAGCCACACTTTATTTTGAGATAATAACGTCTCAAGATGTCAAAGCTATTCTTAACAAATTCGAAGTATATATCCATCTTCACTTTTATCTAATTTGATAAAAGATATAATAAATTAAATGCAGATTGGCGTAATACACAGTTTTATCAAATAATAAGTTTTTCAAATACATAAGATTATTGCAAATTATTGAGCACACTTAAGCACGAATATTGATTCGAAACATTGAATTAAGGAAATTTTTTCCGAACTTATTTAGTTTAGATGACTTGATTTTTTTTTCGAACAATGTTAAATACATGAGCACTATCAGAAAACATACATATCTCCAATTTCGACTATTTGTGGGTTGACATATTATTGCTTATCAGAATCCAATTATGAGCCAAATTATTTTTAACAATAAACATAACAATGAAAGTATTTCTTAGCATATCTTCATCTTTAACTGACGATCCTCAATAAGCAATTTATTTAGAAGTTTCCAAGATAATTATTCGTATTCAGTTCCTATTTAATCTCAAAAAATAATTCTAGAGTATTAATCTAGACTTAAATCTAGAGCTACAAATGCGCACTGACCTATCGCCTCTTTGCTCATGATGTTGTGTGTGTTGTGTTGTGTGTCCATCGTGCTTTATGTATTTTTATGTGTTTGTGTGTTTAGATTTTTATGAAGTTCACTTTCACTGTTTTGCACTTCACGTTTAACTTAATATTTATCATAAATTATTTGTTGAAATCTTGTTATTGTAGTTGTATTATTAAAAAAGTTTAATTATAATAAATACTAATACGGGCAGTGTTAAAAAAATAATTTTACATAATTCTCGTACCTATAACCTAAAGAAACGGTAATAATTTCTATATTTTTGTTCTTGTACCTATTTGGTGCTTTTAGAAAATTATATTAACAGTACGCTTCAGAAGAATGATGACCAAGCTACACAGCACGTTAATTTCACAAGATTTCACTCAGTTTACAAAACGAAAAAATTAAGTTTAAATATAGAAGACTTACACGTTAACACAATGGAGAAAAATGACCTACCAGATTTTCTCGTCCAAAGTCAAGACGGTAATGATACCAACATTAAGCGCGGAATGCGCAGGTCAACTCCACTGACTTGCCAAAACGCAAATTGGACACCTGCACGTAAATTATTCTACCGATTATTATTTAATGTTATGGATATGGATAGATTTAACAATAGGAATGCCAGCCGATTGCCAACTGAACCATGCCAAATAAATAATAGCTATATTCGAAACTATTCCATCTATTAACATGATAATCTATGAAAGCGGCCCGGGAGAGGGCCGATCCCGCTCGACGAACACGACATAGGCGTCGTCCTTCCGGCCTCCTAGCCCCACCAGTGCCCGGGGCAGAATAAATAGGACGCGCCCTTGAGCCGTGGGTGTGTAAGATGGGGGTGCCACGCATCCGTTTTCATACGGCCCCGAGGAGGACGGCAACCGGGGTGGCTTTGAACTGCCGTACGCACCAGCGAGGAATCTAAGTCTCAATGTCACATTTCATGGATACTCTTCTAGTAACTGTTCAGGAACTAAAACGCCTGAATAAATAAAATATAAATTTTCTAATATAATGTGAGATAGATTATAAAGGCTGCAAGTACAAATCATACTCGTGACGTCAGTAACAAAGTGATGTATATACATATAATAAATATCAATCGAAGGACCTCGTCTGTACGATCAAGAAATGTGAGTTAGGAGCAGTCAATCTCCCATTCATCTATCTATCAGCCTGGTCATCCTGCTGGACATAGTCCTCCTTCATAGATTCCCAATAGCCACGGTTTTGCGCTGAAGAAACCATCAACTCCCGCGACTCTACCGACACTCAATATTTAATAAATAGTTAAAAATCCATTATCACTAAAATTAGCAAAAGTAAAAAGAGAAAATTGTTATTCGAGTAACCACAAAAAATGGATGAAAGAATCTGTCAGTAAAAGTAAGGACGCGTGACGCTGAAAGTATTTCGTTCAATGACATCCGAAATTTGTTTACATTGAAACGGTAATACAACGGTATTGACATTCTCGAAGAACTATCAATCTTAAACTAAATTCATGACACGTAACATAAATAGCTCGTTGTTGCAAAGATTTACTGACTGAAATTGGAAAGAACTTCCAATCTTATTTATCTCAGTTAAATTTCGTCATTCGGAATAATAGTCGTGAACTAAATTTAAATCAAGGTCTCCGTTTGATTCAGGATGCGTTCTGGAATATTTGGCAGACGACATTAGACATCCTGTTGTAATCGCTTTACGCAATAAAATTCGAACTCTAAAACTATTTTTAATCATTCCTAAAAACCAATGCTTTATTCATGCTTCAGACTTATCTATTAAATATATTTGACTTGACAAATATCTTAGTACAAAACAAAAAATGCTCTCATCTTAAAATTAATGTAATAACGAAAGATGCTTAGGTATAAATATAGAAATATTTAATTTAGGAGAAAGCGTATGCTGCTAAGACTTCAAAAGGATGATTTATACGAATGCTATTTAAAACCCACCAAACTAGAACACGCATTAAAAACAGAACATTTTCTTTTTATCGCAACCGAAATGATGTGTTGTAATTCAGCATAATCAAATATAGGTTAAGCACATTCAAATCATAGAAACCGTAATATTATAGATGCAATGGAAATCTTTGCATCTTATATATAATCTTTGGAAGCAAGTGTTTATCGCTAAACAGTTGAGTGATGACGGAAATGTCACCCAACGGATGGCCAGAATAAATTAGTCGGGTGAATCACAACCCAATAACGAATGTTTAGACGAAGAAAAACAAACGGTACAAACACAGTAAGTGATAGATACAATTGAAGACATAGCAATTCTAGATATTCTTAGTCGAAACATTGAAGAGCAATCTTGTGCAAACGTAAATATATTTTAGATTTTCATTTTCAAGATGTTGAATGGAGTTCAAAAATAGACTTGTGGGCAACATACGCTTTATGACGAGTATTACGTACGGCATTATATTGGCTAATGCTATAAAATAAAGGTGTAAGTAGTAAGAAACCACAATATCGATAGAGAAATTTTCATATTAACTTTCAATTACCCGAAGAAAAATTTAAAGCAAATGAATCATATACGATTTGAAAAGAAACATTTTTAACTGACACAAAAATAACAAATGAAATATTTTTTCCGTATTCAAATGTCAGTGCACAGAGTAGATAACGCGTAATATTAATTTGCCCACCACGCTTATCTCGATAGTGATAAAGTTCACAATCCCTTGAACACGTACCAAGATTCAAATCAAAAATAAGAAGCATCACATCCATTTATCACCTTAGTAACTAGACAATTAGGTTGTTAATCGATCGACAGGAAGAGGAAGAAAGTTTGAAACATTTCAGAGCGGATAGACCGGGCTAAAAGCGTCCGCGTCTTTGGCACGTCACTGGGGCAAGGACGCCTAGCGCCGATGCACGCAGATTGATTGACCGATTAATCTTAGCTACGACCAGACTCCCGTTATCTTTGTGCTTGACATTTGGACGAACAAGCAGTGGATTCCCAAACCGTTAGCAATCCTTTATTTCTGTTTAATGATCAGATGCTTTGAAATCGTACTTGCGTATGAGATCGAAATGAAAATAAAGTATTAGTCCAGAAAACTAAGCTTATGTACTTTATTTTTGTTATCCACGAACTCGATACGTAAATTCACTTCGGACTAACAATTTTTGTAAACAAATTTGTTTTCAGCGAACACTTGATCACAGTGAGTATTGTATATAAAACGTAACATATCGGTTAATTTATTAAACTGATTTACTATTAATATATTAACCGTTTTAGTTGTAACTATTTAGTTGCACTGTTTATTCTATCTTCAACTAAACCTTTAATAATTCATTTTAAATTTAGTTAGATTGATTTTTGCACATTGTTTTTATTACTTTTTTCATTATTATCAATATTAAATACTTCGTCTAGATCTTATTTAGGATTACTGAGTTTTCCAAACTTAATTCCATTAAATGTTTTCATTACTATTTGGTTTTTGTTGTTTAAATCCGAATTTTTGAACGTAATATCACTCGCGTGTTCAATGTTCACGTGTAGGGGTGGGTTGGGGTACGTGACGGGGGTTGGGTAGCGAAACTTTATTACGGAACGGTTCCGAGTCGTTCGGGGTTCGGTCGCGTCTGTGCGTCCGTCGCACGCCGTCACAGCACTATGACTGGCTCGACACTACATTAATCGCTACGATGGATTGCATAGCGTTCTTGAACGTGTTTCAGATATTTTAACCGCCCTTTCTTGTTTATTTTCTTCATTAATATATTTGATTAAATGTCTGAACTTAATTTATTTTAAAGTATCTCTTTTCTGGATAGTTTGAATCCAACTAGTTCGAATTACATGCAAGTACATGCTTTTACTGAGAAAGAGATGAGCAATTTGATGAAAATTAAAGTATACATTTTTCTTGATTCTTCTTCTTCGATCTTTGTCCAATGATGACTCTAGTCATTATTATCATTACCGTATAAACAACCTGTAAATAAAATAATAAATAAAAGATTTCTCCCCGTTAAAAGGAAAGATAAGAGCTTAATCAGCGTCAGAATATACATATTTTATGTCTAGTATCTGTAGTGTGGCCCACTTCGATTTTACCCAAAGATCGCGAGTTCAAATTCGGACTACCATCACTGTTTTCAAAAACTCAAGTATTGAAAAATCATTTGTGCTTGATGGCAAAAGCAAATCGATATTTCAATTCATCACCTTGAAAGGATAATGGTGTAAATTGTGAATCCGTAGTGAAGCAACGTAGCCGATTAAGTTTTCTTATTATTTAATAATCTCTTACTAATTCGCATTTAATTAATTTTTATTATTTTTTATAGTAGCAATAGGAATTCACACGTATTTTGAAAATTTCGGTTCTCTGCCTAAGACGTTATAAAAAGTTCGTCCATGTGGAAGCCATTGTAAGGGTTGTGTTCCTTACAATGGCTTACATATGGACGAACAGAAAGAAGAGGCTTAGTAATAGAAGCAGAGGTTTTATAATCGAATCCTATATCCTTCGGGTATGGAATCCTGAAAAAAAAAAAAATTCCAAAATTTTTTACTCTTCATTTGCCATTAACATTAAACAATACTTCTATTTTAAGGCAGGATTTTTTTAACTCAAACTCAGGCATCGTTAGTCTTTTACTATGCCTATAAAATAAAAAAAAACCGACATTTTATTCCTTGAGACAATTTCAAAGAGTACACGACATGTCCGCGGTATGTTGTGCGGAGTGCATTCTGCTGATTGCAAATGATACTGCATTTATGATGATATTTATGATGATGCATTTAGTCAAGGATGTGCGACGATGTTATTTTAATATAATTTACAGTATCCATACTTAGTAAACTTGAAGTTGTCTAGATTAGCAGAAGTTACTCTGATCCTTTTTATAACTAAAAAAGAGTCTTCAAACGCCTGAACGGATCTTCTAAATTATAATAACCATCTCGATTTCACCAGCTTTCAAACAAAGAAAGAATCAAAATTGGTCTATTCGTCAGGGAGCTAGAATGCCACAGATTCACAAATACACAGACACACAGATAAACACATGAATGCGACAAACTTACAACACTCCTCTTTTTGGGTCGAGAGTTAAAAATAAATAAAATAGTCGGCCAATTTGGCGTAAAATACCCTAAAATAATTTCGTCAATCATTCAATCAGTCGAAAATAGTTGTAGGGCTCATGCCAAAAGTCCAAAAGCATGTCAAGACATAATGTACGCGTTGTATGTTAATTACTAATCATTTGTAATCAACATTGTGACTTTATACGAAATTGAACAATATGTAAAGAGCAAAACAGCAAAAGCTAATTTTTAGGTTAATTTTGGCGTATTAAGGTATTTGGTATAACAAATTATGTAATTTATTTTGAATATATAACTTTATAACGGATTTAGGTTACATTTTTCTTAAGGTCTACGAAGATGGTGAAAAATTCTCGTAGAATGTCCAAAGAAATCGTTTGGAACTGAATCGCCTAACGCAACGAAAGGCCAACAAATACTATATAAAAAAGTCTTCCTAACAACAGAGATCTTTTGATAGTTAGGGGATTAAGGCAAAGTCCTTTGATAAAATTGAAAATAAAAAAAAAAACAAAATAAATTCAGTGAGACCATCTCAATGAATCTCTACGCAATACTTCTACGGCAAGTTGATAGTTGTACTTCCTGCTGATTCCAGATAATGCGGCGTATAGAAACTAGAAGTTGCTCGGATCCTTTAGAAAAGACCTGATGACTTTCAACCATCTGAAGAGATCTTCATAAATTATAGCTAAGAACCGTTAGGGAACTACGATGTAACATGCAGACACACAGACATTAAATTTATAACATCCTTCTTTTTAGGTCGGTATTAAAGTCTCTTGTTTGCGT
Source organism: Hypolimnas misippus (assembly GCA_037950945.1). NCBI lineage: Eukaryota > Metazoa > Arthropoda > Insecta > Lepidoptera > Nymphalidae > Hypolimnas > Hypolimnas misippus. Next base: position 16,336,264 of record JBBEEQ010000017.1, on the reverse strand, counting down.
AGGTTATTATACTTCTACAATAATTTCTATATTATAAGTAATTGCTCTGACTGACTGATTCATAAACGTAGAGCCTTAACTGCTGATGCTAAAAACTTCAAATTTTGTTGCTATTATATTGCAAGCATCCACTAAGAAAGGATTTTTGGAATTTTACCCCTAAAAGGGGTAAGCGATAAACGAGTGTATGAAAGTTGTTTTTAAAGTAAGAAAGATGCAACTTAATATATCTAATCCTCGTTTTTGAAAACATTACCCCTAAAAAGATGAATTAGGGGTTATTAATTTATATGTAACTCGGGCGAAGCCGGTGCAAACTGCTAGTTTTATATAATAAAATAGTGTCAAAAATATTATGTTTATTGAGAACAGTAGCACGGACGTCGTATTATATGATCTTTGTTATTCCACGCATATTATTATTTAATATTACTTGAATAATATTTGATATTCTTAAAATATAAAATAAAATAATAAATACATTTTTAATGACTATATTCATTTATTTATAAAAGCGAATCAGAATAGGATTATATATTCTAGACAGGTACGATATACAAGTATCTTATATAAATACTAATTTTGTAAATACATAACCTTGCAAAAAATTAAATTGATTTACTTATATGTATAATACTGGAAAACTTAACACAACCATTGTACTTATTATATACTTTGCAATCATCCATAAAATACGTACATTACGAAAAGGAAGGATGTACTATTAGTAATTATAATAATTAATTAATAATTCCTGGCGTAGAAAATTAACTGTTTTTTTTTTTCTATTTAATAAGTATTATTTTCCAAAATGTACGTAATTAGTATTAGTGCCTAAAATTTAAAATTGTATTGACGAGCACGACTCTTGGACGTTACCTAAAGCTTTTATTATGGAAGATAGTGAAAAATAATTCGCATACCGTATTTTATGGATAGTTATTTTATAATATATTAACATATCATTAACAAAAATAATAATATTTTAACTGACTTCTGTCCATTTGACTTTAAAAAAAAATAAAAATTATTTTAAACGTATCTTATAATCATATCCATTATGTCTACTTAAAAACTTACAACATAAAACTGATATAGCACCAGAACAATTTATGTTAGGCCTAATTAGGCGCGAATTGCACTTGTAAGTATTATATAAGATATAAAACAACTCAGTATCCTGGTAACAGTTACCTAGGTAACCCTAATATAACCATAAGCTGGGAGTGTCAAGACATTGATATTAAATTCTTACAGGACAAAAAGAAATGATTATTTATGTACATTAAAGTAAAATATGTGAGAAAAGTTGCAGTATTACATTTGTAATACTCGCTTTATATTTACTAATTAAATAGCAAAATGATACCAAAAGTCAAGTACATTTAATTTAACTAAACTTTAGAAACTCCTACATGCTATCAAGTTTATTTTTCTGTTTTAAATTATTTCAGAAAACAAAGTCTTCCAAGTTTAAAACACTGAACGTTGTTATTATAATAAGCGGTATATTTAATCGGCGCTAACGATAAAGAAATCCGACAACGCCATCTAGCGGTTATCGTACAAATGATAAATTAGTGTTAATTTAATTATTACCTTTATTTTTTTTATTTTATTTAGTACTAGAATTATGTTTCTGTAGAAATTGATAAAAATATTAATTAAGCTTGTAAGGTTTGTTGTCAGACACCTGAAGAATTCACTCTCCTTTAGTGCTTTTATTTTTGTCACTTTTTCGCCAGATTATCTCAATGTTACCAGGTTACAGAGTTGTTTTACATCACTAATGAGAATAAAATTTCCAAATGTAATTATCGCCTTAATAATAACGATAGTGTTCGTGGTTTTATTAAATACTAGCACCTCACGGTTTCAGTCACGTTTATGGCTACTGCTCCGCTCCTATGAGTCGTAGGTTGATGTAATACAGCCTATAACCTTCCTCAACAAATGGGCTATCCAACGCAAAAAAAATTCAAATCCGATGATTAGTTTCATAGATTACAATATATATTATACTTACAAACACATTTTACCTCATTTAAAAATTAATATAGAAAAAAAATCTCTAACATATTAGTTTAAAGTTAAAGTGTTGTAAGGATACGAAGGTATAGTGATATCGGGAAAGGAAACCTGCGCGCGTAGCAGTCGCCTGCAGCGAGAGACTTCGTCGCTTATCGCTTTAAGAGTGTCTTGCGTGTTGGAAGCCTCGCGCCTGGAAATGAGAAGTAATAATTTTATTTAGAACGATTATATATTATTATTGAGCTATAATAATATTATAATGAGGTACAATTTGTTTGTAAGTGTGTATGTTGGCGATAATCTCTGAAACTTCTGATCCGATTGGAAAAATTATATTTACGTCGGATAGCCTGTTTGTTGGAAGGTTATAGGCTATGTGTAATAATGTGGATTTTAATTGATATATTTTATTCCTCCTTTACTTTGAAATAAGTTGAGTTCTTTGCCCAGCAGTGGGACTCGTAAGACTGTTACTATACTTCACTTGTAAAATGTAAAAGTTACGTATTTAGGACCGTTGTATCATCATGTGCCCTTTATTGCAATCAAATTACCCGAAGCAAGATTTTAAATTAAAAAATGTCTAAGCTAGAATTTATTAAATATTAATAGTTACCGAATACTTTCAGTCGTTTCAGTATAAGAGGACCTTCTACCTGCAAAACGATTTTTTTTTAAACGACATCACACTCGACGGCCCCCCATTAAGATCTTGTGACCTTGTGTCGGGGGTCCGGAAACACTCACAACACTAACACAAACACCCAGACCACGACAAACATCCGTATGGCCAATACAACGTGCCGCGAGCGGGGATCGAACCCGCGACCGTTAGCGCTTAAGTCAGTTGCAATGACCACTGCGCCAACGTGTCTGTCAAATATCTGATATGATTTTTTTGAAGTTTTATTATGCAAATAATATTTTTACTTCTTAAAGTAGTAAGTAAAGGCTTCTCCAATCTATTATCTTCCTCTCAAAAATATTAATCGTGAGTGCAATGTAATTATATATGGGTACTGATAAGCAATAACGTGTCAACCGACAGTGTCGAATTCAGAGATATTGATGTATTCTCATAATGCATCATGTAATTAAAATTATTCAAAAAAAAAAATTCACGTCATCTAAAATTCAAATTCGAAATATACTTTATTAATATAGGCTTTTGAAAGCACTTTCGAATCGTCAGGTTACAGGTCCATTGGTTATAATTTTTTTTAAGCTGTTAGGAATGTTTTTGACATCCTGTTAGAAAATCAACTTTTTCGATTTTGATAAAAAATCCACAGGACAAATCTGGAAACATACCCTTTCAAACAAAGCAATTAACCAAAAACCAGAACCAACCAAATCAGTCCAGCTGTTTTCGAGTAATTCGTGAACATCCATAATAAAAACTCCTTTTTGAAAGTCGGTTAAAAACGACTGACTTCACATTCAGACTCCGTAGTTTGTACAGAGTACCTGCAGGTATCTCCCCTTCGCTGAGCGAGCCGTAGTCCGTCGTGGCGAAGGAGCTGCTGGGCGTCGCGCGCTCCTCCCCGGGGGAGATGTAGTCGAAGGGAGTTTTATCTGCGACATATGGAAAGGTTAAGTGAAGTAGACTGTAAATACCCCACAGCTGGGCAAAGTCCTTCTCTGCTATTAATTTCATTATTAAGTTTAGAGCTTAATCACTGCTAACTACTGGTTGGCGGATATAGATTTGTCAGAATGTCTCCCGGTTATATATCATAAAAGTAAATAATACTGTATTTTGTCTATGGTAGCTCGTTGATCAGTTATTATTATATATCGGCAGTACGCACTCTCCCTCTCTCTAGGATAGATTGCTCGTCTTTACTCTCAGAAATATATTAATATTTACAAGTAAACTAGTGACTAGAACCCCGGAGATAACTTAACAGTTTCCTTACGATATTGTCTTTCACCGGCGAGAAAGAGAAGAATTTAAACACAAATTAAGCACTTGAAAACTCAGTGTTCTATTTCGGAGGTAGTCTCTGAAGGTACTGATGCAATTTGAAAAATTATTTTTGCGTTGAATAGTCCATTTATTGAGAAAGGTTTTGAGCTATATTACATCAAACTACCGCATAGAAAGAAACAGTAGAGCATTAACGATCATAGAAAAATATGAATATATAAATGTATTATAATTTTTGTTTCTCTATATGTACGTATTTTTGTCTGTGTTTGCTAATCTCCAAAACTAAGGAACGGAATTTTGCGGTATTCACAAATAGTTAAAACTTATACCAAAGCATACTAGAGATTATTTTATTGAAATCTAATGTCAACAAAAATGTTATCGCTATGTAAAGATAATTTACTGCCTTACTACAAAAGATTTAAACAGACGTTAAACGCGCGTCTAAGACAGTTTTGAGTTAAACATACTTTAGATATAGATTAACATACGTGTAAGTGAGTTTAATAGATGTCTAAAACCTATTTCAGCTGTCAAATGTAACGTTTAACATTTTATGACTAAGTTTTTTTATGAGTTAATTCGCTGTTAAGCAATTAAGATAATATTTTAAGCAATGTTTAAATCTTAAACACTGTTAAGCTAGACACGTGTTGAACATGGTTTTAATGCTTCTTTTGTAGTATGACAGTTAGTGTTTAACGCCTGTTCAAGTATGCATAGCAATATGTGGTACCAGCTAGTACAAATTATAAAGTAAAGTAAAAATGATAAAAGAACCGAGATGGTCCAGCGGTAAGAACAGGTCGATCTCAACCGATGATCGAGGGTTCAAACCCCGATTGCAGCACTGATTTTTCAAGTGCTAAACTTGTATTTAATTCATCTCGTGCTCGGCGATGAAGGAAAACCTCGTGAGGAAACTTTTCTGAGTTGGGGAAACTTCTGGCACATGTCTGGCAGTGGAGCAGCGTGGTGGATTAAGCTCTAAAACTTCTCCTTAATAGACGAGGAGGCCTTGACCCAGCCGTGGGAGTACATTAACTTACAAGTAATTCTTTAAGAGAATAAACATAATAATTCAAATTCCTTACCGTCCATTTCGTGTGGTAAATCCGTGAGAGAAGATATTTCGCATTCAGTATTATCGGGAGATGAAGCTCTTGTACCTACGGAATCTTTAATGATGTAAGTTCCTTGGTTCGGACTGGAGGTTGCTAGTGGTTTTTTAGGCTCGATTGAATAGGTTTTCGATCCTGGGAATAAAATAAATTGGAATAACAATACGTTGGACTTTTTTTATTTTATGTATGTTCTACGATTACACGAAAATGGCTGGACCGATTTTAATAATTATTTTTTCATTGATAGAGTTTAACTTTAGAGTATTTCAAATTTGATTAAAACTGGAATTTTAATCAGTAGCTTGCCCGTTCTTTAAAAAAATGGAAGATATTGTGAGCACCAAAATTCATGCCCTAATAATTAGTCCTATAGTCAATAATATTATATAAGTATTACGTAATAATCTCATGGATTTTGGCACACAGAACGTCATCCACTTTGGAAGACGTTGCGAGTTTGACAGGCGAGAGTATCTTTGTGTCAACAAAAAATGGGTAATTTTTTAATTTCAAATAGAAAAAAATAAAATCTATAGTTATGAAACAACATTGATCGAACTGTTTTAATTTAGAAAAATAATGTGAACTTCAGAAATTTTTCGATACAATTGTATTTAATATAATTAATAACACAAAATATTTACCAATATTATCATCACTCGAAGCTTTAGTAAGTTTTTCTTTATTTAACTTCGTCTCAACATCATACGACATTCTTCTTTTAACCTTACTTGCTTTGTTCTTTTGTTCTACTGAATCTTTATGTTTCTTTTCGTTTCGTTTAACTTTACTTTTATCTTTTCTATCAGCACTTGTAACTGTTGCTAAGTCTTTTGATTTAGGAGGTTCAACTTTATTGCTATTAAAATAAGGTTCAATGCCTTCGTTTTCGCTTATTTTGTTAATGATGGTACTTGATTTATTTATATTTAGATCATTGATATTGGCAACATCTTCAATAATTTGTCCTTTTTGAGCAATTTGAGATGAATTTGAGTTTGCTGTTTCAGAATCAGTGTCAATTGAATCATTTTTACTAAATTTCGCATGAGAATTTAGACTAGTTCTAGATGTAGTGTTTTCATAACCATCTTTGGTTTTATCTTCTTTATTATTTTTAACTATATTATATATATTATGTGTAATTCCATTCGAGTTATCACTATCATGTTTAGTTTTATCATTTTCGGTATCATCGCTGTCTTTTCTATTTAATCTATCAGTTTTCATTGATTTTATAGCATTTTTAACATTTTTATTTAATGTTGGTATTCCAGATATATTTACGGGTTTTTCAGTTTGTGTTTGATCATTTGAACCGTTTGTCAATCCATCGCAAACCGATTCTACATTAGGATTAGTTTTTCCTGTTGATGTTAAAACGTGTGCTTGCGAAGGAATACTATATGAAAAAAATTGACATGATTATTATATAGAGAAATTAAAAAAGTAACACATTTTAACTTTCATAAAAAAAATATATATATAACGAATATAAATTACTTTTCCTTATTCAACTATTTGAAAGTCCTAATTTAAATTAACGGACAAATTTCAAGTTGGAGTCGGTTTTTATACTGTAAGAAAAAATTACAATTTATACAGAGTAGATTAACCGTGAAAATCAATAAAATATACGTCATATGATACATTTAAATAGTAGTATTTTCTTAGTAACAATTAAATCATTTTTATTAAGGACATACGTGTGGACGTCAGCAGTAGTTTCCACATGAGATACAGACACACTATCTGTTGCCACTACACTAGCTCCCATATTTAACTTATCTGGTGACGCTGCATTGCTTGGCGTCAATTTGAGAACATCCTTGTTATCGTTTCTCTGAAATTATACCATATTTGGACACTGATATGCAATACTGTGTCAAGCCACACGGACTTCATTTTGAGAAAATGGCGTCTAAACATGTCAAACCTATTCTTAACAATTATGTTTGAAGAAGTTAATATCCACCTTTTCTTTTATTCTTTGATAAAAAGTTTGATGAATTAAAAGCAGATTGATATATTTAATATATTATCTAAGAAAAAGTTTTTCAAATATATAAGATTATTGTATAAATTGCAAAATATGGAGCGCACTTGAAATTCGAAACAATTAATAAGGCAATTTTTTCCGTACTTTTATAGTTTATATGACCTTACATTTCTTTGAATAATGTTAAATAGGTAATGCAGTATCAAAATACATCAATATCTCAGAATTTGACTTTTTGTGGGTTGACACATTATTGCTTATCAGCATCCATTTATAAATAAATGGAAGTTTGAATTACGATGGCTGAATTGGAGCTTCTTTGATGTGTGATTAGTATTCCACTACTGTCATGTATATAGAAAATATAAGTACATAGTATTATTGTCTTTGTACATGTCAATACTTAAAATATATGATATACTTACTAAAGAAAGTTTCAAACTGTCCAATTCAACTTTAAGGGTAGCTATTTGATCAATGATATTCTGATCAAGTTCAGATTCCTGAAACGTAAAAATGGCCATTATAAGAGGACCTAACTGTGTTTTTCATATATAGGCCTAATATTTGTAACTATAGATATGTGACGTTTAAGATCTAAATATATATAACTGAAAGGTGACTGACAGACATAGAGATCTATCAACGCACAGCACAAACCATTGGAAGGATCGGGCTGAAAATTGGCATGCAGGGAGATGTTATGCCGTAGGCATCTGCTAAGAAAGGATTTTCATTAATTCTACCCCAAGGGGAATAAAATAGGGGATGAAAGTTTGTATGAACTTTGTCAATTTTATACCGATCTGGCTGAGACTTGGCATGCATAGCTGTTATGATGTAAACATCACAATTACGCAGACAAAGTCGCGAGCATCAGTTAGTATAATATAAAAGCTTAAATTTAAAAACCTTTTTGTTATCTTGGCTCTTGTTAGTCTCAGTGTAGCCGGAATCATTGTGGTTAGTCACGGTGAAAGACGCACTGTGAACTGATGTCGCAGAATTGTTTGGTACTAAAACCTTTAATAAATTTATATATTAATTCTTGCTACACAAAATCTATTATTATTATTAGTTTCGGATGTTCGACTTTTAACAAAGATTCATCAAATGGGGGATCTATATAGTCTATTCTTCTATACTTGTCTTAGTCGGCATTATCCAGAACGAAAACCATACATTTTCGAATATTATTTTTCTTTATAATTTATTATAAAAATGATTCAATTTAGTTATTCGATCGATGAATTCTCACCTCTAACGCTTATGTGTGGTTAGAAAATACGCCATATCTGTCGGCTAGATTTTTATTAATAAAGAGATTTTATTAATAAAGTGTATACTTTAAATTTATTTTATGACCAAAGAAAAAAAATATGTTTGAAATAGATAGGAAAAGTGTAAAAAGTATTTATATACATTAAAAAAATAAAGCGAAAAAACTTACAATAGAATTTTTGAGTTGTTTCTGTAAAGTCTTAGCGACTTGACTTGATATGTCTGCAGCCTTCAGCAACATTTCTAACTCCGAAACTTTGCCCTTTTCCATCATCAGCTGGGCTGTTAAATCATCTGTGAAAGTTAATAGTTTAAAACTAGTTACAGCGATGGCACTTAATACATTGTTATTTCAAGTTAGAAGCTAACCCTTTAGGTCCCTATAAAGCCTTTTATATTGTTAAGAATATTGGGCTCATTCATATATATATAGAATTATCCTATCTCTTAAGTTATATCCAATCACAGGTATTATGTAAAGTTTCATTAACATCTAACTCAAACTCATAATATACTTTATTCGAATGGGCTTTTAAAGCACGTCAAGTTACATGTCATATTTTAATTTTAGATTTTTATAAAGCTACCACCGGTTCGGATTGTAGTCTCTACCGAGAAGAACCGGCAAGAAACTCGATAGTAACTCTTTTATAATCGTTTATGCAATATAATGTATTTTTTTTACACTTTAATTATGTTATCCGAATAGAAAATCAACGTTTGTGAAATCCACGCCACTTTGTCGTCAAAATATTCTTGTATGGTATAATATGCTTTATCCATTAAAGATTTTTTAATATAGGCTTTAAACTTATTAACTGGCAAATGTAAAACTGTTTGCGGGATTTTATTATAGATGCGAATGCCAAACCCCTGAAACGATGAACTGACTTTATGAATACGACAGCTCGGTATGAAAAGTTTATTTTTTCTTCTAGTGTTTACACAATGCCTGTTACTATTCTTGGGAAAACTATCATTATTTTGAAAGACATACATCGGTTGAGTAATAGCGGAGATTTTCGCAGACAAACGGCATGACATAGTATTTTTATTTGAGAAATCTAAAATTATGAGTTCAAGAAATTCGTTGATAGGAACTGTGTCACCAATTTTGAATTTTTGAAGTTAAGAAAAACTAAATTCAAAGATTTACAAAAAAAAAAAAGGTCTACACGGCCCGGGTACCAAGAAAAATAGTTTAAAAAAATCATTTTTTTTTATTAAATATAAGCATGGCACCCTCAACCTATATATAATGGAACTTTCAAGTATTACGTAACGCAATTTTAGAAGGTCTTGTAAAACGTTACGACGCGTTACATGAGCCAAATTACAACAATGACAAAGCTTTTCTTTAGCTTTCAGGTACTTTAAATAATTATTTTGTAAAAAAATGGTCACTTAATTGTTACGTAACGTTTAAGGGGATTAACGAAAAACATGGAGGTTACATATGAGGGGACGAAAATCTTAATAAGAATTCCATGCTATCACTCACCACACTTCTCTTCGGCTTCTCGAAGCTTTTCCAATACATTTTTAAGCTGTTGTTGCTGCGTTAAGAGCTTTTGCTCTCCAGCTGCTCGTTCAGCTTGCATATGAATATTCTCAGTTCTTAGGAGACTTATGTCATTGTCTAATTTATTTAGTTTTTCCGAATACTTGTCGTGTGTTTTATTTAATTCCTGGTCAAGAGTATTGTTATTATTTCTTTTTAATGACTATTAAGTAGATTTAAAGAATTTAGTAAAGTAAGAACAAATTTTTATATCTTTTTTAATAAATAAATGCATCACACTCAACAGCCCCCATTAAGGTCGCGTGACCTTGTGTCGGGGGTCTGGAAACACTCACAAGACTAACATAAACACCCAGACCACGATAAACATCCGTATGGCCAATACGGACACTTGCCGTGAGCGGGGATCGAACCCGCGACCGTTAGCGCTTGAGTCAGTTGCAGTGACCACTGCGCTAACGTGTCTGTCAACCAAAATAATACTTTTATAATCATTTTTATTACATGATTATTAAAGTTTTATAAAAAAAATGAGATATTTCTAAAAAGGCTGCCCTTAAATCTATTTTTATTTTAAATTGATACCTCTTCTAAATTTGTAATCTTCTGTTTCAACTCATCTATAGTCGTCTGACACTTATTTTGTTCACAATTTTCTTGTAATTTGCTGAAATGTTTAAAAAGTTTTTATTTATTACATTTTTTAAGATAATATATATACTTTTTTATTTCTAAAATATTTATAAATTATACTTAATATACAAAAATATTCACTTAAAATCATAATTTAAACTTACTTTTCAGTTTGAGTTGAAACAATTTCCGTTAATTTCATTGGAGTAGTTTCTCTGCAAAATTTAAAATTTCAGGTACATTTATTTAAGCATTTAAGCATTTTAGAATTATTAAAATAAATAAACTATTTATAGCTATGCATATATGATAAATTAAATTTCGAGTAGTCAGAGGACCTGCTCTATCTATTGGGTTAAACTATCTACTTCAAACTACAAGGACTAGAGCGTATATGGATGGTGAAATACAATAATATCTCCGCATTTGACTTTTAGTGGGTTGACACAACATGCCAGAAACATTACACACACATATATATATATATATATATATATATATATATATATATATATATATATATATATATATATATATATGTCACAGAAAAATAAAGTTTAAAGGGTATACTTATCCCTAGAAGAGATTTCTTCCAGTATACCCGAGAAAGGTTTCCACATATAAAGAGAAATTACAACCGATAAATAAATAATAATTAATTAACTGTTTAAACAAACAATTTACATTACAGTATATTGTACAAATATCAAAACTGTAAGATGTGAATTACATGTATAAGTTTTACTCTCAAGACTGATATAAAATAACTCTGTTACCTAGTAACGGATATGTTGAAAGTAGAACTGACGATTAATTCTTTCATATGTAAAGCAATGAGAAATAACTTATATAAATTTTTATGAAAGTCTGAGAGCAAATATTACAAGTGTAATTCTCGACTAAGAGTGAGTAGATGTTTAAACCGAACGGACATAATTAGACACAATGGCTATATGGATGCTGATAAGCAATAATGTGTCAACCCACAAAAAGTCAAATTTTAAGATATTGATGTATTTTGATACTACGTCACCTATTTAACATTATCCAAACAAATTTCAAGTCATCTAAACTAAATAAGTATGGAAAAAAGTTTCTTAACTCAATGGTTCGTATTTCAGGTGCGTTCTATATTTCGCAATTATAAAATAATCTCAAATATTTAAAAACCTATTATTAGAAAACTTATTAAATAAATCTATCTGCTTTTGATTCAATATACATTTTATCAAAATAGAAAAAAAAGATGAATATATATATACGTCTTCAAACTAATTTATTAAGAATAGGTTTGAAATCTTTAGACGCCATTTTTTCAAAACGAAGTCCGTGTGGCTTGACACAGTATTGCTTATCAGCGTCCATATACAGTAATTATAACAAAACTAACTTATCTAAAAATTCACAAGACGTAGATGCAGTCCTGAGATTAGTCTCACTTCTCTTTATATAGAGTGCACTCATTGATGAGTTCCTGTAAATTAATAGAGATAAAAATACAATTTTTTGTAAATACATTTTCTTCTTATAAATCACAAATATTCACAAAGTTCATTCAAAACTAGCTGCCCCTAGCGATTACTGGTTTTTTATTTGAGTCATAGCGTGATGTAATATAGCCTATAACCTTCTTAATGAATGGGCTAAGAAATGCTAAAAGATTTTTTTAATTGGTGAAGTACATAGTTTTGGATCTTATTCAGTGCAAACAAACCATCAAATCTTAATTATATAAGTATAGACTAACTATCTGTTTCACTTGGGGTAATTGCTCTATTTCCATCATAGCATGTTATATAGCCTAATAGTTTTTGCTCATGTTAAATTAGATTTTATAATGCTAAGTGATCATCTCAAACTCATTTTTTCAGTTTGGCTGTTACAATACACCTAGTAGATGTTAATTGTATAATTAAGTGTCTTACAATTGCAAACAGTAAGTTGTTAAAGTTTTATTGTAGTTGGATGACGGTATGGCAGTGCATAGAAAACAAACAAGCATCAATTTTTATATATAAGATATATTCCCTTCATAAAAAGTTATATAGTAGAAGAAATAGGCAAATCAAACTAGAAAACTTGAAGATTTCCATGTTTTAAATACACAAACTGTTCAGCTTTCTGTTTTTTTTTTTTTTTAATAAAATACTTATAGATCCTAATGAGACTTAAAGATCCTAATGATAAAATGTTTAATACAGTATATTCATTGTTTTTTATATTGTATGTACAAAACGCATTTCAAAAATAGGAAAAATAAGAAAAAATATGGCAATAAAAGTAATTATTGTATTAAATTATATATAATTATTTTCATCTATTCATACTTCACCGGGGCGTTGAAAGCAAGACTGCATTTTGAACAGCGTGTACTGGATTGAGCGGGGCTACGTCTTAAATACTGCTTGGTTGAACAAAGCTTTATGTTGAGCAGACGCAGCCTATCTGTGAGTCGCTCGTTAACTCTCTTTAAGTCTGCTATTCTATAAAGAAAATCATCATCATTTTATACTCTGTAATATTTCTTATTACACTTTTCTTATAAAAGTTTAAGAATGCGACACAACTATGAATGAGATTCGAAGTTCATATCATAAGTTTATTAAGCATACAACTGTTTTAAAGTTATAAATGTTAAATTGGTCATAACATTGCTTTAGCCAATAAAAAAAACGATACTTACGATTCTTTTTGTTCATTTATTACAGCCATACTTTTAGCACAACAATCTTTGTTATAATTCCTTACAGGTTTCTGTGCTGTCAATCTTTGAACTTTTGTTGTTAAAATTTTAATCTCATCTTTCTGTTCGTTTAAAGTTTTTTTCAATTGAATACTGCTCTCAAATAAGGCAAAATATAAGTCTTCTAACTCGCGTTTATTTAATTTTGATGGACACACTCTATATAAATCTGTTAATTAAAACGATTAGCTTAAACAGAATTTTAGTATTTTCAACAAAGACAAATTAGAAAATTAAAACTTGCCTTTTTCAGATCGGTTCGTGTGTGTCTTGCATGTATCATTAATAATATCTTTACCACCGCTCATCATATTCACTAATATCTTAAAAACTAGGCCATATAAGCCATTATATTAAGAAAATTCAACTATGTAACATTCGCAGTATGATTACACTTTAGACAACATATTTCGTTTGTACCCTGAATATTGTGAAGTGATATCATAATTAGCTATTATGGTAATTACAATTTAATCATAAATTCACATAATTTTAACCGTAACTTTTTATTTTAAGTTTCAATTTAGGAAGTAGTCAACATTGAATACAAATATGCCGCCATAGCAACTAAATTGCAGTCAAAAGTGTCAACGTCAAAAAAACAACCAAAGACATTCTTTTTTTTCATTTCTCACCTTTAAGATTGGTAACGCACCTATATAGTCCACTTCTAGTTCCTATGTGTTTATGAGAGTTTGTAATGATTTGTATACTTGATTTTATGTTTCAATAGTATGAAAGGGAATGATATAAAACTTAAATAAAAATTCAAAATAGTACACATCAACATTTATTAAACCACTTTATTTAACATCGAGTTCTTACACACTACTGCTATTTTTTTTCTAACAAAGATTGATATTATTTAATGTTTACTTTTAAAATTCTAATTCAAAAATATTTTTAGGCAATGGTATATATTATAAATACATAAATATAGAATATATTGAAGCATATTAATTTTGTTAATATTATTTACGATCACGAATATTTATTGTCGTTAATGGTATTCCATTTTTTTTATAAACAATGTTACTGACTTTATTAAAAAAAACGTTTCCGTTTATTTTATTAAAAAACAGTAACACATTTTGCAATGGTTACACGTATTAAACGCAGCAAACAACTATATATACTATATAAATAAATAATTGGCTTCAGCTTTCAAGTTTCAAAGGGCCACTAAACGTGTCAATTCTTGAATGATTAAGTCAAAATCTTCCATAAAGAGGCATATTATAGCTTATTTTCAAACAGACACGTCAAATAACTTATAAATCAAATTATCTAATTTTCTCAATTACTTTAAAATTTAAAAAAAAAGTTTAGAAGTTCGTGATCTACACAAAAGATCACAGACAAAATTATACTATAGAAAAATTGCAAAATAGCTAATTATAATTGTATTATTTATATCAAAAAGCAAGTTACACATTGAATTATTCACAAATATTAATTTAAACACAACCGTAAAGCTATTTTGTAATATATGTGTAATGTGTATACAAAAAAAAAAAAAATATAAACTAACTTAAATATAACATTCATTAATTATAATAATACTGGATAAAAGTCACAGCTATTTGAAATTTAATTATCAAGTAAATTCTTAGTAAATCACAAGCCTTTTCTGACAAAAAAAATGCAAAATGTGACCAAAGTAAAAAAAAACTGCAATGGAATATTAAAAAAGTATAGTTACGTCTTAATTACATATTAAATTATTATTTCCTGTAATAAATACCTAGAAACTATTATTTTATTGTGATATTTATTAATGTTTTAACTATATCACGTTTAATATTGTCGTAACATAGCTTCGTCACATATATTTTAAGCCATAGTAAATATTGATCATCATAAATACTTTTATCTACTAAGATGAAAGGTTTGTTATGCTTAAAACATTTTTGGCAAAAATAGCAATAACAGTATTTTTTTGTTTCATATTTTTTAAAATAATTCTTTGTGTATTCTACACACCTAATCTAAGGTTAATTTAGTTAGGCTTACGTTTAACACATTAATAAAACAGCTCATCTTTTTCCAATATTTTTGAATCACAAATAAATCAAAAATAGTGTCAAAATAATAAACAATGCCTTTAATATACAAAATTAATGTCCGGCAATTTTTGCAATTTTTTACACCATACTACATATTTCGTCATAATGGTACGATTTTAAATCTAATTTAACTCGATTAAAATACCAATATGTATTAAATATTTTTGTCAAACCCCTAAACGGCTGTTACAATCTCAATACGATAAATATATTCTATCACACAGAAGTCCTAAAATCTAGACTTTGGAATGTAAGCTAATTAGTTCCCACTAGTATTTCGTAGTCACATTATTATTGTCACATTTTACTGCAGACTTAGACAAAGCTATATGACGATTAACAAATCCATTCGTAGACAAATCATTACGTCAAATATTCTATATGATTTTTACGTGTCTACGTTAATCAACAATAAAACTTTGTCTTCCCAAAATCTGAAATATCTCTCGAATCTAAAAGATTTAAAATGTCGTAATTTTCTATCGTATCTAGGTTTTTATTTGGTAAAATTTCTACAAAAACACCTAATATATAATGTATAATCGTTTGGAAATAATGTTTAAATTCATTGTTATTTAAAAGTTGTACGATTTTTTATTAATTTTTTAGATTATATAATCCGATAAAAGCTAATTCAAAAGCGATATACTTAAAAACCAATTTTACATATAATAATATGATTAAAAAAATTGTCTTTCTAAAACGTTACTGATTTTATAGATACATATTTATGTTATCAGGGCAGATTTATATGTATTTTTAAATGTCTATAGTTTTATTATACATAGTTCTTTGTGACAAATAAAATAAAAACATAATTGTAAATACACTCATAGACATCTAGACATGAACCAAGAATTAGCCTTCATAAGTAGACCACTCTGCAGTAGACTTCATCTATATGTCTTATATCAAGCCTATTCCCGTATTCTATTGGTGACATTAACGTAACGCTAACGCCCTCTTTTATTTTCGATCAATCAGAACTACAGAAAGAGACATTTGTCTACAGATTGAGAATAGAGATTGGTTACATAAAGTCGACTTTAGTAGTAGTCTCATTCGTATATTCTTGATAAATTGTTTGTGACAGCTTGCTATGGAAGTCTCGGTCCCGTCCTCTATGTCTATAAATTTTATCCTAATTACAATATAATCTAAAGATTGGTTTAGAATCTTTGTTATTCTTTCTACAGTATAAATAAAATACAAGAAATTAAAAAAAACATTTATGACACAATAGCACATAAATAAATATAAAACCTCTCTTAAGGCAACAAAGGATTAGTCTATATTTTATTATATGTTAAACCGATGTTATTTAAAAAAATAGGGGTATGGAAATGGTGTTTTATTATAGTATTGAGATCACTTATCCTTAATTTTGCAAAGTGTGAACAATTTTGAATACTTTAATAATAATAAAATAATAAAAAAATTAAGTTAATTAAAATTTAGGTTACACTATTTCATAACATTATATTTTTAACGTATTAACAAGTAATGTATCTGCTTCGGAAACGGTATCATTTTAAAAGTCTAGGTACTTCAAAATATGAAATCACGTGATGAATTTTTAAACAAATATATAACAATAAATAAATAATTTTACCCTGCCCTCGTGCTTTAATACTAGCCATGTTACAATGTGAATAGTTTATATATTAAAAACCTCATATAGATTTATCATAAATCAAAAATCCCAAAACCGGAACACTAAGAAAAGGTCATAGACAAACGTAATGTTACGAGTAAAAGACAATTACAGACATTAAATTATTTTGAATCATATTCATTATCCGTTAAAATTTGAAATTTAGCAATGTGTAAAATTATTTAAGACTTTTCAGTTTGACAGTAATTGGCAGCACTGGTCTATGGTATAAATACGGCCAATAGCGTGAACTTTTCTCGTTTAATCAAAGACAAAAATCGCAGCTCACTGTATAGAGTATTGAAGAGCAGAGTAAAATAGTTAATATGATATTGCCTTTTGAAGTTTTTATTTCTTGTTCCATATTGTATAGTATGAAGTTAGAGCGTAATATTGCATGGAATAAAATTAATGTAATTAAAATTATAGATCGAAAGTTGTTTTCGCTTATTCGTTTTATAGGGCAAAAGGGTATAATATTAATATGTTAAAAGGCCATTTATTTTTGGTTCTCAGCTGTTCAGCAGGGGAGGTCGTATCGAATATTATTATATGGATACTGATAAGCAATAATGAGTTAACAATCCACAAAAATATATAGCAATTTGGAGATACTGGTGGATTCTGATAATGCGTCATGTATTAAACATTATTCAATTTTTTTTAAGTAATCTAAACTGAATAAGTAAGGAAAAAAGTTTCTCTATACAATGTTTCGAATATTAAAGTGTGCTAAATATTTTGCAATTTGCAATAATATATAAATAAAGTAGAATTTTTACATTATATAAAATAATCTCATATATTTGAAAAACTTATTATTAGATAAAACTTTTTATGATACCAATCGACTTTTAATTCATTATACATTTTATCAAAATATAAGATGGATATATTTGTTAAGATTAGGTTAGACATCTTTAAACGCCATTTTTCCAAAACGAAGTCCGTGTGGCTTGACACAGTATTGCTTATCAGCGTCCAAATATTGAACCTATATTTGAATTTTATTTTTTTCAATTTAATAATATTATTTTCGATGGTCGGATCGAATGTTGGCTAGATTGCAGGTCAGTATAAAATGGAACTTATCATATGGTAAGATTTTTTATCAATTTGGATGTATTGGTAGTTGTATTAAATGCAGGCGAAAGTATCACTTATCATGTGGTCCGAAGATCGCTCATTTGTTCTGATCAGGCAGGTGGCGGATGGCGGCTATACTACAAGAGAGGGTAAAATAAACCTTATCGTGGGATTCTATGGTGGTTTATCCCTTGTTCTGAGCGGCCTGGCGTCGCAAGTCGGAGCGGATAGCAGCCGTGACCACAGTGCCGAGAGCGAGAAGAGCGCACATGGCGAGGTTGGCCCATCGATCTCCCACCGCGCCCAGCATCCATTCGAACAGCAGTGTCAGTACTATACCGAATACCTGGAAGACGACAATTCTCTATTAATTTAGGCTATTGATAGGGGAATATTTATTTAAAATAAGTTATCTAGTGACAAACATATTGGAAGTGGTTACGAAATATTTCCGGTGTAAAGCCATTGCTTTGAGAAATAACTTATGTAAATCTTTACGAACGTCTGTTGGCAAAACTTATTAATGTAATGTCTAGTAATGTTTCATCTTTAGTATACCTGCATACATTTGCAGAGAGAAGGTGATCTTATAATAAATTTGAGATTTGTGAGAATTTTGAGCCCTAAAGTCCTATTATCCGTTATTGAGTATGTATTTCTGAGCATCATATAAAATCTACTCGAGCTAATTTTGTCAAGCTTTTACGTTTCAAATTCTTTGGTTAGAGTAAAATAGAAGAATACATATCAAGAGCGTATAATTGTTAAAAAAATGTTATACACATATATAAATAAATTAAATTGAAATAATACCTGAACACAAGCGTTGAGGATGCCAGAAGTTGTTCCTTCGGGTTCAGGATAGGTGACTTCAGAGGCAAACTCGAAACCAACTGGCAAGTAGCCGGCCATGAAGAATCTAAAAATAAAATAATGATTAATATAGAGTTGAAAATGATATATTTAATATACCATTCATATATACTTCAATTAAATAAATAGACAAAGTATCTAAGATCGCGAAACGACCAAACTTTACAGACAATCTTTGTTTAAAGGACAGGAAGGAAGCTTTGAGAGACTGACTTGTATATATATTTTTTCTTTATTAAAGTTTTGTCAAATCGTCGTGAATAGTGCAAAACCGCGTATCTAGCTTTAACAATCTTTGAATCAAATGGGAAATTTCATTATTGATAGAAAAACAAGCTAGCTAAAAATTATATATTCGATATTTGTAAAATTAATATTCAACAGAAATAAATTTTAACATATCGTGACATTACAAATACAATACACTACGTAATTGAAAATGCCCAATGGCCTTATTTTTTATCAATAATGTAATTTAATATTTTGTTAAAATTTAGACTTTATTCGAAACGCGGTTAGTAGTATCCCGATGATATGCGAATATACCTGTTATTATTACGATGTTACCTAAATCGTTTATCTTTTCATTAACAAAGAATTAAAATAGTAAAATAGCAGCCTGTAAATGTCCCACTGCTGGGCAAATACCTCCTCTCCTATTAAGTAGAAGATTTAAAGCCAAATCCCCCACGCTGCTCAACTGTGGGGCGAATGCAATTGTATCAGAATGTCTCCCGGCACATATGTATCCTCACGATGTTTTTCTTCAACGACGAGCACGAGATGAATTTAAACACAAATAGCACTTGCAATCTCAGCGGCGCTAGCCGAGGTTTGAACCTGCGGACACCGTTTAAGAAAAGATAAAGAAAATGGAGCGCATCGACTCACCCAAGTATGATACTGCTGAAGTAGACAACGGCAATGTATCCACAGTCCAGGGTGAAGGTGAAGATGATCATTCCAACCACGGTCGCCGCGTACACCGCCAGCGTGGTCTCCTTGAAGCGATGTGTCTTGTCCAGGATGAGACCGCACACCACCGAGCCGACCATTCCCGCCACTACGATCACTAGACCAATGCGACCTGCGTCTTCGTTTGCGCCCTGAAGTCAAAATTATCGGACTAATATTAGTACCTGTGGCGTGTAAATATTGTATACTTTCTTTATTTTTATTATATATATAGCCAAATTATATTATATATATGCCCAAAATTATATATTTTAAACTTTCGCGATTTATATTATTCATATTTAATATAACGGGTCTTATCGCGATAACTAATGGTAGTAATACCTTTTTATTGCCCGACGTTTCGACGAAGTTACATTCGCCGTGGTCACGAGCTGACTGGTGTACCGCGCGCCCTCCGGCGACGAGTGCGCGAGTTTTCTTCGCCTACCCTCACAATATTAATATTGTCTTTACCGTTATTATAATGCTGGGAGCACACCACACTAACACAATCGGTTCGCGCGAACATTGTTCGAGGTACTTCACTTTTGTTAAATTTATTTATCACCGGGTTCCAAGCGGCCGACAATTTAAATCCGTCATCGCGATTGAAGGTTTTATGTTTTTTAATTTCAATTGCTTCCCGTACTAAGCGGCAATAATAATTTTTGTCCGTCGAGAGAACCTTTGGGTCATGAAGCTCAATCCAATGGTTTGTTCCCGAGTTTAACAGATGGTCAGCCACTGCGGATTTTTCTGTCTGTCTGTTTTTCACCGCCGCTATGTGTTCTTTGACCCTATCCGCTATGGTACGTTTAGTTTGGCCAATATAAGAAGTGCCACAGCTACAATTTATCTTGTATACACCCGGCGTTTGAAAAGGGATGACATCCTTCGGCGTGCGTAAGCATTTACAGACTTTTGTCAAAGGGGTAAATACGGTCTTGATGGAGTAACTCTTCAATATCGTTCCAACTTTGTCCGTTATTCCCTTGACGTATGGCAGAAATGCTGGTTGACGGCTAACCTCCGGTTGTTTTTCCTTCCTACCTCGTGGTTTAATACTATCACTTACCCGATATCCATTGCGTTTTAGTACCTCCTGAATATGTGTCAGCTCGTGATCGAGATGATCAGGGTCGCATAGATCTAAAGCCCGATTTGTAAGTGAATTTCTTACCGAATTAAGATGGCGCGGGTGGTGATGTGAGGTGGCGTGAAGATACCTATCCGTATGTGTCGATTTAAATTGTCGGCCGCTTGGAACCCGGTGATAAATAAATTTAACAAAAGTGAAGTACCTCGAACAATGTTCGCGCGAACCGATTGTGTTAGTGTGGTGTGCTCCCAGCATTATAATAACGGTAAAGACAATATTAATATTGTGAGGGTAGGCGAAGAAAACTCGCGCACTCGTCGCCGGAGGGCGCGCGGTACACCAGTCAGCTCGTGACCACGGCGAATGTAACTTCGTCGAAACGTCGGGCAATAAAAAGGTATTACTACCATTAGTTATCGCGATAAGACCCGTTATATTAAATATGCCCAAAATTAATAAGAAAAATAGATTGTTGTCAAATACCCAGCATGTAATTTTATTCTCACAATTAATATAAGTGGTATTTTATATTACCATCCTGCACTACTGCAGTATCAGCTATTAAGCTGTTAAAAATGGCTGTTTTTAAATAAATGTTTTACAGATTCGATCAATTTGGAAAGTTCATCGTTTTTCTACTTCTACTCGGTAACAACAAGGCAAACGAAAAGACTTTTCTACTTGGGATCTTAGGTTGCATATCGTCGGGGATAGTACAAAAAACGCGTAACTAGCTTTTACAATCTAATCCATCTTTGAATTAAATGTTAAATTTCATTATATTGATAAAAAAGCTAGCTAAAAAATACACTACGTAAAGAAAAATCAATATAGTCCTTATAGGAAAGACTTTATAGGAAAAGCTAGATACGCGGTTTTACAATATCCCCGACGAAGTACATATCAAATCCTTAATACTCAGCTACTGGATAAAAACGGTGATTACCGGATAGTAAGTGAGAACCAGCTCGTTGAGGAGTGTGGATATCGCGTAGAAGACGCCGACGTTGAGGCCGTAGGAAATGAGGAGTAGGATGTAGTTTCGGTTGGTGAGCAGCTTCTTGATGGACTGCAGGAAATTCGAATCCAAACTGGATCCAAAATCGGCGGCGGCTGATGGCGGAGTCGGTGGAGCGGCTTTGAAGACTGAAAATATGACAATTATGTAAATATATTATATATAATTATTGATAATTGTTAAAGGCAAAGTACATGATATACGAAGTAAAGAACATCTTGGCTCTAAAATCAGCAATATTCAGCCACGACTTTCTGTGCTTAGAAACACTCTTTCAAATTTATTTGTCATTGCGATAAGCGCGCTATCTTCTACAAGGTGATTCTAAAATCTTCTCGCAAATGCAAACACTAAGTTAACAAAGTTTTACCACCATGGAGTGAACGATAGGAAAGCGTATAAGATACGAACAAACAAACATTTTCTGTTTCATAGGTTTAGTACCCATATTCAATAATAGGTAAAAGGCGATCCACATCCACATATCTATATATTAAATTGTGGTTTTATTTGTTTTCGTATGTATATTGAATATGCGTTATGGTGACCGTAATTAAAACTTAGTGTCACATAATTGTGTTATTCATAGTCTATGATTTCAAAAAAAATCTAACTATTCTATTAACATTTTGTGACCACTGTACGAATGCGGATTAGAAGAAGGTGGGGAACCTTCTCATATCCTGATTAATTGCCCCAGACTTCTTCATCCCCTCTATTACGTTCTCCCTTCTAAAGTATCCTGTCCTATAAATGATGATTGTTTACTGACGTTTGTGTTTAGCACTGCACTGTGTTCGTTTCTATGTAAATATATTAAATGAAATAATATTAAGTTATAAATAAAATATGTAACTGTCCCATTAATATTAGTTGTATTTTTATACGTATTATAACTATTTTTGTGTTGTTTTAGGACTAACAAAAAAATTCAAACTAAACTAATGTTTTCAAAATTTAGTTAAGGTTGGATTCTCAACTCTACCAACCAATCCCCTCCCAATCTCCATCGTGTTTTCTCCATTCCACGTAACATTGGCGAAATAACATGTGTCTCATTGACGAAATTAAAGCCATAAATCAAAGATTTGAATTGAACACTTTGTCACATTAGAGTCTAATTAAACAGCCGGAGTCCCAAGTGCAAAATGTTTTGTTTTCAGTTACTTTAATACTAAGCTTGCAATGAATGATGCTACATACTACTTATAATTATTTTGTGCATCAGTTACAACTAATAACTGTAAACAGAGATAATTTCAGTATAAATCCTATATGTCTTTCCATATTTATTTTGGCTTACTTCAAATAAAAGAAGCAAAGGTGATCGACATTTTTATCTTCTACAATATTTAGATAACACAATTACACATGCCGCTAATCCTTGTAAAGTCTTTCCATATTCAAATATTTATAATCGTCTTTAATTACTGTTTTAATTTCCTTGTTTGCCTTTCTTGAACATTATCTACCTGTTTTACTACCTAAGTGGAATAAAGAATTTATACTTTCGTCTTATCTGTACAAATAAAATACTTTGTACTGAATGACTGAAAGACTCGATGACTGATAGATCACATAGCCTAAACAGATTATAAGTACTAGTATTTAAAGCTAAAAAATAGATTTCCATGTTATGCTTTAATAAATTACAACTTCAACAAGTACAAAGGCATAAAGAGTAACTGCTGAGTTTCTCTCTGGCTATTTTCAGTAGAGTCCACATTACGACCGGTAGCTTCACGTGGAACTGACATGACAAATTTGAATAAAATATGTCTCGAGTTTGAAAGTTTGAGTTAAAATGAGTGAAAATATTATGAAATATACGCTTAGATTTTAGAAATTGACGGTGTTTTTAAAGTCCAAAATTTACGCGAAATAAAACGAGCAACTGCTAGTAATATACATAATTTTTTATGTTTCTTGAAATATTCTTTATTAAGCCACATTCTCGTACATCTTAACTGTACCCACAACTACAGCTTATATATGGGCTGTAACCACGTTACCACACTCTCACAAAAAATCAGTGTAAAGGAGCTAAAACACAGCTAGCGTTACGTGCGTTGAATAAAAAACACATAAGCCCAAACTACCCAACTCATAACCCACTCCCTTTTCTTTCTTCCTATTACTTTTAATACTTTATTTCTATGTAATCTGGCAATGTACTTGTGGCTTCTCTACTGCTGCAAAAGTTCACGGGCGGTCGTTAACACTTAAGATGTGATGATGCACCTAGTTGTTTGTCTGCTAGTTAAAAAAATGTCAACAATTATCCAGTATACTTACAGAGTAGAATAAAAACGAAAAGCACGCTAGTGATCCCGGCCACGAGGTAGAACATGAACTGTAGATCAGATCCAATTTCCTCCATGGTGCCCTGCGCTCGCACTATCATCGGAGGCAGAAGAAACCCGAGAGCCACGCCAAGCTGTAAAAAAATGATTAATTAAGTAATTAAGAACTAAAATCTAACAGAATATCAAAATAAAGTGTTATAAATATTTATTATGTGTGAATGAGTTTCCTGCCGGTTCTTCTCAGTAGATATTACATTCCGAACCGTTGGAAACATTAAAAAGCTCTAAAACAATTGACCTGTAAGTGTAACTTTTCGAAAGTGCGTTAAAATGCTTATTTGAATACAATATATTTCGAATTTGAATATGATAAATTCTCTAAAAACTAAATAGTCGTTAACAAATACTGTGAATACTTTAAGATTTTTAAATTGAAAAAAGTTAAAGATTTTTAAATACAATAAAATCAGTTTCCTAGTGGCCAACGCCTATTCCTCTAGTGGGGAGAACAGTACCAACTCAATGTAACACGCTGTATCAATACAATTTGGTTGGTATTTATGTGTCAAGATTTTGACACAAGCAGACTTTTACTGTAATAAAAATAGGGAATGTTCTTAGTACGTTGAGGATTTTTCTATGTACCTATGTTTCTCGATTTCTCTAAAACGACTTGATCGATTTGGTTAATTCTATTTTTATTTGAATGGGCTTTCAAATTGATCGGAATGATTTCCATAAAATGTTTGTCATATTGGTTTTTTAGTTTTGGTTAAGATAATTATTAAATCAAAATCACTAAAATAAATATGTCATTAATGTAAAAAAAAAAAATTGTAGTAAGTGGCTTACGGCGTTTTTTTACACCACCGAGCACGAGATGAATTTACACACAAAAGCACTTGAAAACTCAGCATCGCCAGTCGCGATCATCGGCTTAAATCGACGTATTCTAAGCGGCTAGGCCATCTTGGCTCAAAACACTCTATTTTAATATACTTCATAAAACACATGTTATATTACCATATATGTATATAATAGGAACCTAATTTATCATACCTCATTTTGTAAACTCAAAAAAATTGGTTCATTTTGCGAAAAGTAATTCAAGTACAAAATTTAATATAGTATTGTTTGTAATACACGCAATTTAGATGTATTATCAATTAATTTCGTAAAAGTTATTTGAATATGTAGGTCTATTATTTAAGTTACCACTGTGTTAGAGGCTATTTGTAGTCCAATTACTAAAGCTCGAATAAGGGCTGGCTTGATCGGAGCAGTACAAAGCTCTCAACACACAGCCAAATACGAGTATAGCATCACCTCCTTTTTGAAGTCGATTTAAAAAGCTTTGCTTGCTATCGTCTCTCTAATAAAATTAATTTGTTGCTAATTTAACACTATAATAAGTACGATTTTTTAAATGACGATTACAAATAGAATGGATGTTGATAAGCGTTTCCAAACATATTTATTTTTTCTGTTATATAGATATATCATAAAATAACTGACATAAATAAATTGTGGTGAACCTGAACATGTTAAAATGCGATCGTTAATTTATTCATCACACACATTAATGATTTGCATAACGGGTAAACATTCTCCATAAAAGTACCGTAGTTACTCCGTTGACGCTTGAAGAATACTCAAAACTAGAGACTGTATTCGTGGCTTTGGCCGCATATGTTTCACGAGGCTTTTATCATCTAAGCGCCCTGTGCGAGTGATTCCTTTGCCTCCCTTATATACCCTACTTCTAAATACATATATATAACTCATAGGTGACTGGCTAACAGAGTGATCTATCAACGCACAGGCCAAACCACTGGACAGATCAAATTTATAACCCATAGGCTATAATTTTTAAAGATATTGTGTGAATTGTCTAAAATATAACGATAAGTGTCAAAGTAAGTAATATCTGTCAGCTGCAAGCTAATCTGGCGTCCTAAACAAAAACCGTTAGACTATAATGAATGATGGTAATGTTTATCTAGATTTTTTTTGTTTTCGCAGGGGAAATGTTCGAAAAGATACCCGATTCCTGGGGCGAGTTCGGGTTATGTGGCTGTCTATTATGCCTTCACGACTAAATCGCAAAACCTATTTAGATGACTTTTGATATAGAGATTGATAGGACCATATAGAAGGACACTTGTTATGCAAAGTACTAATCCTGCGCAGACGAAGTCGTGGGCTCCAGCTAGATGACAATATTAGTATAAATAACTATGTCTGGTGGAATGGAATCGGATGCCATGGATTAAAATCCGAGGTAGGAACATACATAGACTGTTTAATATTGTACTGTGTTTAAAATTAATTTTGTGCTCAGCTGCGCTATTTTTGAGAATAATTAGATTTGAAATTATAAGTTGGCTTTGATTTAGTGCATAACTAAGGTATTCGACTTTTCAGTATTAAATGGGATTACTAATGATTTGTAGACTTGATTTTTCATACCTACTTTTTACAAAAGGCTCTGCGAAATATATGCTTTTACTAAACCGTTGGTTTCCATCTGGCCGGTAATAACATAGCCTTCAACCCTCTTTAATTTTGTCTTAGAAATAAGTTACTAAGATATCATGATGTGTTTTTAATTTTAACTATTTTTCCTAAAAATTCGCAATCAACTGAATTCTCCTTGATAACGACAGTATTTAAAAAATATGAATATAAATAAAATGCATACATGGCGAAAGTTTATAGGCCCAGTGGTAGTCTTTATAATTTATGATTAACTGAATTAATAGCAACCATTAATAAATTTATATTAGACTACAAAAACGAGGAGTTTTCAATTCGTAGTGATTTTTTTATGTTTGTCACCTCAAATCTCTCTTTCCGATTAGTCCCATACATTTTTATCAAAATCGGTTCAGTAGTTTGGTTTTAAAATCGAAATAACTAATATAACTGTGTTGTCTACGTAAATAGTATTACGAATTTCTTTAGAAGTTGGTTGTTTTTTTTTTGTCTTAATTATTTGAATACAATGGCATATAATTTTAAATGCGGTATGTGTATGGTTCATGTATTATAAAAAGTATTTGTATGTACAACGTACTTGTACCTAACCCTGAAATAACAACAATGTAACATTGCGATCATTTCAGACATCTGTGCCCGTCATGAGATTACCACAGATGAGCGTCGTGATTATAATCACTGATTAAAGTAAAAGTTGTATACGTTTTACTATTTACACGTTATGTTATGTAAATATATGTGTAACGCGTGTAATTTATTACTATGTGTATCGTAGATATTTTTTACACATGCGTCCCACGGGCGGATCCGTCGTCGTGTGCACGATGGGCATGCCCACAACCCTAATGAATTTATATTTTAAACTTTCGCGATTTATACGATTCATATTTAATCGACGAAGTTACATTTTCAGCTTGTGACCGAGACGAATGTAACTTATGGCAATATGCCCGACGTTTCGACAAAGTTACATTCGTCTACTATGGTTATGAAACATAAAAGCAATAAATTCAAAATAGAAATCTAATTAATTTTAATGTGGATATCGCTAGAATCCTTGCATTATTCTGAGATATATATGTGTTACATAAAATTCTATCCATTTATGTTTTTGAAAAAAAAAAAAACACCATAATGGCGCTTTTAAATATAAGAATTGAAATAAAAACGATTATTTTCGACTACGACGACCTTAATTTCCTTTAAATTTATACTAATATTATAAAGAGGAAAGATTTGTATTTTTCTACACATGTAATGAATGAACTTAAAAATTACTGGAGCGATTGCGATACAATTTCACAGGGATGTAGTTATCCTTTTATAGGATACATTTAAGAAGTTTAAAGCACATATTAAAAAATCCTTAGTAGCTAAAGCATATTATTCTGTTCAAGATTATATATTGTAGATGATAAAGATGCTTGGATTTAGTATAAGTTAGATTCACACAGGCTGTTTGATATATGTATTTGTAACTCATAAATGTATGTACCCATTGTAAAACTTTTTAAAAGAGTAACCATCGAGTTTCTTGCCGCTTCTTCTCGGTAGAATCTACATTCCAAACCGGTGGTAAATTAATTAATTTTTTTTTGAATAAAGCATATTTTGATTTCATTTGATTTAATCCCAAGGCTTTATTTAATCCCTAAATATTCACGGTTCCTGTGGGAACACAATGTAAATGACGAGATGTAACCGAATTCCACGCGATTGAAATCGAAAGCAGAATGTTAGTAAAAAATTAATTACTTATTTTGTATACATGAAACAAGGTTATGTATTTTTCTCAATAAACTAGACTACTACGTCATCTTCAAGTCTCTTTTTAAAGAATCTTCAAGTGGCAAGCTACGTAAAGGCAGACAGGTTTTTGAGGAAAACATTAGTGTTTTAACTTCCGTATGATTATGTTAAGGTTATACAGATATGCATATTTTTTCGTTCGTATTTAAATTTTAACAAATAAATAAAATTTAAAATTTAATTATATGTCAAAAATACGATACAATCTATATATTAATACGTGAACCAAAAACTTTGTACCACATTTTACGAAAAATGCGCGGACGGAGGACATTTCGAACAATCATAGTTTATATAGAGAAGGAGAGAAGAATGAAATATTTTTTTTAATAATGCATAATAAAAAACATTAAATCATTAAAAAAACATTACACACCACGTATTTGACTCATACTCGAATATATACTCTTTTGTTCATTGATAAAGTCTGCGGTCAAATTTAGATTATCAGTGGTCAATCTTGAAATCCGACCGCTAGGCGATCACAAGTACCTATAAATATCGTGGTGTAATAAGACGGATTTTTGCCGTTCTATTCTTAGAAACTATTCTATCCCCAGACCCCGAATTTGCCCGATATACAGATGTAAAATTAAAAAAGTAGCCTACGCGTTATTCTGATTGATACTATTATTATAAGAAGGCAAAATGATTGTCAGTTTGTATATAGATGGCTCTGATAAAACAATTCCAACTGATCCGATTAAAAAAATGTTTAATGCGATTGGTAGTTTATTTATATAGAAAGGTATAAACTACAAAGAATTTTGAATCTCATATTCTAGTCAATAAGTTATTTTTTAAACCAACTGTTTATACGCAGTCCGAAAAATAATTCAGGCAGATTTTTTTTCCAAAAATCATCTACATACTATTCCGAATCGAATAACACCTCGCACTGCGAAACTCTAGTAGATATTCTGAATCCAGGATAGTAAAGTCAAATTCCTGGACACGGGACAAGACGCGAAATTCCGGGACGATCCCGGGACTTCCTGGCCATCCGACAACCGTAGTTTGTGAGGTATAGACTTGAGTGTCTTGCTCTTTCACGCAATAGATTACATAGGTTTCGTTTAAATTTAACATTAATATAGCTTTTACATCAGATCAATGTGTGGACAAGTTTTTATCAATATACTACGAGAGTAGAACATTGTAGATGGATGACAAATAGCAGTATTATTTCAGTATAGATAGAACACTCGTCCGATTGCTCAGTCGGAAGCATTTATCCAATTGTTTTGAATGGAGGGGTCTGCTCTGGTGTGATTTAGTTCATCTCATTCATCCTAATAGATCCACAGAAATAGATCAACCACAGCTGATATTCGTGATACTTTTATAGAGGGTTGATAAAGGCTAGATGTAGTCAATATATTGTATATTAAAAAGTCTTTAATAGCTAAAACATATTATTCTGTACAAGATTATATAGATGATAATAATGCATGGATTTAGTATAGCTGGATTTCATACAGGATGTTTAATATATACGATTGTAATTTTTAAATGTATATACTTAATAACATAATTTTAAAAGAGTACCTATCGAGTTTCTTGCCGGTTCTTCTCGGTAGAATCTACATTCTGAACCGGTAGCTCTTCATTTATTTAAGTAACTTTTTTTTTTGACGATGCAAAAGTGCTTTTAAAAGCCTACTTGAATAAAGTATACTAATATAGCTGTGCTTTTTCCGATGAGTTCGAGCCGAAATCCTAATCTACTTCTACATTCCCTTCCTTACTTTCTATTCCCTTGCATATCTAACTTCTTTTTGAGCTACGCATATGTGACTCCTTTGGTCAAATATCGATGGGCAGGTGATCACTTAACATCAACTGACCTGCCTGCTAAGTCGCTCGCTACTTGTTACAAAAATATACAAGAAAAAAGGATATTTAATAACATTTTTCATAAACGAAAATGGGATTTTAGTCTTCGTCCATACCATATTTGCTTTACAATTATTAATTACTATAATAACGAAGAGGAAGTAAGATAACATTCGTAATACATGACTATACTTGTTGTAACATTAAATTGATAAATTGAATACTAAATTGTCTTTAAAAATATTTAGAATCTTTGAATAAAGGTTTCTTCGCGATGTTTTCCTTCACCGTTGTACACAAGAGGAATAAAAATAATTTAATCTAAATCTTTTATTTCAAATGAAAACTAAAGGATTTCATCACGCGATCAGCAATTAAAATCTCGTATTCTATAAATATCTATTGCATAATCTTAAATCAGTTGGACCTAGGAAAAGTGTAGGCTTTTTGTTGCGTAATTAAAATGTGGAGGAAGTGAAATTTTTTACGCAAATAATGTTGCGGGGACCAACTAGTTAAAAAAATACCAGAATCATTTCTGGAACGAAAATTATTTCATTTATAACGCCAAAAACTGAGCAGGCGATCTTCAAAGGTCTGTGTAAGCTTTTATATAAAGATATAATTTTTGAGATATACTGATGCAAAGGAATTTCGGTCTTGTTTGGTTTGTCAAGAAGTGCGAGATTCCATTGCAGACAGCCTTATCACAGCCTTTCAGACCTCGTAAAGTCTAAGATATATTATTATATTAACTACTATTTGGAATAATTTACGCCTAAAAGAGTAATATATATAATACGAGATGGTTGCCGAAACTTCGTCTGCGTTAAGACTTTCATCCCGTACTTCGAACTAATCACGTTTCATTTTCGCAACACGAAATAGCCTATATCCTTCTGCAAGATTCGATGTATACCAAAATCCATATTTAATTAATTCAACGGGTTAGGCGTGAAAACGTTACAAACAATCTTAGTTACTTTCGCACTATTAATATTAGTATAGACGTAATTGCGGTTAAGAATTTTATTTGTAGACATAAATGACTTAAAAATGCCCACGAACAATTTCATAATCCGTTACTTTCCAGCCTCGTATTCAAATGGCATATTTCATTTGATTCAATTCAAGTACAGCTCGGCATTTGTCAAGCCTTCAGTGCAGCCAAGCTCAGCTGTGACGGTTCAACGCCATAACTGTCATTCAAACCCGGCTTGCGTCGCATCCAAATGCTTTTGACAGTCTCGCCTGACATCTAGAGATTGTTATATGTGTGCAATAATATAACTGTAGATATCTTACGTTACTATTAACTAATTACTATTATGTGACGTTAAAAATCTGTACCCATTTCCAACTCATAAATTTGCTTGTTATTGAAGATACTCTCGACTGTCAGTCGTTAACTGGTTGCTAGGCAACGTCTTCCAAAGTGGTCGAAATTCTGGGTGCCAAAATCCATGAGCCTATATCTATAGTTACATAAAATCTATAGCTGTGTTAGTAGTATATACAAAATAACTCGTTAGAGTACCTACTTTCGTCTTCGAAGCACTGGAACCCACGCGGGCGTATCCGTGGGCGGAAGCTCGTATTTATATCCGAAAGTAAAGCTGCTAATTAAGGGTTGTTTTGTTTTTAATTATTTCGTTATAAAAAGCTTTTATAAAGAATTTGCAATTAAGCCAAATGTTTCTTTGTATTTTAGATTGTTTTTGAATAATGAATACCTACATATTTCATCATTGTTCACAAGGATTCATTGACCCATGTTTAATAGAAAAAGACATTTTTACTACAATCAAGTTATTTAAATGTACGGAATAGTGACATATAGAATGAAATAATCATTTATCATAAACTGTATAAAATATAAAGTAAACGTTAATACGAAAAGCGTCGCCCGCGACTTCGCCCGCGTGGAATAGTTACTTTGGGCTAATAATGCATTATTTTAGAACAAATTTGGTTAGCATAAATAAGGTTATAGCGAGCTAACATTAAAAGATAGACATATGCTGTCGCTGTCTTTTTTTTAGAACTTTTAAAGGGGAACAATTCATATATGCTTTTTGCGAAACTTTAACCGTTTTCGCAGCGCCCGCAGCGTAAGCTCTCTCAATAGGAAAATATATCCCCGATTTTGGAACATTCTTCATTGGTGCTCCGCTCCTTTTGGTCTTAGCGTGATAATATATAGCCTATAGGCTTCCTCGATAAATGGGATATCTAACACTGAAATAATTTTCCAAATCGGACCGGTAGTTCCTGAGATAAGCGCGTTCAAGCAAACAATCAAACAAACAAACAAACTCTTCAGCTTTATAATATTAGTATAGATGTCCGTCCAGTCTATCGGTATAGTCTATTTGATATGTATGTCGTTTAATAAAAGATCGTAGGTACTAACGCAATGGTCACTTTATTACTGACTTGTTACATGCTACATCATGCTATTCAACTGAAACACACACGCAGGCTTCATAGTGTGCGGAGGCTGCGTATATATCACTATTAAATCGATTATATCGGAATTTAAGAGTTCATTGAATACTAGCTCTCCCTCGAGGTTTCATTCGCGTTTATGGCTATTGCTTTAAGCCTATGAATCGTAGCGTCGTAGCCTTCCTAAGAAATGATGCATAGTTCATTTACCCCAACCCAAAAGGAATTTTTAAAATCGAATCAGTAGTTTCAGAGATTACCTCTTACATACAAACAAATTTTACCTCTTCATAACATTAGTATAGAAGTAGATACAGAAGACGAAAAGAGTACAAATAAAATTTTAAAAATTTACCAAATTTTTAAATTAATGTATAACATACCTGGTTGCCAAACACTCCAATGCTGCAAGCTGACGATACTTGATCAGCTCCAAACCAAACCGCAGCGAGGCGCGGAGGGACGTTCAGGATGAAGACCTGCGATATAGCCACCACGGTCTGACCCAGGAAGCCCAGCCAGAACATGTCCTGAGGCACCGAGAACACTTTCAGCCATGCGCCCGCGCATGTTCCGAATGACCCGATGATCGTTGTTATCCGAAGACCCTGGAAGAGAAGCAAATATCTTAATATTTTATTATAAAGAGATATATATATATATATATATATATATATATATATATATATATATTTGTCTACAAATTAATTTGTAAATAGACTCAACATTTAGTCTACAACTCATGGCTTATTATATCAAATCTGATACTAATCGCTCATTTTAAATTGTAATACAGTAAAATTATATGTCATTCCAAAAATTTTATATAATTAGAAATGAATCCTGATCGACTGAATATAATTTATTAGTTCACTTATAATAAATACTACGGCGGTAATGATGGGTTGCGTAATACTGGTAATTTAATAGTTATAGCTTAAAATATATACCTAATTATGTCGATATAATAATTTTATTTTAATCTGGTCTTATTGTTAATTATTGTTTTGTGGTAGAGCCGAACTAAAGCCCACTAACTACAGCTCGAGGTATCACCACAATCTCCCAGATAATGGCGTAAATTAGCTAATAATAGTGTTTCGAAGGAATGAGAAAACCGGAAACCTTCACCTCCTCTATCTATTTTTCGTCTATTACTTTCTGTTACCTTCCAAGCCCATAACGCAATTTATCAGCTCCCCTAGTGGTGATATTGCTCGTGGGCGGTGGTCATCACCTAACATCAGATAACCTCCCTGCTCGTTAGTATTATGAAGGAAGTTTTGCCATTATATGATAGCCAATAATTATTTATGAACAAAAATTATTAAAAAGCGGAAAACGGAAGGGGAAAATTTATTTAAAAGTGTTGTAAATTCCTCGCTTTACCACACGTGTATTCCATCGAGATGACAAGAGAGTCCATTAACGTTTGGAATATCAAATTCATACAATAAAGGAAACGATGGAAACTTTCAACGCGATATAAAAAGTTTGAGAGTAAAAATTGATGATTCGTACTTAAATCTCTTTTTCAACATGAAACGTAACGTTATTATTAAAACTTAAGTGGAATCGAAACTTCAACGATTTGTTTATATATTTTTTTGTAATGTTCATTTTAAAGTGACGCAGTTTTTTTTAATTATACCCTTTCAAATAAAAAAAATAATTTCAGTGTCGGTAAAGAAGTGACTGAGTTCTGTGATAACAAACATTATAAAACACACACCATTTTCCGTTTTTAAAGTCGGTTGACAGGTAAATAAATCACCTGTAAAAAATATTTATTGAAAATGAAATCAATTGAGTTTTTAAAGTCCCTTTATACATTTCATCTGATTATTTTTTTCGCTTTATTAGTTTTTGAGGTTTCGTAATTAATACATACATAGACGCTACACTAGCAGATAGGGGAAGATAAGGGTTTTAGGATTTACCTTGACAAACAAACCCAGATTTGAGCTGGACAGATATTTTAAACACATAACACATATATTCTTCAATTTAACAAAATATTGATAGATTTATAACAATCGTTTCTCGTTACATGACATTTTGTAGTTATGTTCCATTTTTATAGAATAATTTACTTATATTTCCGGTTACAGCTAAACATCTTGCGCACGCCATAATTTCACAGATAGTTAAACATAACTTATGGTTTCATCGTAATATCTACCTTCTCGGTTTTCCTTCTTTGCAACGTGACCGCATATCAAGTGATTGATTATTTATAAATAAATTAATAGAAAAACCAATCACGTGGAAAGCGCAGTTCCGCACTCATAGTTCCTTGGAATATCAAAAAATATCTTCGTATATTATAATATTAATATATTATAATCGGGCTCTAAATGAAAATAATAACAATTTGAATGAAAAAAAAAGTTGTTCGTTAAAATATGTTGCGTAAATAAAAGAGATGTACTAATAAATAGTATAACAATACTTGAGTCGTTAAATTAAAAACCCGAAATCCTAATAACAACAATGACTAGCACTTCAAGATTGGTCAAACTGTTTAAGCTACAAGAAGTCATAATAGATCTTCAGTTTGGAAGGTTTACAACCGCCATGTTGATTTTTTATTGACATCGCATAACCTTTACCACTAGAGAAGAATATGAATCAACGGAAGGTGATAACGGAACGGGCATATACAAAACTTCATATATGCCGCGAGAAAAACATTGCCTTCCTTGTGGGTCTAATAATATCGCGGATTAAAATACCATCAAGCGACCCGTCTGCCACTTTCCCCATGATTATATAAAAGAAAGTCTCACCAAAAGGCATCTTCTCCTATTAAGGAGAAAAATAGAAGCTAAATTATGACCCTACTTCACTGAGAATTGGATTTAGGTGTCTCAGATTCTCAACCCATGCAGGTAACCTCACGATGTTTACATTTACCACAAAGAAAGAATTTTAAACACAAAATATACCTACAATTCGAATAGCCTAACGAGCACGTTGTGACTAAATATTACAACAAGGATATAGAACTAAATAGACTTATTACAGCCAACTTTGTCATTATCAATGCACGAGACGTTTTCATGGCAATATGGCGTAAGGCCACATAAAACAACAAGCAAAATATTTTCCGTTTAGGTACTCTTCACGATGACAGTATGTTATAAGCGAATTGACGTCACCCATAAGGAAAAACCGATCCCTAATTTAATTTCTGGATATTGATCCAATTGAATCAGCCTGGCCAAAAATACAAATAAAAAATTCTGTTGATTCCATCGCTGCTTAACCTCATAGAAAATGATCGCCGCCGTCCATTAACATTTGTTAAACCAAAAGTGCAATAAATGCATGTCGACCTAAACTGCATTATTCCAGATGAAGAGAGAATTTACGGGAAAGGACGTGGCAGGCTTTGGGCTCTCTTTTTCTCGCCGAACGAAACGTTATACTTGTGAGAATGTGGCATTGCCTCCATCGAGCTGACCTGTAAATAAATTGTGCTCAGTGAACTACACTTAGCTATGATAAAATATTTTATGTAAAAAACTCGCCATGGAGAAACTTCCTTTTTATAAGGTTAAAATATCGAATGAGTGTCGCATGAACTTAGCCTTGTAATGTAATCATTGTATCGTTAAGGTCAGCGTACACCAGTCAATGTGTCTGATATCATTATTTGATAGCTAGAGCTTGTTTCTTAAGTGTTATCCTTAAGACAAGTAGTTTTTTATAAGTGTTATCCTCAATGCATAACATGAATTCTTTGATTGATATTAATTGCTTATTTCAACCTATTGCAAACTCAATGTTCTTTTTACAAGGTATTGAATCATTCAACTTTTCTTCCGTACTTTGTAATTGAAATACATTTTTTAATAGATTAACACAGGAAATTATTGAATTAAGGTTACGGATCTACTTCTACATAAGAGGAAGCCTAAATTAATTTATTTCTTTCGCCCAATCCCCCTAGATCTCTCATTTCTTAAGCTGACGTTTTTGTTGGTACTCTGGTGCTATAAATGTTCACGCGTGAACACTTACCATAAAATGACCCGCTTGCTCGTTTCACCACAATTTTTATTAAAAAACGTTACCATCAATTACTATTACAATTCTGCCAAGTAGATGACTATTGTAAATTGTTTGATATAAAGCAGTCGTTTCTCCTGTAATTTAATTAATTCCCGTAAGTTACGTACATCTTACTATACTTACGTAAGTCCGTAAGTAACATTTTCAATTCGAAAACGAGAATTACCTTAAGACGTTCATTCAATTCAATTATTTAGTTGTAACAATAAGACACATTTGATTTCGCCAATTTCACGTGGAATGAAGAAAAGACGATGGAGATTGATCGGTGGGGTATTCAGACTTTCATAAATATTTACATCACAAAGATTTGTTTGTCATTGCTTTTGAGAGCATTACACTTGACAGAAATTATTGTCAGTGCCTTTATTTCAGACAGTCACAGCTTTCGTAAGGATACCTAGGTAACTGTTACCGGTGTAAAAAGTTATTTTGTATCAATTACGAGAGCAAACTTTCCTAATAACTGTTGCAACAATAATAAACAACTATTAAAATGTTTTTAACGACGCCACTCAATTCAACCACAGATATGACGATCACATGTTTAACATAAAAACGAAGGTTATATTTTTAATGTGGCGTGTAACTGCGTTAGTGCATAAAAAATTCAGCCAGTATCACGTAAAGAAGACAAAGACTGGTGAAATTAAATATTTTTCGATAGACTTAAAAAAAGAACAGGCGGGGGTTAAAATCATATATTATTTTTTCATGCCTTTAAACCGATTTTGAAAATTACTTTTTTGTTTGAAAGGATATGCCTAAAGATTCGTTCCATAGAAATTAACATCTTAGAAAACAGTTCACAAATTGGGTTTTAAAACCGAAATAACTGGTTGTGTGTTGTTCTAGTAAACGAAATCGTATATATTCTTTTGAAGTCAGTTGCTTTTCTTTCTAAACGTTTTAGGTATTTTTCTTAAGCCAATCTCAATACAGAGTTACGATAAAATGAGATGGTGCTAAATGGTGGGTTTGATGGCGCAAGTTTCCTGTAGTACAATAAAGTTGACTCAATCTTGGGTTGGACTTAGGTTACAATGAAACGAATATATGTACATACATGAGCGTGAAAAACATTACCCTCCTTCTCAATCGAGTATTTACGAAATGTTTTCGCTTGAACATTAGTAAATTAATTATATTTCGTATCGCTTTTTTGCAATAAACTTATAAATTTTAAGAAAGTTTTACGCTCTCCTGACGGGTCCCGCAGTCGGGTAAGAAGATCCTCATTTTTGGCATTGGTTAAAAAGTAAAATATTAACATAAATAACTTGAAGGTAAAGAGCACATTACAATAGTACCATATCTATCGCGTCCAAGGAATTCGGCCTTGACCATAAATAAGTCTAAATTTGAATCTCGAAGTGTTGTCGCAGTTATGTATTGTTAACACAACGCCAATTGAGATAATCGCCTAAATCCTTATTTTTATTACAGAAAATTTGTATAAATAATTTTACTTCCTTGTACGGAGTAAATAAAAAGTAATAATGTTTATTTTGAAAAACCTTCACATTAATTTATTTTCCGTTTGCAAAGTAATCCAGTTCATTTTCAAGTTAAAAAAAAATTGGTTCAGCGATTAAGGCGTGAAAAAATAACAATTAGGCATTTAGAATTACTTTCACATTTGGACGCTGATATGCAGTATTGTGTAAACCCACAAATAGTCAATATGGAGATATTGATGTATTTTGATACTGCGTCACCAACTTAACATTATTAAAAAATATCAAGTCATCTAAACAAAATTAGTACGAAAAAATTTCAAGTGCGTCCCATACCTTGCAATTTATACAATAATCTCAAATATTTAAAAGACTTATTATTCGATAACACAATAAAAATATCAATCTGCTTTTAATTATTTTATTAAAATAGAAAGAAAAGATCGATATATACTTCTTCAAACAAATTTATTAAGAATAGGTTTAACATCTTTAGACACCACTTTCTCAAAATGAAGTCCATGTGACTTGACACATTATTGCTTATCAACGTCCATTTACTATATAAGTATTAAGTGTTGATTATATACTCTGTATCACTGTTTAGTGAAACTCTACTGTCTTTTCTGATACTCTGTATCATTACAAATGAAAAATGACAACGCCTTTGGCTTTATAGCAAAGGCAAAGAACAAATTATGTTCCTTCTAGATTAGTCGATGAAAAAAAAATTAAAACAAACTCCATATCTCTACGTGAGCTTTTAAGTAGGTTACATATTTCCAACGCGGGGGCTTAAAATATTAATTTAATATCAAAAGAACTTCTCAATGTATGTTGGAGTGGAGCTCGAACGAGAAGTGAAAAATAGATATAACATATGAAGAGTTATTAATATTAATAACCATGTACCATGTGAAACCTATATCTACAAGTATTCCTTATATTTTAAAGAGTAAAGTTTATAAGTTTTTATAGTTTAGGAGGAGGGATTCATGATACTGTAATTCAATTCAATTCTTTGGTTAATGGCTTCTAGTTGTGCCAATTAGACACATGTTATTTCGCCAATGTCACGTGGGATTCTGATACTGTAAATAAAGGATTATTATCAGTCACTCAATGGAGTGACTAAATATAATATATTTAATGTACATAAATTAAGAATTCTTAATTAATAACCAGATTAGATTTATGAAAAAAAATTTTCTTGGAATTCCTTTTTATGTTGATGAAACTTAATAGATATCGCAAATTGATTCTTAAACTATCAATCTGTTGTTGAGACTTGATATAGTTTTCTTTTCTTAAATATAATATTATTAGTGGCCCATAACGCATCCGCAACGCTATCCATGGCCGATAGTAACCACATAACATCGGGTGGTATTATTAGTCTAAAAGTTTTTAAGTTTAGGCAATGCGTTTTGATTTAGTTTATGTCTGTGATATTTTTTGCATATATCATCATCATATATTATTTTTGTGTTTATTTAATTAACAAACACGAAAATACGGTATTATTTAATGAATAAAGTATTGTATCAATTATCTGTTGTCAACTTTTTTCACAATTTCGAGCATATTAAAAGTTAAATAGTTTTAAAAGCAAATATTAAAAGTATCAGCAGTAAATCAGGGACGCGCTGGAGCGTTAACCGCACCGGTGATTAAACTAACACCGTCGAGTTTGCTTATATGCTGATTTTGAGAGTCGTAAAAACAACACTTCAGAAAAATTTATTTGCAAAGTTTTAAAACTTTTTACCAGAAAAAGCGCACCAAGGCTTCCTTACCACGGATCCTTGATTCACCAAGTCGGCCTATATTACCTGTTAGAATATTACACATTCTATGAAAAT
The DNA here is from genome assembly GCA_037950945.1 of Hypolimnas misippus. Classification (NCBI taxonomy): domain Eukaryota; kingdom Metazoa; phylum Arthropoda; class Insecta; order Lepidoptera; family Nymphalidae; genus Hypolimnas; species Hypolimnas misippus. The sequence continues at coordinate 16,295,951 of JBBEEQ010000017.1, read as the reverse complement.
TCCAACCTATAACGGTTCAAAAGGAAAGGTCAAAGATCATAGGGTTTATAATAGGTTGGCACTCTTTGAGTACGGACCCTAAAAACGGTTGAAATAAGCCACCGGCAGTTCAGTCAAGTTATGTATGAAGAAGCTACATATCGCACGCTTAGTATAAAAGTGACCAAATTCAAAAATTGAAAATTTTGGGCATAAAATGCAAAAAATGTTGCACACTGGAGACTTCGGTCACTTATTAAGATTCTAATGTTACAAAATGTTGATAGAGTGGCTTATTCTTTACAAAATATATAGATTTTGAACCCCAGATTAACACAGATTCACACAGATTTTGAATTTAGTCACATTAATATATTTAAGCGTGCGGTATATACTAATTGATGAATTTCTTTACAAACAAGTAAATCCGCATACAAACATGCACACGTGCACGAAGCGTGCGGTTCGTGTGCATGCTTCGCGCCTCGATTGGCTTTGGAAGCGCCACATTCAACGATCGCACGCACGTTGCGAGCATATGCGCGATAGCACAACCACACGACATGCTCGCAATGTTATCGCAAGCCAGTGTTATGAACTATCTTTTGTATGACATGTTTATGCTATGTTCCTAAGTTGCAAGCCGCACTATTTGTATCCGCGTGAGAACAATATAATTTGCACGCGAACTCCTCGCTAACCGATCTAAAGCTGTCCATACTATGTTCCTAATATGCACGCGAACCGCACGCTTCGTGCACGTGCTTAGGTTTAGACACGCCTTAATGTACAGCAATAACAAGTTGACAAACATTTTTGCTTGTCTACTTTGTAATAGAAATATCTGCATCTCGAACATTTCGTAAGTTTCGTAGTCTAAATAACTTTCACAATGTAAATATCTACAACTAAAGGTAGCCACTACTTTAAACGCCTATTTCGTAAAAAACATATAAATAGTTTTTTTTTGTGTAACTTCAAGTTAATGTTTCGTATTTAAAGCAATGCTTTGAAAATGTTTTTTCTCGATCAACTTTTTGTCCTTGTTGTTGACAGATGTTTTTCACTGTAGATATATCTAGTAAAGTTCGGAACAATGGTGTGGAATGAGAGAAACAATCATACTGTTTCAGTTTTTGGGAGGTATATGAAATTACTAGTCTGTGTAATGTTGCACGGGTATAACATAGATTAGCGGGTTTTTGCTTAATTATCGTAAAAAATATAGAAAAATATATACAAATAACCTAAAGAAAATAACGAATATATAATCTTTGATCCTAGGTGTATTTTCTAAGTTTAGTAAATAACTTTTAATATATCTCCTAATTCGGAAACTATTACTTCTCAGGGCGTCATCAAAAATTCTTGACGTAATTAATTTATTATTTATACATATGGAACGATATTTTTTTAACTACATAAATAATTTTCATATGAAAAAATGAAATAAAGCAGGAAACCTATAGGTAAATTATTATCATTGTACTACTTATATTTCTCAAACAAAACGAACGGCATTGCAATAATCAAAACAATTTTAATCATGACAACATTAGCACATTGTTTAGATAGCGGTAGTTATTAGTGAGCTCATAAAAATCTCATTTAAATTGTTTCGTAGTACAACAAAAATCTTATAAATCTTTATTTAATTTTTCTTCAAAAACAATAAATACCCTATCAAGGAAAAGTGAAGTTATCTAGCTCAGAAATTATTTTTAATTTTGTACAGAAATACACATTGTACTTTTGAAAACCAAAGAAATAAAACAAAGTTAGAGTACTTTTAATTAGGTTTTAAATAATATTGTAACTAGCGAATTTATTTCAACAGACATTTTCTTGCCCGATATCAGCACCGCATACCGTATCTAATTTTGAATAAGAAATTTCAATGATATACACACTGACAGAAGAAATAAAAACAATCATTTCGATACGATTAGTTTTAAAGTGACCGAATTAAAAATATTATATATTTGGACCACAAAACGCAAAAATGTTTTACACTCTTTAATGCGGCTATTTATTTAAACTTTAATGTCACCAAATGTTAATAGAGCCGTTATTTAGTTTTTAAAATCATAGATAATAAACAACAGAATTATATAAAACTAAATTTTAATTACTAACTTGTGTCACACAGATATTGAATTCGGTCACTTTAAT